>JBCFYV010000100.1:16720704-16795026 GCA_039000515.1 Timema cristinae
TTTTCATGTGGGCAGTGTAAATTAACAACTGTAGAAAAAGGTATTATGTGTGGCACTGTAGAGTAAACACTGTAGTAACAGGTCTCATGTGTCAATGTAGATTAACACATGTGGTAAATGGTCTATTTTTGGCCAGTGTAGTTTTTGACAAAGTTTAGTAAATGGTTTTTGTGGGGCCCCAATGTTGATTAAAACACTGTAGAAAATCGAAATTTGAAATTCTTTCTTAGTTTCCAAAATAAGTAATGTTTGATAAAATCAAAATTGGTTAAAAAATTGTTGTGGCTTAAAAAAAAATTGTAAAGGAAGTTTTGATATTGTTCAACACGAAATTGTTTCTCTTTCTAAAATCCCGAAATATTAAATCAGCTCAAGAGGGAAACGATCCTACGAAAAAGGTTGACCCTTTTTTAAAATGAAATTATAAAATTTTAATATTAAACTTTTTAAATATGGGAAATGAGTGATTTTTTGTGACACGGGCCAATGATTGACATTTTCAACACAGAGCAAGTAATTAATTGTCATTAGAAACCCCCCAGGGGGCAGGGTTTGAATTGCATTTGAGTGGGCATTAAAGGGGTTTTAAACGGGACGATGAATTGAGAGACTTTTTAGTAGCACGGGGCCATTACTTCAGGTGACGTAAGATTTGTTGAAAAAAAAAAGGTTACGGGAAATTATTGACACAGACAAGGGGGAAACTATCGAATTTGACAAAGGGAGTGAACAAACCGACTTTATTATTAAACAAAAAAATTGAAAAAGGGAAGATTAAAAACAGAGAAAGTGAACTAAGTAAGCTTATAATTAGGGAAAGTGAAAAAAGGGAAAATTTTTATGAAAATAAAGTGAGCGGAGGGTTTATAACATGTAAAGGTGAACTGAGGGGTGTTTCCAACCAAAGAAGCAGCCAGGGTTCGAAAAAGTTTTTTCACCTTGGGGAAGGTTTCTCCCTTTATTGAAATACCAGTGGTAATACCACGAGTTGCTCAATAGGTTAAAACAAGGGGTTGAAACCCCCTTCTTGGCACGTCCTTCCAGTGATTTGGTATGCAAGGTACAACCGTCAAAAAAAAAATGACTAGCCACATTGAGGGGGGGAACATCCCCTTTTACACAATGGGACCACTCTGACGTTTATATTTTTTACTGAAACTATAACTTATTTGAGCTTTTCACCACCCAAATAGAAAAAATACAGAAATAATGGGTTTATTAAATGTTAGTATTTAAAGATTGGCTTATATTCCTGCATTGCGCATAATAGTAGCGAAAAGGAATAGGATAATACCCCTGAAATTTAAACACATTACTTTCATCGATAAGCCACAACCAAAACCCCCGGAATGTTCACAAATATGAATTGATTTAAAATTAAATTTTACGCATTTACATAGTTGTCTTGTGTTTATCAACCCCTTGGATTTTGGGCGATTTAACCAATGGAATGCGTGGAAAGCTTTTAAACCCCCTTAAACACGAGTAAACAAAAAATAGGAAACCATTCCGTTCAAGTTTGAAATTGTCTTTTAGTAGCATATTTTGTCTCTTCTTTGTTGTAGAATCACCCACTACGACTATAATATGATCGGAAATAAATGGGAAATTTTAAATAATTTTTTTTTGAAATTTAAAATCGACCCCAATATTAATAAATAAATAACACAGTAAATAAAAAAACAAATCTAATTTATTTTTGGTAGAAATATAAGTTGGTTAATTTTTTGTTCAAAATGTACTTTTATTGAAAATTATTTTACAAATATGTGTTAAAAAGTATTTTTAAGGATCTTATTTTTAGAGAGAGGTTTAGGGCAACTAAAAAATATTTGAGTGGGGAAATTTTAACAATACGTTTTTTAATTATAAAAGGTTGCATTTATAGCAAACTTCCAAGTGAAACAACTATAGGGTCAATTAGCTCGTTGACGGAGCTACCCAATAACTCGCTCATAAGGCGTCATAGATCATACTTCCCCACATGGCCCTCCAAATCCCTTCACCCCTTTCCCCCCTTCACAATCCCAAACTTGTTAGCGACGCTAACTGTTCTCAAAATTTCCCCTTTCCCCGAGGTGAAAATCAATAAAGCTTTAAGCACCGTTTTGAAGCTGGATTTTTGATGGCTACCCATCCAATGCCAGTCCCCGAGTGAAGGACTAGAGGTCCCCCCCCCCCAAGCTCAAAGCAGGGTTTAAATTTTGTTGTCTCTCTGACTCGAAGGAGGGGGGGGGGGGGATGGGGGGAGGGGGGTTTAAGGGGGGGTGATCATTTCTTCCGGTCTGATCCTGTCTGGACAAGTGAATGGGGCATTTCATGTTTAGTCACCTCCCCCACAACCCTTCCACATTTCCCGGGTGGTGGGGGAAAAATCCACAAGGGCGAAAACACGTAATTTCTTACACCAATCATGAAGCAACATGGTGGGGGCCCCCCAGGGGGGTAAAGGACCGGTTGCATGGACTAGGAACCCCCCGCACAGGGTCCCCATTTTCGCAGACAAACTTTATTTTTTAATAAAAACATTCAAACCAGTTTCTTAAGGGAAATCGGGGCCCGAAGGACATGTTTTTCCTTTTTGTACCCACATTAATTAAGACATGACTATAATAATTTTAGCCCCCAGGTGTCATTCAATTTAAAAAAGTGTATTTGATTCGACTATAACCGTGTCAATAAATTAATATGTGACATTTGATTCACATTCTTGGGAATGCTGAATAAAATCCATTTTTTAAATTAATATGTAACCTGGGCGTTTTCACATTTACCGACCACCGCGCCGACATTTTTTCCGAAAAAACACCACAACATCCACAAAAACCCACAAAACACCGACAGACACCGACAGATCCCGGGGGTTATAAAACTAAGGTTTAAATTTGGAATCTTTTCCTACTCACCAAATTTTTCGCATCGTGTCGTTGTCTTAAATAAAATCATATAAAGAAAATATAATTTGATAAAAGCAGCCATTTTGAGTAATATTAAGGACTAGACACGTCATGGTAGCGCCAGGAGCGGGCTTAAACAGAACAGGAGAGTCGCATCTCCCGGCTCGTCACTAAAATGTGTCCTCGTGGAGTCGGGCCGGTGTCGTGGTGTCGTGCTGGTGTTGGTGTCGGTAAATGTGAAATGTCTATGGTTCGGCCAGACTGACAAGCGTGTGAGCGACAGAGCGATTGCCTGGCCAAACTGGTGGCGAGCTAGCGCGTGATTAGCGGATAGCTCTTGATAGTTGTTGACAAGGAGACAAAGGTTCAAATCTTGGCTCAGTGAAATGATGGTGGTTTTCGACAAGTGTTTTATTGTTGTGGTTTTCCATACTTTCTCGCACTAATGATGATTCTTATTTGTAAAGGCCTACTTTGATTAAAATATTGAAATATTTTAACATATCAGTTTTACATATATATATTGGCTTATGATCTGACCAATTAAATTAGGCCGTTAGTAGCAAGTGTGCTAAACCTATCGATGGTAATTAAAATGTCAAAATGAGAAGTTTTCCTAGCACTTAATGAAACCAACATACAATAATATTCCCTAGCCCCTGTAAACTTTCTATTTTTCCCGGGCTCAAAGCGGTTGGCTTAAAAGGGAAAACCCAGTTCTATCTTTCTAGCGCGGGGGTTTTTGGGGTTTGCCGCTTAGTCGGGCCACCTCTTAACAACCAATTTTTCTTTTTTTATTTTTTAGTCGTTTCGCTCTATCTGGCCACCTTCATAAAAAACCCAAATTTTTTCTATTTTATATTTTGTCGCTCGCTCAAGCGGGCCCCCTTTCTCATTAAAAACCCAAATGTTTCTATTTTATATTTTAGCCTCGCTCTATCTGGCCACCTCTCATTACAACCAATTGTTCTATTTTTTTTTTTAGTCGCTCGCTTTTTTTGGGGCCACCTTCAAAACAACCAATTTTTTTCTTTTTTATTTTTTACCGCTCCTCTAGTCTGGCCCCCTTTTCATAAAAACCCAAGGGGTTTTTTTTATTTTTTAAAACGTCGCTCTAGTCGGGCCCCTCTCAAAAAAAAACCAATGGTTCTATTTTATATTTTGGGTCGCTCGCCCTATTTGGGCCCCTTATAAAAAACCAATGTTTTCTTTTTTAAATTTTTTTTAGTCGCTCGCTCTAGTCTGGACCCCTTCTAAAAACCCAATTTTTCAAATTTTATTTTATTTCGTCGCTTAGTCGGGCCCCCTTTTCATAACAACCAATGTTTTCTTTTTTATTTTTTTGGGTCGCTGGGCCTAGTCTGGCCACCTCTTTTAAAACCCAATGTGTTCTATCTTATATTTTAGTCCTCGCTTAGTCTGGCCACCTCTCTTTTAAAAACCAATGTGTTTAATTTATTTTTTGGGCCCGTTTCGTCAGTTTGGCGTACCTATGTGGTGTTGTTCGGTGATTTCGGGGGTTTGTCGGAAAAATGTGAAAACGCCCATTAAAAATTTGAGAGGGGCCGTCATTAGCTGGATCAATTATTGGGGTAATTAAATATCAATCGCGGGGGAAAATTATGAAATGTACTGCACATTTTTTTAAATCCCAGCGTAAAAAAAATCAACACAATTTGGGGCGTTTAAAAAAAAATTTACTAAAAAATTTTTTGTTTTTTGGACCGACCAGTAGCAAACCACCCCCTAGTAGGGAGGGAACAAAGAAACCCGAATCAGTTTTTTTGCAACAGCGCGTGGCGAAAAACCGATAGCTGCCTAGTTTTTGGATTAATCTTTTTTTTTCGAGTTAAAATTTTATTTCGTGTTTAAAAACCTTTTCGCTTTAAAGTTTTAAAGTCACTCCCCCACTCCCCATTTCACCATGATAAATTTTTGTTAAAAGGGGGTTGTGTCTTAACTGATTAGTTATAGTGCTTATTGATATGGGTTTTTACGGGTTTAGTTGATATAGCTTTTCATTTTAATTTCCCAAATGTTTTTTGGCACAAAAAAAATATCCTATCGGGGTCATTTTTTTAATGCAAATGATCAAATAATGGGTTGTGAATGTGTGGTCTAGTTTGTTTTTCCCGTTAAAAATTTACAAATTTAAAAACTCACCAAGGAAAAAAACACCCTACTTTTAATTTAAATTTTAGATCGTACGGCCCCTGCTGGGGGTTGTTAGCCCTACTAATATAGCCCACTTTTGAAACACTTTTTTTTTATTTGAAATAATTTTAGATAAAACGATAAAACTTTTTTTTCCCGGAAACCCTTCAAACTAGAATTCACAAATTAAAAATAAAACCCAGTTTAAGTAATCGTCGATTTAATTTTTTGGAAAAATTACCTTGTGTAAAATAAATTTTTATAAATTTTTTAAAAAACCTTAAATTCAAAAGTAAAAATTTACAGCTTTTACTAGGGGCCCGGGAAAAAATTTTTCCCTTTAAAGGGGTCATCTTTGATACTTTAAGCTTAGAAAAAACGATAGCAAAGAAAAGGAAGAAAACTTCGAAAATTTTGAGATTCCGAAATTAAACCCGGTAATATGATTTAAAGAAAACATAAAAACACACCTAAAAAAAGGCAACTTTTATTGGGAAAAAACAACTCAGAAAAAAAAAAATTTGGAAGCTTGCGGGAAGTTATCTTTATTTTAAAATTTTTAAATTTCCTTTTTAAACCCGGGGCAATTTTTTTGGGTCTGCGATAAAAACAAGGGGAAATTTTGGGAAAATTTAAACAGATGAGTTTTTTTGTTTGATTTCTGGACATACTTTATTTAAAAAATTCGAAAAAAAAATTTTTGGGTTTTTGGGGAAGCGGGAAATCTCAGTGGCGAGGCTTCACAACTTACTTCTTAAAAAAATTAAAAAATTTCTTGGACTTAAAATTGAAAACCCTTTCGTGGTAAAGGGGTTTTAGAAAATCCAGTAAAGGGAACAGTTTTAATGAAACAAAAATACAAAAAAAAATTACCAAAAGGGGAAACCCAAAGTGTAAACTCAAAGCGTTTTATGAAGAACTTTGGGTAGAACGACAGAGTTTTTTTTGCACTTTTTCCTTATTTTCGAGGCAATTATTTGGGGTTTTTAAAAGTTTAGGGGGAAAGGGAAAAAAAACCACCATCAAAAAAGTCAAACTTTTCTCACCCAGTTCTAAATTTTGACGGGTATTATAACGTTATTTTAGGGTTTCATTTATCCCAACCTAAAAACACGTTTTTCTCGTCAGTTTCGTTAGACCCAAACAAGGGAAAAGGAGGGGTAAAATTTGTTTTGGCCCCGGAAAGATCCAAAAAGGGTTAAAAGGGTTGTTTGGGCAAAATTTCCCTAAGGGGGAAATTATTATAGACTTAATGTTTTTTGCCTTTTAAGATTTTCGGATAATCGTTTTGTTTTTCCAAAATTTCCCCTTTATTCCAACGGGCCCATATTAAAGGGCCCGGTTCCAAAAATTTTAAAACCCCCGGACAATGCATTTTTATTACAAGCAGCTCAAACATATGCTAATGCCCTTTTCCTGGGACTCCGTCAAAAATTCGGGAGATTGCCCCTTTGGTAACAAACCCCTGGAAAACAAAATTTTTTGGGCCCAAAAAGAGTTAAACCCATGGGGTTTCCCGTTTGGTACTTTCTTCGAGGGTTTTTAACCCAAATTTAATTTCTTCCCCACATTTTGTCTGTTTTCCCGTGACACTTGACTATAAGTTTCGTTTTTAAAACCCAAAAGGAAGGGTTTTAAAGACTTTAATTAAGATCAAATATGGATGAGGAACTTTAAAAGGTTTAAAAACCTGTTAAATACATTGTTTTAGAATTTTCATCCTGATAAGTTTTTAAAAAATTTACTCAAAAAAAACAGGAAAATGCAATTAAAAATTTTATAAAAATAAAGAACGTTTGAAAAATTGAAATTGTAAAGTTTTAAAATTTTTATTATAATCACTATTTATTTTTAAATTATTTTTTTTATTATTAAAAAGTAGTAAAAATTACTTTTGTTATAAAAAAATTACTTGCTACTAACTTTAATAATTTTTAAATTTTTGTGGTTTTTCTAAGTCATTTAAGGGGACTTCGCTGAAAACTTGACGGGCCCAAAAAAAAAACTACCCAAAATGCTATTAGAATTTCCAAAATTTTAAAAATCCAAATTTACAAATAATAAGCTTTACTTTATTATTTAATTATGTTATTTATAATTATTATGACCCCCCTCAAAAAAATCTTCTAGTTCTGCGCCGGGGGCTTACAATTTTTTCCTTACTAACGGGTTTGGCCCTTGCAAAAACCCTTTTTAAACTCATAAAAGGTTTTTTAAAAACGGTTAGAAAAAAATTTTTAAAAATTTAACCCATCTAAAGTTATTGAATATTTAAAACCCTCCCTACCCAAAATTCCCGAAGACCTTTTTAAAAAATTTTCTCTTTTTTTAAATTTTTACTTTTACGGGAATTTTTTTAAATTCTATTAGCTCGGGAAAATTTTTGGCAAACCTTTCTTTTCCCCTTTTTTAATACATTTTGATTTTAAATTTTTTTTTTTTCAGGGTTTTTTAGGGTGACTTTTAAAAACCTAGCTTTTTTTTTTTAAATTTTTTTATCTCATTAAAAAATAGTTTTTTTATATAAGTTTTGGGAAAAAATTTTTGGTTAAATTTTTAAAAATTTTCATTTCACATAAAAGAGTGTGTTTTCCTTTAAAAATCCCCCCATTTTTCCCAAAGTCCCCTTTTAAAATTGGGAAATTTAAAAAGTTTTGTTTTGGGTTTTTTTAGTGGCCCCCTTTACTTTTTACCGATTTTTTTTGGGATTCCACAAATGGGATTTTTGCTTTTAAATTTGTTTTTTTTTTGAAGTCCCCTTTCCCCATATTTTACCCAAAACCAAATTTGAAAAATTTCCCGCCAAAAATTAAATTTCTTCTTTCCCTTTAAATCGGTTTGTTTTTTCTTTTCCCCTTAAGACTTAAATTCCCCCTGGGCCCCCCCTTTTTTTTGCAACCTTTTCTTTTTTCCCAGGGGGGTTGGGGAATGGGGGATTTTTTCTTTGGGTTTTGGGGGGCCTTTTAGGATTTCTTGGTTTTTAAAAAAATTTTAAAAAATCTGAGAAGAAAAAAGTAATAAAAAGTTTCTTAATTTTTAATTTTTTATTAAAAATTAAAACTTTTTAATTTTTAATTTTTTCCTACTTAATTCTGAAAAACCCTTTTTCTTCTTTTTAATTTTTAATTAAAAATATTTTGAATTTTTAAGTTAAAATTAAAAATTTAATTTTTAATTTTTTAAAAATTTTTTTTAATTTTTAAAAATTAAATTTTTAATTGATTAAAATACATTCATTAAGAATTTTTAATTCATTTTTAATTTAAAAAATTTAAATTTCTTTTTTAATTTTCCATGAAAATAATTTTTAATTCATTAAAAATCAATAATTTTTAATTTTTAATTTTTAATTCTAAAACAAAAAAAATTTTTAATTTTTAATTTTTTAATTAAAAATTTTTTTAAAATTTTAAATTTTTAATTTGATTTTTTAATAAATTCTTCTTTTTTAATTTAAGAAAACATTAAAAATCTCTAGATTAAAAATTAAAAAATTAAAAACATTTAATATTAAAAATTAAAACATTTCATTCTTCATTAAATTCATAATTTTTTTTACTTAAAGTTTTTTAATTTAAAACTTAAAAATTCATTTTCATTTAATTTAAACCTTCTTCTACTTTATTAATTCTTCATACAAAAACAACATACAAAAACATACCATTTCATACATCTTCATACATTTACATACATACATTAAAATTCACATAATACAAAACATACATCTTCATACATACATACATACAACATGCATTGGATGCCTGCATACATTCAACATAATTTTAAAAAACATACATACAAAAATACATACATTTCTTTATACATAATTATCTTATTTTTCTAAAAACTTACATAAAAATTAAATCATCATACACACCTTACATTTAAAAACATAAAAATTAATAAACATAATACATCATACATTTAAACATACATACCAAAAATACAAAACACATATTTCTTTTACCATACAAAATACAAACATAAAACTAAAAACACATTACATACATAATTAAAAAACCCATACATACAATTTATAACAAAAACATAAAAAAAAATAAACTCAAAATCATCATACTACATAAATAATACATACATAAAAAAAAAAAAAATAACACATTTTATCTTTCATAAAAATACATAAACATTACATACTTTAAATTTTAAAACCATACTAATATATACATATTTACATACATATTTAACATTCATACATAAAACCCCCCCCCCCATAATACAACAAACCATACATACATACATACTCTAAAAAATACTACAACATCAATTTTAAAATAATAATATTCATACTACATAACACATACACCAACAACCATACAACATAATACTACATACAAACTACATACAACAAACATACATACATAATGCATACTAATGCTACAAAAAAACAAAAAAATTTTATGCATACATAAATACATCATGACATACATGCATTCATAAATGCATACATAAAAAATAAACAACATAATACATTAAAATCATAAAACAACAATACATAAAACAATACTTCATACATAATAAAAACATACATACAAACATTACATACATACATAATACATCTACAACATACATACATACAAATTTACATACATAAAAAAACTACACACACATACATCATCTTACAACATACATAATACAACACACACCATACAAACATAATAATAAAAACAATTTTCATACAAACATACACTAATACACATGCATGCATCACAGCATGCATGCTACATACATCATACAATACATGCAACAAAACAAAACATGCATACATCTACATGCAGAATAATGCATACATGCAAAAATCAGCTACATGATGAATACATCATACAAATGATACATACAGCATACATACAACATACATTATAATGCATACATACAAATTCATAAAACATATATCATGATACAGCCAAATACTACATACATACATACATAAAAACAAACATCATACATAAACAAATACATACATAATTACACACATACATATATAAACATACTACATGCATGCAGTACATACTCATACCACTACATACAAATATTTTCATACACACATACATACATATTACACCCAACAACATACATACAAAATACATACATACACTAATACTACATACACACATACCAAAACACATAACAATGTTACTCTCATACAACATACAATAATCTCAACATATCATAATACATACAAAAAACATACATACACAAACATACATACATACATACATACAATACATACAAATACATACAATAACATGCATACATACATACATACATACATACATACATACATAATACATACATACATACATACATACATGCATACATACATACATACATATATACATGCATAACATACATACATACATACATAATTTTATGTGGCCACCCATACTTATTCTAATTCACCTTAATAGCTCCTAAACACAGAGGTGTAATTAGTATATGCGTATAAATTACCCGAACTAGAAATGAGACGCAGTGATTAAAATAAGGCTCCAATAGAGAGACCAGTTATCACCTCTCTTCATTTCAGCCATGTTTTTAAGCGCTACTAATACAATGAAAAATACGTGTCAACACAACTAACTGTTAGTAAGCTAATACCATAAACTTGCATTAGTCCACTAACATCGTTGTCAACGGGCCTTAAATAGTATCCCCCACTATTTTCCCCCCCCGAAAATACGGTATGTAACCATTGCCAGGGACGCAATATGCAGGAGAACTGGTCGAAAGGCACGAAGAATATTGCGCCATCGTGACCCTCGATGTGAAAAATGCGTTCAACTCTGCAAATGGAGCTGCATCATGGAAGCGCTTCGGAAGATGGAGGACCTGCCTATCTTCGGAGGATGATCGTAGCTACTTCTCAGATAGAGTCCTGACCTACGACTCCGAGACGGGTCAACGAATGTACCGGGTAACCGGAGGAGTGCCGCAGGGAGCAGTTCTTGGTCCTCCCTGTGGAACATCATGTACGATGCGGTGCTGAGGCTTCCATTGCCAGACGGAGCTAGGTTAGTTGGGATTTGCCGATGACATCGCTATAGTTGCTGTTGGAAAGTTCCTCGACGAGGTTCGTACATAGCGAACAGAGCTATCGCCAACATCCGTCAGTGGTTTCTTCTGTTGGCCTGCAACTAGCAGATCACAAGACGGAGGCATACTAGTGACAGGAAGGAAAATCAGAGAATCCATCCCCTGAGTGTAGGAGACAATGTCATCATATCTCAACCTTCACTGAGGTACCTGGGCGTGCAAATAGATGCCAGTTACGCTTTAACGACCATCTTCGGAACGTCAGCCAAAAAGCAGCAAAGGTGGCAAATGCGCTTTCAAGCATCATGCCCAACACGGGAGGCCAAAGCCGAGCCGCAGACGTCTGATTTCTACGGTCACAAGCTCCATTATGGCTGTACGCAGCACCAGTCTGGTCACCGGCAATGAAAGTGGCGGTGCATGCCCACATGTTGAACAAGGTACATAGGAGAATGGCACTGCGTGTTGCATGTGCCTACCGCACAGTTCTCTGGCGATGCTGCTTGCGTGATAGCAGATATGACGCCTATCGACCTCTTGGCAGACGAGCGAAATAGGATTTACCGCCCAGACCCGGAATCCTTCCGAGCTTACGAAACAACCATCGTGAGGGACGAAAAGAAGAACCATGGAAATGTGGCAAGACGCTGGGGGCTCATCGATGAATGGTAGATGGACCCACCGTTTATTCCGTAGTGTCACTCTGGAGTACGAGAAAACACGGTTAGACGGACTTTTTACCTACCCGCTCCTGAAAGGCCAAGGATGCTTCAGGTTCATATCTGGAGGATTCGGGACTAGATGATTCACCATCCTGTCCAAACTGCACAGAGTTGGAAGAGACTGTGGAGCACGTATTTTTTGGGTGTCCCCGCTTCGCTGTTGAGAAGGAGGAGCTGGATAGGCGACTCCAGACGAGATCAACTCCAGAAAGCATCGTCAGTTTGATGCTGCTCAACGAGGGCAACTGGAAGGCTGTAGCAGACATGGCTTCGCGCGTTGTGAAGAACCTCAGGCTAGAGGAAAGAGAAAGGAGTAGACCACCTAGATAATGGCAACGACGGAGTAGGCAGTTAGCCATCCAGCCTCACGCGAAGTAATGCTGACGGCCGTTCCGCGTGGGGTGTATTGGAGAACACTCTTGAGGTGGGGTACAGGGCTGTACACCCGGGGTTTTAGTGGGTAGGGTTCTACACTTTGTAGTTCGGTACGTCGGGAATATGGAATATTCTTGCCGTACACCTAGAGTCACCTTCTCTAGGGAGTCCCACAGCCTTTCAGATGGATCTTAAGGCTCCGTAAAAAGGATTTCCCTCCTCAATAAAAAAAAACAAAAAAAAACATACATACATACATACATACATATATACATACATACTAATATACATACACACATACACACATACATACATACATACATACATACATACATACATACATACATAACATACATACATACATACATACTACTACATACACACATACACACATACAACATACACACATAACATACATACATACATACATGCATACATACAACACTTACAATACATGCATACATACATTACATACATACATACATGCATACATGCATACATGCATACATGATACATGCATACATGCATACATGCATACATGCATACATACATGCATACATGCATACATGCATACATGCATACATACATGATACATGCATACATGCATACATGCATACATACATACATACATAATACATACATACCATAATAATACATACATACATACATACATACATACATACATACTACATACATACATACATACTAATACACACATACACACATACAACATACATGCATACATACAATACTTACAATACATGCTATACATACATACATACATACATACATACATACATACATACTAAAATACATACATACATACATACATACAACATACTACATACATACATGCATACATGCATACTGCATACATGCATACATACATACATACATACATACTACTACACCACGTTGGGGGTCTGACCATACTGGTGCTCCCCAGGTGGCGGATAGGGGAACGCTCCTGCAGATATGAGGGTAGGAGGAAAATAAAATACCTCTCGCGGGCCAAACAGAATAAGGGAAGGAAAACCCCGAAAATAAACCAACCAACTGTGCCTTGCATGGAGGGATTGGATTTCCCAAAGGCTAGGACATGGTTAAAGTCCGAAATGAAACCCGGATCGGTGTATTTTATGGTTATTGGGAGTGCCTTGTTGTGGTTTACGAGGCTTGATGTGTGCTAGCACTGCCGAGATGATGCTATGGCGTATGACATGTGGCCAGCCCCTTCGGGCCCGATAGAGGTAGTACGCATTGGTCATGGATATCGGATCCATGATGCCACGAGCGAGCGCCAGTCCGTCCGTGTATTCCGGGACTGGTAAAGCGAAGGTCAGGCCCAGGAAACTGGGGTAAGCTCCTGTTGAGCTGAGGGTATACCCTTCCTGATTTGTTTGGCCCGCTCCTTGCATACGAAGCGCTGGTGAAGATTGAATTTTAGCAGGATTTTTTAAAAACCAACTAGATAGAATGAATGCATGGGGCGATCCAATGGAGGTAGATACAGTACTAAGCAAGGAGACAGAACGAGGACTGAAGGCTCTCTTCCCGACTAGAGAAGGAACTGGACGACCTATACCAGGACGTCAAGCCAAGGACTAACATCGCCAAGGAGATTCGTGCAAAAATGAGCAGGGTTATGAGCACTTTTGAGCTGGCGAAACTAGTTATAAGTGATGTTCAAGCGATGTTTGACCAGCAAAATGGCGTGGAGGCCGAGATCCAAAAGGCTCAAAGTCGTGATCATCCGTTGGGAGCGAACGAGGGAACCCTCTGAACCACAGACTCAGAAGGTGCAGAAGTTCAGTCCCCTGCGAGAAATAAGGAGAGGCCCCTGGAATCCCCACGACACGTGTTTTGGGTGGCACCCGACGAGGTCCATCCAGAAAACATCAGAAGGGCGAGAGAAGACGACGGCGGACAGAGTGGACCATAGGCTTCAGGAAAATGGCGTGAAACAACCGGAGTCAGTAGAGAACGAAAAAGGCACCTGTTTTAAACGGTGAAAAGCGACAAAAAGACGCAAACAAGAGAAATGTTGCGCCCAGATGTGGTGATATGTCAAATCTAAGGAGGGAAAATCCTATGCTGACATCGTGAAGTCCCTGAAGAGTGACCCTAAACTACATGACCTCAAGGAAAACGTTAGCAAGATGTGGAGAGATGCTGCGGGGAATTTCCTGCTGGTCTTGAACCGCAAACTAAACAAGGAACCGGAGATATTCGTCAGGTGATCCAGGAACAACTGGTGAACTCCGCTGTGGCACTAGCAGGACGGACATGAAGTCCATTGAAATAAAGGACCTCGACAAATTCACGACAAGAGACGAGATATGTGATGCTATCCGTCAACAAGTAGAGGGGACTGACGTCAAACCCGATGCTATAAAATCCCTTCGACAGGCGTATGGAGGAACGCAGATCGCGCTACTTGTCCTTACTGCTAGCCATGCGAAATCGTCCTACAAAAGGACAAACTGAAGATAGGATGGGTTGTTTGCAGAGTAAGAGAGAGTCTCTCCCCTGGAATGCTTTAGATGCCTAGAGTTTGGTCACTTGGCCAGGATGTGCAAAGGCCCGGATCGTCGAAGCAGTGCACCAAGTGCGGAGAAAACCACACACATTGCCAAGGACTGTGTGAAAGCCAAGATGAAGGGCCTCCTGTGCAGTGAGAATTTGGACAGGAATCATCGAACAGGAAGTAGTGCGTGCCCTGCTTACAGGGAAGCAATGGCGTTACTGCACAAGAGAAGACGATGAGGTTTTTCAGTTAAACTGAATCATTGTGAAGCAGCACAGGACCTCTTCTGCAGTCTGCAAGTGAATTGAGCATTGACTTGGCGATCCTCTGTGAACAGTACCGGAACTTAGACAACTTGTCGTCCTGGATACCGGACCGTACTGGCAAAGCCGCTATCTGGATCGCAGGGGTTTGTTCATCGAAGAAAGACAAACAGTAAAAAAAGATGGATTCATCTGGGCAAAGGTGGGAGGCATATACGTTTGCAGCGTCTACGCTCCACCTAGCATTTCCCCGGAAGGATTCCAGCACATGCTGGATGAAATCGCTGACGAACTACGAGGCAGAAAACCTGTTATTATAGCTGGTGATTTTAATGCCTGGGCTACAGCCTGGGGCAGTATAATGACCGACAGACGTGGCGAGGAGCCTTCTGGATGCACTCTCTCTGATGGATTATGGTGATACTGAATATCGGTATCACTCTACCTTCGAGAGGAACGGCAACAGCTCCATCATCGACGTGACTTTCGTGAGCGAAAACCTGGCTTCCGTATGGTGACATGGAAAGTAAGTGATCACCTTACACAGAGTGACCACCAGGTGGATCATATTCGAGATGATAACCAGCCAGAGACCAGTAAAACCCGGGTAGGGAGAGGACAAGAGGCTGGAACGGGCGCTCCTTTGATCGAGGAACCTTCATCGTTTTGATGGAGGACAGTGACATTGAGCCGAGGGATACGCTGATCAGATAGTTGCGCAGTTAATGTCGCTTTCACCGACGCTTGCGACGCTGCTATGACGAGGCGTTCCTGTAATCACCGAACAAACCAGCGTTCTGGTGGAACGAGGAGATAGCTGAACTCCGTAGAAGATGTCTCCGAGCTAGGAGAAACGCCCAGCGTGCAAGGGGTCGTTCGACCTTCTCTGCTCTCAGAAACCAATATGCTGTAACCAGGAGAACCTTGGGCAAGCCATCAAGGCAAGCAAACGACGGTGCTGGAAGGAGATGTGTAAGGAGGTCGACCAGGATCCCTGGGGCAGACCCTACAGGACAATGATGGCTAAGATGAGAAACAGGATTCGGTTCACCTACTTGTCCGGAGTTCTTGGATAAGATAGTGAACACCCTCTTCCCACACAATCGGATGTAGTGCTCATTGAAAACCGATCAGATGACCTGGAAGAAGTGCAACCAATCACTTGTGAAGAACTACTGAAAGCAGCTCGCAAAATAGGAGACAAAAAGGCTCCGGGCCCAGACGGAATTCCGAATGTATCTCTGTAAACCGCAATCAAAGACGAGACCATACTTATTTATCCGAGTCTACAAGGCGTGTCTGAGAGAGGGGTGTTTCCCTGACTGCGGGAAAAATCAACCCTTGTTCTCCTTCCGAAAGGGCCAAACACCAAGACGAAACCATCATCATATCGCCCAATCTGCCTCCTGGACACATCTGGGCAAATTGCTTGAGGGGATCATTGCTGACAGAATAGAGGTATTCAGTGAGGGGCCACAGGGCCTCTCTGAAAACCAACTAGGTTTCCCGTAAAGGCAGGTGTACGATTGATGCGATAGATAAAGTTGTAACCATTGCCAGGGACGCAATAGCAGGCAGAAGCTGGTCGAAAGGCACGAAGAAATATTGCGCCATCGTGACCCTAGATGTGAAAAATGCGTTCAACTCTGCTAAATGGAGCTGCATCATGGAAGCGCTTCGGAAGATGGAGGTACCTGCCTATCTTCGGAGGATGATCGCTAGCTACTTCTCAGATAGAGTCCTGACCTAACGATCGAGACGGGTCAACGAATGTACCGGGTAACCGGAGGAGTGCCGCAGGGAGCAGTTCTTGGTCCTCCGCTGTGGAACATTATGTACGATGCGGTGCTGAGGCTTCCATTGCCAGATGGAGCTACGATAGGGGGATTTGCCGATGAAATCGCTTTTTGCTGTTGGAAAGTTCCTCGACGAGGTTACGTACATAGCGAACAGAGCTCTCGCCAACATCCGTCAGTGGCTTTCTTCTGTTGGCCTGCAACTAAGCAGATCACAAGACGGAGGCAGTACTAGTGACAGGAAGGAAAATCAGAGAATCCATCACCCTGAATGTAGGAGAAAATGTCATTATATCTCAACCTTCACTGAGGTACCTGGGCGTGCAAAAGATGCCAAGTTACGCTTTAACGACCATCTTCGGAACGTCAGCCAAAAAGCAGCAAAGATGGCAAATGCGCTTTCAAGCATCATGCCCAACACGGGAGGCCCAAAGCCGAGCCGCAGACGTCTGATTTCTACAGTCACAAGCTCCATTATGCTGTACGCAGCACCAGTTTGGTCCCCGGCAATGAAAGTGGCGGTGCATGCCCACATGTTGAACAAGGTACATAGGAGAATGGCACTGCGTGTTGCATGTCCCTACCGCACAGTCTCTGGCGATGCTGCTTGCGTGATAGCAGATATGACGCCTATCGACCTCTTGGCAGACGAGCGAAATAGGATTTACCGCCAGACCCGGAATCCTTCCGAGCTTACGAAAAAAACCATCGTGAGGGACGAAAAGAAGAAAAACCATGGAAATGTGCAAAAGACCTGGGATCATCGTGATGGTAGATGGACCCACCGTCTTATTCTAGTAGTGTCACTCTGGAATACGAGAAAAACACGGTGAGACGGACTTTTATCTCACCCAGCTCCTGACAGGCCACGGATGCTTCAGGTCATATCTGGAGAAATTCGGACTAGATGATTCACCATCCTGTCCAAACGCACAGAGTTGGAAGAGACTGCGGAGCACGTCTTTTTTTTGGGTGTACCCGCTTCGCCGCTGAGAAGGAGGAGCTAGATAGGCGACTCAGACGAGATCAACTCCAGAAAGCATCGTCAGTTTGATGCTGCTCAACGAGGACAAATGGAAGGCTGTAGCAGACATGGCTTTTACGCGTTGTGAAGAACCTCAGGGTAGAGTAAAGAGCAAGGAGTAGACCACCTAGATAATGGCAACGACGGAGTAGGCAGTTAGCCATCCAGCCTCACGCGAAGTAATGCCTGACGGCCGTTCCGCGTGGGGTGTATTGGAGAACACTCTTGAGGTGGGGTACAGGGCTGAACCCCGGGGGTTTTAGTGGGTAGGGTTCTACATTTTGTAGTTCAGTACGTCGGGAATATGGAATATTCTTGCCGTAAACCTAGAGTCACCTTTCTAGTGGAGTCCCACAGCCTTTCAGATGTATCTGAAGGCTCCGTAAAAAGGATTTCCCTCCTCGTTAAAAAAAACAACATACATACATACATACATACATACATTTCGTACATACAATACATACAATACATACAATACATACAATACATACAATACATACAATACATACAATACATACATTACATACATACATACATAGAATACATACAATACATACATTACATACATTACATTTCATTAAAATACATTACATACATACATACATACATAAAATACATACATACATACATACATAAAAATACATACATACATACTTACATACGTTACAGACAAGCCCAATTTCAGGACAAAACTAGTTCGGACTAGGCTCATTTGATATAATATCCTTCCGCTTGTAGGATAAACCGAATAGTCTGGCGTTTTTAGGCGTTTTAACCCATACAGTGAATCGACCTTGGACAGGTTTCATCATTCCCAGTTCGAGCGCAAATGTTGCACCTAACCTAACCTAAACCTGGTTTGGCTAATAAAATTGTAGGCTATACTAATTTATCCTATGATCTAGGCCAACATTTCAGTATTAACGAGTTTAGACTAGACAAAACTAGTACATGCGGAGGCTCTTAGGATATAGGTGACCTGGTGGTTAGGGGTAAGATGTCTGACTTCTGTGCTGGTGGCCGGGGTTCAATCCTCGGTCCCCGGGACAGATTTATCTGATTCCAAACCCTTCCTTCACTTGACAAGATATCTTGTGAATGTGGGGAATGCCAGGCCACCACCGTGGTTCGGATTCCACTTTAAACTGTAAGGTCCTTCATTTCATCTCACAATCATCCTACCGTTACACATTAGCGTAAGTGCGTATAAAACCCGAACGGGTAGTAAGACGCGGTGCTAATAATAATAATAATAATAATAATAATAATAATAATAATAAATAATAATAATCTTAGGTATATATCAATTCGGCCTAGTCCGATCTAGTTTGTCCTGGAATCGGGTTTGGATGGCAACATATTTAAGAGTATAGAAATACCCGGATTTTCTTTGCTTCAAACAGACGGAAATAATATTTCTTCCGGCACAGTTTTTAATAAATTAAAAAAACAACTGATAATTTGTTTAAAATGATCTCTTGGAGATGCACATGTTTGGTAACAGGTGTTACTAATATTTAAATTCATCCCTGTGCGTGCTGTATTTATCGCGCAGTGCACATTACAGACAAACTCTTTATGTTATTAATATAGATGAATCATTTATACTGCTCCTCTATTGAATTTACTCCCGGAAGAGATATGAAGGCTGAGACGGAATAAATCCAAATTCAGTACAATATTTATTTCTATGTAATAAAGTTAATATATGTTTAAAATAGAAAGGGAAAAATAATAATAATAATAATAATAATAATAATAATAATAATAACAATAACAAATAATAATATAATAATAATAATAATAATAATAATAATAAATAATAATAATAATAATAATAATAATGGAGCTAGAAATAAAATACTTTTTTACGTAGAGAGTTAAAATTCTTGTTATAAAATTAATGAAGTAAATGAATTAAGGTTTAAGCTATATTTCATGTGGGACTAGGAACCCCAAAAATGTGATTGCTCCAAGCGTTATGAATCTTCTGGGGGCCTTGGATGTTATATTTGATTTAATAGGTTTGACCCTAATCAGCTGCTAGCACGATTTTGTGTGAAACAAACGATTTATTTTTTGCACTTTGCATCAGTCCTCTCATATTGAGCGTGAAATATTTATTAGTGTAATGGTTCTATAGTTCGCAGATCTTGTGTTTACATAACGCTGTGCCCCAAAAAGTAGATACAAAAAAACATTTAGAATTATACATTACATTTTTCCATTGTAGTTCTTTATTCGTCAATTCATTAATTAAATCTATCTCGCAGAAGCTCTAGAGTTGTCTGAAGCCAGCCAAGTAGTTCATTGACCCAGTTTCACCTCTTCCATACAATCAGCACTGGATGGGACTCATTGGATGGCCATTAATTAAACATTTCTCTAGGGATGCCAACAAGGTGGTCGATTTAATTGGCATACAAATGTCCATCCACCGAGTAATAAAGTAAATTAATTAAAAGTCGTTCAATATTCTTAGGAATGAGTATAACTTGAGACAAGGAAGAAGAACAGTTTTAAATTAAGTTGGTGGCCTATACACTTAATAAAATTGTAACAATGCAATCTTCGTATTGTACAATTACTACCCCACCCGACCTGATATTCCACGTTCAATCGCTTAAAGCATGCTACCCGCTCAAAAAATACCTTGACGTATCCTACAATAGTAAACTTCACTATTGTAGCCCAATGTAGCCCAACAATCATACATTGAATCAACGTTCCTAAATATTCAATATTAACTGTCTACTTAATAAACTGTTCTTCACGTACCTTCGGATCTCCAAGCTGGCATCACTAGATTACTACCAAGTCCAAAAATTTCACTGTGGAAGCGCGGGGCGACCACGACTAGAAGAGTCCGTATTAGATGATCAACCCGGCCCGAGAATAATATTAACACTGGGCGATGTTTTCCAAGAGTCCAGGCACGAAATCAACACGCCCCGTATTGCCCCCTGGAGGGGGATAAGGCAACCCTCACCTGACATCAGATGTTCCAACAGCGGTCAGAGAATCGTAAACAACTGCATTTCGACGATAGACATCCAATCAGCGGCCAGGAAGACTCGCGAAATTACGGCATGATGACGTACTGCGTGGCTGACTACAATGTAATCCCACCCCCTTTCTTGTTTTCTAGACTCAATATATAGGAGAATGTAAATTGTATTAAATATAAACATTATTGAATTGAGCTTCATCGAAAGAGCATTTCGATAGAGCGGACTATGTGTTGGGGTCATGGAGGAAAGACCTAGAAAATATTACGTTTGATATAATTTAATTTATGTTTGTTTGAACTAACTATTTATTGGGGTCATTGAAGAGAGACCTATGGAGTAAATTGTTTAATCTTTGAGTCAACGCTATGGAGATATTTCGTTTGCTATTAGTTAATGTAATATGTAGAACAGTCCTTATGTTAGCGTCTTGGGAGATAGACCTGTCTTGTCATAAAGTTAAAATTGTTATAACTCAAGCAGAGTAATGGAGGAGTTACGTTTAAATAAATTATATTTTATACTATTGTCCAGGGTCATAGAGGCATATTTTGATAATATGGAAAGGTCAAGAATGTCATTGTTAGTTATTACTTATAGTGTTGTAACCATTAGACGTTACATTCTAAATTAGAGTAAACTATTTGGTGGCTACGCGACTTCTTGCGTTTGATTATCTGCGTCATGGATTATATCCATGAAATATCCTTGTAACTAATGTAAACTTTGAATTGAAGTAATTAGCAGGATACGAGATATCACACTGTATTTTTATACAGCAAAAGCCTATACCTTTATTTATGGGTATCAATAGGCTTATTTATATTTGTACCCGTTTGTGGGTTACTATTTTTGAAAGACCTTAAGTCATATTATTAGTTACAGTAAATTGAGAGATGTGTTTGGGTAGTAGCTCACCAAATACCTGAAAGACGGTACATCATATGAGGCAATGTTTTCTTTTACAGTAGTAGCTATTGTAAAGTTTTTGAATTAAGGCCATATGTTCCTTGGTTTGTTTACTGCTTTGAACAAATTAAAATACACATGATTGAAAACAATGCTATTTTATCTGTTGTCATTTATAAAATGTACGTTACGTCCTTCCTGTCCTGTAGTTTTAGGGGCCTTATCTATAGGATCAGCGGAGGGTGTAGCAAAATAATTGTATCCATTTTATGAATCTTAAAATACTATAAGAGTCCAATTTTTCTTTAGCTAAACCAGTCCTTTCAATGACAACACTTAGATGTCTTGAGTACCTCTCTGCATCAAACTTCTCACATGTGGTTTTAATGCGTTACGCCCCTCGATACTCGATTAGCTCGAGATAAACCACACTTGGTCTGACATAAAGTTTGTCATAGGTTATAGACAGTTGTGTCAAAGAGGGGGAGGATAGATGTAGAGGGATGCCTCGCTACAAGACATTATTAATTAAAAAAAACCAACTCACTAAGCTGTCCCTAATAACCCAACAGGTTCTGACTCCCTTTGACCCTTAATTGTACCACAACCAGACACGATCGACCGCATCAACACAAACCGGCAAACTGAACCACTAGACCACAGTTCGGAAAACTTCCGCTAGTGGGCGCGCCTTCTAAGCTACCACCTTCGTGAACTTTATAGAACGAGTTGAAATATCGTGAAGTGTTCCTCTTACTTATATAAATTTGGAGTTCCATGGCGTCTCAACCTGGCAGGGTGTGAGCGGCGCAGATCGTCCGCCAGGTGATTCCCCTCTTAAATAATTTCCCTTGACTCCCTTTCTCTACTTCCTTACTACCCACCCCTCTCTCCACGGCTAGCCGTATATAATGATCCTGGAGTGGCCTTTATCTTCACTCTTGGGAAAGTTTCTACAAGTAGTGCTAGCGTCTAAGCTACACCATGCATTAAAATTTAAGCACAATATTTATTTTCGGTATACCATTTAATATCTTTCAAAATTCTTTTCTGGCTTAAAATTTTAATTCTCGTAATATAAAAAATGAATAATTCTTTATGTAAATTTGTCAAATGCTGTAAACATTAATTTAAAGATCTTAGATAATTGTTGCTATACCGAGATATGATTCAATGGTTTATTGTGTTAGTTTGGGTTGTACTCATATATCGGAGTAACGTAATGGCAATTATCATAATCGTATCAATTCTTAGAATTCATGCTATAAAATGTTATTTATAATCAGGGATATTATATTTTATTGTTAAATGTAATCTTGTTGCTTAAATGTTTTACCCTGGAATTATAAAATAAAATACCTGTTGGGGCACGCTCAGGTTGCCTTGTGCGCAGTCCTCTTTTAGGAGATCTAAATTCATATGAAATTCTAATTTTTACTATTTCAGCTCTTGGAATAATTTGTTTGGAAAAGGAGTGAGGCTAGAGTGCCTATAATTTTCTATTATGGGGAATTTATATGTTACCTATTATTATACTATTGTTATATGTTTCCATACAACAAATATAGATGTGAGGTATTGTAAGATATGTTTTCACCTTTCATGCTCAAACCAACTATGTATATTAGGTTCTTTTACAAAGCACCAAAACTTGGTGCACCCCTGTTGCATTTCATGCAGGATGGCAATAACTTTCAAGTCACTGATGATCTGGTAATTGTTGGCGTCAAGGAGTAGCTTCATAATTGTTGTCATATGATTCTTTCATATGATCTGCCTATAGGGATTGATGGTAGAGTATTGTCATGGTACAATATAATTACCTTTAGGCCTTATTTAAAATAATCCATAAACAATCTCTACTGTTGATGGTTGTGGTTAAAGTTGAGGGATTGCAATAATCTTGTAATTACCCTGATTTGACCCCTAAAGCATATTTGAAAGCATTGAAAATATTCTCCTCTTAATTTTATATATTAAACATATTTTTCTTTTATTTACATTTTATATTCTATTAGCTCATGCCTAAAATACGACTTATTCTATGTTATTAATTTATAGTAGTCACCAGATTCTAGCTAAGAAGGTACTTGTTGTTTTTTTTTTGTTAATTTAACACCCTAAATTTAAAAGGCATCAGCCGTTGTAACTAACTTCAGTGTGTTGACGTAGTCGGTTGATACGTGGGAGTGTTTTAAAGGCCGCTTCCGGTTCTGGAACCTCCTAGAGCTTTGTTTGCCGGGAGTGTGGATCCGCTCTGGTACTCTCTAATACAAGCCTTCGGTCTGATGGGACGTGTTTTGAGATGTGCGAGTGTTAGGTGCGCAACATGTTCACAAGGAACATGAAGATTTATTATAGAAATAATTCGATGTTATCCTGCATTTAAATATACTAAAAATTAAATTCATACATAATTCAAGCAGGTGCGGGTGTGTTGAATAAGATATCTTTACAAAACCGCGACATTTGGCAGAGTAACCAGGATAATTTTTCCAACCGCTTGGCAAGTCTAAAATTATTGAATAAATTATTAATAAACTTATTTCTCTCATATAAATTCCAAACTCAACCTCAAGTATAGTAATGATAAAAATGGGAAGAAAGACACGCTGCAAACAACGCCGCCACGAGTACCACTAATCATGGGACATAACATTCAGTCTTCAATATAAAGTGCTAGAATACAAGACGTAACCTTTATCTCCACAACGAGGGGCCAATATTCGTAGTATAGCATAGGACATACCAAGTGAGGCCAGAGTAGGACCATTTCATATGGCTACCACGTGAGTAGTGGTATTGGCACTTCATCACACTACGTCACACCGTGAGATAGTATTGTGATGTCAATTGACATACTTTGCACATCAGTTTGATTTACCGTTATTCCCCCTCCCCTTCCGCCCTCCTCCACCACCTCCCTGACCTCTTTTCCCAAGTACGAAATGTCCTCCCCTAAAACCCCTCCCCTACAACCTCCCCCCTCTTTTACCACCCACGGACATGTTGGTCCTTGATGATTAATTATTAATGATTGTTAATTAATTATTGTTAATTGATTATTGCTAATTAATTATTGGCTATGATTGAGGTGTTGGAGTTTTTATTCATTTATTGGGGGGAGCAAACGGTCCATGACGTTTTGGCATGAGGGCTCTGCACGTACCTCGCGCTATGTCTGTCGGGGATAGAGTGTGATAAATGATTCCCCTGCCTTGAGACCCCTTTTCACTTCCCCCTCCTTAGAGGTATGTGTCGCAACACCCTTGGGTTTTCCCTGGCGACAGTTTGGCGGCTCAACAAGGCAAGTTGAGACAAGAATAGATATTGAGGTCATTGCCTTGGGCCAAGGGGGTTTTCCCTATGACGGTGTTGCAACCCTGGTACCATTCTGGTGGGTCGACAAGACAAGTCAGGACAAGAATAGATTGCGAGGGTGTAATGGGTTTTCCCTGGCGACAGTTTGGCTGCCCAACAAGGCGAGTTGAGACAAGAATAGATATTGAGGTCATTGCCCCGGGCAACGGGGGTTTTCCTAAGACGGTGTCGCAACCCTGGCGCAAGTCTGGTGGGTCGACAAGACAAGTCAGGACAAGAATAGATCGCGAGGGCACAATGGGTTTTCCCTGGCGACAGTTTGGTGGCCCAACAAGGCGAGTTGAGACAAGAATATATATTGAGGTCATCACCCCGGGCAACGGGGTTTTCCCTATGATGGTGATGAACCCAAATCATTACAGTCGGCCCTTTCAATTTGTAACTGTCACCGATAATCATCAAGATGAGTTTTGACGCGCTGGAAAATTGGATAAATTCAGGTATGTTTTTAATACAGTTTTGTATATTTTAATGGTTTCTAATTTGCTTTTCACGTCCTGGTGTACAGCGGTATTCTCTTCTTCTTTGTTATATGACGAGCCCCAGACGCTTGGCGAGGCGGCTCAAACTGTGGGTCCCAATAGCCTGGACCAGTTGCTGAACTTTACAGAAGACGGGATTTGTAGGGCGGATGGCGACTGGTCCATGGGTAATTAGCGGCCTACGATAAATTTGCCCGTGTTTTTTTATTTCCGGTAAATGGTAATTAATATGTATTTATTTAATTTCAGACTACTGGGATCCATATGGGCTGGAAGAGGGCCTACTGAACAACGTAGCGACGTGCGTGCCGGTGCCTGCCCAGATGGAGGCAGGCCCAGCGGTCTGTGCTTGGCACGACGTAGCCGGCGTCCTCAGGCCAGCTCCCACCGACCTCACACCAACCCCTGGCATACTCTCGCCGGTGCCCCTATCACCTGCGCCCACAGAAGGTGACAGAAATTCACCCCCGATTTTTGGGGTGATTTGCATGCTATCGACCACCTAATATGTAAGCACCATCTACAAGTAACCATACTCTAGCCACTAGTTTTAAAATATACTATTTGTGTGTGCTCTCTTTCTACCAAATCGCCGTTATCTTGCCAGCATACCAAAACCTCTTGTCCGCTGCGGGTTTCGGGAAGGTTGTAAACTTGTTCCCTTTCGGGATAACAGATGACGTTTGCACACAGTTTAGATCAGGAAAAAAAAGTGTTCAAATATATATATATATACACCTATATATATATCTGCATTATAATTAATAGGGAAACTATATTGTTGCTTTAGCTGATTATTTAAAAAAAGAGAGAGAAAAATCTTACCTAATTTAGTGCTAGTCTTACTACCCTTTCGATGTATAAACTTAAAAAACCTACTGGGCCTGTGGGGGAGTCCTGGGTTCGATTTCCTGGCATAAGCAAAAATGCTGGTTTAGCCTTTAATAGCGAAAAAAATAACTACCCTGACCGGTATTTTGTACATGTTCCAGTAATGGATTTAAAGGGTCCCGGGCTCATTTCCCGTACAAACATTCAATGGCAGAAAATTATAATGGTCGCTTTACATTGTGCTGGTTCAAATATTAAGCCATCACCTTAGTGCCTTCGATAGCGTGTCTGGGTGAAAATGAGTGTTTAACTGCGTTGGACGGTATTTTGTAGTTGTCCTAAGGTGTATTTATTACAAACACGTTTCGAAAGGTCCTGGGTTCGATTCCCTACATGGATTAAAATGAAGGTTTAACCCTTCATAATGTTAAATTAACTGCCCTGAACTAATTTTGTAGTTGTACTAGGGTTAAAGTGTATTTATTACAAACACTTTGAGAAAGGTCCTGGGTTCGATTCCCTACATGGGTGAAATTGCAGGTTTAACCCTTGATAGTGTTAAATTAACTGTCCAGGACTAATTTTGCAGTTGTACTAGGGTTCAAGTGTATATATTACAAACACTTTACGAAAAGGTCCTGGGCTCGATTCCCTACATGGGTGAAAATGCAGGTTTAACCTTTCATAGTGTTAAAATAACTGCCCTGGACTAATTTTTTAGTTGTATTAAGGTTAAAGTATATTTATTACAAATACTTTGTGAAAGGTCCTGGGTTCGATTCCCTACATGGGTGAAAGTGTATGTTTAACCATTGATAGTGTTAAATTAACTGTATTGGACTTATTTTGTAGCTGTACTTGGGTTAAAGTATATTTATTACATTCACTTTGATAAAGGTCCCGGGTTCGATTCCCTACATGGGTGAAAGTGTATGTTTAACCCTTGATAGTGTTAAATTACCTGCCCTGGACTAATTTTGTAGTTGTACTAGGGTTAAAGTGTATTTATTACAAACACTTTGTGAATGTTGGTTTTTAGTTGAAGCAATTATGTTTAGGAAAAAAATGTAATATATTATATTAATACCGAAAGTAGATTGAAATTGAAAAGTATTATACATTTAAAGAGAAAAAAATACGCGCATGTTTGGAACTATTTTATTTAAAGTGCTTACATTGACACGTGCTTTTGTGTTATAGTTTAAATGGAGGCAGCAAAACGGGTTCATTTCCCGACACGATCGGTTTGATAAATTATCATGCAGCTGGCAGGGTTTGTGGATGTTAACATTTTATAAATAAAAAAGTGCCCAGAGCTTTAGAATGAAAAAAAATTGGTAACCGTTATAATTTAAATTATTTTATATTTATTTACACCAAGAGTAAACTTAATTCTATCCACTTTGCGTGAATACCTCTGCAAACACCTTATTTCATTTATGACGTGTTTATTGTGTGTGTGTGTGTGTGTGTGTGTGTGTGTGCGCGCGCAAGCGCGCGCTTGTTTGTCGGGCCAACAGATAGCGTCGAAAGCCTGTTTTGAGCATTAATACGATTTTAATTAATAATTAATTAATTAATTAATATTTAGCACCGCGTCTTACTACCCGTTCGGTTTATACGCTTAATACAATTTTAAAGGGGGGAAATAATGAGTATTAAGTTTAGGAAAAAATGTAACATATTAAATTAATACCGAAAGTAGTTTGAAATTGAAAAGTATTATACATTTTAAGGAGAAAAAAAACTCGCATGTTTGGAACAATTTTATTTAAAGTGCTTAGTTTGACACGTGCTTTTGTGTTATAGTTCAAATGGAGGCGGGAAACGGCGGCATGGTCCTCCCACCACCACCACTGGCAACTAGTCCCCCTCACCATAACACAGGAGTCCAAGCTGCGGTGCGGTAGACGGGGATCGTGGTTTTTCCACAACCCGTGGTGGCGGCTACAGCGGGACCATCTTCGGCACCGCAATCGGGATTTACTGGCCCGGTAAATCAGGTAGGTGGGGCCTTGTCGAATGGTGACCTTCTTCGGATCCTCAAAGAGAGAATTAAACAATTGAGGCGTTTCATTTATACATGTAGAGAAATTACCGTACATCTTGGTGCTCCAGAAAGCGATCGTGACGCATTAAACTGGCTTGAAGAATAAATTACTAATTTGCTCAATCGGCTGCAGGACCATGGCGTTAGCGCAGATGACCATGTCGGCTTACTTTTGAACAGCACTGACTCTACGTTGAACTCTGTATATGTCTCATTTAGGCGAGCAGACCAGTTAGACGCTCTAGCCGTGCTTGATAACGTAAGTCGCGTGCTGCAAAGTAATAGTTTGTTTTTGAGTACATCACTACTGTACGTTAAACTCAGCCATTTTAAGGAGCCTCGTGGGAGTGCACGTTATTGTGATTAACTCTCTCCCGCTACCACATATAGCCGTAATAGCAAATGAATCATTACGGCTCAAAATGGCTACAAACTTTTCCTTGCCCGTGCATTGGTTGTCGCCAAAGCTATATGTGACATTAAAAGAGAACTAAGATGCATGGATATGAACACCTTTAGACAAATCAAAATGGTTCGTCTTATTCAAAAATTCCAAGGAGAGGAACTATGCCAGGATGCCTTTGTGAATCTTTTGAAAAGTGGTGGAATAACTGAACTGAAACAATTTCAAATATACCTATCCAAATACAAAATCACGGTGTTCAGGGAACGTCGGGGGACTCAGGTCCTATATGAGGGGCCTACTCCTCCCGAACATTCCTCTAAGGGCTACCTTGATTTGTATTTTCCCGTCGATAAGCAAAACCATTTTGACGTCATAACATCCTTGACAGCCACATTTAAGTGCTCGTACTTTTGCCTCGAGTGCCGTGTGCGGCTCAGTAATAAGAATGTGCACAAGTGCGAGTCCACTTGCAAAAAGTGCTACGCTAAAGTGGTTTGTAGCGGAGGCTGATCTGTGGTCTGTAAAGACTGTGGACGTTGGTTCACAAACCAGACGTGTTTTGATAACTATAAACGTCCCAATTTCTGCAGAGGTCACAGGTCGGTCTGTGACGTCCAAAAGGTTTGCGAGGTATGCGGGCAATTTTTCAGTTTGGAAAAATCAAATTATTCACATAGGTGTTATGGGACTTTTTGTAGAGTATCTGAGACCCATCGTCCTTTTGGTCGATTCTGTTATATGCTGCTGGCCCCATAAAAGCAGTCACTGGAAAAAAGCAATTTCATGTTTGTATTCTATGATTTTGAATGAAGACAAGAAACGCTTCTTCAAGGTGTGGCCAGCACGTACTTGTATGGACCTAACCTATGTGTTGTGCAGACGTGTTGCAAGGCCTGCGTTCATATAGATGCAAATGACTATCATTGCTCCAAATGCGTGGGCAATAGGACTCGCATAATCAAGGGTGATACCACAATGGCACAATTTTTTGGATTTTTAGAGCAACTAAAATTATCAAAATTTAAGGATATCACCCTCATAGGCCATCATGCAAAGGCCTATAATGGTAGTTTTATTTTAAAATATATGATGGTGGTAAAAAGATGGACTCCAGAGCTTATAATGAACGGTGGTAAAATCATGTCCATGCGTTACGGCCCGCTCTACTTTATCGACTCGATGAACTTTCTCCCGATGTCGTTGTCCAAGATGCCAAAAACATTCGGCTTGACGAGTCTTTAGCCAAGGGACAATTCCCCCTTTCTTTAATAAAAAAGAAAACGCGGGTATAGGGGTCCCTTGCCGCCAAAGGAGGACTACAGCATGGGCGAGATGTCACTTGAGGGAAAGGAGCACTTTGAGGAGTGGTATGACGTGCTGATCAAAGATAATTATGTTTTTGATTTTAAAGGCAACTTGGAACTGTATTGTGTGAAAGATATAGAGATCCTACGGAAGGCCTGTTTAAAGTTTACAGACATGCTCATGGAGAAAGCAAAGGTGGATCCTTTCAGAGAGGCGTGTACGATAGCTGGAGCTGCCATGTTGGTTTACCGCCGAAGTCATATTAAGAAGAATACTATCAGTATTATTCCTAACGGTCGCTACCAGTGTGCAAACCAACAGTCGCACGTCGCCGTACAATTGCTCTGCTGGAAGACCCACCAACGCTGTGTCTATCCTTCATGCGGGTAACGGCCTTGAGGAATATGTGTTAGGGCAACGTGTAGACAGCGTTGTTAAAGCTGGAGATATCACCACCGTCTTCCAGTTCTGGGGCTGTTATTGGCACGGATGCCCTCTCTGTTTTCCTGACAGGACCACCCCTATCAAAAATAGCCCCCACGAGACCATGGAGACGCGCTATGAAGCGACCTTCTCTTGTTTTGAAAAGTTTAAGAATGTCGGCTACACGGTCGTAGAGATGTGGGAGTGTACGTTTAATGCGATGAAACGCACAGACAAGGACTTGAAACAAATTGTACTCCAGCACGAGGTGTATACTAAGGAGCACCTCAGCCCCAGGGATGCATTCTTTGGCGGGCGTACAAATTGTATCAAGGTCTTCCACGAAGCAGACCTTTCTTGTGGGGAAAATATCAAGTACTTGGGTGTGTGTTCATTGTATACTTACGTATGCTAGTAAAAAAATACCCCGTCGGCCACCCAAAATTCACTTGGAACCAAATTGTCCATCTATAAATCAAGTAGAAGGCATAGCCAAAGTTATAGTCACGCCTCCGCGGAATTTATTCATGCCCGTATTGCCTACACGGATGCACGACAAGTTAATGTTCATCTTGAGCAGTAAATGCGGGGAGAAGAAAAACTAGTCGCGTGTCAGTACAGCGACAAAAAAGATCGCTGGTTGACAGGCGTCTGGGTAATATACGAGATTCGGAAAGCCATTGAGAAAGGCTAGATCGTTGAAGCAGTACACGAAGTGTGGAAGTACAATTTATCAGTTTATGACCATCATACACGTTCTAACGGATTGTTTCACGGGTACATTGATACGTTTTTGAAAATTAAACAAGGAGCCAGCGGATGGTCAGAGTGGTGTACCTCGCAAGAGGAAAAAATAGCTTATATTCAAAATTATGAGGAAAGTGATGGGGTAAAACTCAATTTCGGTTCTGTTTGTAAAAACCCTGATCTCCGCACTCTGGCTAAACTCTTTTTAAATTCACTATGGGGAATTTAGGGCAAAGACCCGATTTACTACACGTAGCCGTTGTTAACGACTATCAGGGCATCCACAAGTATATGATGGATCCGTACATCACCGTGGACAGCGTCATTGATGTTAATAACGAGGTTATGTTTCTCAATTACAAGAATGCGCGTGATGCGTTGTGCCCTAACCCCAATACAAGTGTGGCGGTGGCATGCTACACGACTGCTATGGCTAGTTTGCATTTATACAGCATCCTTGAACAATTGGGGGACCACGTTTTGTATCATGATACAGATAGCGTTCTATTTATTGAACGCCGCGGTGATTGGAGTCCACCGACCGGAGACTTTTTAGGTAACCTCACTGATGAACTTCAGGATTACGTTCTGTGAAGCTACATTAGCGCCTTTGTATCTGGCGGCCCCAATAACTACGCATACCAAGTTTGTGTTGGTGGTGATCCTGCCAAAACAAAAAGGGTGTACAAGGTTGGCGGGATCACCATAAACTATGGCAACCGGAAATACGTTAATTTTGACGTTTTGAAAGTAATGGTCACTGAACAAGCTGCGGAAAGATACATACAGATACCACACAAAATTGTAAAAAAAGTCTTGATACTGTATGTACCGTTTCGCAGACTAAAGTCTACCGGCCCGTGTACACCAAACGTCGGATAACCGATGATTATAACACGTTACCGTTTTGGTATAAGAGTCCTTGTAAACGCACTCGCCACGTCTAAAAGGTGATCATTCAGACGTGCTGAATAATCACTTTTTTTCTTTCACTCTAGACAGTTCCACTGACATACCATGTTTAAAAGATTTGAGATTTTTTGTATTTTTTTCTGCATGAAAACAAGCATATTTAAAAAAATATTTTATGGACTCGAGTTACTTTTTTGTATTTTTTATTTGCCAGTTTAATCCTCCATCTACCTGATATTTTCTAGTCAATGAGTTATTTGTATATTTTTTAATTCTAGTCAATTATAATAAACAGTTAGTGTATATATATAATAAACTGTTGGTATATATATGTATATTTATTTTATTTCTAGTCAAATATGATAAACTGTTTTATATATATATATATATTATTTTAAATTGAAGCCGACTATATGTATATATTATATTGAACCAACTTTAGTAACGAGGCCACTATACCCTGCTATGTATAAATATATATTGTAAATATTCTCAGTATACTTTTCATCATTGTAAAAGCTGTTATGTTTGTGCTAGTAAATATATATTGTAAATATTCACGGTATACTTTACACTGTGTGTATACTTTTTTCACGATTTTAATAAATATTGTAAAAACTTTTATGATTGTGTTTTAACGTCTATACCCGCATCTCCCTCCTATCCTATAAATACAAGCACATATACCTTATAAGCTCAGTCTCAAACATTATGAGCAGGTTGAAACATCCATTTTTGGCCATCATAAGCGGCCCTTCCGGCTTTGGAAAGTCACATTTTGTAATAGACTTTATCCGTCACTTGAAAACAATGTGTGACGTTAAATTTGATAAAATCCCATGGTATTATGGTTTATGTCAACCGGGAATCGAACATAACGGGGCAAGTACCCGCGTCATATTCTGTAAGGGTCTACTGAAAATGGATGACATAAGTAATGACTCTCCACAGCTGATTATCCTGGACGACCTGATGCGTGAAGCCAACGAAGTGGTCGTCGATATTTTCACCAAAGGATGCCACCATCAAAATATTAGCGTCATGTACCTTACACAAAATATATTCCACCAGGGCATGGGCCAAAGTGACATTTCCTAAACGCACATTATATCGTGCTTTTTAAAAACCCCAAGGACAAAGCTCAGATTCAACACTTTGCACGTCAAATCTGTCCTGAAAATCCCCGTGTTTTACAAGAGGCTTACACTGATGATACAAGTACTCCTCACGGGTATATATTGTTAGATTTCAAACAAAGTACACCAGAATGTTTCAGATATATAAACCACACAAAGTTCGGGTGCTTCGTGTACTTACGACACAAAAGCTATAAAAACACCGACACTTCCCGATTACAGATCATTTCATAACAATGAGTCCCAAAGTGCTGAAGCCCTCTGCTACGTGAGATGTATCGCATGAACCCGCACCAACGTGTCGCCTTGCTGAAAACGGCCGACAAGAAACTGTTTGACTCTGTTTGAGAGTATGCCTACAACACTTTAAAAGGGTGTATGCCGTTGAAAAATGCGCAGAAGACAAAGTCACGTGCTCACAAGTAGGTGTTGCGCAAGCTGGTGAAACGAGGAGAGTGCTGAAAGAAGAAGAGACGACTACTCGTTTAGAAGGGAGGAGCGTTCTTGCCCTTACTTCTAGCCCCTTTAAGGGGTGGGGTCCTCGGTTTCTTATTCAAGAAGTAAATAATGGAACACACGAAAAAGATGATAATGGTGTCCCCGGAAACATTACACCGTTACAAGCAACACTACCAACAAGTAGCATAGGCCACAAATCTAGTAGTCTCCAAGCTGGACAAGGAAATGAAAAAAAATCCTCGCTTCAAAACTTGACGTTATGTCTAAATGGACTTTATACCAACAAGTGCTACAGCGCTATCTGCACTTTAGTCAGCACACTCCATCGTCTCAAAATACAACCACCACCACAACCCCTGAAGTGTCTGTACTTCCCATCCTTGCTGTACTTAATACTGTACCAGCACAGGCACGTAATAAAGCTGAACTTTTACTAGAACATATCATATCTCGGGGTGGCATCTCTTGGGACTCAAACGGAGAAGTGAGTATTCAAGATACTCCTCTCCGTGGATACAATAATGTGGATTTAGTCAACGATCTGGTCAGAGCAAGAAGACACAGCGAACCGCCAGGGTGGCGAGAGTTTCTCACGGCGTTGCAAAAAATAAAAGTCCCGAAATAATTTATTATAAATCCGAAACGTTTGGCGCTCATTAGAGATCTGACGCCAGTACCACAACCACTTACACCGTTGCAACGCCCTAAGAAGAAGAAACTGAAGAGGGTGGATGAAAACAGGTGGCTGCCGTTTAGAGCTTAATGCCCCGTTTATCCGACATCTACTACGACCCTTCTCAACCTGCAGGGTCTGCAGGGGTGGCGTCACTCATATAGGCGTCTAAGAAAGATCCTGAAAAAGTACGAGAATATCTTCGTGTGCAGGATGCTTATACCCTACACAAACCGGTGATAAAAAAGTTTCCACGCAACAAGTACATGGTGTCAAACATTAATGATCTCTGGCAAGACGATCTCAACTATATGAAAAGTCTCGCCAAATACAACGATGGCGCAGTGTACTTGCTCAACGTCATCGATTTGTTTAGCAAGATGACATGGACGAGGACGTTTCCATCCAAGACGGGGAGCGTCGTGAGAGACACATTTCGGGACATTTTCAAACAAAGTGGCCGTAAACCTCTAAGTTTACATACGGAAAAGGAGACAGAGTTCACGGCACGTCTAGTCCGGAAATTTATCAAGCAAGAAGGCGTGCATTACTACATCACTCATAATCTGGACGTGAAGGCAAGTATGGTGGATCGATTCAATATAACTCTGAAATAACATATCTGGTGCTACTTTACCAAAAATAACAAGTATCGGTATGTGGACGTTCTCCAAGATCTAGACGACGCTTACAACGGCGCAAAACCATCCAGTGTCAAGATGGTGCCTACCGACGTTTCAGAAACTAATGTGCTTCAGGTCAGAGATAATCTGTACGTCAAAAGGCGTCCAAACTCTAAGCAGAAAATAAAATTCGGTGACATGGTGCGTAATAGCAAATCCAAAATGCTGTTTGAAAAGGGCTACGAAAGCAATTGGAGAGAAGAGATTTTTAAAGTCAGCAGTGTCGTGTTGCGACAACCAGTCATCTACAGACTCACCGATCTTGATGGCGAAGAGGTTAAGGGGACGTTTTAAAATCCTGAATTGCAACGCGTACGTCTTCCCGAAATTTTAAAGTTGATAAAATACCATGTGTCAAGGGTAAAGGCACCAGAAAGAAAGTGTACGTGCAGTGGAAATGTTACCCCGCCAAGTTTAATTCCCGGATTCCTGCCAGTTACATCAGCGCCCTACCACGAAGGACCAGATTTACGACACTTTGCCGAGCGACAGCTCTATGGGATATTTCCCAAATAATACCCTCACGAATTTCACAATGCAAATTCCTGACCATCTTACACTCGAAGGCCGGTGGGAAGTCGCTCTGGCTGAATTTCAATATCCATGTTCTTTCACCTCCGTACCCGAGGGCCAAAATATTGTATGGTACAATTGGGTGGACGCTAACGGCGTGGAACCAATATTTAAGGATCATATCCCTCCTGGAAACTACAGCATTTTCCAAGAATTGATCAAAGCTCTAAACGTCGTAGAGGCGCTTAAAGGGGCTTCCAGAGTTGTATTCAAGTACACAAAACCCAACCAAAAGTTGAAGTTATCTCTTCTTCACCAAATATACAGCTGCTGACTTTATCAATCCAACTAAGTCTACAATTCGATTTCGATCCTCTGAGTAATCTGATCAAAGTCCCAAAGTCACCGTACGCCGCAAATATTCTACTAGGCTTGCCCTTGCAAATGTACATCTACACGGATATCGTCGAGCCTCAACCTGTGGGTGACATTGTCGCACCACTGTTAAGTATCATCGGTATCAACAACGTTAACTATCTCTACGGCACACATAAGACAGTTAGCTATGATCCGTTGCACTACATGCCCGTGCTCAGAAGGGAAATTGAAAGCTTGGAAATCAATATAAGAAACGGCACGAGTGAATCTGTAACATTCGAGTTTGGAAAAGTGTGCGTGAAACTTCATTTTCGACGCTGCTCAACATGAACTGTCCCTACCGAAGATACTACGTCAACCAGGCTGGAACAGGAATATCTTTGCTCTACCACGGTGTTCCCTATCAATGAGGGAATGGGATAGGAAGTTTTTTCAGCGGCATTTTCAAAAGCGTCGTACCTTTGCTGAGAAGCGGCGCTAAAGCCATCGGAAATCAGGCACTTCATACGGGTATCGACGTGCTCTCAGACGTTGCCAATCAACAGCGTCCTTTCAAAGAGTCCCTACGGCAATGTGTCAGCGAACCTGGAACAAAACTGAAACGCAAGGCTGAACAGAAGATCAATACGCTGATGATCGGCTCTGGCTAAAAGGGCGTTGAAATAAGCAACGAAGTTAGTCTTCTGTCGTCGCCCAACGTAAAAATGTCAATAAAGAAGGTGTAGATATTTTCAGCTGAAATGTCGTTTCTACACCCCCAGTCCTGCGAGTGTGCGAACATTGAACTTGATCTTTTTCCGTGCCACCCACTCAAACCAGTCTTGAAAGCGGGCAATGGCTCCAGTACAAACCTGTCTCTTCCCTCACCGATGATTCACCCATAGAATTTACATTTACCGGACAAGGCGAGTTCTATATAGATCTTTCACAGACTATGCTCTATATCAAGGCGGCCATCATGAAACCCGACGGTGGCACTTTCACAGAGGTGGATCAGATCGCACTTGTCAACAACTGGGTGCATTCACTATTCACACAGGGGGATGTTTTTAAACCAAAAACTAGTCTCACCACCCAGCAACACGTATGCCTATAGGGCGTACATTGAGATGCTGTCCAATTACAACAGTAAAGACATTAGAACGCATTTGACTTGCGGTCTGTGGTTCGCAGACAGTCCCGGAACTTTTGAGGAGGCTAACGCTGGCAACAAGGGATTTGAGTCTCGTCGCAGTCTCACCACAAAAATTAAGACGGTGGATCTTCTGGGGTATTTACACGGTGACGTGTTTAACCAAGAGAAATACCTTTTGAACGGCACCGAACTCAGACTCAAGTTGGTCCGTTCCTGAGATGGGTTTACTCTTATGGTATTCCCTGAACTCCCTCACTTAAAGGTTCACATCGATGAAGCTGGTATTCTAGTGCAACGTGTCAAAGTAGCACCTTCTATACTGTTGGCACATGCCAAAGCTTTAAACGTCAGTCCCGCAAAGTATCCCATCACCCGTGTGGAAGCGAAATCACTCACTATTCCTACGGGCATGCAATGGAAATCACTGGACAACGTATTCTCTGGACAGTTACCCAAATGGTGCATCGTGGGATTTGTTTCAAACACGGCGTTCAACGGAGACGTCACCAAGATTCCGTTCAACTTTCAAACCTATGGCATGAACCATTTCTCGCTGTACGTGGATGGGGAACAAGTTCCATCAAAACCGCTACAGCCCGATTTTTCAAACGGGCACTATGTCATGTCCTACCACACACTGTTTTATCGAACGGGTATCCATTTCATGAACGAAGGACGTCACATCACATGGGAAGCCTTCCCCAAGGGATATCATCTCATGGCTTTCGATCTCACGCCTAATCTGTCCACCCACATGATATCGCATTGGAATTTGATGAGGCACGGCTCTTTGAGCATCGAGGCGAGCTTCACCAGAGCTCTCACCGAAACCGTCAACTGTTTCGTGTACGGGGAGTTTTACAACATCATCACCATTGACAAGGACAGAAACGTCGTGACCGATTATGGATGTTAATATAAACTGTTTCCCACCCCTCACCCCCTAATTTAAGCCATGGACGTCATTGTGGATTTCCAGAGCTTCTTCGACGACGACAAATAGTTTATCGTCAAGGAACTGAGTTTTTTTATCTGTATGCGGTACATTACTTCAACATTGGGTGTTGAAACCCCCATACATTATCGAGGAACTTTTCACCGATGCCAGAGAGATATCCGACTATATAGTCAACAATCCTTATGGTATCACATGGGATAGTGGTGATGTGGATTACAGCCTGCTCGAATACCTCATCTCCCGTGCCACAACGCGTGCAGAAATTGTCTACGTCAAGGGGGCAGAAAAGAAAAAGTTTCTAGTCAAATACACGTCTACACCCAATCTGTACGACAGAGGTTATTCATCACTGAAAACACTTAAAATTGGCTGCGCCATGTGCATGATGCATGGTTCTGTGTAAAATTTCTGTTCGGCCTCTATCGTCTTGGGACTTCAAGATTGAATGATTGAAGATGGACACGCACACCTTATACGTGTGCTGAAAACAAACCCGTGGTTCCATTCTGTACGGTCGGATGTTTTTACTGCTGATCAACTACCCGCATAAATATTTCGATCTGCCGCTTTAGTCATCAACACTGATCCACACACTTAGCCCGGGACGCATTGGGTCGCCATCTTTATCGACAAGAACGGCATGGGAGAACAGTTTGACAGTTATGGTTTTCCATCCCGTATAAAGTCATATCTGGCATTAATACGCAAAAACAATTCCCGCACGTCCCATAGCACGCTAAACTTCAAAGCATCGCATCAGACGTTTGCGGCTATTACTGTCTCATGTACCTTTTTTATCGCGCCCAGAAAATTCCGGTGAAAACTTTCCTAAGCCTATTCTCACCCATGAATCATACAGGCAGCGACACTAAGGTGGTGAGATATTACAACACATTTTTCAAAACTGTAGGGTCCTGTCGCCCCTCAAGCAGTTTCGTCCAAGCAGCGTGCGCCCATAAAAGGGGCGTCCTGGTGGCGTGCCGACCATAACAGCCAAGCATCATGGACGCTCAAGACGTTTGCGCCCGCAAAGCAAAGCTAGTGAAGCCACTCGCCATCACCAGTATATTCAACACATTGTTCCCGCTGGACGGAGTTGACGCCAAGCGAGTCATCGTCGGCATGAGCGTCAAGAACAACTTTACGCCCTATGTCCAGATAGAAAAATGCGGAGGGAACTGTGCTGTGTTTAACCGTACAGAGTGGCAAGATCTGAGTAGCTACAAGTCTGTAATATCAAAGTTTTTCAGCAACACGCAACCTCCTCAGAAGATTTATCTGAGTAATCATGAAATCTCTCTGAGACGCATGTGCGATGACCGTATGGCTGTCGTCGGCGAGAAACAATACGCCGGACTCAAACGGGTCTCCTATCTAGCACCAAGCTGGTCGCGTCTTTGTGAGGTGTGGGACTTAATCGAAGTCGCCGTCGACTGACGGGACATGTGGGTGACACTCGTCGCACGCTATTGGAACAATTTGATCGACTCACACGTCGTGGATGTATGCGACACGCTAACAGAATCGGCGGATGTAGTCGTCTTAGAACAGCCTACTGTAGAAACGCACATCAAAAACCTAGATATTATCAGTGCTACCTACTATACACGTCAAGTCGTCGATTTGGACTATTACATGCTGGATTGTGAACTAAAAACAATTTTACTAACGCATCTAAGAGACACTGTAGAAAAACGTATGAACGAATATATGAGTCATTCCTTTAAAAATGTGTAATAAATATTATGTATGATGTCTTTAATGTTTAATAAATATATATATATATATATATTTGTAATATATGTGCTTTATTCACTCTTTGTCTCTTTTTCGAGTCCCAACTTGTCTTGTCTGCCCGCCAACCTGGCGCCAGGGTTGCAATGACGTACCCCGTTGCCTGGGTTGACCTCAATATCTATTCTTGTCTCAACTCACCTGATTGGGCCGCCAAACTGTCGCCAGGGAAAACCCATTGCGCCCTCGCGATATAATCTTGTCCTGACTTGTCTTGTCGACCCGCCAGACTGGCTTCAGGGTCTCGACACCGTCATAGGGAATACCCCCTCTGCCCGGGGCAATGACCTCAATATACATTCTTGTCTCAACTCGCCTTGTTTGGCCCCCAAACTGTTGCCAGTTAAAACCCAAGGGGTTTGCGACACATACCTCTATGGAGGGGGGAAGTGAAAGCGGGTCTCAAGGTAGGGGAACCATTTATCACATTCTACCCCCGACAGCCATAGTGCGAGGTTCGTGCAGAGCCCTCATGCCTAAACGTCACGGACCGTTTGCTCCCCCACCAATAAATGAATAAAAACTCCAACATCTCAATCATAACCAATAATTTATTAGCAATAATCAATTAACAATAATTAATTAGCAATCATTATTAATTAATCATCAAGGACCAACATGTCCGTGGGTAGTAGGTGAGGGGGTTGTAGAGGAGTGGGTTTTAAGGGGATGGGGTTGTAGGGGAGGACATTTCGTACTTGGGAAAATAGGTCTGTGGGTGGGAGAGGAGGGCGGGAGGGGAGGGGAGACTTACGGTAAATCAAACGGATGTGGAAAGTATGTTAATTGACATCAGAATACTATCTCGCGGTGTGACGTAGTGTGATGAGGTGCCAATATCACAACTCACGTGTGGAAATATTCATAGTGTAGCATAGGACGTACCAAGTGGGGCCAGAGTCGGATTATTTCATATGGCTACCACGTGTGGCAATATTAGCAGTTAAACAATCTATTAATATCTCTGCAAGCGACAGGGTTATTTTCCAACCTAAAAATGTGTGTTAGTTCCTTATGACGGTTTCACTACAAATACACTTTAACAATTAACATAATCTTTAAGAAGATTCTACCGTGGTACTCTTTGAGTTCCCCTTACTTTTGGGTAGGTCAAGTATTCTAATTAGGTCGTTTAATTCATCTTGTGGATTGCCAAACCCTTCCTTCACCTCTGACAAGACGTGTATTAATCACAACTTGTGAATGTGGAGAATGCCAGGACTCTACCGTAGTTCGGATCCCACGTTAAACTGTAGGTCCTCCATTTAATCTCACAATCACCCTACCATTACACATTAGCGTAAGTGCGTACAACCCGAAGGTATAGTAAGACACGGTGCAAATAATAATAATAATAATAATAATAATAATAATAATAACAACAATAATTCATCTTGTGTTATCCTTTGGGAGTCTTTCGATTGAAAATTAGAAATAAAATCAGCATCAGTTGGTTTTGAGGGCTCTGGGCAGATGTCTAATCTTAGTTTTCAACTGAATCATTTAAATATATAGCCCGGTCAAAATAGCCCAAAAAATAGGGGTACCCTTGCATAAATTCACAATAAGCGGAAAATGTACAGGCACGTAAGGGATACCACTCTAATGAAATCCTGAAAAGTTCCCATTGATTCCGTGTGTGCAAAATTTTTTATTCAAGGTCAAAGGTCGCAAAAATGGGTTTGGTGGATTTTTTGGCCAAACCGTTAGTTTTACGATAAAAATAGCTCAGACTAAAATTGTCATTTCAGGAAATAATTTAACAAAGTATTAAAATCACAAACAGATTATTGACTTCTTCCATGGTAGCCAACTATACATAAATATGTATCACAACAAATATTTAAATTAATTGATTTTAATAACTATAAATGTATATATATATCTTAAAACCATGTTTAAATATTCACGCAATGTAACGTAACATAACGAAACGTAAAGGTTATCCTCGTGTTTTAAATGGAAGCCATCACGATGCAGTTAACTTAAGAGTTGTCCAGGGAGAACTTCCACGTTTAGTGAACGTTAATTGAAAGTATTATATATTCTATATAGCATATCATGTTGCAAACAACGTTAGTATTTCGTTTGTTCATGCTATGTAGACTACTTCTTTGGTCTGCGTCTCGCGAACTTTTAACTTCGAAGACTTTTGTTACACTTTATTTTGTATATCTAGTAACCTTCTATTGAAAGTACAGTACTTGTACCCTAATAAGTCCTAAATACTTGGATTTAATTTGAGTGAACATGTTTTCAAACATCCCACATTCATTATCTGTGTTTTGCTCGAGTTGTTACGTTACGTAAATCTTGATCCCACACTAGCTACTTTACATTAAAGTGATCATGATCCTGGCATTTAACATATGAATCAGATAAACATTTAATTGTGCGTTATGAAAATAATCTCTTTTTTACATGACTCCAAACGAATTATTTTTTGGTGGTGTTTTCATATTAATTAATGGAGAAACTTTGGGCAGAAACTTTTTTTAAGGATCTTTTTTCATTAGTAATTATTATTTTTTATATGATTCCAGGTTTTTATTTTGTCAATAAAATATGTATCCTATCTTTTATAAAATAAATATGGCCGTGTAAACCGCCATTATACTAACGTTAGTTAATTTTCTGAGTGGACTAAAACCATAACCTTGTTCTAAATAAATCTTTAAAGTGTCGTAGTGTATTTCTTATTGTTGAATATATTGCAGAAAGAGAATGAAACGTTGCTCTTGTCTCCACGCAAACGTTGCCGTTATAGCAATTATTGTTGCTCGCTGCCGTCAGCTTGAACGAGAGACTCATTAGCGCTCATGCAGGTGGTGGCATGAGTAGGAACTAGCCTCAAGGTCAGGGACGGGCCTCTAACCAAGGAGAGGTGGGATGGAAGGCGAGTTAGCGACAGTTAAAAAAAATAAAAAACTGTTTTTGGTCAAAATAAATAAACTATTGCTCCAATAGAAACCTATAGTTTATAACTTTCTTCACATGGTGAATATCTGTCATGAGCATAGCGGTATTAGATGACAAACATTTCAAATTAAGATAAAAAGTTGTCATTAAATTACAGGACATCGTTGACAGATATTAAACATCTGTGGATATCACAATGCTAAGAAGATTAAACTCTATGTTTCTACCGGTACAATAATTTATTTATTTTGTAAAATAAAAAATATATTATTTGCTATAAAAATTGCAAAGACACTGCCCTTTCCTCTCGACCCTACATCTCCACATTGAGGGCACCGGCCCCTTGAACAGAAATATCCTCTGATGTTGTATTGTTTAAGTACATGATTATTTTTAATGTTCATTCTAAGAGCCATTTACATCTGGGACCACAGATATAAGAATACAAATGATATTCCAAATATCTCTTTTATCAGCCAAATTTCCCCACGTTAGTAGCAAGTGACTTGGATCTGACCACTGACCAGAATTCGAACAAGGACTAGCCTCTTGATCAAGGCGTGGAAACAATTATTAAATAAAATAATATAGGCTATTACAGATGATTAAAATCAATATTTGTTCATGGGATAAAAATATTCCATAAACATTAGTTGGTGTAATATATTTGAAAACCGTAGCTCGAGCTAGTTTATAAATAACAAATTTTGTTCGGCAACAAAACAGCTTACTTTACATTTTAATACATAAAAACACTTTCATTCTCAAACCAAAACGACTAGAATAATCCACAAATTATAATAAACTGTTCTGCTGATAGCCCGTCAGAAACACTCGTTACTTGATTGAAAGTTGGATATATTTCTAGAGCCATTTATTTGATCTAACAACTGTGACATTTTACATCAATCAATAATGAACCATTTTCGCAATTTCACGATTATTTTTAAAAGTTATTTGATTAGAGTTTAAAATTTACCGTGAACCATAATTAAAAAAAAACTTACTAGCCTAGGAGTAGGAGATATTTATAGACGTGTGTAAGACCTCTCAGTGCCAGGTAGACGACCCCCTTTAAGGTAATTCGACCATCAAACACTTGCTGCACAATTTTAACAAGTGTAATTATAAACTTTACATTCTTATTCAATAGTTTCAAGTGATCATAGTTTACGAGTTATAACGGGTGTTCAAAATGATATGTCGAGTAAGTGATATTGATCCCCTTCTCTCTACCGTCCCAAGCTGGATAGTGTCGAGTGAGTGATATTGATCCCCTTCTCTCTACTGTCCCAAGCTGGATAGTGTCGAATGAGTGATATTGATCCCCTTCTCTCTACTGTCCAAAGCTGGATAGTGTCGAGTGAGTGACATTGATCCCCTTTTCTCTACTGTCCCAAGATGGATAGTGTCGAGTGAGTGACATTGATCCACTTCTCTCTACTGTCCCAAGATGGATAGTGTCGAGTGAGTGACATTGATCCCCTTTTCTCTACTGTCCCAAGATGGATAGTGTCGAGTGAGTGACATTGATCCCCTTCTCTCTACTGTCCCAAGATGGATAGTGTCGCGTGAGTGACATTGATCCCCTTCTCTCTACTGTCCCAAGATGGATAGTGTCGAGTGAGTGGCACTGATCCCCTTCTCTCTACTTTCCCAAAATGGATAGTGTCGAGTGAGTGACATTGATCCCCTTCTCTCTACTCTCTCAAGATGGATAGTGTCGAGTGAGTGACATTGATCCCCTTCTCTCTACTGTCCCAAGATGGATAGTGTCGAGTGAGTGACATTGATCCCCTTCTCTCTACTGTCCCAAGATTAATAGTGTCGAGTGAGTGACATTGATCCCCTTCTCTCTACTGTCCCAAGATGGATAGTGTCGAGTGAGTGACATTGATCCCCTTCTCTCTACTGTCTCAAGATAGATAGTGTTGCGTGAGTGACATTGATCCCCTTCTCTCTACTGTCCCAAGATGGATAGTGTCGAGTGAGTGACATTGATCCCCTTCTCTCTACTGTCCCAAGATAGATAGTGTCGCGTGAGTGACATTGATCCCCTTCTCTCTACTGTCTCAAGATGGATAGTGTCGAGTGAGTGACATTGATCCCCTTCTCTCTACTTTCCCAAGATGGATAGTGTCGAGTGAGTGATATTGATCCCCTTCTCTCCACTGTCCCAAGATGGATAGTGTTGCGTGAGCGACATTGATCCCCTTCTCTCTACTGTCCCAAGATGGATAGTGTCGAGTGAGTGGCATTGATCCCCTTCTCTCTACTGTCCCAAGATGGATAGTGTCGAGTGAGTGACATTGATCCCCTTCTCTCTACTGTCCCAAGATGGATAGTGTCGCGTGAGTGACATTGATCCCTTCTCTCTACTGTCCCAAGATGAATAGTGTCGCGGGAGTGACATTGATCTCCTTCTCTCTACTGTCCCAAGATGGATAGTGTCGAGTGAGTGACATTGATCCCCTTCTCTCTACTGTCCCAAGATAGATAGTGTCGCGTGAGTGACATTGATACCCTTCTCTCTACTGTCCCAAGATGGATAGTGTCACGGGAGTGACATTGATCCCATTCTCTCTACTGTCCCAAGATGGATAGTGTCGCGTGAGTGACATTGATCCCCTTTCTCTACTGTCCCAGGATAAATAGTGTCGAGTGAGTGACATTGATCCCATTCTCTCTACTGTCCCAAGATGGATAGTGTCGCGTGAGTGACATTGATCCCCTTTCTCTACTGTCCCAAGATGGATATTGTCGAGTGAGTGACATTGATCCCCTTCTCTCTACTGTCCCAAGCTGGATAGTGTCGAGTGAGATACATTGATCCCCTTCTCTCACTGTCCCAAGATTGATAGTGTCGAGTGAGTGACATTGATCCCATTCTCTCTACTGTCCCAAGATGGATAGTGTCGCGTGAGTGACATTGATCCCCTTTCTCTACTGTCCCAAGATAAATAGTGTCGAGTGAGTGACATTGATCCCATTCTCTCTACTGTCCCAAGATGGATAGTGTCGCGTGAGTGACATTGATCCCCTTTCTCTACTGTCCCAAGATGGATAGTGTCGAGTGAGTGACATTGATCCCATTCTCTCTACTGTCCCAAGATGGATAGTGTCGCGTGAGTGACATTGATCCCCTTTTCTCTACTGTCCCAAAATGGATAGTGTCGAGTGAGTGGCACTGATCCCCTTCTCTTTACTTTCCCAAGATGGATAGTGTCGAGTGAGTGACATTGATCCCCTTCTCTCTACTGTCCCAAGATGGATAGTGTCAAGTGAGTGACATTGATCCCCTTCTCTCTACTTTCCCAAGATGGATAGAGTCGAGTGGGTGACATTGATCCCCTTCTCTCTACTGTCCCAAGATGGATAGTGTAGAGTGAGTGACATTGATCCCCTTCTATCTACTTTCCCAAGATGGATAGTGTTGCGTGAGATATATTGATCCCCTTCTCTCTACTGTCCCAAGATGGATGTGTCGAGTGAGTTATATTGATCCCCTTTTCTCTACTGTCCCAAGATGGATAGTGTCGAGTGAGTGATATTGATCCCCTTCTCTCTACTGTCCCAAGCTGGATAGGGTCGAGTGAGTGACATTGATCTCCTTCTCTCTACTGTCCCAAGATGGATAGTGTAGAGTGAGTGACATTGATCCCCTTCTCTCTACTGTCCCAAGCTGGATAGGGTCGAGTGAGTGACATTGATCCCTTCTCTCTACTGTCCCAAGCTGGATAGGGTCGAGTGAGTGACATTGATCCCCTTCTCTCTACTGTCCCAAGATGGATAGTGTAGAGTGAGTGACATTGATCCCCTTCTCTCTACTGTCCCAAGCTGGATAGGGTCGAGTGAGTTATATTGATCCCTTTCTCTCTACTGTCTCTAGATGGATAGTGTCGAGTGAGTTATATCGCACATAACGAGGGGTTCCTGTATTTAACGGTCCCATTGTGTATTTTTCTAATTTATTTTAGTCATGCCAAACATTAGAATTAATACACAAAAATCAAATTAAGAAAAATTAACTAAACATTACGAAACACTCAAAATTAAAATAGATTTCCATACACCTTTGCCCAACATTCGCTGCTAGCTATAAAGCCTCTAACTTGTTTTGCAATTTCAAGTTTGTTGAGCCTCTCAGGGTATGCATTCAGCAGACAAAGGTTATTAAGTCTAAGTTGTCTTATCGTGGAGCGAAGATAGTGTTTTTTTTGTTCAAGAATGGAAAAACTTGTTTCTGCATTTGCTGATATAGCTGGTATCACTACCAGACTTTTCTAACAGTGTGTGCGCCAAGCAAATTTTATTTTTACTATGTTACCTTAGTTTGAACTTTGTACCTTGATTCAACAAGGCCTTTACATTATCTAAAAGTTTCATTATTTTATTTTGGTGGGGAGAGGGGGGTGGTAAAATTATAATATTTACACCCCTCAAATTTTAGGGGGAGTGGGGGGGTGTAAAATTAACCCCCGTAACCCCCCGTTCCTGCGCCACTGAAGCGGAAACTGTCATTGTTCTTCTAAAGGTCCATGGTCCTCAAGTTTGACATGACTGTCCTAGAGGACCTAGGAAGCTGAAACTGTGTACACTTATAATACGAGTATAGATCATGATACAGAACTTTGGGAAACAGGATTTTAGATACATTTTGTCTGAATTATTTCTTTAAAAAGATCTTCATGAATTCAAAGAACGGAATGAGGGGTTTGCGTTTTTAACCTTATATGCCTACTTAATAGATAATTTGAATCCTAATTAATCAATTTTAGTTCGCCTGTAGACGACAGACTTATAGTCTAGTAAGTAGTAAGTAAACTCATCACAAACGTTTATTTGTAGTTCATGTAATTCTCATTATTATTATTTATTAAAGACGTAGTTGTCCACAAATAATTACAAATGAAATTTAAAGTGAGCAGGCTACAAGGGGCTCGGATTAAAATATGGTTTAAGAACCAATCTACCAGTGGTTCGTAATTAGCTAATGTTGTATGTTCCAGGGACTAAACAACAAGTGGTTTATAATTAATCATAAATGGGCCTGTAAACTCAGTACATTCAGCCGTGTTACAATTTGTGTAGCCTATAAACCAGATAAGAGAGACTAACTAACACCTCTATCAAAAGGGCCGCATGTGTGGGTGTTAATTATTGTAATAAACAACGAAAAGTTGCCATAGTAAGTGTTTCAACTTCAAAGCCCCTTTAAACATTTGCCACGTACACTATTCTAATTAAAGTGCTTGGTTATTCAAATATATTTTAGTCTACATACATAGTTTATAAATCTAATCTTCAATACAATAAATACTTTTCAACCAGCTTCATATGTAGATTATTTTTAAAAATGACATGTTTTTGCGGACTGGAGTCCCAACTCCCTGGAACAGAGTCGGATCGAGAAGAGGCAGTTCTTTCTGAAGGTATTTACAAACAGTAATATAAGCTCTGTGTTGGCTCGCCACCCCCTCCTGCCGACATTGTTATAATTACCACCAAAACATTATAAATATAGCATCACAAGGTCTCACTAATGCTCAAAGAGGCTTGCTTGTCGGACTGGCTCAACTTGCTTCTGATTGGCCCTGTTCCGGGGGTTATCCCTGACGTCACAGATACCGTGGAAACAAGTTCACTTTGTGTGAGATAACACCTTGGACTGCGGGTCGTCGCGAGGCACAGTTGAGTAAGTAGTTCTTCCCATGACCTTGGTCAAGAGAGGGCTACAGGGCTCGTTACTTTTCTCATAGGAGAGGAAAGATCTCGGCTTGTGCATGTTGACATATTGGCTTTGTTCTTACGTCACGTCCGCGGACCACCCCGGCTACAGACTCTTTTCCGTAAAGCTCCATCTACAGACTCTGTGTCTGTAAAGCACCATCTACAGACTCTGTGTCTGTAAAGCACCATCTACAGACTCTGTGTCTGTAAAGCTCCATCTACAGATTCTGTGTCTGTAAAGCTCCATCTACAGACTGTGTCTGTAAAGCTCCATCAACAGACTTTGTGTCCGTAAAGCTCCATCTACAGACTCTGTGTTCGTAAAGCTCCATCAACAGACTTTGTGTCCGTAAAGCTCCATCAACAGACTCTGTGTCTGTAAAGCTCCATCAACAGACTCTGTGTCCGTAAAGCTCCATCAACAGACTCTGTGTCTGTAAAGCTCCATCAACAGACTCTGTGTCTGTAAAGCTCCATCTACAGACTCTGTGTCTGTAAAGCCCCATCAACAGACTCTGTGTCTGTAAAGCCCCATATACAGATTCTGTGTCTGTAAAGCTCCATCAACAGACTCTGTGTCTGTAAAGCACCATCTACAGACTCTGTGTCTGTAAAGCTCCATCTACAGACTCTGTGTCCGTAAAGCTCCATCAACAGACTCTGTGTCCGTAAAGCTCCATCAACAGACTTTGTGTCCGTAAAGCTCCATCTACAGACTCTGTGTCCGTAAAGCTCCATCAACAGACTTTGTGTCCGTAAAGCTCCATCAACAGACTCTGTGTCCGTAAAGCTCCATCAACAGACTTTGTGTCCGTAAAGCTCCATCAACAGACTCTGTGTCTGTAAAGCACCATCTACAGACTCTGTGTCTGTAAAGCTCCATCTACAGACTCTGTGTCCGTAAAGCTCCATCAACAGACTCTGTGTCCGTAAAGCTCCATCAACAGACTTTGTATCCGTAAAGCTCCATCAACAGACTCTGTGTCCGTAAAGCTCCATCTACAGACTCTGTGTTCGTAAAGCTCCATCAACAGACTTTGTGTCTGTAAAGCTCCATCAACAGACTCTGTGTCCGTAAAGCTCCATCTACAGACTCTGTGTCTGTAAAGCTCCATCTACAGACTCTGTGTCTGTAAAGCTCCATCTACAGACTCTGTGTCTGTAAAGCTCCATCTACAGACTCTGTGTCTGTAAAGCTCCATCTACAGACTCTGTGTCTGTAAAGCTCCATCAACAGACTTTGTGTCCGTAAAGCTCCATCAACAGACTCTGTGTCCGTAAAGCTCCATCTACAGACTCTGTGTCTGTAAAGCTCCATCTACAGACTCTGTGTCTGTAAAGCTCCATCTACAGACTCTGTGTCTGATATTATAGCTTGATTGACCTCAATGCCAGCTTGAACTTGAATAGTAATTATCACCCGCTTTGGTGGCCGCATGGTCTAATGCGCTACTCCTATAGTAGGTTAAGTAGATTAAACTTCTCATGATGGGGAGAGTCGCGGTTGGGTGTACTGAGATTATTCAAAATAGTTTTCACTCTCACCCCACACAAATGCGGACCTTTAGATATCTGCTCAGAGTGGGAAAATAACACTGACAAACCTCGAGATATCTGCTCAGAGCGGGAAAATAACAATGACAAACCTCGAGATATCTACTCAGAGTGGGAAAATAACACTGACAAACCTCGAGATATCTGCTCAGAGCGGGAAAATAACAATGACAAACCTCGAGATATCTACTCAGAGTGGGAAAATAACACTGACAAACCTCGAGATATCTGCTCAGAGCGGGAAAATAACAATGACAAACCTTGAGATATCTACTCAGGGTGGGAAAATAACACTGACAAACCTCGATATATTTACTCAAAGTGGGAAAATAACACTGACAAACCTAGAGATATCTACTCAGGGTGGGAAAATAACACCGACAAACCTCGAGATATCTACTCAGAGTGGGAAAATAACACTGACAAACCTTGAGATATCTACCCAGAGTGGAAAAATAACACTACCAAACCTCGAGATATCTGCTCAGAGTGGAAAAATAACACTACCAAACCTCGAGATATATACTCAGAGTGGGAAAATAACACCGACAAACCTCGAGATATCTACTCAGAGTGGGAAAATAACACTGACAAACCTCGAGATATCTACCCAGAGTGGAAAAATAACACTACCAAACCTCGAGGTATTTACTCAAAGTGGGAAAATAACACTGACAAACCTCGATATATCTACTCAGAGTGGGAAAATAACACTGACAAACCTCGAGATATCTACCCAGAGTGGAAAAATAACACTACCAAACCTCGAGATATATACTCAGAGTGGGAAAATAACACTGACAAACCTAGAGATATCTACTCAGGGTGGGAAAATAACACTGACCAACCTTGAGATATCTACCCAGAGTGGAAAAATAACACCACCAAACCTCGAGATATCTGCTCAGAGTGGAAAAATAACACTACCAAACCTCGAGATATATACTCAGAGTGGGAAAATAACACCGACAAACCTCGAGATATCTACTCAGAGTGGGAAAATAACACTGACAAACCTCGAGATATCTACCCAGAGTGGAAAAAAACACTACCAAACTCGAGATATCTGCTCAGAGTGGAAAAATAACACTACCAAACCTCGAGATATATACTCAGGGTGGGAAAATAACACTGACAAACCTAGAGATATCTACTCAGGGTGGGAAAATAACACTGGCAAACCTCAAGATATCTACTCAGAGTGGGGAAAATAACACCGACAAACCTTGAGATAATATTTTTTCAGAGTGGGAAAATAACACTGACAAACCTCGAGATATCTGCTCAGGGTGGGAAAATAATACTGGCAAACCTCGATATATCTACTCAGGGTGGGAAAGTAACCCCGACAAACCTCGAGATATCTACTCACAGTGTGTAAATAACACCGACAAACCTTGAGATATCTACTCAGGGTGGGAAAGTAACACCAACAAACAAAACACTCACGTTTAATGATACAAATTGTTTAGTTTTAACATCTTGATTCTGGTGTTTTAGTTTGTTCACCAACTTATTCTTAATTTGTATATATATTTTACTTGGTGATAATATTTCCAATCTTCCTGTTTTGAATCGTGGTAGACGCCATTAATATACCTCGTTTAAGCCTCAAGGTTCATAAATGTGACCCCGTAATAGGCATAACATTTTCAAATAACCTTTCATGGTCTGTACTTGGAAGTTGAGAAGCCAAATTCTTTGTGTCAACACATTTAATTTGCGTGCATTAGTGTCGCCTGAAAGAAACGCTTCGCAACCTTCTCCACAACATGTTGGTGATGTGGTCTCTCATTAGTATTCGTCATGACAACTGTCAACAAAGTACCTATTACCATCTTGCTATTAATACACCAGCCATGAACACCAATCGTGACTTTAAAATGACAAGGTTCTAACTGACATTTTGGATTAAATCTACTTAACACCATGAAAGGTTTACGTTTACATTTATCTGTATTCTAAATTTGAATGCCATCTGAGGACAAATACAATATCTAGAAAAATTCCAGGATTCTCAAAAATTATTTTGGCAGCTTATTTCTTTTTTTTATAAATAACCTCTTTTCACATAGGTCTGCTGTTTAACAGCTAGTCATTTACAATGCAGTTTATTCTATTCTTACTATCAAAACAATAGTATCACAGTACCTTGAAAATAATTATATTGAATCTTTGTTTTGGCGCTGTTCAATATCGAGGTAGACTTTTGTGACTCAATAAGATTAAATATAAATTATGAAAGGGATAAGGAACGCGTTAAAAGTATGCTTAGTGAAATAGTAGTTTATCTGAATCTTATAGTCCTTCAAAATCAACCAATAGTTCAGAAAGTGAAAATGAAGATTTCAATCTACAAAAACAAAACAAAGGGTTTGTAGCGTATACATACCAAATTTTATTTTGTTTATATCCCTCTTATGTTCTAGCTATTTTATATATTGTTCTTGTTCTTTAATAATTATGTTCAACTTTAAAAATCAAATAGGCTAGGCATATGAAAATAAATATGTGTCTATTATATCCTACTTTAGTTCATATTCTATTTAATATAATATTAACTGATGTATTATTAGTATTACCTGATTTTTTTAAACTATTCACGTTAAACATTAACACCTTTCACATTGTTTCAGACTACAAATCAAACCAAATAAGTCACTACAACATAAAAACCCTATGAATCGTGCATATCTGTAACTGAGAAACTACTAAGTGATTTTAGAGAAAAGGCACCATCAATCGAAATAACGGACAGCTTAGAAGTTACCTTTTGAAATGTAGGTAAGCCCTATACAATTAAATAAAATATTAAATAAATATTGGTTTAAGGCTAATTATACTTTTTCAAAACTATTAAGCTAGTAAATACTAAGTTTAAAAATAATAAATTAAACATAGACAGGTACTTGTAATATTGTATTTTTAAAAACCTAAATTTTTATTATATTTTAAACTCGTTTAGGTGGCTTCAGAACATTTCAACACCTTCAAAATCACTTAGAAAAAAGGTATCCAAACCATCCAGGTGGAAATGCAACGTTAGAAGAACTAATCACAAAATTTGGAAAGCCAATATTACTAGGCGAGGCAATAAATTAACTGACAAATGTGTAAAAATCAGCAAAAGAGGATTGACTTTCAAACTATAAATGTAGGTGTAGAGCAAAATTTTCATACGATGAACAAAAGAGTCAATTAAAATCTTACTACACTTCGGGTTCCAATGAAAAGCATCATTTTATACTAGAGACAGCGGATTTTTTTACCGACATGTAGACCAAAACAAACCAATGACACTATATCCCGTAGGAAACAGACATTTCGGTATTATTTTATTGAGAAAATTAAAAAATTCAGATCTTCAGAGAGTTTTACTTGGATGCATTAAATATTTTACAAAAACCTTTGTATAGCTTTAATAAGTATACAAATATTGACACAAATGTATCAAAACAGAATAAGAGGGGGAAATCTGCTAAAAATCTTCGTAAACGTCCAAAATTGACAAAGGATTGTGTTAGGAACCACATTAGATCGTTTACAATTACTGACTCACATTATTGTAGGGCTGGCAAAATACCAAATATCTTGATGCTAGTCTAAATGTAACCAAGATACATGATCTGTACATTGAAGTGAGTAAGAATAACTTGGTATGTTTTGGAAAATATTTGAAACATAATTTAATTTAGATTTTAATACGCCCAAACGTGTTTGCTGCGATGTTTGTGAAGCTTATAAAACAGCAAAACAAGAAAAACTTATTACTCAAATAGCTGAGATTGGGTATCAGAATAATATTGGAAACAAAGCTACTATTCGCCAAGACCTGTTACTAGCCAAAGAATGATAATGCTGTCAGTATTATTGTTTGATTTACGAAAGGCTTTAACATATTATCCTCTTGTTATGAAAGAAGACTAAATGTTAATAATGTGACAGTATATTTTAATGGAACGAAAACAGTCTACTGTGCCATTTGGAATGAAGCATTAACTGGTAGATATGAAATTAAGAAGATACTAGTTTATGTTTTCGATGAAAATAAAATAACATAGTTGGTCACTTGGGGTGATTCGTGTGGACCATAGAATCTTTATAGCATTATGGCTAATGCAGTCCTGGTTACTGTGACTATGAAGTACTTTGTCCCAAGACACTCATAGTGCAACAAGTTGACAACACAAACAACTCTATATAACAATGTCTAAAGTCGAGTTTTTCTCTACAGTGGGTGTTACACGTTTACTGAAAACAGTAAAGAAAAACAAACCATATCGGGTTGTCCAGATGCAAGAAACAAATTTCAAGGATTTCAAGGATTTTTAATAATACCACAAAACTACTCAATTACAAGCTCATTCCATTTCAATAAAGTTACTTGTTTGAGGCCATCCCTAGTCTTGTATGAGATGAGGTAGAAATCAGGACATCTAAGGTTGAAAATAAACAAAGTCCATAAAGTAAACCTTAAATTCATGTCGAAAACCCGCAATGCAAACTTCTCCTAATCAGCCACAAGGAGTTTTGAATATTCAGCCTAAATTATTAAATAAAGTATCAAATATGCCCGAAAAAAAAGAAGATATAATTGCAATGTTCAAATGCAAACCTTTACAGGACAGAGTGTACTACAAGTGAATCCTAAAAATGGGCGGACAGCAATATTATAATAGTCATCTACATCCTATTATATTCTTTGAGTAATTATACTATCAATGTTATGAACCAAGGACCATGAGCATAGTTGAAAGGATTGTATTTGTAAGCAATATTTTTTAATGTAATGTATCTGTAATGGTCTTTATTAATATTTCTACTTATTTTGCAAAATTATTATATTCAAAACTAAACACAAACGCATACCAAATATACTAGATTCTGCATAATTATTATTAGAGTCCATAGTTTGTACTACAGGGTTCTAAATGTACATATGCTACAAGCAATATGTGCAAAAAGGCATCAGATGTATCTGAAAAACCCAAACAATATATATCTTTTTTAAAATAACTACTCATACTTAATACAGTATAGATTAATGATTGATTTCAAGACTATAATTACAATTAAATACATATTCAAGAAGATATGCAATTTAAAAACTTAGAGGTCAACTTACTGAGACTGAAGTGAGTATTAGTTAGAACCTTGTCATTCTAAGGTCGCGCAGTGACGTTGAAAAGGTGTGTAGCGTTCAATGGCGGGGTGACACAAACAGCCTGCTAAGTTACTAGGCACAACAAACACATCAATCCCTCTCGATACAAACAAGAGACAGGAACCATTTGTATGTACATTTAGACAAAACTAGATCTTCTAGAATTTAAGTACTTTTAAATGAATGTACCGTAAAGAAAATGTATGAACAGTGAAGGTCAGGTAAGCTATTTTTGAAACAAATGTAATCCGGGATCTACTATGAAACTTTATCAGTAGTCTCTATCATAACCCCCCACCCCCCTCTTAGCCCCCACGTCTTACTATCCTTCCGGGATATGCGTATTTTAATTACGTTATTAGGTTGGGGATGAGAATTGTGCAAGTTAAAGAAAATGTACCCAAATTTGCTTGGATGGGCGTAGGAAAAAAAATAGTAAAAAACACCTGTCCGTGATTCTAGCTCCAGCCTCACGTTCACAAGCGTGACATTTAGTAAACGTGCCAACAATGCGGCTATTACTAAGTTATAAATATCAGTTTAGACCAGTTTTATATTGTCAATACCAATAATGAAATAAATAGTGATTTGTTCCCGAGCTATTCTTGCAAAACATAGAGTAGCCTGAATGACCGCCCAGTAAAACCAAGAGACAGTCAAACTAATACAAATAGCGCAGTTGGCCATTTCAAAATATTTTAATTCCTTCAAATTTCACGTATGGTACATAACCACAAGATGTAGAATCCAAACAAAATTTAAATCACACAATCCCCCCCCCCCCTCCCCTCTTTATCTCTTTATATATGCAAACAAATATATATAAGACCCACGTATCAGTGCCCAGAAGGGTTGGGTATTAATTGAACGTGGGTGACTATCCCCATGGCCACAACTGGGGAGATTTCAAGACCTCTCTACTCTGCCCTTATCTTTTTTTAGTTATCCAAATCTTTATTTTAATATCCACCTTGACAATTCCATATAATATATTCTAACTTTATAAAAGTAGGCTACACCAAAATCGCCCAAAAAACACCATTTTGCCTTTTTTTTTTATCGTATGGTACATCAGACTGGGAGGGACTTTGACGTCCAAGTTTGGCCACCTTATGTGTTGACTATTAGCCTCTCTGGTCACAGAACGTTACCCAGGGTACAACATAGGAGGTTGTCTGTATGTAGACTATTAGCCTCTCTGGTGACAGAACGTTACCCATGGTACACTACAAGGGGTTGTCTGTATGTAGACTATTAGCCTCTCTGGTGACAGAACGTTACCCAGGGTACACTACAAGGGGTTGTCTGTATGTAGACTATTAGCCTCTCTGGTGACAGAACGTTACCCATGGTACACTACAAGGGGTTGTCTGTATGTAGACTATTAGCCTCTCTGGTGACAGAACGTTACCCATGGTACACTACAAGGGGTTGTCTGTATGTAGACTATTAGCCTCTCTGGTGACAGAACGTTACCCAGGGTACACTACAAGGGGTTGTCTGTATGTAGACTATTAGCCTCTCTGGTGACAGAACGTTACCCAGGGTACACTACAAGGGGTTGTCTGTATGTAGACTATTAGCCTCTCTGGTGACAGAACGTTACCCAGGGTACACTACAAGGGGTTGTCTGTATGTAGACTATTAGCCTCTCTGGTGACAGAACGTTACCCAGGGTACACTACAAGGGGTTGTCTGTATGTAGACTATTAGCCTCTCTGGTGACAGAACGTTACCCATGGTACACTACAAGGGGTTGTCTGTATGTAGACTATTAGCCTCTCTGGTGACAGAACGTTACCCATGGTACACTACAAGGGGTTGTCTGTATGTAGACTATTAGCCTCTCTGGTGACAGAACGTTACCCAGGGTACACTACAAGGGGTTGTCTGTATGTAGACTATTAGCCTCTCTGGTGACAGAACGTTACCCATGGTACACTACAAGGGGTTGTCTGTATGTAGACTATTAGCCTCTCTGGTGACAGAACGTTACCCAGGGTACACTACAAGGGGTTGTCTGTATGTAGACTATTAGCCTCTCTGGTGACAGAACGTTACCCAGGGTACACTACAAGGGGTTGTCTGTATGTAGACTATTAGCCTCTCTGGTGACAGAACGTTACCCAGGGTACACTACAAGGGGTTGTCTGTATGTAGACTATTAGCCTCTCTGGTGACAGAACGTTACCCATGGTACACCATAGGAGATTGTCTGTATGTAGACTATTAGCCTCTCTGGTGACAGAACGTTACCCAGGGTACACTACAAGGGGTTGTCTGTATGTAGACTATTAGCCTCTCTGGTGACAGAACGTTACCCATGGTACACCACAGGAGGTTGTCTGTATGTAGACTATTAGCCTCTCTGGTGACAGAACGTTACCCAGGGTACACTACAAGGGGTTGTCTGTATGTAGACTATTAGCCTCTCTGGTGACAGAACGTTACCCAGGGTACACTACAAGGGGTTGTCTGTATGTAGACTATTAGCCTCTCTGGTCACAGAACGTTACCCAGGGTACACTACAAGGGGTTGTCTGTATGTAGACTATTAGCCTCTCTGGTGACAGAACGTTACCCATGGTACACTACAAGGGGTTGTCTGTATGTAGACTATTAGCCTCTCTGGTGACAGAACGTTACCCAGGGTACACTACAAGGGGTTGTCTGTATGTAGACTATTAGCCTCTCTGGTGACAGAACGTTACCCATGGTACACTACAAGGGGTTGTCTGTATGTAGACTATTAGCCTCTCTGGTGACAGAACGTTACCCAGGGTACACTACAATCATTATTAATTAATCATCAAGGATAAACATGTCCGGGTGTTGGTAGGCGAGGAGGTTGTTGTGGAGGGGGTTTTAGGGGAGTGGTTGTAGGGGAGGACGTAATCATCATTTGGGAAAAGAGGTTATGAGGAGGGGAGGAGGGCAAGAGGGGTGGGAGGAGAGGGGGCTATTTATAGACGCCAATCAGAGAGCAGGAGGAGGGTCACGTGACCTAATCTGGCCAATCAGAGGAAAGTAGTTCAAACTGGGCTGCCAGGGCGACCGGCTACTGGGGAGTTAAAAATGTACAGAACTAATATACTTTCCTTAGTCTAGAAAAATCTTTAGATTAGAAATTATAGAATGAGGGGAGGGGTGCTTAATAGTGGTGGTCTCTGTAAATTGAAATTAACGAAATAATTTACAGAATATGATATCCGGTGGGGGCTATAACCGTAATTAACAATTGGAAACATTGAGTCAACTACCGAGTCGAAGGTGGCTGCGTTATTTGATAGCTCGTGATTTTAATTAATCATTAAAACGTAGCTGACAATTTCGCACGTCCATCACAGACTATGCCTTAAAATATGAGTGAAGAATGACCCTGGGCACGGGACGATTCCTGGATTGCTCAGTGGTTAGAGCATTGGCGTACTAAGCCAAAGGTCCCGAGTTCAATTCAATGTCCGGCTGTCATTTTTCAAATTACATAATATATTTCTTAGTAAGTTAAAGAAATTCAATTTTCTTTAGCAGACTAAAAAAACATGAAAATGAACGAACACTAAAAACAAAGACTATCGAAAAGAGGGTAAATAAGTGTAGTTATTTTCTAGTTAAGAATCAAGAACAAATCTAGCACCCTCGAGTGGCAGCCATTAAAATAAATACCATCTGTCATCATAGCGTGGGGAGCCGTTATGTTCTTTTTGTTTTGCAAGGTACGAGGGTCATCCAGAAAGTAAGGTTACAAGGGGTCCTAAGGCCTGGGGAAATTTTTTGTTTCAAATTTGGCACACCTGACGTGTAGGGGGGATCTTAACGGTCAGTTTGTTTGGTCCCGCGTGTTTGTCGGCCATTTTTTTCAGTCACAGTAAATTCTTCCTATGGAGAGGTCGTCGCGCGCTCCCGCCACCTCCCGTCCGTGCGAGATCCGCGCGGTCATCCGTTTTTTGACTTTGCAGAACAATACCGCCGCGAATATCCATCGGAAGCTCGTGGAAGTTTATGGTAGTGATGTGATGAGTCGACAACATGTCACGAAGTGGGTTAGGTTGTTCAGAGAAGGCCGTACTGATACTCACGACGAGGTAAGGAGTGGGAGACCATCAGTGATTTCAGACGAACTTGTGCGAAAAATTGAAGAACAAGTGCGAAATGACCGCCGTGTGACGCTTGATGACCTTCACGAAAAATTCCCTGACATTTCTAGAAGTCTCCTTGGTGATATTGTGTCGGAAAAACTTGGTTACAAGAAGTTGTGTGCGAGATGGGTGCCCAGAATGCTCACACCGGAGCACCGTCAAAATCGCGTCACCACCGCGCGTGAATTTTTGGATCGTTTTGTACAGGAGGGAGAAGCTTTTCTGGACTCTATAGTGACAGGGGATGAGACGTGGGTGTGTCACTACACCCCAGAGACCAAAAGACAATCACTTCAGTGGCGTCATTCTTCTTCCCCAGCCACCAAAAAGTTTAGGACAACCCATTCAGCCGTAAAAGTCATGGCATCTGTTTTTTGGGACCGTAAGGGCGTCCTTTTGGTGGATTTTATGCCCAAAGAGACTACCATTAATGCAGAGGCTTACTGCAATACCCTAAAAAAACCCAGAAGAGCCATTCAGAACCGCAGAAGGGGAATGCTGACCCGGGGAGTCAGCCTCCTGCATGACAACGCCAGGCCCCACACCGCGCGAGTTTCACAGGAGCTGCTGACATCATTTGGATGGGATATTGTCACCCACCCACCCTATTCACCCGACTTGGCGCCTTCGGACTATCACCTTTTCACTAAACTAAAGGAGTTTTTGGGTGGGAAACGTTTTTCCAACAATCAGGAGGTCGAGGAAGCTGTGTAGAAGTGGCTGAAAGAGTTGGCGGTGGAGGTCTATGACACTGGCATACAAAAGCTGGTGCCCCGACTACAGAAATGTCTTGATCTCGACAGCGATTATGTTGAAAAATATTATAATATATTTCTGAAGTATCCTGTGAGTTTCAATTAAATACAAGCATTTTTCGATTCTAAATAAATGTCGTAACCTTACTTTCTGGATGGCCCTCGTATTTTTAATAAAGTCTTTATTTCGCTTTACAAGGTATATTGATCCTGTTTTGAATAATATATTAAATTGTAAATATTTTCACTGTATATGTTTTGAAATGCTGAATACGTGCATGTGATTCAATTGCAAGAGATAGATAGAGAGAGCGCGTCCAATTTGCCCAGCCTGGTGCCATTTATCACCCCAAACTGGCCCTTGATAGGCAGACCTAAGCAGGTCCAAGCCTTAATAATAATAATAATAATAATAATAATAATAATAATAATAATAATAATAATAATAATAATAATAATAATAATAATAATAATAATATAGTTATATTATGTTTAGTAAATGGACGAGGAACAAATGACGTCTAACAACTTACTCTCCCGAGTTAAGTTCGATAGTGTATATCTCTCTTACTAGCCCATTCCCACAAGTCCATATAGACTCACCCCTTGATTAAGGTATGAATGGCTGGTTACGAGACGATCCCGAGGGGAACACAAATAGTCCTCAAGTTGAGTACAAGACGAGACTGTCACTCTAGTCCGCATGGCCACCATTGCGAGCAGCTAGATTAAAACTTCATGATTAGAGAGAAACTTTACCAGAGCAAAGATATTGATTAAAATTGTATTAAGGAAATATTTCAACCATTTATTTCTGTTCTATTTCATCAGAATAAGCCACAACAAAACTATCAAATCAGGACGTTCACTATTCGGCCAACAACTTAATTATGGCTACGTGTGTGGGTGCGCCCACTTATATAGAAAAAAATTACACCATTTATTTGCGAAAACATTTACTTTTTGTTTAATTTCTCCCCCAGTTTTACTAAATATTTTGTATGAGTAATAATTTTTTTTCCAGAATGTTAATTGTTTTTAGTCTGGAAAGGTCAAACAATGTGTCATCGGCAGAATAGAGATGTCCAATCAATGACTAACCTAGCATAACCTGATCCAACCTAACCTCACTCAGCCTACCAACATTACTTCATATTGGTAGTTCTGGAATAGGACTGATCATAAAATAAACGTCATAAACGTCCTCTTAATTACATCTAGTGGTTATTTTCAAGGCTTTGACTCGCCAACGGGCGTGAAAACTCACGGTTTATTTTAGGCAGGTGCAAACGCCCACATTTTTTGAAAGGTCGCCATCATCACTCTCCCTTTGTTAGAGTCCTTTATTGAACAATTCGGAGCTAACTACATGGTTCGTCTTTAATATCATCGTCAGTTTTGATGTTAGTTTCATTTTAAGTTTTTTCCGTCTGCCCATAAAAACTTATAACTGTCTACCTATAAGTTTAGGAATTTTGAGTTTCCCTCCTCACTCCCCCCCCCCTTCCCCACCCAATATTCCACCTATTTTGCTACTCTTATTTTGAAATTACAAAATTTCTAACTTTTATGTTATTTGGGGTGGTCCTTTTACAAATTTGAAATAGAATGAAATAGAAAAATGGCACAAAAAACTAGCTCACTTAAATGAAGTAGACTTAAAGTTGGCATGGAAAAATGAAACATTGGAAGGCTTAGATTTCAAAAAAAGTGATACGCTGAGTGATTGTGAGGTATGTATAAAAGGAAAATTGACCCGAGCTCCCTTTTCTACAAGAGAAGTTCCAGAAAACATCAAAGTTTTGGATATAGTGCATTCGGATGTTTGTGGCCTCATGCTTGTTGAATCCCCTGGCGGTTCAAGATATTTTGTAACCTTTACGGACGAGAAAACACGCTACAGCCGAGTTTATTTTTAAAACATAAAAATGATGTTCTAAAAGTTTTCAAAATATATAAAATCGAGGTTGAGAATTTTACCGAAAACAAAATTAAATTTCTGCAATCTGATAATTAAACCACAGAATACTGCAACAAATACTTTGAGAGTTTTCTAAAAGAATGAGGAATTCAGAGGTGGCTGTCTACACCATATACCCCTCAGCAAAATGGGTTATTTGAGAGGATGAATAGAACCCTACTTGATAAAGCCCGATGTCTCATGTTGGAGTCAAACCTGCACCCATCATTTTGGGCTGAGGCAATTAACACAGCAAACTACCTGCGTAATAGGTCTCCCTCAAGGACCCTTAAAGGTTAAACTCATTTTCGGAAATGGATAGGAAGAGTTCCATCGGTTCGACATCTTCATGTATTTGGCAACAAAACCTTCGTTTTGGACAATAAAAACCTGGCAAAAGAAAGTTTTCTTCCAGGGTAGGTGAAGGAATTTTTGTCGGATACTCTGAAATTACATTATAGTAATAGATTATCAACATAATGAGGACAATAAAGAAGTTATTAATGAAGAAAATGTTGATGAAATAACTCTTCCAGCTCCATCTGTTTCAGTTAAAGACCTTGTAGATCTCTCAGACAAAGAAGAGCCAGATCCAGCTGAAGACCAAGTACATTCAAGGCCATAACGCAACAAGAAACTTCCAATTTGAATGTCAGATTATGATGTGTCAGTTTATTGTAATGTAAAATATGCATTATAAGGAGGTGAGGGAGAAGCATGGCAAAAAGCTATGAAAGAAGAAATAAAATCTCACTTAAAAAATGAAAATTGGGAAATTTTAGATCGAGAAGATGGTGACAATGTGATAGGTAGCAAAATGGTATTAAAAAATAAATATAAAGCAAATGGGGAGCTAGAGAGAAGGAAAGCTCGTCTTGTTGCAAAAGGTTTTATTCAGCGCCCGGCAATTGACTTTGTCTAACCTATGCTCCTGTCGCAAAACTGAGCTCAATTAGAGTTCTTCTTGGAGTGGCACTTAATCAAGATATGAAAGTCACTCAAATGGATATTTCGACTGCCTCCCTCAATGGTGAACTTGAAGCAAGAATCTTAATGCAAAAACCAGACATGTTGGAAACATTTTTGTGTGACATAATGATGGAAGAAAGCCACAACAAATATTACTCTACATTTCTCAAAGCTAAGAAGATGCTAGAAAAGCTTCGAAAATCTGATAATGACAAATTATGCCTACTTAAAAGAGCTGGTAGGCAATGGTTTAAATGGTTGGCCTTAAACCCATAGCAATTGGGTTTCGTTCCCTCACAAGCTGACCCTTGTATATACACACCTACGTCTACTAAATACACATATACTACTAAAGGGAGGGGGGGGGGGGCAAACGTTGATTGCCATATATGTAGGTTATATTATAATGGCATCAAGAAATCAGCAACAACTGAATGATTTAAAGCCAGAACTAACAAAATCCTTTGATATGCGAGACCTTGGAGAACTACATTATTGTTTAGGAATCGAGTTTTGCCACAAGAATGGTATGTATGATTTCAGCATCGCAAACTCGATACATTGAAGAACATCTCAAATAATACAGCATGAGTGACTGTAAACCTGTTGCAACTCCAATGGTACCTAGCATGAAGTTACAGAAGAATCCTGGAGATACCAAAAAATATCCCTATCAAAACTTGATTGTTTCACTTATGTATCTGTCTGTGGCTACTAGGCCAGACATAACACACACAGTCAGCTTCTTAAGTGAATACAACACCTGTTTGAGAAAGAGTATTGGCTGGCTGCCAAAAGAGTACTGCGCTACTTAAAGGGAACCAAAAATCTCGCACTGGTTTTCAAGAAAACTAATAAACCACTTATTGGGATGGTAGATGCTGATTGGGCAACTGGAGAAGATAGAAGATCTTATTCAGGATACTGTTTCCAGTTTGCAGTGACTTCCATCAGCTGGGAATCAAGAAAACAAAGAACTGTGGCTCTGTCTACAGTGGAAGCAGATATAATGTCACTGACAGAGGCAGCAAAAGAAACAATACACTTAAAACAGTTACTACACGACATGGGTGTGCCTCACCAGTCAATTGAAATACTTAATGACAATTTGTCTGCACAACATTTGACTAAGAATAACATTGTAAGCTCAAAGTCCAAACATATCAGCATTAGAGAACACTTCATTAGAGAAAAGTACAAGCCGGAGACATCATCATCAACTACAAGCCAACCAAGACTTTGGAAGCTGATGTTCTCACCAAGGCATTGGCCTCTCCCAGGCATAGTCAATTAGTATGCGCTCTTGGGGTTGGACAACGATTCTGACGAGTGAGGGGGAATGTTGAAATAAGACAATACAAAGAACAATTAATCACTCGCCAAAGACTTGTGTGCACTTTATTCTGATATGTTAATCCTAGATCCTGTCATCATTGTTTTGTTCTTCTATCATGTTGTTTACCATTATTGCTACCGTTGCTATGCTTATGAAATGTATCTTTAAACTAATAAATTAGTTCTTGAGATATATTTATTCTTTGAATTACTACAATCACACAAATGATCTAACAAATGATATAAAATATTATTTTTATTCATTTCGCGTCTTTCCCCACATATCTATTGCATTAATATTTACGTGTTTATTTATGTGTAGTACATTTGTTTCATCTAAGTATTGCTGCTGTGTACAACTTACAATACCAGTGTAAGTCATGTGTCAATGTGTCAAGTTGCTGTGACAGCCAGGTAAGATTAATGAGGTTGTTCTTAACATAATCGTCTGGAGATTGTAAGAGTTTCGTATATCTAAGCAATAAATTTGTTTTAATTCTCCCCCTTTTATTAATAAGTCGAGCCAATATTACATTGTATTTATTCAAAGATTATGTGAGAGTTTATAGTTACGGTAGTTTTAGTACTGTATCTAAAAAAACTGTATTTATAAAACATCATAAAAATAAAGCCCGAGAAACGAGTCTGCTTCTTATTGTATGAATTGAAACTGCTGCATATACAACAGTTTCTTACAAAATTCCATAAACTGCTATTGTATAGTGTTATTATATACCGTAGGATTTGGCTAATTTGACATTGGTTAATTCGAAAAATTGGATAGTTTGAACCCACCATGGTTATTCATGAAATTTACATTTAAATCAATGGTAAAAATAACATTTAATTCAAATTTTCGAAGAAAATATTTGGATAATCATTTGAAGGCTCCATATTGTTAATTTTTTCGAGTTTGTACTCATTTCAAACCTTACATATCGATCTCTACTAAGTCACCCATAGGCCGAGACTGTCGAACAAAGTTGTAGTTTGCCTATTAGCACATAGTAAATGAGAACCCGGGGAATTACGCACCAGCGGCGAGCAGGTTGCCTAATATAGGGGACGTGTTGTTTCGGCTTTCATTAATTCTGATTTAAGCAGTGGCACCTCGTGTATAGGCACTGCGGAACTGCCGCACCCCCTATTTCCACTTGATAATATCGATAACATTTAATATAATAAGTCCTTTTTCTTTAATTATTTCTTTATTTTTGTAGTACAATATATATTCCTTAAGCTTAATGTCAGTACTTCAGTAGTCACTGTGCGCTTCACAGTGCCAGCGGCGTGGTTTTTGATTGTTGTGTGCTTGCGCACATAGGAGGAGGGTGGGGAGGAAGGCAGAACTACCAGGTAGAGAGAGCACTGTTGCTCTCGCAGTGCCAGCTTTGGCTTGATGGTGGAAGGAAGTTTTTTTTTACTCGGCGTGTGTTGTGCTTAAAAACCGTGTACCATATTCTTGAATGTAATAAAGTGTAGAAGAGTGTAAAATTATATTATTCTGCTTCCAGCTATTCTATTTGATTCCTGTTTTTTTTTTTGTTCTTTTATTTAACAGAAAACTTTAACCATGGCCTTGCATCCCCAAGAAATAAGTTATGTGACTGTAAGTGAACTTCAACAGCTTAAGTTTTCACAGCTATCTCTCCATGAGAAACAGGAAATATATTCGTAGCTTTAATTCTGAATGGTACCAACGGAAAAGTTGTCTTTGCGGCTGTGAAGTAAAAAATGCACTGTTATGCATCCCATGTTAGCAGCACCCTCACTAATTTTAGCTACGAGCCACCACAGGATTTAAGTTTGCAATTTTCGTATGATCATTTTTCCAAGGTTTTGTATTTTGTGTTCTAATTTTTATTGTTTTTTTTTATGTATGTATCTATTGTGTGTATGTGCTTTTTTATAGCATATATAAAATAATTGGTATTATATGCAGCATAATTTAAGGTTATTAATTTATTATGTACCAGCTGCCTAGAATCTCATGAAAATATTTAGATCGAATTTGGAATAGTTTGAATTTATTTTATCTATCCCTTAGAATTAAATTTTTTCTACTGTAACCTACACACACACACACACACACACACACACACACACACACACACACACACACACACACACACACACACACACACACACACACACACACACACACACACACACACACACACACACACACACACACACACACACACACAAATATATATATTAGGAATGTACACAAATTAGTGTAAATTCCTCTTAATTAAAACAAACAAGTCGAAAATATGAAACAATGAATGCTGTCTGATGTTTATATTTCCAAATAGGCAACTCTTCTAACAGGAATAAGGCATTACACTAACAATGAAAGAATGTGTTCCTAATCTCCTTGTAACATATAGCAGGTCCCCTGTGAGACGAGCCACATTATGCTGTAAGCGTCGCAACATGCCAGCATGATGGTACAAGAATCAGATGTTACATTTTCGGCTTGTTTTGTTACCAAGGAATAGCTTCAACTCATAATAATGCAATGCTTTGAGAAAGAATATTTCTCTTTATCCAGTGAAACTCCATATCTCTGAACTTAAAAACTTTCTTAGTTTCTAATAACTGTAGTGGCCGAATGGTCTAAGGTGTTGTGTTATACTGGCGTGCTAATGAAGGGGATATCGGGGTTTGAATCACGGCTGGTTCAAATGAGTGGTTTCTCCTAAAATTTTTACCTCTTTTCTTCCACGCAAATGAGGGTACATCACCGCTAGAAAAATTAATTTTTCATTCCTATTTCATTGGAGTAATTACCAGTTTTAAGTATAACCTGAACAGGTAGTAAGGCTTGTTAATTTTCCATCTCTTTAGAGGCAGCCAGGGGCCCATGTGTGTCTCGGGACCTGCTAACCGAGAGTTTATTCTCGAACTAGAAAACCAAACTGGGAATAGTGTCTTGTTCTTATTATAAAATATTTACATTTAAATCTGTTTGCACGGTTTAATGTTCTCTAAAGTATAATAGAGGAAACACATGACGATGTGACGCTTGGTGAGAGCTGTATTATCTACCTAGGTGCTATCTGAGTGGTGAGAGCTGTATTACCTAGCAAGGTGCTATCTGTGTGTTGAGAGCTGTATTATCTACCTAGGTGCTATCTGAGTGGTGAGAGCTGTATTACCTAGCAAGGTGCTATCTGTGTGTTGAGAGCTGTATTACCATCCTAGGTGCTATCTGAGTGGTGAGAGCTGTGTTACCTACCTAAGCTAGTTGCTATCCGTATGGTGAGAGCTGTATTACCTTCCAAGGTGCTATCTGAGTGGTGAGGGCTGTATTACCTACCTAGGTGCTATCTGAGTGGTGAGGGTTGTGTTACCTACCTAGGTGCTATCTGTGTGTTGAGAGCTGTATTACCATCCTAGGCTATCTGTGTGTTGAGAGCTGTATTACCATCCTAGGTGCTATCTGAGTGGTGAGGGCTGTGTTACCTATTTAGGTGCTATCTGAGTGGTGAGAGCTGTATTATCTACCTAGGTGCTATCTGAGTGGTGAGGGTTGTGTTACCTACCTAGGTGCTATCTGAGTGGTGAGGGCTGTGTTACCTACCTAAGCTAGTTGCTATCCGTATGGTGAGAGCTGTATTACCTTCCAACGTGCTATCTGAGTGGTGAGGGTTGTGTTACCTACCTAGGTGCTATCTGAGTGGTGAGGGCTGTGTTACCTACCAAAGCTAGTTGCTATCCGTATGGTGAGAGCTGTATTACCTTCCAACGTGCTATCTGAGTGGTGAGGGCTGTGTTACCTACCTAGGTGCTATCTGAGTGGTGAGAGCTGTGTTACCTACCTAGGTGCTATCTGAGTGGTGAGGGCTGTGTTACCTCCAGTGCTATCTAGTGTGGGTGTGTTACCTACCTAGGTGATATCTGAGTGGTGAGAGCTGTGTTACCTACCTAGGTGCTATCTGAGTGGTGAGGCTGTGTTACCTACCTAGGTGCTATCTGAGTGGTGAGGGCTGTGTTACCTATTTAGGTGCTATCTGAGTGGTGAGGGTTGTGTTACCTACCTAGGTGCTATCTGAGTGGTGAGGGCTGTGTTACCTACTAGGCTACGGTGCTGAGGTGTTTTACTACCTAGCTAGTGCTATCTGATGGTTGAGAGCTGTTTACCTCCAAGTGCTATCTGAGTGGTGAGGGCTGTGTTACCTACCTAGGTGCTATCTGAGTGGTGAGAGGCTGTGTTACCTACCAAGGTGCTATCTGTAGTGGTGAGGGCTGTATTACCTATCTAGGTGCTATCTGAGTGGTGAGGGCTGTGTTACCTACCTAGGTGCTATCTGAGTGGTGAGAGCTGTGTTACCTACCTAGGTGCTATCTGGTGTGAGTGTCAAGGTTGTGAGATTTACCTACCTAGGTGCTATCTGAGTGGTGAGGGCTGTGTTACCTACCTAGGTGCTATCTGAGTGGTGAGAGCTGTTTACCTACCTAGGTGCTATCTGAGTGGTGAGGCTGTGTTACCTACCTAGGTGCTATCTGAGTGGTGAGGGCTGTGTTACCTACCTAGGTGCTATCTGAGTGGTGAGGGCTGTGTTACCTATTTAGGTGCTATCTGAGTGGTGAGGGTTGTGTTACTACCTAGGTGCTATCTGAGTGGTGAGGGCTGTGTTACCTACTAGCTAGTTGCTATCCTGATGTGTGAGAGCTGTATTACCTTCCTAGTGCTATCTGTGTGAGGTGTTACACTAGGTGTATTGAGTGGTGAGGGCTGTGTTACCTACCTAGGTGCTATCTGATGGTGAGAGCTGTATTACCTTCCAAGGTGCTATCTGAGTGGTGAGGGTGTGTTACCTACCTAGGTGCTATCTGAGTGGTGAGGCTGTGTTACCTACCTAGGTGCTATCTGATGGTGAGGGCTGTGTTACTATAGGTGCTATCTGAGTGGTGAGGGTGTGTTACTACCTAGGTGTATCTGAGTGGTGAGGCTGTGTTACCTACTAGTGCTATCTGTGGTGAGAGCTGTATTACTACCAGTGCTATCTGGTGGTGAGGCTGTGTTACCTACTAGGTGCTATCTGAGTGGTGAGGCTGTGTTACTACCTAGGTGCTATCTGATGGTGAGGTGTTTACCTTCCAGGTGCTATCTGAGTGGTGAGGGCTTGTTACCTACTAGGTGCTATCTGAGTGGTGAGGCTGTGTTACCTACCTAGGTGCTATCTATGGTTGAGGCTGTATTACCTCCTAGTGCTATCTGAGTGGTGAGGCTGTGTTACCTACCTAGGTGCTATCTGAGTGTGGGCTGTGTTACCTACTAGGTGCTATCTGAGTGGTGAGGTGTTTACCTACTAGGTGCTATTGAGTGGTGAGGGCTGTGTTACCTACCTAGGTGCTATCGATGGTGAGGTGTCTAGTGCTATGAGTGGTGAGTTGTTACCACCTAGTGCTATCTGATGGTGAGGGCTGTGTTACCTACTAAGTAGTTGCTATCCGTATGGTGAGAGCTGTATTACCTTCCAAGCATCTGAGTGGTACAGTGGTGGTGTACCAAGTGTTATGTAGCTTACAGTCTTGGTGAGGTGTTTCACAGTATCTGGTGGAGTGTTTACTATATGTAGGTGTTACTCTAGTGCTATAGTGGTGGGCTTGTACCTAGTGTGAGCGTACCTCACTATCGATGTAGGCTATCTCTAGTGTATGATGGTAGTGTGTACTGTTATTGGTGGCGTTCAGCTATGGTGAGGTTACTCCTAGATCTGAGTGGTGAGGGCTGTGTATACCTACCTAAGCTATGGTTGGCTATACCTATAGGTGTAGAGCTGTAGTACTGTTCCTAAGGTGCTATCTGAGTGGTAGGGCTGTGTTACCTTACCTACTAGGTGCTATCTGAGTGGTGAGAGCTGTGTTACCTACCTAGGTGCTATCTGAGTGGTGAGGCTGTGTTACCTACCTAGGTGCTATCTGAGTGGAGTGAGTATAGCTGGTGTTAGCTTTACCTACTAGGTGTATCTGAGTGGTGAGAGCTGTGTTACCTACCTAGGTGCTATCTGAGTGGTGAGAGCTGTATTACCTACCTAGGTGCTATCTGAGTGGTGAGGGCTGTGTTACCTACCTAGGTGCTATCTGAGTGGTGAGAGCTGTATTACCTACCTAGGTGCTATCTGAGTGGTGAGGGCTGTGTTACCTACCTAGGTGCTATCTGAGTGGTGAGGGCTGTTGTTACCTATTTAGGTGCTATCTGAGTGGTGAGGGCTGTGTTATACCTAGCCTAGCTAGTTGCTATCCTGTATGGTGAGAGCTGTATTACCTTCCAAGGTGCTATTGAGTGGTGAGGGCTGTGTTACCTACCTAGGTGCTATCTGTGTGTTGAGAGCTGTATTACCATCCTGGTGCTATCTGTGTGTGAGAGCTGTATTACCATCCTAGGTGCTATCTGAGTGGTGAGGGCTGTGTTACCTACCTAAGCTAGTTGCTATCCGTATGGTGAGAGCTGTATTACCTTCCAAGGTGCTATCTGAGTGGTGAGGCTGTATTACCATCCTAGGTGCTATCTGAGTGGTGAGGGCTGTGTTACCTACCTAAGCTAGTTGCTATCGTATGGTGAGGCTGTATTACCTTCCAAGGTGCTATCTGAGTGGTAAGAGCTGTATTACCTACCTAGGTGCTATCTGTGAGGTGAGAGCTGTATTACTTACCTAAGGTGCTATCTGAGTGGTGAGAGCTGTGTTACCTACTTAAGTGCTATCTGTGAGGTGAGAGCTGTGTTACCTTCCTAAGCTAGGTGTTATCTGTGTGTTGAGAGCTGTATTACCTACAAGGTGCTATCTGAGTGGTGAGGGCTGTATTACCTACCTAGGTGCTATCTGAGTGGTGAGAGCTGTGTTACCAACCTAGGTGCTATTTGAGTGGTGAGAGCTGTATTACCTACTTAAGTGCTATCTGAGTGGTGAGAGCTGTATTACCTACATAGGTGCTATCTGAGTGGTGAAAGCTGTATTACCTACTTAGGTGCTATCTGAGTGGTGAGGGCTGTGTTACCTACCAAGGTGCTATCTGAATGGTGAAGGCTGTGTTACCTACCTAGGTGCTATCAGAGTGGTGAGAGCTGTATTACCTACCTAGGTGCTATCTGAGTGGTAAGAGCTGTATTACCTACTTAGGTGCTATCTGAGTGGTGAGGGCTGTGTTACCTACCTAAGCTAGGTGCTATCCGTATGGTGAGAGCTGTATTATCTAACTAAGCTATATGCTATCCGTATGGTGAGAGCTGTATTACCTACCTAGGTGCTATCTGTGTGTTGAGACCTGTGTTACCTACCTAAGCTAGGTGCTATCCGTATGGTGAGAGCTGTATTATCTAACTAAGCTATATGCTATCCGTATGGTGAGAGCTGTATTACCTACCTAGGTGCTATCTGTGTATTGAGACCTGTGTTACCTACCTAAGCTAGGTGCTATCCGTATGGTGAGAGCTGTATTATCTAACTAAGCTATATGCTATCCGTATGGTGAGAGCTGTATTACCTACCAAGGTGCTATCTGTGTGTTGAGAACTGTGTTACCTACCTAAGCTATATGCTATCCGTATGGTGAGAGCTGTATTACCTACCAAGGTGCTATCTGTGTGTTGAGAGCTGTGTTACCTACTTAAGCTAGGTGCTATCCGTATGGTGAGAGCTGTATTATCTAACTAAGCTATATGCTATCCGTATGGTGAGAGCTGTATACCTACCTAGGTGCTATCTGTGTGTTGAGACCTGTGTTACCTACCTAAGCTAGGTGCTATCCGTATGGTGAGAGCTGTATTATCTAACTAAGCTATATGCTATCCGTATGGTGAGAGCTGTATTACCTACCTAGGTGCTATCTGTGTGTTGAGACCTGTGTTACCTACCTAAGCTAGGTGCTATCCGTATGGTGAGAGCTGTATTATCTAACTAAGCTATATGCTATCCGTATGGTGAGAGCTCTATTACCTACCTAGGTGCTATCTGTGTGTTGATACCTGTCTTACCTACCTAAGCTAGGTGCTATCCGTATGGTGAGAACTGTATTATCTAACTAAGCTATATGCTATCCGTATGGTGAGAGCTGTATTACCTACCTAGGTGCTATCTGTGTGTTGAGACCTGTGTTACCTACCTAAGCTAGGTGCTATCTGTGAGGTGAGAGCTGTGCTACCTTCCTAAGTTATATGCTATCCGTATGGTGAGAGCTGTATTACCTACCTAGGTGCTATCTGTGAGGTGAAATGGACTCTTGCACGTATCAATGCTTACACACATGGTGTTCCACCCACGAGTTTTTAAACACTAGTGTATAGTCACTGCAGTGGACATAAAATATAAATTTTGGCTAATTGTTATTCAGTTTAGAATCTAAACGCAATCAAGCAATCAACAAGTTACGTTCGTACACAGCTTGCATAATTAGTCACTAAACGCAAGTGTGAACTATCCTTAAGTTTTGCGTCTTCAGATATTTATTTTAAAACACAACAAACCTGCCACACACTTAATGATAACAGACACTTATCTGTATGTGAATGACGCAAAGATGTGCGTCAATCCATGCCAGGCTTAATTTCGATAACGACAGAGCCAAGGTTTACCCAAGCTTATTAATAAATACATCTTTAAAATTATTCTTCAAGTAAACAGTGAGACTCACAAAACGTGAACATAAACTTGATATGCAAATGCAATAACTGTTAGTATACAGCACGCCATCTTCTAAATATATATGTGTATCTTTATAACCTACATAAAGACGAAAACACCGACTCACTCATTCAATTAAAACCCCTCTCTTACTCACTCATTCAATCACTCACTAATTCACTCATTCAATCACTCACACATCAGCTTATCTCCCGAACTGCTAGACCTGGAATCTGTATATTCGGCAGGTTGGCTCCATTCAGGTCTAATCTTGGTACGCACTTTGAAACATTGTTCCCCAACTGTTCCCCGGAAAACATGTCTCCCGTGATCCATTTCAAATGGGTTGCAAGAAACAATGTTAGCCAACATTTCCGACCGCAAGCAACGTGGGCCTCTGACTCTGCTATTCACGGCGAGTAAATCAGTTACTGATATCTCCTTTTTTCATGCCGTGGTCAGCCGAAAAAACTCTGGAACGGATTGAAATATTTCATACAAATACACTGTTATGGGATGTGACAATTGAGGACTATAAAAATCGCGTAAAAAACAGAATGTTTGTAATAAAATAAGTGGAAAGTTTTGAGTTAGTGCAAATGAACACGAACCCACCACCGTTTCCTTCTTTTCTGTCTTCTTGAGCAGCTCATAGCTACATATAAAGCACAAGCCATAGAAAGCATCCTCCTCAACAGACATCTTTCACCCAAATGAACTCTGCACGGGAAACAAATATTTCATCATTGTAGTCTGAACGCGAAACAATATTTCTTTAATGTTTGCCAACAATCTGCTTCCCATGTTGGCTAACAGCTAGGGAACAGTTGGATAACTGTTTCTGAAACAAGAGTAACATGTTTGCAAACAAAGTTTCCGGGGAAATGTTTTCTGGTGCGTCCTAGGCAACCCCAAGGGGGTGAAATGGTGTTTGTAATCTTATCTTACTATACAATAGCAGTTTGAGCCGTTCTTCGCGCGGGTAACCCACAGCGAAATTATATCCAGTTAGGACGTTCAGCTTCTGCCAACTTTTGGATAATTCTTCCTTATACAATCCTGAGCTAACTATGGCAACACAAGTCATATATGAGTATTAATAAATTAAGATAAATTAAATACATACTTGAAACAAAATATTAACTAGTCCACAAACTGAGTGAACAAACGAA
>JBCFYV010000100.1:16795126-16952106 GCA_039000515.1 Timema cristinae
ACAACTCTAAATTATCCCCGGGCATTTAAATTTTAAAACATAAAAGGGGTTTTAAAACCCCAATTTACCCCCTTTGGGAACAAAACCGGGGCCTTTTTTCCCAAATGGTAATAAATACATTTAACCCTAGTACAAAACCCCAAAAAAATTTTTTCAGGGGATTAATTTAACATTTTTAAGGGGTTTTAAAACCCTTTTTTTTAATCCTGGGGGAAACGAACCCCGGCCCCTTTTTAAAAGTTTTTTTTAAAAAAAAACACCTTTAAAAACTCAAAAAAACCCCTCCAACGCAGAAAAACCCCCAAATTTTTACCCAGACCGCTATCAAAGGGGGCTAAATGATTGGGTTTTTAAATTTTTTTCCACACAAAGTAAAGCGCCCAAAATTTTAAAATTTTTTGCCATTGAATGTTGTAGGGAAAAAAAGCCCGGGGGAACCCTTTTAAACCCCTTACGGAAAAATGTACTTTTCCCAGGGGAGTTTTTTTTTTTGCTAAAAAGGGGGTAAACCCCGTTTTTTTTGGGGGTTCCAGGAAACAACCCGGGGCCCCCCCCCAGGGCCCCGTATTTTTTTTTTTAATTTTATTTAAACAAAGGGTTTAAGACTACACAAAATTTTGGGGAGGGTTTTTTTTTCTTTTTTTTTTTTAAAAATCAGCTAAAGCAACAATATAGTTTCCCCCCATTAAATTTTAATGCAGATATATATGGGTAAATTTTAAAAATTTAAAACTTTTTTTTTCCGCCTTTAAAATTTGCAAACTCTCTGTTTCCCAAAGGAACAAGTTTAAAAACCCCCCCCCCAAACCCCAGCGGAAAAGGGGGTTTTTGGGAAAAGCGGGCAAAAACGGTGTTTTTGGGAGGGAAAAGAGCCAACAAAATCTTTTTTTAAAAAAAGGGCTAAGTTGGTTTTCTTGTAGCGGGGCTTACATATTGGGGGGTCATAGCTGCAAATCCCCCCAAAATTTTGGGGGCGAATTTCGCCCCTTTTGTGGGGCGGGGGATGGGGGGGCCGGCGAAGTATCCGGGGGTTTTATGTAGGCGGGGGGAGGGCCCGGGGACGCCGGTACGTCGTCCCCCAAACACAACCGGGGCCTGCCCCATCTGGGGGGGCCCGGGGACGCACGCTCTACTTGTTTGGGGCCCTCACCACCCAATGGACCCATATCTAAAATTTTAAAAAAATACATATTAATTAAACCCTTTCCCCCGGGAAAAAAAAAAAATTTGGGAAAATTTTTTCGTAGGCCCTAAATTTCCCCGGCCCCTCCCCCCCGCCCCACAAACCCCACTTCAAAAAAATTTAGCAACTGGTCCAAGGGTTTTGGGGCCCCCAAAAAGGTTAGGGCCCCCTCCCCAAAACGTTGGGGGGTCGATCAAAAAGGGAAAAGAGAAACCGCTGAAAAACCAGGACTAAAAAACAAATTAGAAACCCTTAAAAAACAAAAAGGAAAATTAAAAAAATTTCCTTTTTTATCCAATTTTCCCCCGCGCCCTTTAAAAATCACTTGAGTTTTTCGGGGCATTACAAATTGAAAAACCGACTTTTAAAGATTTGGGGGTTTATCCCTCATAGGGGAAAACCCCCCCCCGGGGCAATGACCTTTAAAATAATTTTTGCTAAACCGCCTTGTTGGGCCACCAAAAATGTCGCCAGGGGGAAAAACCCTTTTTGGGGCCCCCGCCCTCTTTTTTGCCTGACTTGTCTTTTCGACCCAAAACCCGACTTGCCCAGGGGTTTCGCCCCCTTTTTTGGGGAAAAACCCCCTTTCCCCCGGGGAATGACCCAAATCTATTCTTGTCTAAAAATCGCCTTGTTGGACAGCCAAACGTCCCAGGGGAAAAACCCTTACCCCCCCACGATCTTTTCTTTTCCTGACTTTTCTTTTTCGCCCCCCAGAATGGTACCCGGGGGGTTTCAACACCCCTCAAGGGAAAACCCCCCCTTGGGCCCCCGGGGAAAGCCCCCCCAAAATCTTTTCTTGTCCAAAATTCCCCCTTTTTAAGCCCCAAAATGTCGCGGGGAAAAACCCCCAAGGGGGTTGCGACACATACCTCAAGGGGGGGGAAGTGAAAAAGGGGGGCTCAAGGGGGGGAATCATTTATCCACTCTACCCACAACATACGCGAGGTTGTGCAGGCCCCATGCCAAAACGCAGGCCCCTTTGCCCCCCCCAAAAAAAGGGGAAAAAAAAACCCCAAACCTCAATTTAAGCCCCAAAAAATTTAAAATTGCAATAAAACAATTAAAAAAAATTTTAATTTAAAAAAACATTAATAATTTAAACATTAAAAGGGCCAATTTTCCCGGGGGGGGTAAAAGGGGGGGAGGTTGGGGTGGGGGGTTTTTAGGGGGGGGACTTTCTTACGGGGGAAAAAGGTCAGGGAGGGGGGGAAAGGGCGGGAGGGGGGGGGGAATAAAGGGGAAAAAAACTGATTGCAAAAATTTTAAAATTACATCAAATACTATCCGCGGGTGACTACGTATGGGGGCCCCAAAAACCCCTTTTCACGTGGTAGCCTAAAAAAAAAAATTTCCCACCCCCCCCGGCCCCATTGGTTGTCCTATGCATAAAACAATATTGGCCCCCTTGTGGAGAAAGGGGACGCTTGTATTCTAGCACTTTGTAGGGGGAGAAATTTTTGTCCCCTGATTATGACTCGGGCGGCGTTTTTTTCAGCGTGTCTTTTTTCCCCTTTTTATCATTTAATTTCTTTAGTTTTAAATTTGGGAAATTTTTAGAAAAAAAGTTTATTTAAAGTTTTTTTAAATAAATTTTTGGTTTTCCCCAAGGGGGTTAAAAATTTTCCTGGTTTCTCGGGGCCCAAAAGTCGCGGTTTTTTAAAAAAAATCTTATTCAAAACCCCCACCGTTTTTAATTATGTATTTTTTAAATTTTTTTGTATTTTTTAAAAGGGAAACATCAATTTTTTCTATAAAAAATCTTCATGTTCCCCCTTTGAAAGTTTTTTCGCACCTAACATCGACATCCAAAAAAACCTCCCTAAAACCCAAGGTTTTTAAAAAGAAGTACCAGAGGGGAACCACCCCCCGGAAAAAAAAAGTCTAGGGGGGTTCCAGAAACCGGGGAAAGGGGGCCCTTTTAAAACCCCTCCCACTATCAACCACGCGTCAACACACTGAATTTTGGTTTTCCCCGGGTGACCCTTTTTTTAAAATTTTTTGGGGTTTTTAAAAATAAAAAAAAAAAAAAAAAAGCCTTCTTTCTAGGGAAAGGGGGACTACAAAAAAATTTAAAAATATTTGAAAAAGGGCGTTTTTTTGGCATAGCTAATAAAAAAAAAATGAAATAAAAAAAAAAAAGTTTAATAATAACAAAAAGAGGGGAATAATTTTAATGTTTTTAAATATGGGTTTGGGGGGCAAAACAGGGTTTTTTACAAAAATTATTGCAACCCCTTTAAATTTTAACCCCCAACCCTAAAAATAAGGGTTTTTATGGATTTTTCTAAAAAGGGCCCAAAAAAAGGGAAATTTGTACCATGACAAACTCTACCACAATCCCTATGGGGTCATATGAAAAACATAAAACATTAGAACTACTCCTTGAGCAAAATTACCAATAATCATGACTTGAAGTTTTCCATCCTGCATAAATGCAACGGGGTCAAAAATTTTGGTGTTTGAAAAAAGAACCCAATTACTGTTGGTTGAGCATAAAAGGGGGAAAACTATTTTACAATATCACATCATTTTGTTGTATGGAAACATTAACCATGAAAAAAATGGTAACAAAAAAAATTTCCCCCAAAAAAAAATTTAAGGCACTTCCCTCTTTCCTTTTTCCAAAAAATTACTGGGCAAAATAGAAAAATTAGAATTTCATAAATTTAGATCTCCAAAAAGGGGGAGCGCAAAGGCAACCTGAGGGGGCCCCCAACGGATTTTTTTTTAAATTCCGGGAAAATTTTAAGCAAAAAATTTATTTTTTAACATAAAAAAAATATCCCGTTAAAAAAAAACTTTTTTAGCATGAATTCTAAAATTTGATATTTATAAAAATTCCATTACTTATCCGAATTGAGTAAAACCAAAACAACAAAAAACCGTAATCATTTCGGTTAGAAAAAATTTTTAAGATCTTTAAATTAATGTTTCGCTTTGAAAATTTAAAAAAAATTTTTTCTTTTTTATATTACGAAAATTAAAATTTTAACCAAAAAGAATTTTGAAAATTTAAATGGTAACCGAAAAAAATTTGTGCAAATTTTAATGCAGGTGTATTAGACGCTGCATACTTGTAAAAATTTTCCCCAAGGTGAAAAAAAAGGCCACTCCGGATCATTTATCGGTAGCCTGAGAAGGGGGGGGGTGAAAGGAATAAGAAAGGGGTCAAGGGAAAAATTTTTAAAGAGGGGAACACCTGACGGCATCGGCCCTCACACCCTGCCCGGGGGAGACCCATGGAATCCAAATTTATATAAGTAAGAGGAACATTCCATATTTCAATCTTTTTTAGAAAAATTACGAAGGGGTAGCTTAGAAGGGGCCCCCACTGCGAAGTTTTCCGAAATGGGTCTAGGGGGTTCAGTTTCCGGTTTTTTTTAGCGGCGATGTGTCTGGGGTTTGGGGGCAATTAAGGGGCAAAGGGAGTCAGAACCCCTTGGGTTTTAGGGCAGCTTAGTGGTTTTGGTTTTTTTTTTTTTAAAAATGCGTAGCGAGCATTCCCCACAAAAATCCTCCCCCCCTTTGACACAATGTCTATAACCTATACAAATTTATGCCAACCGTGGGGTTTTTCCGAGCAATCGATACGAGGGGGGTAAAACATTAAAACCTTGAAATTTATGCAAAGGACTCAAAAACATTTTGTTTTCATTGAAATACTGGGTTTTTAAAAAAAATTGGCTCTTTTAGTATTTTAAAATTCATAAAAGGATACAAATTTTTTGCTCACCCCCGCTGTCCATAGATAAGGCCCCCAATACAGGGCAGGGGGACGAAGTACATTTTATAAAGACAAAATAAAAAAAAATTGTTTTCAATCAGTGTATTTTAAAATTTTTCAAACAGTAAACAAAAAAAGGAAAAAGGCCTTAATTCAAAAAATTTCAATTATACTTAAAAGAAAACATTGCCCATATAAACCCCTTTCAGTTTGGTAAGGTACACCCCAAAAAAAAAACCCAAATTTTCTTAACTAAAATATGACTTTTGGCTTTCAAAAAAAAACCCCAAAGGGTACAAATATAAATAACCTATTGATACCCTAAATAAAGGTTGGCTTTTGCTTATAAAAAAAAAGTGGTATCTCGATTGCAATTACTTAATTTAAATTTTCATTGTTAAAGGTATTTTGGTATAATCCTACGCAAGGGGAAACAAAAGCAAGAAGTTCGTAGCCACCAAAAATTTTTCTTAATTTTAAATGTAACGTCTAAAAGGTTCAAACACTATAGGGAATACAACAATGACTTTTGACCTTTCCTATTACAAAAAAATGCCTCTTGACCCGGGCAATTATAAAATAAATTTTTTTAACGAACCCTCCATTATGCTTTTTTAAAAAATTTTAATTTTTTACAAACAGGGCTACCCCAAAACCTAAAATAAGGTGTTCTACTATTACATTAACTAATGCAAACGAAAATTTCCACGGTTTACTCAAAGATTAAACAATTTTCTCCCCAGGTCTTTTCCTACCCCCCCAAAAAGTTAGTTCAAAAAAAAAATAAAAATTAAATTTTTCAAAAAAATTTTTATCTTTCCTCCATGACCCCAAACAAGTCCGCTCATCGAAAGCCTTTCGATGAAGGGGCCCAACAAAAAAGTTATATTTAATACAATTTTTATTCCCCTATAATTGAGTTAAAACAAAAAGGGGGGGGGGTTCTTGTATCACCACGCATCGTCATCATGCCTAAATTTGCAAGTCTTCCCGGTCGCTGATTGGTTCTATCGCGAAATGCAGTTTTTTCGATTCTCTGACCGCTGTTGGAACATCTGATGTCAGGTGAGGGTGGCCTTATCCCTCCTCCAGGGGGCAATACGGGGCGTGTTGATTTCGTGCCTGGACTCTTGGAAAAACATCGCCCAGTGTTAATATTATTCTCGGGCCGGGTTGATCATCTAATACGGACTCTTCTAGTCGTGGTCGCCCACGCTTCCACAGTGATGTTTTTGGACTTGGTAATAATCTAGTGAGGCCAGCTGAAGATCCGAAGGTACGTGAAGAACAGTTTATTAAGTAGACAGTTAATATTGAATATTTAGGAACGTTGTATTCAATGTATGATTGTTGAGGCTACATTGGGCTACAATAGTGAAGTTTACTATTGTAGGATACGTCAAGGTATTTTTTGGAGCGGGTAGTATGCTTTAAGCGATTGAACGTGGAATATCAGATCGGGTGGGGTAGTAATTGTACAATACGAAGATTGTATTGTTACAATTTTATTAAGTTAATAGGCCACCAACTTAATTTAAAACTGTTCTTCTTCCTTGTCTCAAGTTATACTCATTCCTAAGATATTGAACGACTTTTAATTTAATTTACTTTATTACTCGGTGGTGGACATTTGTATGCCAATTAAATCGACCACCTTGTTGGCATCCCTAGAGAAATGTTTAATTAATGGCCATCCAATGGTCCCATCCAGTGCTGATTGTATGGAAGAGGTGAAACTGGGTCAATGAACTACTTGGCAGGCTTCAGACAACTCTAGAGCTTCTGCGAGATAGATTTAATTAATGAATTGACGAATAAAGAACTACAATGGAAAAATGTAATGTATAATTCTAAATGTTTGTTTTGTATCTACTTTTGGACACAGCGTTATGTAAACACAAGATCTGCGAACTATAGAACCATTACACTAATAAATATTACACGCTCAATATGAGAGGACTGATGCAAATGTGCAAAAAATAAATCGTTTGTTTCACACAAAATCGTGTTAGCAGCTGGTTAGGGTCAAACCTATTAAATCAAATATAACATCCAAGGCCACCCAGAAGATTCATAACGCCTGGAGCAATCACATTTTGGAGTTCTGTCCACATGAAATATAGCTTAAACCTTAAATTCATTTACTTCATTAATTTTATTAACATAACTCTCTACGTAAAAAAGTATTTTATTTCTAGCTCCATTATTATTATTTTTTTATTATTATTATTATGGTTATTTTATTATTATTATTATTATTATTATTATTATTATGGTTATTATTATTATTATTATTATTATTATATTTTCCATTTCTATTTTAAACATATTATAAACTTTATTACATAGTAAATAAATATTGTACTGAATTTGGATTTATTCCGTCTCAGCCTTCATATGCTCTTCCGGGAGTATTCAAAGGAGCAGTATAAATGATTCATTCTATATTAATAACATAAAGAGTTTGTCTGTAATGTGCACTGCGCGATAAATTACAGCACGCACAGGGATGAATTTAAATATTAGTAACACCTGTTACCAAACATGTGCATCTCCAAGAGATCATTTCAAACAAATTATCAGTTTTTTTTTATTTATTAAAAACTGTGTCGGAAGAAATATTATTTCCGTCTGTTTGAAGCAAAGAAAATCCGGGTATTTTATACTCTTAAATATGTTGCCATCCAAACCCGATTCCAGGACAAACAAGATCGGACTAGGCCGAATTGATATATCCTAAGATTATTATTATTATTATTATTATTATTATTATTATTATTAGCACCGCGTCTTACTACCCGTTCGGGTTATACGCACTTACGCTAATGTGTAACGGTAGGATGATTGTGAGATGAAATGAAGGACTTACAGTTTAAAGTGGAATCCGAACCACGGTGGTGCCTGGCATTCCCCACATTCACAAGATATCTTGTCAGAGGTGAAGGAAGGGTTTGGAAATCAGATAAATCTGTGCGGGACCGAGGATTGAACCCGGCCACCAGCACAGAGTCAGACACCTTACCCCTAGCCACCAGGTCACCTATATCCTAAGAGCCTCGCATGTACTAGTTTTGTCTAGTCTAAACTCGTTAATACTGAAATGTTGGCCTAGATCATAGGATAAATTAGTATAGCCTACAATTTTATTAGGCCAAACCAGGTTTTAGGTTAGGTTATGGTAACACATTTGCGCTCGAACTGGGAATGATTAAACCTGTCCAAGGGTCGATTCACTGTATTGGTTAAAAAGGATTAAAGCTAGTACTGCCTAAAAATGCCAGACTATGTCGGTTTATCCTACAAGCGGAAGGATATTATATCAAATGAGCCTAGTCCGGAACTAGTTTGTCCTGAAATTGGGCTTGTATGTATGTATGTATGTATGTATGTATGTATGTATGTATGTATGTATGTATGTATGTATGTATGTATGTATGTGTGTATGTATGTATGTTTTATGTATGTATGTATGTTTGTATGTATGTATGTATGTATGTATGTATGTATTGTATGTATGTAATGTAGTATGTATGTATGTATGTATTGTATGTATGTATGTATGTATGTATGTATGTATGTATGTATGTATGTATGTATGTATGTATGTATGTACGTATGTATGTACGTATGTATGTATGTATGTATGTATGTATGTATGTATGTATGTATGTATGTATGTATGTATGTATGTATGTATATATGTATATATGTATGTAATGTAATGTAATGTAACGTAATGTAACGTAAAGTAACGTAAGTAACGTAATGTAATGTAACGTAACGTAATGTAATGTAGCGTAACGTAATGTAACGTAACGTAATGTAACGTTATGTAACGTAACGGAATGTAACGTAAAGTAACGTAATGTAACGTTATGTAACGTAATGTAACTTAACGTAACGTAATGTATTGTAATGTATTGTATGTATGTATCGTGCCTTTCCTTCTGCATGAATTGTTCGAACATTTGTGAACATTCTAGAAATCTGGAAAATGGTAGACAAACATAGTAACCATCTCATACAACTAGAAAGGTCTAGAAATGGTGCATTTCAGAATGGGTCAGCGGGAATTAGGAGCTCTTGAGGGGTCAAGATAGAACTAACCGATTAGGGAAAGAAGTTAGATTAAATTTGGCAGGAAATTTCAAAGTTGGTATTGGTAAAATGTGGGAAGCGGGCTTAAAAATTTAAAAAAAACTAATATATGCAACTAATTACAAGTGTGGTATGCAAATTAAACTCGGTAGAAAAGTCAAGGTGCCACTAAAAATAAACAAAACAAACTGTTAAATTCCAATTTTAAAATGGGACTTTGGGAAAAGTGGGAGGGGATATTAAGAGGAAAAACACTCTTTTATGTGAAATATAAAATTAAAATTACCAGAAAATGTTTTCCAAAACTTATATAAAAAAACTATTTATTAATGAGATAAAAGATTTAAATTTGAAAGCTAGGTTTAAGAGTCACCCCAAACACCCTGAAAAAAAAGTATTTAAAATCAAAATGTATTAAAATAGGAAGAGAAAGAGTCGCCCAAAAATGTCCAGAGCTAATAGAATAAAATACTTCCCGTATAGTAGAAAATTCTAAAATGAGAAATTTCTAAAAAGGTCTTCGGGAAGTTGGATAGTGGAGGCTATAAATATTCATATAACTTTAGATGAGATATTTATACAATTTTTACTAACACGTGTTAAGAAACCTTGTATGAGTAACAAGGTTGTTGCAAGGTCACTAACCTGTTAGTAAGGTAATAATTGTAAGCCCCAGGCGCAGATCTAGAAGATTTTCAGAGGGGGGTCATAATAATTATAAATAACATAATTACTAATAATGTAAGCTTATTATTTAGTAAAATAGGATATTTTAAAACGTTTGAAAATTCATGATAGCATTGTGATAGTTTTTTTTTGTCTGATCAAGTTCTCAGCGAAGTCACTTAAATGACTCTAGAAATCCACAAAAATTAAATATTATATAATGTTAGTAGCAAGTAACTTTTGTATAACAACAGTAATTACTACTACTTCTAATAATAATAATAATAATAATAATAATAATAATAAATAGTGATTATAATAATAACTATAAAACTTATACAATACATTGTTCAAACGTATCTCATATTTTATAAATGTATTAATTGCATTTTCCTGTTATTATTTTGAGTAAATTTCTCAAAAACTTCATCAGGATGAACTTCTATGCATCGATGAATATTTAACATGGTTAAACCTTTTAATCGTTCCTCATCCATATTTGATCTTAATTATGTCTTTAACCTTCTTAGGGTAGAAAACGATCTCTCACTAGTGCAAGTAGTCACGGGAAGAACAGACAAAATGTGGAGAAGAACTTAAATGTCTGGGTTAAATCCATCTGAAGCATGTACCAAGCTGTCAACCGCACTAGATTTACACTCTGCCTTAAATTTATGTTTCCAGCGTTGTTACCAAAGTCAATCTCCCCACGAAGTTCTGACGGAATCCCAGGAAGGTCATTAGCATATGTTTGAGCTGCTTGTAATAAAAGTGCATTGTCTTGGTTGGCATATTCTGGAACTGGCCAGTTTAATATGGCAGTGTTATTGTGGAAAGTTAATGAAAATCAAGCTGATTATTCCGAAATAATCTATAAATGGCAGAAAAACATTAAGTCTATAATATTCATAGGACTTGTTGCAGCAACATTTAACTTATGGATCTTTCAGTGTGACCAAAACAAATTTTACCATGCTATCACATTGTTTGAGGTCTAACGAAGCTGACGAGAAAACGTGACTGTTAGGTTGGAGATAAATGAAACAATAAGTAACGTTATAATACAGTCAAATTTGAGAACTGTGGTGAGTAAAAGTGCTGACTTTGATGATGGTGCTTCCTCATCTAATACTTGTAGAAAACAAGTAATTGCATCGAAAATATGTAAAAAGTGCAAAAATGCCTCGTGTCGTTCTACCCAACGTGTCTCATAAAGCGCTTTGAGTTTACACTTCGGTTCTTTAGGATATTTTTCATGTATTTTTGTTTTCATTAAAACTGTTCGTTTACTGGATTCTCTCACGTCCCTTGACCACGCAGGTTCTCAATTTTAAGTCCAAGATTGTTTAATTTTTCAAGAAGTAAGTTTGTGAGAGCCTCGCCACTGAGATTTCTCGCTTCCCTAAAACCTAAGAATTCTTCTCGAATTTTAAGTGAAAGTATGTCCAGAAATCTAACACAAAGACTCATCTGTTCAATTTTTCCAACATCCGTTGTTTCATCTGCCAGCCGAAAAAAATTGCCCTGCTTTAATGGACTTAACAATTTTACTAAAGATAACTTCTCCCGCAAGCTTCAATTAATTTGTTCTGAGTTGTTTTACTAATAAATGTTGCATTTTTAGGTGCTGTTTTTATGTTATTCTTTAAATCACTATCACCGGAATCAATACGGAATCTCAAAAGTGCTCGGAAGTTTTCTTCATTTTCTTTGCTATCGTTTTCTCTAAGCTCTACGTCATCACGATGACCTCTTAAAGGAAAGTTTTGTCGGCCACGTAGTATAGCTGTATTTATACTTTAGAAGTTTAAGGTTAAAATAAATTTACAAATTCACTCTGTTACACAGTGTAATTGTCAAAAGGTTAAGTCGACGATTACTTGAAACTGTTTCATTATTAATTTGTGAACTTCTAGTCGAAGGTTCCGGTAATAAAAGTTCATCGTTCTGATTATCTAAAATTATTTCACTAAGAAAAGTGTGTTCAATAGTAGGCTACTAATAGTAGGTCTAACACCCACATGCAGGAGCAGCTACGAGTCTAACTTTAAGTTAATAGTAGGGTGTTTTCTTCCTAGGTGAGTTGTTAAATTAGTAATTGTTACACGGAAAAACATAACTAGCTACACATATCACACCTATTATTCTGATCAATCGCATTAAAATATGACCAGATAGGACTATTTTTGTGATGCACAGAACTCATTGGAAATAAAACTGAACGCTATATCAACTAAGCCTCACTATCTAATCACGTTGAAGACACAACACATTCTAACAAAATCATCATCAGTGGTGAGTGGTGAGTGGTGAGTGACTAATACTTTATGCGACAGGTTAAAACACGAAATAAATTTGAACTCGATTAATTGATTAATCCACAGACTAGCGCAGCTATCGGTTGCGCACGCGCTGTTGCAAATAAACTGATTCGGTTACTTTGTTCCATCCCTACTAGGAGTAGTGGCTCGCTACTGGTCGGTCACTACAAGATTTCTAGTAAGTTTTATTTAAACGTCCCAAGTTGTGTTGATTTATTTACGCGTGGGATTAACAAAATGTGCAGTACATACATAATTTACCTCCGCGATTGATATTTAATTACCCTAATAATTGATCCAGCTAATGACGGCCACTCTCAAATTATAATGGGCGTTTTCACATTTACGACAAACACCGACACATCACCGATACAACACCGACATAGGGTACGCCAAGACTGAGCGAGCGACTAAAATATAAAATAGAACACATTGGTTGTTATGAGAGGTGGCCAGACTAGAGCGAGCGACTAAAATATAAGATATAACACATTGGTTGTAATGAGAGGTGGCCAGACTAGAGCGAGCGACTAAAATATAAAATAGAACACATTGGTTGTTATGAGAGGTGGCCAGACTAGAGCGAGCGACTAAAATATAAAATAGAACACATTGGTTGTTATGAGAGGTGGCCAGACTAGAGCGAGCGACTAAAATATAAAATAGAACACAATTGGTTGTTATGAGAGGTGGCCAGACTAGAGCGAGCAAACAAGGGTAGAAAGTAGAACTGTTTCTACTTTAAGCGCACGCAAGCGAGCCGGAACAATAAGATAGTTTACAGCGCAGGTAATTTATGGAGTGGTCATACAGTGCGAGCGACTAAATATATATAATTAAACACATATGGTTTATGAAGGTGGCTAACTAACGAGCACTAAAATTAGTAAATATAAGCCATTGTATAATGAGAGGTGGCAAACTAGAGCGAGCGACTAAAATATAATATGAACACATTGTTGTAATAAGTGGCCAGACTAGAGCGAGCGACTAAAATATAAAATAGAACACATTGGTTGTTATGAGAGGTGGCCAGACTAGAGCGAGCGACTAAAATATAAAATAGAACAAATTGGTTGTTATGAGAGGTGGCCAGACTAGAGCGAGCAACCGAACCCGCGCGCTAGAAAGATAGAACTGTTCTACCTTTCAAGCGCACGCGCTCGAGCCGGAACAATAGATAGTTTACAGGCGCTAGGTAATATTATTGTATGTTGGTTCATTAAGTGCTAGGAAAACTTCTCATTTTGACATTTTAATTACCATCGATAGGTTTAGCACACTTGCTACTAACGCCTAATTTAATTGGTCAGATCATAAGCCATATATATATGTAAAACTGATATGTTAAAATATTTCAATATTTTAATCAAAGTAGGCCTTTACAAATAAGAATCATCATTAGTGCGGAGAAAGTATGGGAAAACCACAACAATAAAACACTTGTCGAAAACCACCATCATTTCACTGAGCCAAGATTTGAACCTTTGTCTCCTTGTCAACAACTATCAAGAGCTATCCGCTAATCACGCGCTAACTCGCCACCAGTTTGGCCAGGCAATCGCTCTGTCGCTCACACGCTTGTCAGTCTGGCCGAACCCATAGACATTTCACATTTACCGACACCAACACCAGCACGACACCACGACACCGGCCCGACTCCACGAGGACACATTTTAGTGACGAGCCGGGAGATGCGACTCTCCTGTTCTGTTTAAGCCCGCTCCTGGCGCTACCATGACGTGTCTAGTCCTTAATATTACTCAAAATGGCTGCTTTTATCAAATTATATTTTCTTTATATGTTATATTTAAGACGAAAGCTTGCGCATAAGATACGGTTTTGGGTGCACCCGGCCATAAAAGTAAGATATTTAGAGAGCACATATCAGCTCTATTAAAGTTACCTCATCATACTTAATATTGGCCATACCATTTTATTATAATAAATATACGCCTAGTTCAAAACAAAATGTGTACGCACATGTATCAAACATAAATCTGTGGGGTGAACTGTCTCTACTGGGGTGACGACACTCCGCCGACGTGTCGGCGCTGACAACGACACGATGACGACATATCGGTGAGTAGGAAAGCATTCCTTAAAGTTAACCTTAGATTTAATGACCACCAGGATCTGTGTCGGTGTCGTGTCGGTGTTTTGTCGGTTTTTGTCGGCATGTTGTCGGTGTTTTTTCGGTTAAACTGTCGGCGACGGTGTCGGTAAATGTGAAAACGCCCAGTGTCACATATTAATTTAAATAATGGATATTATATTCAGCATTGCCAAGCAGTGATGAATCAAATAGTCACACTATTATATTTATTGACTACGGTTATAGTCGAATCTAAATATCATCTTCTTTAAATTGAATGACACCTGGCGGCTGAATTATCTGATAGCTCATGATCTTAATTAATGTGGTGTACAAATAAGGAAAAGACATGTCATCAATATCAGGGCCCTGATTACCTTCAAAATAACTGGGTTTGAATGTATTTATTAAAAATATAAATGATGTCTGCGCAAATGGGGACCCTCGTGCAGTGGGGTCCTAGTCCATGCAAGCCGGTCCTTTACCTCCCCTGGGTGGCCCCACAACATGTCTGCTCTACATGAGTTGGTGTGAAGAAATTACGTGTATTCACCCTTGTGGATATTCTCCACCAGCCTGGATTGTCGGAGAGGTGTGTGAAGGGAGGTGACTAACACATGAAATGTCCCATTCACTTGATCCAGACACGGATCAGACCAAGGAATGAACATGATACACTCCCCCTGTAAGCTGCCCCCCCCCCCTATCCCCCCCCCCCCCACTACCTTCAGAGCTCAGAGCAGACAACAAACTTAAACCTGCATTGAGCTCTGTTTCTTGCACGCCCAGAACTAAACCTTATTACAGTGTCTGCTAAAGGATCACAATAGCTAGACCATCCTAGTCACTCGGTCACATGGTTCATTGGATGGGTAGCCATCAACACTCCAGCTTCACAAACAGGTGACTTACAGCTTCATTGATTTGCACGCTCGGAACGGGAATTGTGAGAACTAGTTAGCGCTCGCTAATCAAGTTAGGGATTGTGAAGGGGTGAAGGGATTTGGAGCGAGCCATGTGGTGAACGATATGACTCTTATGAACGACTCTTCATGAGCGAGCTTATGTGGGCTAGCTCGCGTCAACGAGCTAGTTCGACCCATCACTAGTTGTTTCACTTGGAAGTGTTGCTATCACTGAGAGCTACAGCTAGCACTGCACAGTGATCAAGAACTCAACTTAGTTTAAGGAGCAGTGAAACATTCGTTAGGTTGGGTGTTTGTTGTCTACCTTGTTTGTGGGACCTATAAACCCTCTTTCATGCTCCATCCGGATCACTGACCATATTATTGAGGAACTAAAGAGCCTCTTTCTACGTGACACGCTCCTGGAATACCATCAACACTCCAGTGCACTAAGTCACAGATCTCTCACTAAAGTCAAATGTAAACAACAGACACAAGTGTAACATTATTATTATTAGCACCACGTCTTACTACCCGTTCGGGTTATACGCACACAACATTCTTTAGCACGTCTTTGGGTTTATTTTCACGCATAAATGCAACCGTTTATAATTAAACGTAGTTGTTAAATTCCCACTCAAATGATTGTTTTTAGTTGACCTAAACTCTCTGCTCTAATAAATAAGATCCTTAAAAATACTTCTTAACGACATATTTGTAAAATAATGTTCAATAAAATGTACATTTTGAACAATAAAATTAACCGAACTTAGGTAGTTTCTACCAAATTAAATTAGATTTGATTTTTATTTAGCTGTGATTATATTATTTATGTGAATATTAGGGTCGACTTACATTTCAATAAAAGTAATTATTTAAAATTTCCCATTTATTTCCGATCATATGTATAGTCGTAGTGGGTGATTCTACAACAAAGTAAGAGACAAAATATGGCTACTACAAGACAATTTCAAACTTGAACGGAATATGTTTCCTATTGCTTTGTGTTACTCGTGTTTAATTGGTTCAAGTCTTTCCACGCATTCTCATTGGTTAAATCGTCTCAAGTCCAAGGGTTGATAATACACAAGACTAGACTATGTACAATGCGTAGAAAGTTTAAGTTAAATCATATTCATGATTTGTGAACTATTCACAACGTTTTGGTTGTGAGCGTTATCGATGAAAGTAATGTGTTTAAACTTCATGGGTATTATGCGCTATGTCCTGTTCGCTACTAGTTATGCGCTATGCAGGAATATAAGCCAATCTTTAATACATAAACATTAATAAATCCATTATTTCTGTATTTTTTCTATTTGGGTGGTGCAAAGCTCAAATAAGTTAGTAGTTTCAGTAAAGAATATAAACGTCAGAGTGGTCGCCATTGTGTAAAATGGGATGTTCCCACCCTCTAATGTGGCTAGTCATTTGTTTTTGACGGTTGTACCTTGCATGACCAAATCACTGGAAGGACGTGCTCAAGAAGCGTGTCAAACCCCTTGATTTAACCTAATTGAGCAACTCGTGCGTATTACCACGTAGGTATTCTCAATCCCAATCGGGAGATAACCTTCCCAAAGAGTCGAAAAAACTTCTATTCGAAGCCTCTGGCTGCTTCTTTGTGTTGGAAACACCCCTCAGTTCACCTTTACTATGTTATAAACTTCCATCCGCTCACTTTATTTGTGCTATAAACTTTCCTTGTTTCACTTTCCCTAAGTTATAAGCTTACATTAGTTCACTTTCTCTGTTTTTTAATCGTTCCTTAGTTCAATTTTTCTGTGTTAATAATAATGTCGGTTAGTTCACTCGCACTTTGTCAGTAATATCGATTAGTTCACTTGTCTGTGTCAATAATTTCCCGTAACCTTTTTTTTATCAACAAGTCTTACGTCACCTGAAGTAATGGCCCCGTGCTACTAATGTCTCTCAATTCATCTGTCCTGTTACTAATGCCACTCAATTCACCTGTCCTGGGTTACTAATGACAATTAATTCACTTGCTCTGTGTTGAAAATATCAAATCATTGGCCCTGTGTCACTAATGTAATCATCTCATTTGCCCAGTATTAGACACGTTTAATATTATATTTTATAAGTTTCATTTTAAAGGATCAACCTTTTTCGTAGGATCGTTGCGGCTCTTGAGCTGATTTAATATTTCGGGATTCTAGTAAAGAGAAACAATTACGTGTTGAACAATATCGAAAACATTCCTTTACAAGTATTTATAGCCACAACAATTTCAACCTAATTTTGATTATATCAAACATTACTTATTTCGGAAACTAAGAATGAATTTCATTTCGATTTTCTACAGTGTTTTAATCAACATTGCCACACATGAAACCATGTTACTAAACTTTGTCAATCTACACTGCCAAACATGAGACCATGTTACCACAGTGTGTTAATCTACATTGACACATGAGACCATGTTACTACAGTGTGTTACTCTACAGTGCCACACATAATACCATGTTACTACAGTGTGTTAATTTACACTGCCCCACATGATACCATGTTACTACAATGTGTTAAATTACACTGCCACACATGAAACCATGTTACTACAATGTGTTAATCTACACTGCCACACATGAAAACATGTTACTACAGTGTGTTAATTTACACTGACAAACATGATACCATGTTACTACAATGTGTTAATTTACACTGCCACACATGAAACCTAATTACTACAATGTGTTAATATACACTGACACACATAATACTATGTTACTATAGTGTGTTAAATTACACTGCCCCACATGATACCATGTTACTACAATGTGTTAATTTACACTGCCACACATGAAACCATGTTACTACAGTGTGGTAATTTATATTGACACATGAAACCATGTTACTATAGTGTGTTGATCAACACTGCAACACATGAAACCATGTTACTGCAGTGTGTAAATCTAAACTGCCAAACATGAAACCATGTTACTACAGTGTGTAAATCTACATTGCCACTCATGAAACAATGTAACTAGAGTGTGTTAATCTACATTGCCACACATGAAAACATGTTACTACAGTGTGTTAATTTACACTGCCCCACTGAACCGATGTTACTACAGTGTGTTAATCTGCTCAGCCACACATGGAACCATGTTACTACAGTGTCTTAATCTACACTGCCCCACATGAAAACATGTTACTACAGTGTGTTAATTTACACTGCCACACATGAAAACATGTTACTACAGTGTGTTAATCTACATTGACACACATGAAACCATGTTACTAGAGTTTGTTAATCTTCAGTGCCACACATGAAACCATGTTACTACAGTGTGTAAATCTAAACTGCCAAACATGAAACCATGATACTACAGTGTAGTAATATACACTGCAACACATGAAACCATGTTACTAAAGTGTCTTAATCTACACTGCCCCACATGAAAACATGTTACTACAGTGTGTTAATTTACACTGCCACACATGAAAACATGTTACTACAGTGTGTTAATCTACATTGACACACATGAAACCATGTTACTAGAGTTTGTTAATCTTCAGTGCCACACATGAAACCATGTTACTACAGTGTGTAAATCTAAACTGCCAAACATGAAACCATGATACTACAGTGTAGTAATATACACTGCAACACATGAAACCATGTTACTACAGTGTCTTAATCTACACTGCCCCACATGAAAACATGTTACTACAGTGTGTTAATTTACATTGACACACATGAAACCATGTTACTAGAGTTTGTTAATCTACACTGCAACACATGAAACCATGTTACTACAGTGTGGTAATCTACACTGCAACACATGAAAGCATGTTACTGCAGTGTGTAAATCTAAACTGCCAAACATGAAACCATGATACTACAGTGTAGTAATATACACTGCAACACATGAAACCATGTAACTACAGTGTGTAAATCTACATTGCCACACATGAAACAATGTAAATAGAGTGTGTTAATCTACATTGCCACACATGAAAACATGTTACTACAGTGTGTTAATTTACACTGCCCCACTGAACCGATGTTACTACAGTGTGTTAATCTGCTCAGCCACACATGGAACCATGTTACTACAGTGTCTTAATCTACACTGCCCCACATGAAAACATGTTACTACAGTGTGTTAATTTACACTGCCACACATGAAAACATGTTACTACAGTGTGTTAATCTACATTGACACACATGAAACCATGCTACTAGAGTTTGTTAATCTTCAGTGCCACACATGAAACCATGTTACTACAGTGTGTTAATCTACATTGACACACATGAAACCATGTTACTAGAGTTTGTTAATCTTCAGTGCCACACATGAAACCATGTTACTACAGTGTGTTAATCTACATTGACACACATGAAACCATGTTACTAGAGTTTGTTAATCTTCAGTGCCACACATGAAACCATGTTACTACAGTGTGTTAATCTACATTGACACACATGAAACCATGTTACTAGAGTTTGTTAATCTTCAGTGCCACACATGAAACCATGTTACTACAGTGTCTTTAATCTACACTGCCCACACATGAAAACATGTTACTACAGGGTGTTAATTACACTGCACACATGAAACATGTTACTACAGTGTTGTTAATTTACACTGCCACACATGAAAACATGTTACTACAGTGTGTTAATCTACATTGACACACATGAAACCATGTTACTAGAGTTTGTTAATCTTCAGTGCCACACATGAAACCATGTTACTACAGTGTGTTAATCTACATTGACACACATGAAACCATGTTACTAGGTTTGTTAATCTTTCAGTCACACATGAAACCATGTTACTACAGTGTGTTAATCTACATTGACACACATGAAACCATGTTACTAGATTTGTTAATCTTCATGCCACACATGAAACCATGTTACTACAGTGTCTTAATCTACAACCACACATGAAAACATGTTACTACAGTGTGTTAATCTACATGCCACACATGAAAACATGTTACTACAGTTGTTAATTTACACTGCACACATGAAAACATGTTACTACAGTGTGTTAATCTACATTGACACACATGAAACATGTTACTAGAGTTTGTTAACTTATGCCACACATGAAACCATGTTACTACAGTGTGTTAATCTACATTGACACACATGAAACCATGTTACTAGAGTTTGTTAATCTTCAGTGCCAACATGAAACCATGTTACTACAGTGTCTTAATCTACACTGCCCACATAAACATGTTTATACAGTGTGTTAACATTGACACTGCCTACATGAAAACTGTTTACACAGTGTGTTAATATGTACTAGATTGCCATCACAATGAAACATTTATACAGTGTTTAATCTACATTGACAACATGAAACTTTAGAGTTTGTTAATCTTAAGTCCACAGAAACCAATGTTACTAAGTGTGTTTAAACTACACTGAAACATGAAACCATGTTATGTTGTAATATGCCAACATGAAACAGTAACGTGTAACAGACACATGAAACCATCTAAGTGTATCATCCACAAAACAGTAAAGTGTAATCTCATTGCACACTGAACTGTCTGTTAATTCATGCCACTGACATGTACTACAGTTGTTAACCATGAAACATGAAATTTACTAATTTAATTCTGCAACTGAACATGTAACTGTTAATCTAATTGACCTGAACATACTAGAGTTGTATTCATCACCATAAACCATGTTAACAGTGTTAATTAATTGAACAACATTTACTAAGTTTGTTAATTCACACACATGAACATGTATAAGTTTATTCTCACAATGAAGTTTATGTTAATCTATACACATGACCAGTTTTTTTCATAAACTGTATAAGTTAATCTGCCAATGAACTGTTAACGGTTTAATTACATCCACATGAAATGTACTAGTTTAATTTCACACATAACTGTATAAGTTTAATCTATGACCATGAACTGTACTAAGTGTATCATCCACACATAACGTTTACAGTTAATCACTGCCCACATGAACATGTACAGTGTATTTACCCATGAATACAGTGTTATTACACTCACATAACTACTAATGTTAAAACATACACATAACATACAATTGTAATTCCCACATGACGTACTAATTTTATCATGCACCATGAACCATGTTCATGTATTCATCAATACATTAAGTTGTTAAAAAAATTTTTTTATTTGAATAATACCAAAATACTAGATGTAATTCTAAAAATTACTAATTTTATTGAAACCTTAAATCTAATACTGACTAAACTGTTACTCAGTTACGCCTGAATTAGTAATTCCAAAAATAATATTTAAATAATTACTTGAAAAAGGTTAGATGTATTTCTTCGTTACTAGAGTTTGTTAATCTTCAGTGCCACACATGAAACCATGTTACTACAGTGTGTTAATCTACATTGACACACATGAAACCATGTTACTAGAGTTTGTTAATCTTCAGTGCCACACATGAAACCATGTTACTACAGTGTCTTAATCTACACTGCCCCACATGAAAACATGTTACTACAGTGTGTTAATTTACATGCACACATGAAACATGTTACTACAGTGTGTAATCTACATTGCACACATGAACATGTTACTAAGTTGTTAATCTACATGCCACACATGAAACCATGTTACTAGCAGTGTGTTAATCTACATGCCACACATGAAAACCATGTTACTACAGTGTGTTAATTTACACTGCCACACATGAAAACATGTTACTACAGTGTGTTAATTTACACTGCCACACATGAAAACATGTTACTACAGTGTGTTAATCACATTGACACACATGAAACCATGTTACTAGAGTTTGTTAATCTTCAGTGCCACACATGAAACCATGTTACTACAGTGTGTTAATCTACACTTGCCACACATGAAACCATGTTACTAGAGTTTGTTAATCTTCAGTGCCACACATGAAACCATGTTACTACAGTGTGTTAATCAATCATTGACACACATGAAACATGTTACTAGAGTTTGTTAATCTTCAGTGCCACACATGAAACCATGTTACTACAGTGTGTTAATCTACATTGACACACATGAAACCATGTTACTAGAGTTTGTTAATCTTCAGTGCCACACATGAAACCATGTTACTACAGTGTGTTAATCTACATTGACACACATGAAACCATGTTACTAGAGTTTGTTAATCTTCAGTGCCACACATGAAACCATGTTACTACAGTGTCTTAATCTACATTGCACACACATGAAAACATGTTACTAATGTGTTAATCTTCATGTCCACACATGAAACATGTTACTACAGTGTGTTAATTTACACTGCACACATGAAAACATGTTACTAAGTTGTTAATCTACAGTTGACACACATGAAACCATGTTACTAGAGTTGTTAACTCTCACTTGCCCACATGAAACCATGTTACTACAGTGTGTTAATTTACATGCACACATGAAACATGTTACTACAGTGTGTTAATTACACTGCCCCACATGAAACCATGTTACTACAGTGTGTTAATCTACATTGACACACATGAAACCATGTTACTAGAGTTGTTAATCTTCAGTGCCACACATGAAACCATGTTACTACAGTGTGTTAATCTACACTGCCACACATGAAAACATGTTACTACAGTGTGTTAATTTACACTGCCCCACATGAAAACATGTTACTACAGTGTGTTAATTTACACTGCCACACATGAAACCTAATTACTACAATGTGTTAATATACACTGACACACATAATACTATGTTACTATAGTGTGTTAAATTACACTACCCCACATGATACCATGTTACTACAATGTGTTAATTTACACTGCCACACATGAAACCATGTTACTAGATTTTGTTAATCTACAGTGCCACACATGAAACCATGTTTCTACAGTGTAAGGATCTTACAAAACATCCCAAATCAACTATATTATAATGTTGCCTTATGTTGTATTGGGCTGAAATAGAGCCAAGGTATTTTTCTTTATCAGTTTTGGACACCCTTGTACCAGGTACCAAATCATCATGTATTAATGATGCTCTAAGGAGTGTCCCGAGTTTAATTTTAATCGTACAAAAATATGTTATATCTTTCGAAATTTTTTTCAGTTAATATTATTTGTTTTATAATACCTTCTTGTAAATATTCTTGAGAATTATAAATCTGTAGCTGATCTTTATAATCTTGTGTTGCTAGCTTTGACAGGTGTAACAACTAAATAATGTATGTAACTGTCTCCCATTTCGTTGTCCGCATGATCTAAGGCAGCAATTCTTAGCTGGAGGGCTACAAAAGGTTTTTTGGGGAGCCTCGAAAAAATAATTTAAGATGTTATTTGCTTAGTATTGAAGTCAATTATCTTAAATTTTACGTTTTGGAAGAAAGAATTCGTTGATCGTAAGCAAGTAAGTACAGTAGACTCTCGATCTTCCGGGGTAATGGAGGGGAGGGGAAGCACGGATAGTAGAAATCACGGATAGTACAAATAATACACATCTGTTTACCCTCGCCATTCAAAATTTGATGCCCTTTGTTTCTACTTATTTACGTGAAAAGGTTTTTCCACAATGGTAAATATTAAAACGAAGCAGCGAAATCGACTCCAAATCTATTCCAGTATGTGAATAAAATTAAGTAATACTATTGAAACCAGAATAGACAAATTAGTGGAAAGTGTTCAACAGCAGAGGTCGGGTACCCGTCATTTGGCCTAAAAGGCATTTGGTCTAAAGTATAGGCTAAATGCCTTTAGGCCAAATGACTTTTAGGCCAAATGCCCTTTATGCCAAATGACTGACTTTAGGCCAAATGCCTTTTAGGCCTAATGACTTTAGGCCAAACGCCTTTTAGGCCAAATGCCTTTAGGCCAAACGACTTTTTGTAAAGTTAATTTTTAGACCATTTATTAAAATATGTTTTGCGGTCTCCGGAAACATTCGTTAAGATTTGTAGTGATGCTAATAGATGGCGAGGTGTATAGTGTTTAGTTAAATAGTATATACTACCGTTTCAAAATATATAAGTCTTTTCTTAATTTACTAATTCCCAAGGTATAGCAGCACGTCAATTAACCTGTAGTACCACTTTTGTATGTTGAACTTTTTACATTGCCAAGGTTTTGTACTAGTTTTTGTACCGTTTTGTACCAGAAATAAAAAGTTTTGTACCCGTTCCATTTTTTATTAATTAGTACATACATGTGGTCACATCATTTTAATAATTTTGTTTTATTTAGAATTTAGAATTTTTTTTAAGTGCCAAAGTATATTTTATCAGTCTTTCTAAGTATATTTGTTTATTAATTTTGCTAAATTAATTAATCAATCATTCATTTTTTTATAATCATATTAAATTACTTGAGTTTGCCCACGGCTTCGCTCACATTTAAGTTGGGTAAATTATCTTATTTTTAGCAAATCATCTAAACCAGGTTTTCTCAAACTCTATACTCTTGAGCCTTACATGAACATTAAAAGTAATTGTTAAGACTCTCATTATTAGAATAAAATAACTTTTTTACGTTAAAATACAAAAATGAGACATTTTTTATTTAATTGATTTCTTTATTTTCTGATAAGAGCTTTGTAGTAGTTTATTAAAAATAGTAAAGTTTTGTAAGATATTAATTAATTTTATTGCTTCATAGGCCAAACAGAATATTAATTTTTTAGTCAATCATAATTTAGCAAGTCGAAGGAAGTGAAAAATTGGTTCACACCTCATCTGAAATCCCTTCGCGCCTCGCAGTTTGAGAAACCCTGATCTTAACTACCAAAAATACAATTTCAGACACGTATGAGGCGAGAACTTTGTATGTTGATGAAGCCACAAATTAACTACTACCTATAAGAAGTAAAATATATTATATATATATATATATATATATATATATATGCAATCTTTGCATCAATATTTGCTCGATTACGCGGATACATTGTTGAAATGAACAGCAAAAGAAATAGTTTAAATTTACTAACTAAACATTAGTTAATTTGAAAGAATCACTCTAGTACTAAGCACCTCAGCTTATCACATAAATTGTTCTGTTAGTAATTGTTTCTACTGGTTTTTGAAAATTTTTCCCTTCTCCTCCCCAATTATAATTTCTCTAACTCCCATTTAAATACATAATTTTAAGAATAATTTCTTTATCTATAGTTGTACTTCTAACTGACAGCCAAATTTCAATTTTCAACTATAGATAAAAGGTTTTTTTTATAACTCCTCTCGCCCTTCCCGTGATTTCATGGAGTTACATTTTAAAATGTTAAGACTTATTAGTTATTTGGAGTGGTGCATTTACGGGCATGCCAAAATTCAATTTTTAACGACACTGCACTGAGATGTAGTAGTTTCTATTAATTTTATAGATTTTGAACCCCCATTCCCCAACCCACTTTGAGAAATTTAGAGTCTAATGTTACTTTGGCTATCTGGGATTTGATTTATCTTTATTTATCTGTCAGAATTTTATTTTTACTTCATCTCAAAAAGTTTTTTTCTCTATTATACTCCAACATCACTATTTCTTAGAATGCAATTTTAAATAATAATAGTTATTATTATTATTATTATTATTATTATTATATTATGTATATCTGTATTGTTTCCCGTACCTAATTAATAAATTTAAATTCTTTACAATACAGAGAAGTAATTAAATATATTAGTTTTGAAAATGTTGACCTCCAAACTCCCCTTCCTCCCGCCATTACTCAACTCACTGAGAAATTTCAAATTTTAAGATTTATTTGGTCATCTTGATGGGTCCTTTTATACTAAGGCTACTAGAGTTGTAGGGAAGACTCGTTCACTTTACCGGCCAGCATTCAGCTCTACCCTAACACGCAGCGCTGCTGTAACGTCTGCTCGTGACCTAGGCAAGCTTGCTTCTGTTCAGATCATGTGACTGTAGTGCCGCACTTTTTTATTATTATTATTTAGCACCACGTCTTACTACCCGTTCGGGTTATACGCCTAAGTATTAATTACGCTAATGGATTAGGAATTGGGAAGGTTGAATTAGAGGAAGTAAGCCTGCATTCGCGTGGAGGGAGAGTGGAAAACCATTTAGGAAAAACCACCCCCAGTTCACCCGACCAAGATTGAAACCTTGATCTCCCCGTCCTCAGCAGTTGAGCTCAACACGACTAGCGCGTTAGCTATCCACGCCACCGAGGCGGGGGCGCTCGTTACTAGCTTCTTATTTATGTTAAGTATACTTCTAAAGTCAATGTGAATAGTAAATGTTTGTATGTTTATTGTAAGCTTTCTTATTATTTATGCGTGAAGGGTTACGAAAAGTGTCATACCGATACTAAACAAATTCAGGTACCGTTGCCGTATGAAATAAAAGTAATCTAAGGGATATGGTGTTATACACCATGACTTCCCTAAAGATTCTGATGTCAGACGAAGATGTATTCCCTTCTGAACGAGATGGAAAATGGAGTCATGATTCGTGTTTTATTTGCTCAGAACATTTTTTCATCTGATGAATATGAACAAGACCTTCAGCCCTAACTGCTGTACTTTCCTTAAAAAAGCTAATTAAAATCGCCCTTATTTGTGATGTCTCCGAAAATGTTATCCAATGGGTAAATATCACCCGTGAATCTAGGCATTATATTAGATTTACGAAACAAATAGTAAGTGATTTCATGGCGGGTAAACATGTCACCCCCAATAGTTTTACTTTATGGAAAAGTCTCCTTCTATAGTGAATTTAATGATTTGTTTAAATAGTTTACTTAACTGCAAGATTTCACATATGCATTTTATAACCTTATTAAACAAATTGATCTTGCTTCATTAATGTGGAAGTCTGGAAGAGAAATCTCCCCATGCAAGGTGGATATAGTTTTATGTTATCCGTGCCATCTTAAAACATACATTATAAACATTATTTCTAAATTTAATAAATCACGTGGCTTTATGACACACATAAATATGTTTTGTACAAGAACATAGTTTATTGTAGTACATGAACAAATGTATATAGTACGCTAGTTAATGAAAGAATTAAGGTATTTGGTGACGTAAATGTTCACTTAAATTCTATGTTAACTTTTCAATATAAATTTAATAACCCTCTTGTAAGTAGGCCCATTCATAAACCAATTTGTAGTATAGTGCAAATCTTGAATTTATATTAATGTTCAACTGAGTGTGTCAAACTATATATTTAAAGGGTAATATTAGATTCAGCTACATTTATGTTATATAAGTTGATAATAATATATGCCCCCCTCAAAGCTGGAGATAATATGAGTGTCCTCCACCTATACCCCCCCCTCACCTCAGTTGAATTAAAGTTGTCCTCTAAGATTGAATTTCAAATCCCAGCCGGGTGTAACAAGGGTATTTTTCCCTAAAATGGTTCCCCACTCTCAATATACGCAAATGTAGGTACATTCAATCTAAAATGTCACCTTCCTCATTCCTGGTTCATTAGGGTAAATTTATGCATGTGTACAACTCAAACGGGTAGTAAGTCACAATGAAAAAAAAAACTATTGTGATGACTATCAAGAGTATCGGTGAAGCTTTATTACTGTTGGGCGAGGTAGTTTGTAAAAACACTATTTTTAAGGAGTTTTTAGGAGATTGACTCCAAGCCAGTGGAAAATATTTGAAAAAGGAATGCCACTAAAGCTATTTGGGGTGTCCCCTTAAGCATTTAGAAATAATAATAGATTGTTATAAAATCTTTTTGAAGTTTGATGCAAACCATCTTTCACCTTCAAACTCAAGTATATCAGAGGGAAGTTTAACAAACTGGAGGAAGGCACAATTCGATGGGGGGAGGCGGGGGGAGGAAAATGTTCTAATACCCCACCCTATCAACCATTCCCCTCTTTCCCAGTTTACCCTCAATGAGTGACACTCGATATAAAACTAGCGACAGACACACCGTAGAATGTAGATTATTTCCTCAGATTCTGAAAACTAACTTAAATCTAGAACAAATACAACATCCAGTCCCTGAGAGTTAATTCATCATTGTGAAAGGGGAAAGCACATTCAACCAATGATACATTTTTCGGACATTCCGGGAATCGAACCTGGGACCTTTAGCTCAGTATGCAAGCACGCTACCAACTGAGATAAAGTGTCGGACTGTGTATTGAAATCAACATTTAGTACGGTCTATGTGTAGTTAACAAAATATTTCTATATTACGATATAAAAAATGTACACCTCTGTAAACAAATAAAAAAACTGGTACGTTGGTATTAACGCTGTAAGCTACCTGGTCTCATAAGTCATCGCACTCAAAATATAACTTGTTTTTGAGTGACTTGGAGGTTGGAGTGTAGTATAGTTCTTCTTTTATATTCATTCAAGTATTGAATTATAAAAGACTTGTGAGATTTAAATGTATTTATTGAATGATCATAATACTAGTGTAAATATTTTTATGAGAGTTCGGCCATTCATTTTTCTGGTACAAAGGTTCCTTTGGTCTAAAATGTGAGAGCCCCTGGTCTAAGTCGATATATGTTAATGTGTTGAATAACACGCTCTGGTAGCTTTGTTAGTTCGAAGTACTTTAGTATTAATTTCAACCGAAATTGGGTGGGGTGCGAGTGATTCTGAAGTCTCTAAAGTGAGGTCCTCGGTGTAATAACCCATATATTGTGTTAAGAGACTTAAAAACTAAAACGAACTTAATTACCAGAATGGTGGCTACTAGCTATATAAATTTTCTTGTATACAATGTATGGAAGCTATTATGGTTGTGCTTTTTTCAAATGAGAATATAAGTGGCACTTAAAATATGATTTTTAAGTAAATAGAGTAAGCTCAAATATTGTTGTTTTTTCATTGTATCTTCAGGCCAGTCAATGCTTTCCTCATTTAATAGCAAATAGAAGGTAGGTATGAGGAAGATAGAATTATGAGAAGTACCCTTGTTTGCGTGGAAATAGCGGGAAAACATTTAGGAAAAATTACCATCAGTACACCGTGTAATTGAGCAGCCCGGTATGCACATTTTTGTCCTCGATTCATTATTTTATAGTAAAAATCTTTCTTTAAAAAATGAAGAGGAAATACATATAAAAAAAATTAGATATCACTAAACTTTACACAAAAATATACAAATCAATACATTATTTAATCTATATAAAGCAAAGGATGAAGCAAGACAGAGGTACCCGCCTACAACTCGTGAATCTCAAAACAAATTATGTTAGTGGGTTTGAAAAAGAACCAAAGGAAAGTTGCCGGGGAATAATCAATTTTTGTTATGCTTTACTTCAAGGTCGTTTGCTATTATTAGGAATGGAGGGATAAAGGACTGCTGCCTAATCCCACACTTCAAAGTATCTCGTAGAGTGCGACGGAGAAGAGAGAAAGAGAAGATTTAGCCTGTTTGCCACGTAACTCAAGTTAGCCCGCCACATTGCTTAAAAAAATTTTTTTTTGTCTAATCGTTTGTGCTATATTTGTGTTCTTATGTGCCCGAACAAGAACATTTGTTCTGTGAAACTGGCCCCTTTAGAAAATATTTAATGTGGTGGGCCAACTTAAGCTCAAGCTAGCCCGCCACATATTGAAAAACACAACATAACAAAATTTATTTAAGTCAATCCATTGTGCTCCGTTTGTGCTCATATGTGCCCGAAAATGAACATTTGTGCTTTAAAATTAGAAAATCTAGAGAACAATATTAGTTTCCACTTTCATATTGCCTTTCGGAATAAGTTGTCAAATATCCCCATAATTTGAATGTATGCATATAATTTTACCGAGCGTAAACGATGCTGAGAATGGGGTTTTCTTATTGTTTTTCGTTAACTTTATGACCGTGAGATATATCAACAAGGAAATAATATCGGAAATCTATATATAAAAAAGGTGATATAGTGTTTTGTGAACTACTGATCTAGTTGTATGTAGGATATTGTCAATGTTTTTAGAAATATTGTAACTACCTTGCATCAGTTGTGCTATCTATATTCAGATGAAACAACTAACAGTACCTTTTACTTTCCGAAGCTAACCGAAGGTTTTAAATTAACATTTTAGGCCAAATGACTTTATGTCAACTGCCTTTAGGCCAAATGCCTTTTAGGCCAAACGCCTTTAGGCCAAACGACTTTTAGGCCAAATGACTTTAGGCCAAATTGACTTTTGGTTTCATTTTTAGGCCAACTGCCGCGTCCCCCAGAGGTCCCGTTAAATACATTAAGGTGAGTTAATTTTTGTTTTTGTTTGATACTATATCAGTAAATAAAGCCACTATCTTGGAATAAATCTTAATGGTTAATATGTTAGTAAAAACTAGGGGTCTGCGAGTAATAAAAGGGTGGGAAGCACTGGTCTGAGGCATCACTGGTCTGAGGCACCACTGGTCTGAGGCATCACTGGTCTGAGGCACCACTGGTCTGAGGCATCACTGGTCTGAGGCATCACTGGTCTGAGGCATCACTGGTCTGAGGCACACTGGTCTGAGGCATCACTGGTCTGAGGCATCACTGGTCTGAGGCATCACTGGTCTGAGGCATCATGGTCTGAGGCATCACTGGTCTAGGCATCATGGTCTGAGCATCACTGGTCTGAGGCACCACTGGTCTGAGGCATCACTGGTCAGAGGCACCACTGGTCTGAGGCATCACTGTCTGAGCACCACTGGTCTGAGGCATCACTGGTCTGAGGCATCATGGTCTGAGGCATCATGGTCTGAGCACCATGGTCTGAGGCATCACTGGTCTGAGCATCACTGTCGCAGTAGACTGATTGCCGATTGACGGGAGGTTGAGCTTAGAATATCGGTCGAGTGTTCTGAGGCTAGTTTTTCCATAATGGCTTTCCACTCCCCCCCCGCAAATGCTGCAAGCTTCATTTAAATATAACTTTCTAATCCTAAAACCATGGGCTCATTAGTACATAGTTATAACCGTAATGGGTAGTAAGACGTGGTGCTAAAACGACAAAACAACCCTGATTATGAACTTGGGGCTATAAGAGTTTTGGACCCCCCCCCCCCCCTCCACTTCTTACAGACAACAAGGTCGTAATATTTGTAAAGTCTTGATATCATTGTTTGAACAAGAACAGAATGGAGTATATTATATTTAATTCAAAACGTTCCATTCGATGTACCTCTATACTATAAGAATTGCTTCAAAATTATTTATCTTATATAACTTAATAATCAATCAAAAACCCTCTTGCTCTCTTCTATTCTAAACGTAAATGCCAGCAGTTTTTTTACCAATAAAAGTGGTCTCAACTGTACTGAGATTACGTTTTTTTCCCCAGATTAAAAAATGGTACCTTCAAAACAATATTTCTCAGTAGAGATGTGGATTAGTTATATATTTAATCGAGTGAAATCCAAACTTTCATAACTCATATTTAATATTAATTTTGTTGTATTTACGTTATTAAGGTTCTTTCCAAGAGAGATGGACAACATGGAAGGCCTTAGACAAGTTGTTTGTTTTCCAAGAGAGATGGACAACATGGAAGGCCTTAGACAAGTTGTTTGTTTTTCAAGAGAGATGGACAACATGGAAGGCCTTAGACAAGTTGTTTGTTTTCCAAGAGAGATGGACAACATAGAAGGCCTTAGACAAGTTGTTTGTTTTTCAAGAGAGATGGACAACATGGAAGGCCTTAGACAAGTTGTTTGTTTTTCAAGAGAGATGGACAACATGGAAGGCCTTAGACAAGTTGTTTGTTTTTCAAGAGAGATGGACAACATGAAGCTTAGAAGTTGTTTGTTTTCAGAGATGGACAACATGGAAGGCCTTAGACAAGTTGTTTGTTTTCCAAGAGAGATGGACAACATAGAAGGCCTTAGACAAGTTGTTTGTTTTTCAAGAGAGATGGACAACATGGAAGGCCTTAGACAAGTTGTTTGTTTTTCAAGAGAGATGGACAACATAGAAGGCCTTAGACAAGTTGTTTGTTTTTCAAGAGAGATGGACAACATGGAAGGCCTTAGACAAGTTGTTTGTTTTTCAAGAGAGATGGACAACATGGAAGGCCTTAGACAAGTTGTTTGTTTTTCAAGAGAGATGGACAACATGGAAGGCCTTAGACAAGTTGTTTGTTTTCCAAGAGAGATGGACAACATAGAAGGCCTTAGACAAGTTGTTTGTTTTTCAAGAGAGATGGACAACATGGAAGGCCTTAGACAAGTTGTTTGTTTTTCAAGAGAGATGGACAACATGGAAGGCCTTAGACAAGTTGTTTGTTTTTCAAGAGAGATGGACAACATGGAAGGCCTTAGACAAGTTGTTTGTTTTTCAAGAGAGATGGACAACATGGAAGGCCTTAGACAAGTTGTTTGTTTTTCAAGAGAGATGGACAACATGGAAGGCCTTAGACAAGTTGTTTGTTTTTCAAGAGAGATGGACAACATGGAAGGCCTTAGACAAGTTGTTTGTTTTCAAGAGAGATGGACAACATGGAAGGCCTTAGACAAGTTGTTTGTTTTTCAAGAGAGATGGACAACATGGAAGGCCTTAGACAAGTTGTTTGTTTTCAAGAGAGATGGACAACATAGAAGGCCTTAGACAAGTTGTTTGTTTTTCAAGAGAGATGGACAACATGGAAGGCCTTAGACAAGTTGTTTGTTTTCCAAGAGAGATGGACAACATAGAAGGCCTTAGACAAGTTGTTTGTTTTTCAAGAGAGATGGACAACATGGAAGGCCTTAGACAAGTTGTTTGTTTTCAAGAGAGATGGACAACATAGAAGGCCTTAGACAAGTTGTTTGTTTTTCAAGAGAGATGGACAACATGGAAGGCCTTAGACAAGTTGTTTGTTTTTCAAGAGAGATGGACAACATGGAAGGCCTTAGACAAGTTGTTTGTTTTTCAAGAGAGATGGACAACATGGAAGGCCTTAGACAAGTTGTTTGTTTTTCAAGAGAGATGGACAACATGGAAGGCCTTAGACAAGTTGTTTGTTTTTCAAGAGAGATGGACAACATGGAAGGCCTTAGACAAGTTGTTTGTTTTTCAAGAGAGATGGACAACATAGAAGGCCTTAGACAAGTTGTTTGTTTTTCAAGAGAGATGGACAACATGGAAGGCCTTAGACAAGTTGTTTGTTTTTCAAGAGAGATGGACAACATGGAAGGCCTTAGACAAGTTGTTTGTTTTCCAAGAGTCTGCGAGATTTTGAAGATGAGTCATAGTTGCTACGATATATCATTAAATTTTTGCTAAACTCAATCAATGAATCAGATTCAAGCAATCATAAAATAACATTCTAGTTCTTCTGTCGTCATAGCTGAACGGTTATGATACGGCTTGACATTGTTTTCTGCTGTGCTTTTAATAACTAAAATATTGATGTCTTGAAAATTGTTAAAACTATTACTACTAAGCTAAAGACCGCAATATGGGTTGTCTTTACATTGTTACGTTTATATGACAGAGCAGAACCTTTGATATTTGGTTTATGACGTGTAACGAGTAGATTCCTTCATACGTGAGTAATATTTCTTCTTTGATATAGTGAGTACTTTCAAAACCACGAATGTCTGCACTGGCTTCTTCGTTTACTGCTTAGTATCGTAAATATGTTATTATTATTGTTATTATTATTATTATTATTATTATTATTATTAGCACCGTGTCTTACTACCCGTTCGGGTTATACGCACTTACGCTAATGTGTAATGGTAGGGTGATTGTGAGATGAACTGGAGGACCTACAGCTTAACGTGGAATCCGAACCACGGTGGCGACCTGGCATTCCCCACATTCACAAGATGTCTTGTCAGAGGTGAAGGAAAGGTTTGGTAATCAGATAAATCTGTGCGGGACGAGGATTGAACCCCGGCCGCCAGCACAGAAGTCGTAAATATGTTATTGGAGTTATTTTAACGCAAAACAACTTTAAAGTGCCTTAGAGTCTTAAATTCAGTGGAGCAGGTACACTTTGCTTACATTGAAAGGTTTCAATCAATCTTGTAAGCTTTGTCTTAGTGTACTTCCGGGTGAGCTGGCTACTTTTCTGGATAATCCGAGTGTACATAATGGTACATGAATACACAGTACCCACCGATATCTAGATTAAAACTATTACTTATAAATTCTATGGTTTTATAAATGTAGTGTTTAGTTATAGTGATAAACTATGTTAAATAACTTTATCTCAACTACGTGAACATGACTCTAATTAATATGAAAACATATTTTAAATAACTTCTAGAGACACGAAAAGCTTAAAATCTTACCGACTCCAACTATTTCACACCTCTGATTAGAGCAAACCCAAAATCTCTCGTACAACATTTGCTTCTTACCTCACCATCATCATCATCATCATCATCAACTGTTTCCAGCCTGTGGCCCGGTCAGTTTAATAAAATGCCTTTATCTCCGTTCCTCACCAAAATTGCTTATCTATCCAATTAGTCTTCAAACCTGAATCTCTCATTTTCTCTGCTTCACGCCTCTTTGCTGAAACCTATTTACCTTTTATTAATTATTTTGCTTCACATTTTTAATTATTTAATCTGAACTAAGTTGTTTGAGTAAATTACAGACGATGTTTAATGATAGAGGTTTTTTCAATAATTTAAAAACAAAAAATGGATATTAGTGTATTTGAAAGGAAATGAATACAGTCCACTTTTCATAGTAAGAACCTTAGCTGACAGTTTTAAAAAAATCTTCCAGATCTACTTTCACGCTAACTATAATAAAGGGGGGGTTTGTGGTTGGAGCTGCTGGAATGTATAACCTTCTTAAAAAACTGTTATTTTCTAGCGGAAAAAATTAGCTTCCTATGCCCTTGCTTGCTTGCATGTATTCTTACGTCAATACATGTGATCTAAAGCTGACACCTTTGACAAATATTATCAATACTTAAACTATAAAAAAACATTATTATTAATAGTAAAATGTTATCGCAAAGTTTCCAAATTTGTTCCTCTGAAGATTGAAGTGTGATTAACAACGTTGTGCAATAAACCCGGTATTATTGCTCTGCAGTTGACTCTTTCATAGTTTCGGGTCTTGTTGATTACAATCGTTTGTTTGTTAGTTTGAGTGATAACATTGTGCCAGTCATTGTTATTCCCAAAGCGGTCTTGTTTGATTACAATCGTTTGTTTGTTTGAGTAATAACATTGTCCCAGTCATTTTTATTCCCAAAGTGGTCTGGTTTGATTACAATCGTTTGTTGCTTAGTTTGAGTGATACATTGTCCCAGTCATTGTTATTCCCAAAGTGGTCTTGTTGATTACAATCGTGTTTGTTGAGTGATACATGCATATGTTCCAAGTGTCTTGTTTGATTAAATCGTTTTGTTTGTTTGTTTGAGTGATAACATTGTTCCCAGTCATTGTTATTCCCAAAGCGGTCTGGTTTTATTATAATCGTTTGTTTGTTCCTTAGTTTGAGTGATAACATTGTCCCAGTCATTTTATTCCCAAAGTGGTCTGTTTGATTACAATCGTTTGTTGCTTAGTTTGAGTGATACATGTCTCATTTTTCCAAGAGTCTTGTTATTACATGTTTTGTAGTCTGATTGATACATTCCAGTCATTTTTATTCCAAAGTGGTCTGGTTTGATTACAATCGTTTGTTGCTTAGTTTGAGTGATAACATTGTTCCAGTCATTGTTATTCCCAAAGCGGTCTGTTTTATTATAATCGTTTGTTTGTTCCTTAGTTTGAGTGATACATGTCAGTATTTTATCCAAGCGGTCTTGTTGTACATCGTTGTTGCTGTTTGAGTGATACATTGTCCTCTTTATTCCCAAAGTGGTCTGGTTTGATTACTATCGTTTGTTGCTTAGTTTGAGTGATAACATTGTCCCAGTCATTGCTATTCCCAAAGTGGTCGTGATTCACAGTCTTGCGACGCAGTAAGTGCTAATTACTTTTCCCAGAGCGGATCGTGGTCAACGACGTAACGACTTAATAGAGCTCTTGTGAGTCACCAAATCATTGCGTGAAGTGTACATTATCCCCCAACTGTCGAGTGCATTACATAAACTGGTTGACCTTGGAATCATTGGAAGTGATTATAATAAGGCCAACTGCTCTTAGAGACGATAATCATCTTAGAACTAGAGCTGGTGTATTCATTCATCATTATCGTAAGATACTCACAAACAGCCTGAGTGTCGCTACCAATAGGAATGTAAGGAAATTACAATTCATTTTTAAGGGGGGAAATTCATCTTCATAATAACGACATATTATGGTCTACATATAGCCTTCACCCGGGCAATCCACATACATATATGCACCATGTGCATTCAGAGGGAATGTGCGCCCACATTTGCGTCACGGTTTTCTCCATAGGTTTATTTTATAACTAATCAAAGCATTTAAAAAGTCACATTTGTGATTGAATCATGTAAAATTAGTATATTAGTGAGAAAGGACTTTGGTTGAATCCACCACAGAGCTTGCTCATGCCTAGACTTTCCCCTCCAGTCCCCTTGGAAAGTATTATTAATGACGTAGCTTGTATTCCTCCGAAATGTTCATATAAAGTTATTATTATTATTATTATTATTATTATTATTATTATTATTATTATTATTTATTATTATTATTAGCACCGCGTCTTACTACCCGTTCGGGTTATACGCACTTACGCTAATGTGTAATGGTAGGGTAATTGGGAGATGAAATTGAGGACCTACAGTTTAACGTGGATCCTAACCACGGTTGAGGCCTGGCATTCCCCACATTCACAAGTTGTGATTATGTGATTAATACACGTCTTGTCAGAGGTGAAGGAAGGGTTTGGTAATCAAATAAATCTGTGCTGGGGCCTAGGATTGAGCCCGAACCCCAGCACAGAAGTCTGACATCTTTCCCCTAGACCGCCAGGTCACCAATATAAAGTTCATAGTACCTACAACTTCATGTGGTTCCTAAACACCTTGTTTCTCTTGACGAGAGTTAATGCTCGACTCAAAGTTAGGTGCTAGTGAGCGTGAGCTTAGGTCAGTATGTTTGCAGATTTTGTAGCATAAACATTTTTTAGACAAAATAAAGCAAATACTTCTTCTATAGAAACAAATAGTTTAGTTTTCTGCACATGCTAATCTCATCCTTTGTTGAATAGCTGACAAAGGTGTCCTGGAATTTATCGACAACTTTTTCTCTTTATTGAAAAGTTTGTCACCAAATGCTGCAATGATCATGACAGATATTTAAGAAAGGTTTAGATTAGCATGTGCAGAAAATTAAACTCTATGTTTTATAGAAGAAATATTTGATTTATTTTGGCCAAAAGATGTTTATGCTACAAAAACTGCAAACATACTGACTTAAACTCACGCTCACTAGCACCCCACCTTAATTCCTCTTTGATATTTCCCGTTGAGGACTTCAACAAGTGCCGACACTTATAGCAGCCCCCTATTCCACCAGCAAGTAAATTAGAATAGCGCTGCCAAAGACTATTTAATTAGTTTACATTTTAAAAAAACATAAAAATCTTAATATAAAATAAAAAATCTACTTATCACCGTGTCTTTCCTCCCATTCGAGCTATACGCTTATGTACTAATTATCATAAAAGTTTAAGACTAAAAAGATTGAATTTGGAGGAACGTACCTACATTTGCATGGAGATAGAGCGGGAAAATAATTTAGAAAAAAAAAAAAAAATACCCTCAGTACACCCAAATAGGATCGAACCACGATCTCCCCATCATCAGCAGTCTTGTCTATTGCGAAAGCGATACCTTGTAGTATTAGACCTGCCGGGTGACCTGGTGGTCTAGGGGTAAGGTGTCAGACTTCTGTGCTGGCGGCCGGGTTCGATCCTCGGTCCCGGCAAAGATTTATCTGATTACCAAACCCTTCCTTCACTCTGACAAGACTTTTGTGAATGTGAGGAATGCAGCCTCAACGTGGTTCGATTCCACGTTAAACTGTAGGTCCTTCATTTCTCTCACAATCACCCTACCATTACATTAGCGTAAGTGCGTATAACCCAACGGTGTAAGACCGTGCTAATAATAATAATATGATCATGAGCACCAAATCGAGTAATAAACAGTTCTCCCATCTCAAAGTCTTGTCAAATTGTTGTCTGCGCAATAGTCTCCGTTTCGAGTCAATTGTAGTGTCTCGGTTCTCGAGTCAAATTGTGCTGTCTTGGTTCTCGAGTAAATTTTATTGTCTCAGTTCTCTAGTCAAGTTGTGTTGTTCAGTTCTCGAGTCAAATTGTATTGTCTCGGTTCTCGAGTCAAATTGTGTGTCTTGTTCTCGAGTCAAATTGTAGTGTCTCGTTCTCAGTCAAATTGTGTTGTCTTGTTCTCGAGTAATTGTTCGTTAGTATTTTGTTCTCGAGTCAGGGGGGGGGGGGGTCAATTATTTCTCATACCATTCAATTTAGCGGAAAGTAGTGTTACGTTACCGACAAATGGGTAGTAGCTGGTGCTAATATAATTTAATTGTCTCAGTTCTCTAGTCAAGTTGTGTATCAGTTTGTAGTCAAATTTAATGTCTGTTCTCGAGACAAATTGTGGTCTGGTTCTCGAGTCAAATTTTTTGTCTCAGTTCTCTAGTCAATTGTGTTGTCTAGTTCTCGAGTCAAATTGTATGTCTCAGTTCTCGAGTCAAATTGTGTGTCTCGGTTCTCGAGTCAAGTTGTGTTGTCTGGTTCTCGAGTCAAATTTTTGTCTCAGTTCTCGAGTCAAGTTGTGTTGTCTCGGTTCTCGAGTCAAATTGTAGTGTCTTCGTTCTCGAGTCAAATTGTTTTTGTCTCAGTTCTCGAGTCAAATTGTATGTCTCGGTTCTCGAGTCAAATTGTGTTGTCTGGTTCTCGAGTCAAATTTTTTGTCTCAGGTTCTCGAGTCAAATTGTGTTGTCTCAGTTCTCGAGTCAAATTTGTTTGTCTCGTTCTCGAGTCAAATTGTAGTGTCTCCGTTCTCGAGTCAAATTGTGTTGTCTGGTTCTCGAGTCAAATTTTTGTCTCAGTTCTCGAGTCAAAGTTGTAGTGTCTCGGTTCTCGAGTCAAATTGTGTTGTCTTGGTTCTCGAGTCAAATTTTATTGTCTCAGTTCTCTAGTCAAGTTGTGTTATCTCAGTTCTCGAGTCAAATTGTGTTGTCTTGGTTCTCGAGTCAAATTTTATTTGTCTTTTCAAGTTCTCGCGAGTCAAATTGTAGTGTCTCCGTTCTCGAGTCAAATTGTGTTGTCTCGGTTCTCGAGTCAAGTTGTTTTGTTAAAAGCTCCCCATGCAAAAATAAGTATTGACCTGAACACATTTAACAGAAACACATCAGAGGTTTTAAATATAATCTCTTATTTTACAATATTCTAGAACATGATCACCTTCATCCATGAAATAAGAATATTGGCTTTTACGAAAAACAACCTCTGCAATGAGCTACACTGAAATATTTGGATCATGAAAGTAATGATCTATGACACGGGAAAGCAAGTTCTGTACGCTACACAATCCTAAGATGAAATAATTTTTCATGGAGATAATAAATATATTGTTGCTCTTCACTCGTTCAACAAGTGGATGAAAGTCCCTTTAACCTAATAGGGGAAATTAATCAAGTGTAAGTAGCTTATTTGAGCAGTGGGGTAGCTAGCATTTGGGAGAGGGGGAGACTGAAAATAAAGATAAATGGTCACATTTTATAATCTCTTGTGCAGCCTGGAGAAATAACATTGTCCTCTTGAAATATCTCAACTATCTTAAACGATATAAAAAAATTGTTCCTTCAAAATGTGTATAGTTCAAAACGAGACTTCATGGAAGGAAAATAATTTGTGTGGACGGAGGTATAGAGGAGAATTTAAGGTCAACCCTTGTTTTGAATGAAATTATAAATCTTTTGCCGTAAGTGCGATAACGATTGATAGGACAAGTTTAACAATATATGATGAAAGGTCACTTAAGGTAAAAAAAATGTTCGTAAATCGTTGATTCCCACATTACAATAATGATTGTTCGAAATAATGACCTTTCGCTTCGATGCAATGTTGTATAGATAGTAAAGAGTGTCATTAATTAATCGCATGTCTTCACGTCTTCGAATTTGTAAACATGGTAGATATTATTATTTATTATTATTTTATATTATATATTATTATTATTATTATTATTATTATTATTATTATTATTATATATCACCGCGTCTTACTACCCGTTCGGGTTATACGCACTTACGCTAATGTGTAATGGTAAGGTGATTGTGAGATGAAATGGAGGACCTACAGTTTAACGTGGAATCCGAACCACGGTGGAGGCCTGGCATTCCCCACATTCACAAGATGTCTTGTCAGAGGTGAAGGAAGGGTAGGTAGATATTACAGTGGGTGAGCTTGTATTTATCGGTTTGGTAAAATGCTCAGTCAATAATTATTCAATCATTCAACATGAAGTTTATATTTGAATAACAATTGAATGTGACCCTAATTTATGCAGAAACTCAACTAAACTCGACAAGTGCACAAACTTGGAATATTAAATGGTATCTTAATCCTTTGAATCATTCACACCTAACATTTCAGAGGCTGTACGAGAAAACGAAGAAAAATGTAAGTTTGTTTATACTCAAGTGGGAACATCAAAAGATAATGAATAGGGTAAGGATTTGTAATACCTAAAAACTGTAAAAATTACCTAATAGAAGGAATTTTTTTAATGACTTTAGACGTGTAAAGAATTACCAAAATAGTAAACTAAACCAAAATAATAAACTAAAGTTCACAATAAATGCACAAGAATAAAACAAATGCACTATATTCCAAGTGGGAACTAAAAGATATATGTTTGCATTGAAAAACCTTTAAGTACTAAAGTTGCATTCCTCTTCAAATTAACGTTGATTTACAAATACCTGCTTCAGAAGCAATAGCTGCAGAAATATTCCCAGCTTAGTTGCAGTGTCTTGCCAGGAAGGTGGATTTTACAACGACGCAAGTAGGGAGGGCAAATATTATTTTATTTTAGAGACAAAATTATTCCCTTATCATGTTTGAGAATGTAAGCATCTACAAAACACCATTAATGTCAATATGTATACGTAAATTCCTAAACATGATCAAACAATGACGCAAATAAGTAGAAATGACGACATAAAAATCCAAAATTACTAAAATAACAAAAATAATTACCTATAAAATATACATTTCCATATTTAGGGTATCATGAACAGTGTTTATGTATACATGAGCATTGTCTGGGATGTGCAAAATAAAAGATGACATGTCATGAAAAGATGATACTGCCAATCGACGGCAGTGAAGTTCGTTTCCTTACAAAGACATCTTGTAGCCTCAGGTTAGAATATCACAAAAGAAAGTGTTAGGAACTCCCTATTTTAAATCACACATGCGGCAATCAGGTAGGTGAGTAGTGGAGAGAGGGGAGGGGGTAGGGGTAGTTGAAACTGTCTAAGCCGATACCCATTTGTTCCCTAAATAATATAAATACTAGTTTATTATTCTTTGGATTTCATATTTATATTTGAAGAAGCGTTGGTACGTAAGAACAGGATGACCAATTATTTTTTTTCAATTGGCAAATACGTGTTAGTATGTTTGGAAAATTAGTTAAATCTTTGTAATTTTCAATAATGTTCAAAACTACAGCCATGATAATACAAATTGCATGTCTATACCCGTTTAGTTAAATACATAGCATATACGTATCAACTACGCTGACGTGGTAGGAACGAGGAAAGTAGAATTTGGAGGAAATGTACCAGCATTGAAGTCGAGAGAGAGTGTAAAACCATTATAGGCTATACCCGGTCAGGTTTGAAGCCCTAACCTACCAACCAGACAATATGAGCCTAAAATTTAAACCACGTGCTCACCCACGTGACCATCTCCTCGATGTACTAATCGGTTCGAATAGGAAGGAAGATAAAACATGTTATCTGTGGTAAAAAGGTACTACACTTTGGCGTTGAGAAAATTACAACATTCAAAAGTTTACTTTGCTTATCAACGATTTTGAGCTTATAGACCCTAAAACCATAAAACATTAGGATCCTATCGTACAGCACACAAATAGAAACTAAAACATTTTAAAAATGAAATAGAGGTACAGTTCAATTTCCATATAAACGCTAACACATCTATCTTCACGTAATCATACGTCAAGTCATGTTATCTGCAGTTGTCACTTTTGATAGATATCATCAACAGCTATAACATAGTTAGGTTTTTTTTTACATATATTAATATTTCCAGCTAGTGGCCCGGGTCAGTTTTATATTCAAGCCATATACTTTCCACTACCAGCTTGATAGGCCTGTCATAGCTTCATATGTCTTACAAGCTAACTTAAGACTATGATAGGCACAACATCTAGTCCCCAGCCGTTAATTTATCAATGAGAAGGGGAAACCTACACTTCACCAATGAAAAATGCTTCGAACATGCTGGGAATCAAATCCTGGACCCTCATCTCACTAAACAGACACGCTACTGACTGAGCTATGGAGTCAGATCAAATTGATGATTATATATTAAAATTTTATCAACAACAAATATGTTACTCTTTTCTAAACGGCCCTTTCTATGAAAACTGGAATGTATGTTAAAGTCTCAGAGTGATAAATAAATTTGAAACATGGTTATCAATTGCCTTTAACATCAGAAACTTGATTACTATTGGAGGGTTTTGGTAAAAGGAAACTTGAAAATTACCAACTTCTCAACATTGATAGTATTTTACTATTTTATTTATGTTATTTTATCCGTATTGATAATATCTATCAAAAGCTGCAGATCACATGAATTGACGTATGATTAAGTGAATGTAGATCTAGTGACTTTATTTATGGCTTTCAGATAAGTCTCTTTCTATGAACATTTGTCTGTACGGGTCTATAGTCCGAACGGTTAGTAAACTGGAAACTAAAAACTGATATATTAGTGTATTTTTGAAATGTCCTTAGCAGTGGTGTAGTCGTAAATTTAGCAGGGCTGGAACGCAAGGCCGTAGACACCCCAAAAATGAAAGGGGTTGAACAGCCCCCAAACCGATGGAGCTGAAAAAAATTTCACAAACATAAATGCCTCTAGAAGATATTTGGAGAATTTTCTACGAGTAATAGTTACTAAGGCAAAACTTATTTAACGCACATCCCCTAAAATCCAAGAATTAACATAGAGCATAGTAAATTTCATCAGAGTTTATTGATTCATATTATGAAAAAAAAAATTAACATAATATTGCTATAAAATCAATTAGTTAACTTAGAAACGCATAGTAGAAAACTTTAATAAAAAGATTAATTTTAGTTTATTTAGAACAAGAACATTTTAATACTCGGCGTGGCATAGTGAAATTTAATAATTTAATCCACAAAGAAAGAACAGTGCTGGAACGGCGTTCCCACACCGCTACACCCTGGCATGATTTGTATTTCTTGAGGTGGATCCATTTAAGAATAAAGGCTCGCAGTGCGCTACATATGTTATTGTGATATTAGTCCTTGCCACAGATGTGTAAGTAAAACTAGCCAGTGAATGAAAGTGTAATATTTTGTAGCGTTGGAATTGGCGACACTGGGTCTACCACTCGTGCACAGCACATTATTGACGGTAATTTGACCATCTCATGAATAAGTGACATCAGAAACACACACAAACAGCTCCTCCGTCTTACAAGCTGACACGTCGTGAACCATTCACTTGCTAGATCAAAACCATGTTACACTCACATTCACATTCATTATTACTAGGATTTCCCCATCCTCTCTCCACGCTACTACCAATAAGTCATAATATCCCATATATTGACAGTACAGAACTGTCCCTATTGAAAACAGGAATTATAGTCATACCAGCATCTATTAACACTTATTTGACAATCCCACAGAACTAGACAGAACTGCCCCTGCATAAAATAGGAACTATAGTCATAACAACATCTATTAACATTTAGTTGACAATCCCACAGAACCACACAGAACTGCCCCTGTAGAAAACAGGAACTATAGTCTTTCCAGCATATATTAACACTCAGTTGACAATCATACAAACCAGACAGAACTGCCTCTGTAAAAAACAGGAACTATAGTTTTACCACATATATTAACACTTAGTTGACAATCTCACAGAACCAGAGAGAACTGCCCCTGTGGAAAATAGGAACTATAATCATACCAGCCCCTGTTCTATTACATTCTCACTCCAACTCACATTATTGTAAATATTAGGATAGGCTTGAAAGACTGTAAGAGCCGCACCATAAGAAACCTATATAGTGTTCACAGGCACTATTTCTCCTAAATATATTTGGTGCACCAGCTCTTACTACCTAAACAGTACATTCACGTATGGAGTGAAAATAAGGTATACATTATATCAAGTGTATCCAAATTATCGTGAAGGTTGTACAGATTCATATTTAGGAAAACCACTCCAATACACTCGTTTGGAATTGGAACCCCCCCCCCCCCCTCCCGAGATAATACGATAGTGATGCCTTATTCCTAGTTCTCGTAAGGTGTAGTGCTCTTCTCTCTGGTTATGTTGAAGTTTCTACGAGAGATTCAAATGGTGTACTCTGGTGATCTTTGACAGTGCTAGAGAGATTCAACAAATGATACCTTGGTTATCTTTACGTTCTAGAGGATCAATAAATGGTGTACTCTAGGATCTTTGACATTGCTGAGAGATTCAACAAAATATGGTGTACTCTGTTATCTTGACATTGCTAGAGAGATTACAAAATGGTGACCTCGGTTTCTTGACAGTTGCTAGAGAGATTCAACTAAATATGGTGTACTCTGTGATCTTTGACATTCTAGGATCACAATATGTACCTCTGGTTATCTTTGACAGTTGCTAGAGAGATTCAACAAATATGGTGCACCTCTGGTTATCTTTGACAGTTGCTAGAGAGATTCAACTAAATATGGTGTACCTCTGGTGATCTTTGACATTTGCTAGAGAGATTCAACAAAATATGGTGTACCTCTGGTTATCTTTGACAGTTGCTAGAGAGATTCAAAAATATGGTGACTTGTATCTTGACATGTAGAGATTAAATAAATATGGTGTACCTCTGGTGATCTTTGACAGTTGCTAGAGAGATTCAACAAAATATGGTGTACCTCTGGTATCTTTGAGTTTAGAGAATCACAATTGTGCACTCTGGTTATCTTGAAGTGCTAGAGAGATTCAACTAAATATGGTGTACTCTGTATCTTTGACATTTGCTAGAAGATTCAACAAATATGGTGTACCTGGTTATCTTTGACAGTTGCTAGAGAGATTCAACTAAATATGGTGTACCTCTGGTTATCTTTGACAGTTGCTAGAGAGATTCAACTAAATATGGTGTACCTCTGGTTATCTTTGACAGTTGCTAGAGAGATTCAACAAAATATGATGTACCTCTGGTGATCTTTGACATTTGCTAGAGAGATTCAACAAAATATGGTGTACCTCTAGTTATCTTTGACAGTTGTTAGAGAGATTCAACAAAATATGGTGGATATATTTCAATTGGACTAGTCCACGTTTAAGGATCTATAAATATTTGAAGTATTAATAAATTAATAACTTAGTGATTATTTTATATTGTGGGATTTTAGGGATTCCAATTTGGTTTCTAAGTGATGGAAATTAAAATAAATAGTATGATACACCACAGGTACTTCCTGCTCTCTTACCTAAAGTTGGAACCAGCATACTTATAAATATAGCTCGTAAGTCATGGGAACAGAATAATAGTTATAGTTACAGAATCACCCGCATGGTTTAACGCATTACTCCCGTGTTGGACTAGACTGCCGAATACGGGAGATCAGGGTTCAATCTTGATCGGGTGCACTGAGGGTGGTTTTCCTAAAATGGTTTCCTACTCTTCTTCCACGCATATGCGGCTGTATTTCATCTAAATCAAACCGTCTTAATCTTAACACATTAATGTAATAATACATAGGCCTATAATCTATAATCTTAATGGGTAGTAAGACCTGGTACTAAAAAATACAAAATCATAATGGAAAAAAGAATATGCCATTTCACCAAAGAGAATATTTTGATTAGTATAATTGTTAGAGAAACACATTAGGGGGCATTCAAGTATTAGTAAGAACAATTTTGGCCATTTGTAAGCAAAAATAAGCAAATGCCTGACCCGGCCTCCATTTCTTACGTAAGATTTGTCAACTTTTTACATTCTCGCTATCTTACAGGTAGAGAGAGTATTATGATCTTCAAGAAAATCGAACTCGAGATTTTGATGAATGTCGACATTTCATGATCTTCCAAATCTGAAAAAGTGGTTTTCGCAATGTCATTTGTCTGTCCATCTGTCTGTCAGTCTATACCTCGGCCTAAAGACTAAACTATTTCACCAATTAGGCTAAGACTTGGTATCTAGGGTTTTCATAGGGCTGCCCTGAGGGATTTTTGAAATTGGATATCTAACCCTAAAATTAATGGTATCTACTGAAGGGCAACAATAGAAAAAAATTAATTATCTCAAAATCAGCTCTAACGTTTTTATTAAATTTAATTTCAAAAAATTATAAATATTCCAAATCAAATAGTTACCCCAAATTTGTTGTCAAAATGACTTTAAGGGTTCCGGTCTAATGCGTAAATCCTAATTTTTAATGTTATCTCCGTAAGTATTTGAGTTATGAAATTACTTATCATTGCATTAATGTAGTTCTATTTATAATACAAATATTTTACTTGAAGTATATTTTTATAAAAACAATAGTTTCTGAGATATGGAAAGTATGTTAATACAATTTTGTGTACAGCACAAGGGTGAATCCAGGATATTTGTGATGAATGAGGGACGTGAGTGCTGGGTGGAGAGGGAGGGGGTGCACCTAAAGATATTTTGACATAAAAACACTTCAAAATTTGGGAGTGAATCCATAAGTGATTTTTCAGTGTAACACTAAACTTGAGAATAATCTCTAATGAAGGGTTTAGCTAGAAATTTGCGATTATATTGAAATTTATTTAAAAAAATAGTAAGAACATCAACAAATAGTGATTATTAAGAGGGAAATAAGTTTAAACAATATAATAATTATCATATAAACAGTTTTTTTAGCTATTCAATCGATAAGACAAAATAGATGGAATTATTCATACTTCGAACAATCGAACTTTAACTTCACTCTATAGTAAGCTAGTTATTTCTCATTCTAAATCGAAATTTTACCACTAAGCCATACTAACACGTTATGTGTGTAGTATTATTCAAAAAATTTGTTTAAAGCACCTTATTTAAAAATAAGTTATTTTTAAGATCTTTATTTATTATTATTCATTGAAATAGTAATAATAAAATCAATTTAAACCTAAACAAGGTTTGTGCAACAAGGTGAGAGGCGTGCAACTTTTGGGTAATATCATTAATGTCTATTTTCACAACTTTAATACTTAATGTGGTTGTCTTAAGTATTTATAGTAATTACCGTCTATTAATCATGTAATTATATTACCAATAACGATTTAAAAAGTGAAATCTGATTAGTGCGGTAGTATTACGTGACAATAAAACTAGTAGTGACTTTAACATTGATTTAATTGGTTTAACTTCTTGAAGGGGGGCGCACTCCCCCCACGTCCCCTCCTGGATCCGCCCCTGGTACACCAATGATCTATCGCTTTCATTTTACACTCAATAGTCAATAATATACTATTTATAAAAGAAATATTTAATAGAAATGCGATAACCATGAGATATGCATCCCCTTATAAGATGTCAAAAATTGTAACCAAAATTCAAATTTTAATACGAAGTTTTGACCCTTGGGGACCCAATATCAATGTTTTTTATTGGTCCAAATATACAAATGAAGACGTTAATTCTTTAAAAATAAATAATTAAATTTAAAATCATGAGTCAAAAAATGTTTTACGTTTGTATGAAGTTATAAAAATGGTATTATCAGTGAATACGTCACTATTATATTTATAAAAAAAACACCCTAATCTCCACTCAATCTGAAGACCAAGGTCCTTGAATCCACGTCTCAACACTCTCAATTGTTTGTTCCTATGTGGGTCGGGGAGGGGGGGGGGGGTCTAGGTCACTCAAACTTTGGCTTATTTCTAATAGGCGTTTTCATTTCTTCCTCGTTTAGCCACTCGGCACCTTCATTTCTGCCTGAAGACCAAGCGGCTTGCGATGTGCCCTCCCTCAATTTTGACCATCTTTTTATGTCTTACGTAAAGCATTGTTCTGACCCCCTCACCCCCTTGTCAGCAAAAGCTTGAACCCCATCTCCCACTAAGGTGCATAAGTAATACTTGAATGCTCCACTTAGAAAATAAAATAATGGTACATTAAACAACACAACTAATCGCCACTCTATCCCAGCAGAGCCTTTTGTTACTTCCATTACTGTTTCCAGCCCGGGGCTGTTTTTTTATTCAAGCCATATATTTTCCACTCCGGCTGGCTAGGCTTGTCATAGCTTCATACTCTATAATCCATTTTAAGACTAGGACAGGCACAACATCCAGTCCTCAGCCATTAATTTATAAATGTGAAAGGGTAAACCCACGTTTTAATCAATGGTACATTTTCGGCCATGCCAGGAACCGAACCTGGGATCTTTAGATCAATAGACAGACATGCTACCGACTGAGCTAAGATGTCATACAACCAGAAGAGCTGTTTATTTTAGATGTTCTGTTGCCAGGCACTAGTTTTTATCTCATTTTTTAGTTATGTAATCGCTCCAATAGTATTTATACCCTTTTTGATTAGCTTTTATTTTCTAGTGCTCGTTTATTTTAAGGGTATTTTTGTCTTCTAAATAAAAAAAATCTAAATGTTCATCATCCCCAGGAAAGAGTTTTATTCTTTCTATTGATTTCATAAATTTCAAGAGCCTGCCCCAATTTTTCGGCCCCCAAGTTTGGAGTTTATAATAGACTTTTATGAATGTCTGCTGTAAATTTTCAAATCCACATTTCCAAGACCTCCAAATAAAATATATATTTTCTTATAGTTTGGAAAATATTAATTTTGTAGAAATAATTTTCAAGTAAAAGATTTGTACTCTTAATAGTGCATAGTGGAATGATAAGTTATTTCAGATCTCAAAACGTTGCTTGAATATTTTTAAAACGGAAGATGTTCCCTCTCAGTAATTTTACCGGGAAAATGCGACACTGCATTTTGTTTGTAATACTAAACAGTGCCCAGATACGAATTTTAATCATATCTGTTAGAGCCAAATTAAAAAAAAAAAGTTATTTCCCCTTTTCACTCTCAAGTAAACTACCCTTAATTTTATAGTTAAATAGCTAATTCCTAAAACCCTGGGGAACATTAATAAAACGTTAGATAGCAAGTTTTAGCTCCATCGGTAGAGAGGTTTCGGTTTTAGAATGAGGTATAGACATCAAGACAGACAGATGGACGACATTGCTAAAGCCTTTTCTTTTTGTTCAAGAGTCGATACTAAAAAAAATTGAAATTATTGTTTTTAACGTTCATAATACTTACCCTCTCCTATGCATCGCGATATATTAAAAATAGATCAAAAGATGATTCTAATAATTTAATAACATATAAAATGTTTAAAGCAGTAAATAAATCAAAACGAGTGAAAAAAATTCTCGGAATTGGATGTATTCAACATTTTAATTACTTTTTAGCTTTTGTGACATCCCTGGTCAACAAGAAGGGACTAATGCCACACGAGTAACATCCCTGGTCGACAAGAAGGGACTAATGTCACACGAGTAACATCCCTGGTCGACAAGAAGGGACTAATGTCACACGAGTAACATCCCTGGTCGACAAGAAGGGACTAATGTCACACGAGTAACATCCCTGGTCGACAAGAAGGGACTAATGTCACACGAGTAACATCCCTGGTCGACAAGAAGGGACTAATGTCACACGAGTAACATCCCTGGTCGACAAGAAGGGACTAATGCCACACGAGTAACATCCCTGGTCGACAAGAAGGGACTAATGCCACACGAGTAACATCCCTGGTCGACAAGAAGGGACTAATGCCACACGAGTAACAACCCTGGTCGACCAGAAGGGACTAATGTCACACGAGTAACATCCCTGGTCGACAAGAAGTGACCAATGTCACACGAGTAACATCCTTGGTCGACAAGAAGGGACTAATGTCACACGAGTAACATCTCTGGTCGACAAGAAGGGACTAATGCCACACGAGTAACATCCCTGGTCGACAAGAAGGGACTAATGCCACACGAGTAACATCCCTGGTCGACAAGAAGGGACTAATGCCACACGAGTAACAACCCTGGTCGACCAGAAGGGACTAATGTCACACGAGTAACATCCCTGGTCGACAAGAAGGGACTAATGTCACACGAGTAACATCCCTGGTCGACAAGAAGGGACTAATGCCACACGAGTAACATCCCTGGTCGACAAGAAGGGACTAATGCCACACGAGTAACATCCCTGGTCGACAAGAAGGGACTAATGTCACACGAGTAACATCCCTGGTCGACAAGAAGGGACTAATGTCACACGAGTAACATCCCTGGTCGACAAGAAGGGACTAATGTCACACGAGTAACATCCCTGGTCGACAAGAAGGGACTAATGTCACACGAGTAACATCCCTGGTCGACCAGAAGGGACTAATGTCACACGAGTAACATCCCTGGTCGACAAGAAGGGACTAATGCCACACGAGTAACATCCCTGGTCGACAAGAAGGGACTAATGCCACACGAGTAACATCCCTGGTCGACAAGAAGGGACTAATGCCACACGAGTAACATCCCTGGTCGACAAGAAGGGACTAATGTCACACGAGTAACATCCCTGGTCGACAAGAAGGGACTAATGCCACACGAGTAACATCCCTGGTCGACCAGAAGGGACTAATGTCACACGAGTAACATCCCTGGTCGACAAGAAGGGACTAATGCTACACGAGTAACATCCCTGGTCGACAAGAAGGGACTAATGCCACACGAGTAACATCCCTGGTCGACAAGAAGGGACTAATGCCACACGAGTAACATCCCTGGTCGACAAGAAGGGACTAATGTCACACGAGTAACATCCCTGGTCGACAAGAAGGGACTAATGTCACACGAGTAACATCCCTGGTCGACAAGAAGGGACTAATGCCACACGAGTAACATCCCTGGTCGACAAGAAGGGACTAATGCCACACGAGTAACATCCCTGGTCGACAAGAAAGGACTAATGCCACACGAGTAACATCCTGGTCGACAAGAAGGGACTAATGTCACACGAGTAACATCCCTGGTCGACCAGAAGGGACCAATGTCACACGAGTAACATCCTTGGTCGACAAAAAGGGACTAATGTCACACGAGTAACTTCCCTGGTCGACAAGAAGGAACTAATGTCACACGAGTAACATCCCTGGTCGACAAGAAGGGACTAATGCCACACGAGTAACATCCCTGGTCGACAAGAAGTGACTAATGTCACACGAGTAACATCCCTGGTCGACAAGAAGGGACTAATGTCACACGAGTAACATCCCTGGTCGACAAGAAGGGACTAATGCCACACGAGTAACATCCCTGGTCGACAAGAAGGGACTAATGCCACACGAGTAACATCCCTGGTCGAATCACAGCGGCTGGTCGAAGGAAGGGGAGGGAAGCGAAGTGAACTAGACGATATAAGGAGAGGCCACTCCAAGTGGCTACCAGTCACCCAGTCACTCTCTGTTCGGTCTGTGCATTCACAAGATTTTAGTTGGATTTCAATGTTGGCGATCCTCCGCGCTGTCATATTAACAAAGACTCAAGTTAATTCCTAGTTTATTTTGTGACTTGATTTATTTATTCGGTTCCTTATTGGTTTTGGAAGGTAAGTAGTTAAACACAGAGTTATTTTAAAATCATATAACTTAAGGTTATGTCACACTAATCACATAAACTCATTACTACTAATTGAGGCCCTACTTAAGCCCATCCCAAACCATAGTTGACATCAGATACTTATTGTTGCCGGCCTCATCTTGTTTACAATGACGGAAGTTTGTGTCAGAATTAAATGACAAGGGTGGCTCCCATCGTTTGCATACGTGAGTAGGATTGCGATAAGGAGGTGGTGGGGGGGGGGGGGGGGAGGGGTAGAGGGGAGGAATCGGTCAACCTTATAAAATATAATTTTATCATAATAAGTATTTGATATTATTACTATAATTAGCTTTGATACTATCTTTTAAAAGTGACAACTGCAGATAATATTATTTTTCGTATGAATGAATGAACTAACGTAGATTTATCACGATCCTATTTCATGGGAAATATCTTATCTGATGGATAGAAATCTTACCAGATCTACTTTAACGAATTCATACGTCAAGTCATCTACACTGTCATTTTTGATAGATCCAATCAATATATTTTGTATAGTAATAACAATAATAGGCCCTACAATTACTTTCTAAAATAGAAGCCACAAAAAACAAAGTCTTATATTTTATAATAGTTTCTTCCAACCACAATCCGAAGATAACTTCGGTAACTATCAGAAACTTCTCTCCCCTTTTCCGTCCCCTACTAAAAACTTCCCTCCCCCCTAACACACATTACTGGTTGGCCGGACGGCGGGGCGTCATTTTCCAAGAGGCCCGGGACTACATAACGACGGCCCTTTTATAGTCGTTAATAGCCCTGAAGCTTTGTGTGTATATATTTTAATATATACAATAATCCCAAAGCCATTTCAGCTATATTCTCGATGATTACGTAGCTACCCTCTACATAGGCTTCTATTTTCTGCTGACATGAAATGAAAATGTTCTGAATCGTTAGACGCTTATTGCTTGTTGTCTAGTTTTGATCATCCACCCACTGCTTGTGCACATTAGCAAGCTAATAGCAGTCTGTATTCACTAAACAAATGTGTACACGTTTGGCTTAGTAAATTATTTATAATAACACCAAGAAACAACCTAAGGGGACGGGATGGTTTCACATTTAATGCTATTTTATATCTTCCCAAGTTGTGAGATCTGGGCGCCCTCACACTTACTCACTGGAAATTTCCCAACACAAATAAATAACAATATATAATGAAATGAGAAGATTTATTTTAAAGTAGTTGTGGTAGGCAAATCCAACCTGCCCCCTGAGATGTCCCAGTGTCCCAGTCCACTCATGCACAGCTGTCCCCAGTGTATCAGTACACTCATGCAGAGCGGTCCCCAGTGTCCCAGTCCACCTATGCACAGTTGTCCCCAGTGTCCCAGTATGCCCATGTACAGTTGTCCCCAGTGTCCTAGTCCACTTATGCACAGTTGTCCCCAGTGTCCCAGTCCACCTATGCACAGTTGTCCCCAGTGTCCCAGTATGCCCATGTACAGTTGTCCCCAGTGTCCTAGTCCACTTATGCACAGTTGTCCCAGTGTCCCAGTCCACCTATGCACAGTTGTCCCCAGTGTCCCAGTATGCCCATGTACAGTTGTCCCCAGTGTCCTAGTCCACTTATGCACAGTTGTCCCCAGTGTCCCAGTCCACCTATGCACAGTTGTCCCAGTGTCCCAGTATGCCCATGTACAGTTGTCCCCAGTGTCCTAGTCCACCCATGCACAGTTGTCCCCAGTGTCCAATCCACTCATGCACAGCTGTCCCCAGTGTCCTAGTCCACTTATGCACAGTTGTCCCCAGTGTTTCAGTACACCCATGTACAGTTGTCCCCAGTGTCCCAATACACCCATGCACAGTTGTCCCCAGTGTCCCAATACACCCATGCACAGTTGTCCCCAGTGTCCCAGTATGCCCATGTACAGTTGTCCCAGTGTCCTAGTCCACCCATGCACAGTTGTCCCAGTGTCCCAATCCACTCATGCACAGCTGTCCCCAGTGTCCCAGTATGCCCATGTACAGTTGTCCCCAGTGTCCCAGTCCACCCATGCACAGCTGTACCCAGTGTCCCAGTATGCCCATGTACAGTTGTCCCCAGTGTCCCAGTATGCTCATGTACAGTTGTCCCCAGTGTCCCAGTATGCCCATGTACAGTTGTCCCCAGTGTCCCAATACACCCATGCACAGTTGTCCCCAGTGTCCCAATACACCCATGCACAGTTGTCCCCAGTGTCCCAGTATGCCCATGTACAGTTGTCCCCAGTGTCCTAGTCCACCCATGCACAGTTGTCCCCAGTGTCCCAATCCACTCATGCACAGCTGTCCCCAGTGTCCTAGTCCACCCATGCACAGCTGTCCCTAGTGTCCTAGTCCACCCATGTACAGTTGTCCCCCGTGTCCTAGTCCACCCATGCACAGTTGTCCCCAGTGTCCCAGTCCACCCATGTACAGCTGTCCCCAGTGTCCTAGTCCACCCATGCACAGCTGTCCCAGTGTCCTAGTCCACCCATGTACAGTTGTCCCCAGTGTCCCAGTATGCCCATGCACAGTTGTCCCCCAGTGTCCTAGTCCACTCATGCACAGTTGTCCCCAGTGTCCCAGTCCACCCATGCACAGTTGTCCCCAGTGTCCCAGCGCACCCATGCACAGTTGTTCCCCAGTGTCCCAGTCCACCCATGCACAGTTGTCCCCAGTGTCCCAGTCCACTCATGCACAGTTGTTCCCTGGTGTCCCAGTCCACCCATGCACAGTTGTTCCCCGGTGTCCCAGTCCACTCATGCACAGTTGTCCCCAGTGTCCCAGTCCACCCATGCACAGCTGTACCAGTGTCCCAGTCCACTCATGCACAGTTGTTCCCCGGTGTCCCAGTTCACTCATGCACAGTTGTCCCCAGTGTCCCAGTCCACCCATGCACAGTTGTCCCCAGTGTCCCAGTCTACCCATGCACAGTTGTTCCATGGTTAACAGTGTTGAGTGTCTATAGCTGGAAGGTGAATATAGTGTTCATTTGTAAATATTGGCTGCTTGGTGTTATTCTAGTATGTTTTAAGTGTGTTTAAAATGTTATCCTGGTATTACTATCGAGAGATGTTATAAGTTTCAATATTTTGCTCTCTTTGGTTTATTTCTTGGGCGTTTAGTTTTCAATGCAGGTAACCTAACCTCTGACTCATGTGAGGGGTCCACGTTTCATTACTCGATCGGGCTATACGCTGATGAAGTAGTACTGAACAAGGTAGACTTAAGAGGAGAAAGGCTAGGAAACTATTTGGTGAAACTTCCTTGAGTACCCGGCTGGGGTCAGAGCCCTGACCTTCCCGTCATCGGTAAACCCAGACTAAGTCCACTTAACACTCAGGCCACGTGCTCATTGGCACAGATTAAATGGTCAAGTGAACCTTGTGAATAACAGGTTCAAGAGCTTACACTGGTTTAACACCCTCACGCTATCACCATCACCCTCATACTATCACCATAACCCTCACACTATCCCCATAACCTCATACTCACCAACCATCACCCTGATACTATCACCATCACCCTCACACTATCCCCATAACCTCATACTCACCAACCATCACCCTCATACTATCACCATCACCCTCACGCTATCACCATCACCCTCATACTATCACCATAACACTCACACTATCACCATCACACTCACACTATCACAATCACCCTCATACTATCACCATCACCCTCAAACTATCCCCATAACCTCATACTCACCAACCATCACCCTCACGCTATCACAATCACCCTCATACTATCACCATAACACTCACACTATCCCCATAACCTCATACTCACCAACCATCACCCTGATACTATCACAATCACCCTCATACTATCACCATAACCCTCACACTATCCCCATAACCTCATACTCACCAACCATCACCCTCATACTATCACCATCACCCTCACGCTATCACCATCACCCTCACACTATCCCCATAACCTCATACTCACCAACCATCACCCTCATACTATCACCATCACCCTCACGCTATCACCATCACCCTCACACTATCCCCATAACCTCATACTCACCAACCATCACCCTGATACTATCACAATCACCCTCATACTATCACCATAACACTCACACTATCCCCATAACCTCATACTCACCAACCATCACCCTGATACTATCACAATCACCCTCATACTATCACCATAACACTCACACTATCCCCATAACCTCATACTCACCAACCATCACCCTGATACTATCACAATCACCCTCATACTATCACCATAACACTCACACTATCCCCATAACCTCATACTCACCAACCATCACCCTGATACTATCACAATCACCCTCATACTATCACCATAACCCTCACACTATCCCCATAACCTCATACTCACCAACCATCACCCTCATACTATCACCATTACCATAACACTATCCCCATAACCTCATACTCACCAACCACCCTCACGCTATCACCATCACCCTAACACTATCCCCATAACCTCATACTCACCAACCATCACCCTAACACTATCCCCATAACCTCATACTCACCAACCATCACCCTGATACTATCACCATCACCCTCACCCTATCACCTCATCTCATCGGGCAATAGAAAGAGCCTCCAGGGAAAGGATGCACGATTGGTAGACCTATATTCGGGCGTCCCCTGGACAACGGTACGTTAGAACTGGCTTCTCTTTTCACAAACTGGGCTAAGACTGACGTAGCCCATACTCGCAATATAAATATTACCTGAACCAGTGGTAGGACGCGATGAGATTATATATATTCAACTATGGTAACCAAGTTATCGGGTACCGGACTATAGAAACTGGAATTAGATTGATTAATAAGTGTGTTGTCTAGTGTTGAACCTCGATTCTGTCAGATATCTGTTCTTCCCGAGAAATGTCCGAGACTGATTCCATTTGATTGTCCCAGGTTCTGTCACGTTAAAACTGAGAGGTACCAGATTACATTCTCATATCTGTTGAACATGTATCTCGCACTTAGAGCGATCCCCGTTACGACCGGTTGGTTAGATTCTACAGGCCGTTCCACTTTTAAATTGCAGTACAGGTCTTAAGGAGCACGCAGTTGCCAGATCTTATCCGCTTGAGACAGTGAAAAGTTTTAGATTAAAATGTATAAAGGTATTAAAAGTGTATACACTTTATGTTAGTACGTTTGAAGCTAGGCTTATGTAAATAATGGTTTGTTACTGTGTTTATTATTATATTATACGTACGTACTTACTCTATGGAATTAGGAACGCGAAAGTTCATTACCACACTTACAAAAGTACGTCAGTTATCGCTATCTTGAGCTAATTCTATCCAGTCTATCTCACTACACCCTATATCTCTCAGGTCTATCCAAATGTTATCCTCCCATCTGGGTCTGGGTCTTCCCAGTGGTCTTTTCCCATCGGGTCTGCCATTCAATGCCTTGAACCTATCGTAACCTGCAAGATTTTACTACCCTAACAATGGCTGGTGATGAGTACAGCTCATTATCATGTAGCCTCTTCCTCTCCCTACTGTATTATCAATTTTTGGGCCAAATATCTTCCTAGGCACCCTATTCTCGAACACTCTATTTATTTTTGTCATGTAAGGTAAGAGACCACATTTCACACCCATAAAGAGCAACTGATTCAACTTATTGTTCAATATATTCCGAGTTTTACATTCCTTGAAAGCAGATGGGATGACAACTTACTGACCCAGTAATAATAAGCACTACACGACTACTCTTTTCCTAATTTCAAATATAATATTGTCATCGCTAGTTAAAGTTGCTCCTAAATATTTGAATTCATGACCCTATCAAATGATATTTTGTTTGCCGTAATATCTAAATTGTCGTCCTCAATCTGTGTTATTTGTGTTATTATATACTTATTCTTTCCAGCGTTCACTTCTAAATCTATTTCCTTACCATCCTCTAATAAAATTTCTGCATTTCTGGCAACAGCTTCCTTAATATTACCTAACGAAGCTAAAGCTTCCTCATAACCTAAGAGCTCCAGTGTACTGTTTATTGTCAAGCCTACCTTATCCTCGTGCATTAACCTAATAGCATACTATAAGGCTAGATTAAAGAGTAGGGGATACAGGTCATTTCCTTGTTTCAAACCATTATGTATTTCGAAAGCATCTGATAAGTGAGATTAAACCCATACCCCGCGTGTGTCTCAAACTTACCTCAATAAGCTTGACCAGTTTTTGGGGTTTTTCAAACTTAACTAAAGGTCATGTTTTTTTTTCCTTTTAACTGAATCATAGAACTTTATTAAATCTATGTATAAATGATGTACTGCCATGTTGAATTCCCACTTTTTTTATAATATTATTTATAATATACCAAATTTAAATAGACATGGCACAAAATCAGCTACGATGAATAGGTTAGGAATTGAATTCTGAAGATGGTTCTCACAAATCAATTAAAACAAATTGAGGTCCCCCTCATCTAGCCATACGACTGTCGTGTGTGTGCACTTTCTTAAACCATTATCAACAGCCCGAAGGTTGGCTCGATATGATTTCTATCCACCCCTAGCTGGACATGCACTCGGCTCTTTGGCTGGTTAGTGCTGCCTGAACCATCTGGTAGAAATACCATGTGTTAGGGGAGTTCAGGAGGTGTTGTGGTTCCCGTTGCGATCCACACTGAATTTATATGAACGTGTACGAATGATCTATAAATGTTACTAGAAAGGTATTCACACAAACCTTCCAGGGTTCTTTTACGCGCCACAATCGACATAGGACCAACGGCTTTGCTCCCACTCCAAAGAAAGTTGTGCTACGGAAATTATCGTTCAAGAAAATTCCGTTGACCTGGACTGGGTTTGAACCTTTACCTATGACCATCAGAACCTGAAAAGAGTACTTTACCCCAAGTCCACTGTGGTCGACATTATTTGTTATAAATTGTGGTTGCACATGAAATATGTTTTCAATATTGTCTCGACAATTGCGACAAAACCAACCCACTGAACAACACGGACAAAGAAGTATATTTATTTGTGAATAGGATGAGTTGATACAATTCTTCAGTTTTAAACATCACAATTGTTTGATAGTGGTGAGCTCTTCGAGACTGGACACAGAGTAAAACATCACAATTATTGTTTGATAGTGGTGAGCTCTTCAAGACTGGACACAAAGTAGAACATCACAATTATTGTTTGATAGTGGTGAGCTCTTCAAGACTGGACACAAAGTAAAACATCACAATTATTGTTTGATAGTGGTGAGCTCTTCAAGACTGGACACAAAGTAAAACATCACAATTATTGTTTGATAGTGGTGAGCTCTTCAAGACTGGACACAAAGTAAAACACCACAATTATTGTTTGATAGTGGTGAGCTCTTCGAGACTGGACACAGAGTAAAACATCACAATTATTGTTTGATAGTGGTGAGCTCTTCAAGACTGGACACAGAGTAAAACATCACAATTATTGTTTGATAGTGGTGAGTTCTTCGAGACTGGACACAGAGTAAAACATCACAATTATTGTTTGATAGTGGTGAGCTCTTCAAGACTGGACACAGAGTAAAACATCACAATTATTGTTTGATAGTGGTGAGCTCTTCGAGACTGGACACAAAGTAAAATATCACAATTATTGTTTGATAGTGGTGAGCTCTTCGAGACTGGACACAGAGTAAAACATCACAATTATTGTTTGATAGTGGTGAGCTCTTCAAGACTGGACACAGAGTAAAACATCACAATTATTGTTTGATAGTGGTGAGCTCTTCAAGACTGGACACAGAGTAAAACATCACAATTATTGTTTGATAGTGGTGAGCTCTTCGAGACTGGACACAAAGTAAAACATCACAATTATTGTTTGATAGTGGTGAGCTCTTCAAGACTGGACACAAAGTAGAACATCACAATTATTGTTTGATAGTGGCGAGCTCTTCAAAACTGGACACAGAGTAAAACATCACAATTATTGTTTGATAGTGGTGAGCTCTTCAAGACTGGACACAGAGTAAAACATCACAATTATTGTTTGATAGTGGTGAGCTCTTCAAGACTGGACACAAAGTAAAACATCACAATTATTGTTTGATAGTGGTGAGCTCTTCAAGACTGGACACAAAGTAGAACATCACAATTATTGTTTGATAGTGGCGAGCTCTTCAAGACTGGACACAGAGTAAAACATCACAATTTTTGTTTGATAGTGGTGAGCTCTTCAAGACTGGACACAGAGTAAAACATCACAATTGTTTGATAGTGGTGAGCTCTTCAAGACTGGACACAGAGTAAAACATCACAATTAATGTTTGATAGTGGTGAGCTCTTCAAAACTGGACACAAAGTAGAACATCACAATTATTGTTTGATAGTGGTGAGCTCTTCAAGACTGGACACAAAGTAGAACATCACAATTATTGTTTGATAGTGGTGAGCTCTTCAAGACTGGACACAAAGTAAAACATCACAATTATTGTTTGATAGTGGTGAGCTCTTCAAGACTGGACACAGAGTAAAACATCACAATTATTGTTTGATAGTGGTGAGCTCTTCAAGACTGGACACAAAGTAAAACATCACAATTATTGTTTGATAGTGGTGAGCTCTTCAAGACTGGACACAAAGTAGAACATCACAATTATTGTTTGATAGTGGTGAGCTCTTCAAGACTGGACACAAAGTAAAACATCACAATTATTGTTTGATAGTGGTGAGCTCTTCAAGACTGGACACAAAGTAAAACATCACAATTATTGTTTGATAGTGGTGAGCTCTTCGAGACTGGACACAGAGTAAAACATCACAATTATTGTTTGATAGTGGTGAGCTCTTCAAGACTGGACACAGAGTAAAACATCACAATTATTGTTTGATAGTGGTGAGCTCTTCGAGACTGGACACAGAGTAAAACATCACAATTATTGTTTGATAGTGGTGAGCTCTTCGAGACTGGACACAGAGTAAAACATCACAATTATTGTTTGATAGTGGTGAGCTCTTCGAGACTGGACACAAAGTAAAATATCACAATTATTGGTTGATAGTGGTGAGCTCTTCGAGACTGGACACAGAGTAAAACATCACAATTATTGTTTGATAGTGGTGAGCTCTTCAAGACTGGACACAGAGTAAAACATCACAATTATTGTTTGATAGTGGTGAGCTCTTCAAGACTGGACACAGAGTAAAACATCACAATTATTGTTTGATAGTGGTGAGCTCTTCAAGACTGGACACAGAGTAAAACATCACAATTATTGTTTGATAGTGGTGAGCTCTTCAAGACTGGACACAGAGTAAAACATCACAATTGTTTGATAGTGGTGAGCTCTTCAAGACTGGACACAGAGTAAAACATCACAATTGTTTGATAGTGGTGAGCTCTTCAAGACTGGACACAGAGTAAAACATCACAATTGTTTGATAGTGATGAGCTCTTCAAGACTGGACACAGAGTAAAACATCACAATTATTGTTTGATAGTGGTGAGCTCTTCGAGACTGGACACAGAGTAAAACATCACAATTATTGTTTGATAGTGGTGAGCTCTTCGAGACTGGACACAGAGTAAAACATCACAATTATTGTTTGATAGTGGTGAGCTCTTCAAGACTGGACACAAAGTAATCCGTGTTTCCCAATCTGACACTTCAAAACTCCACCGCACAAGAAGGTACTATTGGCCCATTTTCTTGCAAAAATAAATTTTTACTATTTTTAATAAATTTCTTTCCCATTTTATTATACCCGTCCGTGGAAAATGAAAAGAAAGAAAGTTTCTAACTTGTCTGGGTTGATGATTCCCCACATGTTTGGGCTTCATTTTGAATTGAGATATATATGTATGTATGTATGTATGCATGTATGTATGTATGTATGTATGTATGTATGTATGTATGTATGTATGTATGTATGTATGTATGTATGTATGTATGTATGTATGTATATATGTTAACCCCATCTATTGATTACTTTACCTTAACAATGGTATTCAAAAATCCTAAAAATAGTTAAACTATGTATAATTATTTGAAATCATTGAATAACTATTTTTAGTCTATACTTATTATACATTGTTTGTTAAAATTGTATAGTACATTTTTGAAGTTATACTTCTTTAGGCGCGTTATGAAAAAATGATGAGAGCGAAATTTTAAGATGCGCGCGCATCACTGTAACACAAAAGTAACAGGTTGAAGCTAAACTGCTCATTAAGTCTCGAAAAAAAAAAGCTACCAACAAAATAGAAATAGAACCTCTGTTAGTCGCGCATGTTGGTACGCTCGTCGCCTCCGATCACTGTTTTCATATATATAATATTTATCCACATGTTTCTAGTTTCTACATTCACAACACGTGTTTTAGTTTCATACAAGTGCGAATTATATATGTGCTAATAAATTATATTCAGTAGTGATTTAAATTGAATATTTTGATTAATATTATTTACTATTCGTAAATATTAGTGAAAAAAATTGTGCTTATAGACTTTTTCAAGTGCTCCAATATAATTGAGGTTAACTATCCGTATGTATTATTTATTGATATAAATTAAAATATTATTATTTAACATAATTAATACTAAATATTATTAAATTATTTTTTATTTTTTAATGATGCCAAAGAAGTATAACTTCTTACGCGCGTACATAAGTACACACACCCATTTTATTTATTTATTATATAATGACCTTAATTGATTTGTTTTATATTTGGATTGTTGTGTTCTGAAATCATCTTGTGTGTGGAAAGTGCACTTGAATTTTTTAAATAGTTCCTTACCGTAAATGTTATCACTTGGATATAGGACCATGTTAATAATAATAGGATCTGTTTATGATTTATATTTGGCTATCTTACCAAATTAAAACAGGTTTTTATTCTATTGTTTCTTCATACACATAATATGCAACGCTACCAAACCTTAGCTTCGTCGATAGCGTGTCTGATTACGGTTCTAAGGGTTCTGGGTTCGAGTCCCGGAAAAGTCTAAAAATGTAGCATTAGTGAAATTGGGGTTTTCCAAGAACGGTGATAAATTACTGTCGTGGGTTTGGGTGTTGTGTCTCTTTTAGAAATAAGTCAGTATATAAGCCACGCACTTGTAAAAATAATCAGAAAGTGCACGTTAAATGTGTCTAGTAAAATAAAAATGTAATACTCATGAGGGTACGATGTACTAACTTCACAGTGAACTCCGATAATAATGTATCTGACCAATGCACCCACCCAACATGGTACCCATACATAGATTGATCTGGAAATATAATTTGAACCCACCCAATCCTTTAATTTATTACTTTTAGACTATTGCGAATTGGGTCAGAAGCTTTCATTAAATTCAGATAAAATGCCTCTAATCATCATACAATGCCCTCTAAATAGCTTCTTAAACACCCAATGTTCAACAAGTTCCTTTTTGTTATGGGGTTGGGGGAAGCGGCTTACTTTACCTTTCCACACATGTATGTCGACTACCATAACACGCTTCATTTTATATGACACTCCTCTACGAACTAATCGCCGTACGCCATATTTCCGGTGCCTACGCTCGTGTTCAGGAAATACAATGTATCTTACAACTTGATAATGTCGTTGAAGCAGGCAAAACACATTCCCAGTGTCTCGTTCCACCTTAAATAGGGGCGTAAGGGTCAAAGCTTACCTGTCTATGAAATATCGATTTGATGATGAGTGGGCCATAATTATTGTACTTATTACGTGACTTTAAAAGGCTTAGCGATCGTCTTTAAAAAGATGCAAGTTCGTTTCATCAACTTGTAATTTCCAGGGGATCCATAGTGATATGCTAAGTCGCGTTAAAAGAAGTATTCCTCGATGGTAAATAATCTAAATATGATTGAAATTCAAGCTACGATTATTTTATTCAAATTTGATTCACGTGCCACCTAGTATATAATAAATGTAATCATAATGAAGGCCGCAAGCTGTCAACCTGATTATGAATCGAATGGCTATGTGACTCAGGATAAGTAAGATAAAATACCACCATCCTCACTATCTTGTTTTGAGGTTCTGTAGTGGGTTTAAAGGATTATGGCGCTAATTTATTAGACTCAAGCAATTGTTTGTATATTTAGTAGATGGTACTGCTCGCTTTGGTATTATCCTGGTGATATTTAAAGCTTTCCCTCTCTGTCCATGACGTGGCCGGCCAACCCCTCAGAACCAAATTTAAATAATACGAGATGCCCTTGTCAGGCGATCATTGTAATTAGTTTCAACGTACATTTATGAAGGTTTTCTAATCTACGTGATTATGAAGGATCTACGAATGTGGTTGTGAATATTAGTCTATATTATGTTTTAAAGATTTGTAACCCTTGTCAAATCTAAAACGATCTTATCTAACCTGACTGGCCTTAAAGTAGAATGTTCAAAAGCTAGCAGTGTTCAAGTCATATTGTATTTAATTGCTATTTCAAGGCATGTGTTCGATAGGTCGAGTTTAACATAAGTCGGAAGAACAGCCTAATTTGGTGTCAATGTAAATAATACAACTACCAAGATTGTCCTGTAACGTGAACAGAATAGTTTGTTTTTTTAGCACCGCGTCATACTACCCGTTTGGGTTATACGCCAAAAGAATAATTATTTACCGGTAATTATTCATTTCTAGGGGGTTTAATACATGCAGTGGCGGATTTAAAATTTTTGCGCCCCTAGGCACAGTATTAATATGTGACCCCCCTTCCCCCCAAATATACTTTTTGTAAACTTAGTTTCAGAGGAAAGAGGTGTTGGGGGAGGGAATGTTAGTATTCAATAAAATATTTTACGAAAGATAATGAGGCATGTACAGTACATTCCCTACAGTAGCTTGAGTTAACATTATGAAGAAGGGGAGACTGATGTCAGTTACAAACTACAGTTATTTAAAAATAAATATTGTCATTCTGACTTTAACTATTTCAATAATGTTAGTAAATAATTTTTAAACGTAATTATTAAAATAAAAATATATAGTAAAAATAAAAATAATGTTATCAAAATGTGCCACCCCCTAAAGTCGCCGCCCCTAGGTCCGTGCCTAGTGGGTCTATAGTGTAAATCCGATTCTGGTAGTCGTCTAGTCGTTTTTGTCAAGCGGGAAGTTTCACGCAAGCTCCACATCCTGTCGATATCTAAGGAGACACCTTAGTATGGGGGGTCTGAGCGAGCTACTCGGAATAAACACAAACACCCTCTTACCATAACCTTTGTCTCGTAGGTCGTGCCTCAGACCGTATGTTTCTACCGCCATTGTGCTTGGCATTCAACCATCCTTTGTAGACAGATCTCCTTTCATGCATCACTTCAAGACGTATTGAGGTGCCGAGCTTTAACACATCAAGCTTGTTATTCATTAAAAACACGCACACATATTCACACATTTCTTGACATTAATGAATCAACCTGTACATTGAATCCAATTTTCCAATGTGTTTATTTTAGCTTTCTATTAGAAATGTATACTATTCCTTGGTCTTTCTAGTTATTTTTTATTAATGATAAAAGTAAATTATTCTACTTAGCTTGTTTGGTATATGGTGAACATGTCCCGCGTTGTTTGCTTACAAATGTGTCTTGTATTGTGGCCAGTTAATGACAATGACAATGACAAGGAAGCGTTTCAATGGGCTTTGCTTACGAGTATGCACAGAAAAAACGATACCGAAAAAAAAAAAAAAGAGACAGTTGAAAAGGAAGTACTACTAAAAAATTGTTTCAGAAAATCCAAGAAAACCATTTTTGGTTTAAGATTTTTTTTTTATAAGAGGTTCTTTGTAATTTTGCATCCGATAAAACGAGTCTTATTTAGACCTTTCTGTAATTTTGCATACAAGAAAACTTTTTTTTTTTAATTTAGTGAATGTGGGGAATGCCAGGCCGCCACCGTGGTTCGGATTCCATGTTAAACTGTAGGTCCTTCATTTCATCTCACAATCACCCTACCATTACACATTAGCGTAAGTGCGTATAACCCGAATGGGTAGTAAGACGCGGTGCTAATAATATAATAATAATAATTAATAATTTAATTTAGATTTTTTTAAAGATTAAAAAAGGCGTGTTCTTTGTAATTTTGCAAATTATAGGCCTACTCGTTAACCGCATGAAAGGTACTCCCTGATGTTAAATTTTTATTTAACTCCTTAGTTTTCAAATGACTGAAGATGTTGACACATTTTTCTGACCACTTGCTAGTGTGTGGAGAGGAAGGTCTTGCCCCCCCCCCCCCCCCCCCCTCAATTTCTGGAAATGAAACCAAAGGTAAAACTACTATGTTGATTTTCTTGATGGCACTTCATTACGAGTTGACCGTAAAATTCGACTTATTCAAGACACATCCAGTGGTAGAGACAAACCCGAGGATGACAAATATATTATGTTATTAAATTCTCAGCCAACCATCATACAGTCTCATTTTTAGAGGAACGTCCTGTTTGAAATACAAACATATCGCGTCTTTTGCTGTCAGGAACATTGATGACACTTGAATATATTTTCAAGTATCATTTAATATCTATTGATATTATCTAACAAGAGTGATAGTTTCATACCACATGACTTGACCTATGAATACTTGGAAGGAAGTAACTGTCTTGTTTGTTCATTCACGAGAAAATTGGACTGTACAACTCCTGGCGCTAGTATCGGATAATTAAGTTACGGTCCAATTTTCATACAGATAGAAAAGTTACTTGATATTATTTCACTTATTCATACGTCAAGTGATTTGTAGCTCTCACTTTTGGTGGATAGTATCAATACCTAAATATAGCACTAAGTTATTAATATAGTAAAATTTAATCAATATATTTTATAACAGACCCTACGCACGAAAATTGGAATTTCAATATTTTTAAAAGTGGCAGATATCTTAAAGTGGTATTTTCTCCAAGTATCCATGAATTACAAAGATTTTTCTAATGTGGAAAACCAGAAATAACAAACTAAAGTCTGTTTACCATAGCGTTATACCTGAATGTCAATTAAAAAATAATATGTTTAGGTTTTAGGTTTCAACACATGTAAAAGATCACTGTTTGTTATAAATGAAAAGTTTTTTAATTACGTGTTATATTTTACAATTAAAATAACGTAAACCTAAGTTTTCTCGCACTATTTAATTACTTTTAATCATTTCTTTTTATCCAATCTGAAACAATATTTTAAACATAATTAAAAGTGGACCTACTTATTCTTCATTTTGGAATGTTATCTATGATGTGTAATATAGTGCGTACATCAATACCTTTTAATGGAAGCATCGTGTTTACTCGGAAAAGAAAATACTTGTAATTTTTTATATATGATAAATTATTTTATGATTATTTTATTGTTGTATTTTGAAATGTTAAACTGAATAACATATTTTTATCCACTGCGTGGGTGCATCATTGTTTGCGTCATGATCAATCACATGGTTTAAATTTAACGGTCACCATTTTGAAGCAATATTTGTTAGACCTTTTGTGAAAGTGCTGTGAATAATAAATTTTAAGTGGAATAAAACAATGAATAAGCTTGTGCCCGCCCAACCTCAGATAAATATAAATAATATTTGCCTAAATTACTGTATTTAAGAATCAAATAGCAAAGCTATTATTTATGGTTTTTAGGGAGGATTATTCCATATAGACATAATATCCTGAAAATTGAAAATTGACACCTGGATACGGGAATCGAACCTGGGATATTTGGCTTAGTACGCCAACTTTCTGACCACTGAGCTATCCAGGAATCGTCCCGTGCCCAAGGTCATTCTTCAACTCATATTTTAAGGCATAGTCCATGATAGATGGGCTTAATGCTGTCACATGTACAATTATTATAATTGTAAGGGATCGCAGTTGTTACTTTTCAATTTACAGAATATGATATCTAGATGGAATAATCCTCACTAAAAGGCATAAATAATAGCTTTGGCTATTTTGATTCTTAAATATGCAATCCCTTACAATTATAATAACTGTACAAGTGGTAGCAATAAGCCAACTACCGAGTCAAAGGTGGCTGAGTTATCTAATAGCTCGTGATCTTAATAAAATCACACATTTGTAGCCGACAATTTTCCGCACGTCCACCGCCTTAATATATGAGTGACTAATGACCCTGGGAACGGGACGATTCCTGGATAGCTCAGTGGTAAGAGCATTGGCGTACTAAGCCAAAGGTCCCTGGTTCTATTCCCATGTCCAGGTGTCATATTTCAATTTTCAGAATAAATTACTGTAGTTGATTTGTCACACTCTTACATTATCCTATGTTTTCATTACAGTTATCCAAAGTGACAGATGTCAGCTGTTGGCGTAGGGATACATTAAGGACTAATTCTATTAATTTTTCAAAATGTTATCCAAGTAAGCTCGGGTGGTGAATGTACTATAGTTGTTATTTTAATCAAACAAAATATGTTGTTGTTTATCACTATTGGATCACAAACTAACCTAAATAAACTAATCTAATATTGATATCAGAACCAGGCGATAATTTGTAGACTTATTTTCTCGTCAACTTTATCTTTCCCGCTTCGGTGGCGGCGTGGTCTAACGCGCTAATCTCGTGTGAGGCTACACTGCCGATGAGGTGGAGATCTAGGTTCGAATCTAGGTCGGGTGTACTAAAGGGATTTTTACAAACATATTTTTCCACTTCCCCCTCCACACAAATGCGGGTACATTTACTCTAAATGTAACCTTATCAATCCCTAAAACCATTGGCGTAATTAGTACAAAAGCATTTAACCCGAATGGGTGGTAAGATGCGTTGCTAAAGAAAACTTTATCCTGGTGTTAAATCAAGACGAACTGACTATTTTAAACGCTTGGAAGTTTCACTGAAATCTTATTTATTTGAGGACAGCAAATACGTGTTTAAAATGAAAAGGTAAATAACAACATGACATGATTGTTAAGTAAGGAACGAGTGAAAAACATAGTCATAAACATGGCGAGCCCTAAAGTTTATGTTGACTGACTCCAACTGTTGGCAATGTGGCGATAGTGCTCTGGTTGAATAGATTAGCAAGTCATGTGTGTTCATTGTTCCAAGTGTTCAGATTAAATGAGAACAATTCTACTCAACAAGAGTCAGGCGACACCAACATTATAACATTTAATGTCTAAGTAGGCTAAGCTCAACTTACTCTAGTAGCTATTTGTTCAAGAACCGTTTCGGTTCTATTTTCTAGCGCGGAAAAACAACTAAAAAATTACTTTATAACCCTTATTTTTGAGCAGATCTAAGAATTAATCTACATGCGAATGGTTTCAAGTTCCTTTTCTTCTGGGTGCTCAGATTTTTTTTTTTTTATGATTTAAACTTGAATCTCTAATGGGTTGTTTAAATTGATCAAATTGTATTGCTCGACCAAAGTAATTGAATTAATTTTTTGATTTAAAAAAAAATTCTTCTCACAAAAGGATTTTAAATTGGTTTTCTGGTGGATTGTTTCGATTAATGTATTTTGGAAATATTTATAAATAATTTTCTTGTGAATGGCTTTCATATTCAACTCCCTGTAAGTTTGTTAAAAGAAAAAAAGTTAGTAATCTAAATTCGCCAGTGCTAAATAGTAGCTCTAGTATCTAATATATTCTTCTGTCTTAAACGGGTTTTTTTAATATAATTTGAGAGAATGTTAGCCAGTAATGTGAATAATATTTTTCATAATTTCCTTTTGTTTGATGAGTTAGATCGTTAAACTATAGAGGCACGATGGCACTCGACTCTACAACAGTAAATAATCCACCACTGCACTTATGGTGGCGGTGTATGGTACGTGAGAAAAGGCTGCATCTGAATTACGTCCCAATATAGCCTAAATATGTTACACCAAGCGCGTCCCTTTTTAATAAAAGGTTAACTTTAAAGTATAATCTAAAGCTTACCGGTTCTTAAATCCTTTTTTATATAAGTATTATGACAAATCAAATTAAACAACGAAATATTGTGTTTTTTAGAAGTTAAAGTTTATAAAAAATTAAGTACGTCGTGTAATTTTCTTGGTAAAAATAATTGTAAATGTTATATATTTTATTGCGTTTAACACTGATTATCTACTTTTTGTTCACTGATAAACTTTGGTAACATAAACATTTTATAAATGTAAATCGAGATATTTTACTAGTTTTATATTTCGAAATTTGGCGAGGAGTAATCTAAATAGCTTATAGTAGCATTCAAATTTAAAAAAATATCAGGGTTACTAAGATCTCTTCAAATAGCTTACATTATTATTATTATTATTATTATTAGCACCGCGTCTTACTACCCGTTCGGGTTATACGCACTTACGCTAATGTGTAATGGTAGGGTGATAGTGAGATGAAATGAAGGACCTACAGTTTAACGTGGAATCCGAACCACGGTGGAGGCCTGGCATTCCCCTAAATAGCTTACAGAAAATCGAAAATGGGGGGGGGGGGGGGGGGAAACCGGGTGAGGTCTAATTAAAATATCTTCTAGACTTTAGAGGCATCCGAATTTCAAAAATTTCCCAAAGGGGGACTACTTTAAATTGCTCTTAGAAGCATCAAAATTTAAAAAAATATATTCGGAGGGAAGACTACTCTAAATAGCTTTTAAAATACACTAATTTCCGAAATTGAGGTAGGGACCACTCCAAATTAGTGATAACGAAATCGAAGAGTGGGGTGTAGGGGTATAACATTGGGTCTCCTGGACTAAATTAGCCTTCCTATAGTTGTATTTTATACCTAACTAATATTCTAAAAAATTGAAGCTGAAAGACTTGCATAAAATAGCTTTTAATTGTATTCAATTTTCAAACATGTCTCTTAAAATAGTTTCTAAATGCATCAAGCTTAAGAAAATTTGCTGGGATGGATGTAAATAGATTACTAATAGACAACATATAATTTTTTTTAAATCCACATTCAATAGTGTTTGTGTAAATGCATAATTTCTAGCCGACTTCATCACAAAGTTGATTGGCATATGATGCATACTCTTAATATAGATTATAAATGTAAATAAGCAATATTTTAATGCTAATTTTAAAAATAACTGTGTGCGTACCATGTTTTATTGAAATTGGATAAAATTATCACTATTAAAAAAAATCTAAATAACTGGTCCGTTAACAATGGCCAAAATAATATGGGTCAAAATAGGGCCTAGTAGAATATCAATATATTAATAATTTAATTTAACCCGCTTCGGTGGCCACGTGGTCTAACGCACTACTCTATTGTTGGACTAGACTGCTGAAGACGTGGAAGATCCGAGGTTCAGCCCCGGTTGGGTGCACTGAGGGTGGGTTTTCATAAATAGTTTTCCACTCTCCCTCCACGCAAATGTGGGTTAATTTCCTCTAATTAAGCCTTACTAATCCCTAACCCATTAGTGTAATTAGTACATAGGGGCGTATAAACCGAACAGGTAGTGATACACAGTATTAAAAAATTAATAAATGACTATACATTTTGTATACATTTAATTTATTTTAGATGTACCTGACCTGGTTTATATGATCAATAGGAACAAAGTCATTTGACTTAAAATAATATGTGTAGCGCAGTGTTTTCCAACCTTGAGGTCACGACGTGTTTAGGGTGGGGTCGCAATGTTTTTGAGGTTTTTTTATACTTATTTTTAAGTGATTATAACAATTATAAGTAAATTCAAAATTAAAATATAAATATACACGGTTAAAATAATAGACACTCTTAAGTTACTTATTTTTATTTTTGCTAGTTATCCAACTCTGGCAATAAGCTTTCTTGTATTTGGTTGAATGGCGCTGCTAGCTCAACTTCCGAAATATCGTCCAGGCTCATTGATTCTCTTTTGCGACCTTTTAGTCCCTTTCGTGTAAACATTAACTAAGAAATGTCATATAATTAAAACAAGTGTTAGTGAGCAAGCGGGCTTAACATTACTCTTGTTTGGTTTGGTTGTTGTTATTCGAATACCAGCCGAATGTACTAGGGGTGATTTTCCTAAATTATTTTCTCATCTCCCTCCATGAAAATAAAGGTACATTTCCTTTTTTAATCCTTTCTACCTCAATTGTGTAATTAAATGTAGATATGCCGGACGGGTACTAAGACGAAGTGAAAATATTAATCTATAAACCAGGATTAGAACGATTGAAGGTTATTAGATAACTCTGGTTACCATTTTTTATTACTTCCATAGGCCTATATTTTACCCAATTATGAAACGCTAACCTAAAGAATTGTAACGACAATCTTTTTATTATTTTTGAAGAGTGACAAATGACCAAAATTGTTTATTTATATTGAATTTAAAAATCCCTGACTAAAGGTTGAATGAAGATTTTTTTAATCTACATCATTATTGTGATGTTGTAAACTTGGCTGTAGATAGGTCTACATGAGGTTTTCTCTTATATTAAAATCTTGGCAATGCAAACCAATTTTATCGAGCCATATATTTTCTAATTTTTAGTATTTAAAAGGCTTATGAAATTGTTTTTCCATTGCGCCCCACGACCCAACCGGCCTATAAGCATTGTATTAACAACACTCAAATGGGAATGAGGAATGTAGAAAGTCCACCCATATTTACAATCAGGTAGATTAGAAAACAATATAAGAAATAGCACCCCGCCCTACACAGGGGGTTGAACCCTGAGTTCTCCGTCACTGACAAGCCAGACTAAATGAAGCTGATAGTTATTCAATGTACCTATTGATCCGGGTATTTTATTTTCAAATTTGACATAAGTCTTAAGGTAAGTGCAGTTAAATGAAAGCAAAAATATCTACCACACCAAATTTACTACCAAAAGCTAAAATTGATGCAAATACTTTTAAATTAGAAACAAAAATATTCCATATTAACTATTTAGACAGTTTAGTTTGTTAACAAAAGAGTTCATTAAATATAAAATGTAATTTAAATTCTAAACTAAATTTTAAACTAAACTAGAATCCATCCTTTACCAGACACAGTACCTACTGAATAGATGGTAGTATTTTTTTTATCTCTCTAGCAATTATTGGTAATGTTGCTGTTTGGTGTGGTGGGTCATTGATCCTGGTCGGGGGGTACGGGGGAGAACAGGAGGGCACTACTGAGTGACATTGTAAGCACTTCTTCCTCGCCCTTGCAATTCTCCTTTTGGGAGAGGCTTATTATCTTTTACAATGGTGATGGGTCATTTACAACGTTGCCAGTTCCTCTAAGTAAACCCACTCTACATCGGAACCTAAGTCTTATAATATATGGTTTTGTGGCGCGAAAATGCGAGTCTAAAATTGAAAGTACGTTTGTTAGCGCTCCTCTGCGGTGACTCGACAGAACTACAGTTTCCATTGTTCTAAAATGGACTGAGTTTTGCCCTATCCTTGGTTCCCTCTAGTGATATCCCTTTCTCTATGATTTAAGTGAACATTTACGTCACCAAATACCTTAATTCTTTCATTAACTTGCGTACTATATACATTTGTTCATGTACTAGAATAAACTATGTTCTTGTACAAAACATATTTATGTGTGTCATACAGCCACGTGATTTATTAAATTTAGAAATAATGTTTCTAAAGTATGTTTTAAGATGGCACGGATAACATAAAACTATATCCACCTTGCATGGGGAGATTTTTCTTACAGACTACTGTCCACATTAATGAAGCAAGATCAATTTGTTTAATAAGGTTATAAAATGCATATGTGAAATCTTGCAGTTAAGTAAACTATTTAAACAAATCATTAAATTCACTATAGAAGGAGCCTTTTCCATAAAGTAAAACTATTGGGGGTGACATGTTTACCCGCCATGAAATCACTTACTATTTGTTTCGTAAATCTAATAAAATGCCTAGATTCACGGGTGATATTTTCCCTTGGATAACATTTTCGGAAACATCACAAATAAGGGCGATTTTAATTTGCTTTTTTAAGGAAATTACAGCTGTTAGGACTGAAGGTCTTGTTCATATTCATCAGGTGAAAAAATGTTCTGAGCAAATAAAATACGAATCATGACTCCATTTTCCATCTCGTTCAGAAGGGAATACATCTTCGTCTGACATCAGAATCTTTAGGGAAGTCATGGTGTATAACACCATATCCCTTAGATTACTTTAATTGCATACGGCAACGATACAACGCTTACCCGGCATTTTTTTGCTATCGGTATGACACTTTTCGTAACCCTTCACGCATAAATACAGTAGCCCCATGGCTTCTTTGGTGCTGACTGACAGCTCACAGCTGACTTCTGACAAACAACATTTAGGTATATACCTAGATTTCAACTGTCAGAAGTGACAGCTGCTAAACACATGTTTTTGCAGATCATATGGTTCGGTGTAGGGATACATAATTTGTTCTGGTAACTTTTTAGAGCCGTCAGAAGTCAGCTGTGAGCTGTCAGTCAGCACCAAAGAAGCCATGAGGCTACTGTAATAAGAAAGCTTACAATAAACATACAAACATTTACTATTCACATTGACTTTGGAAGCATACTTAACATAAATAAGAAGCTAGTAACGAGCGGACCTGCCTCGGTGGCGTGGATAGCTAACGCGCTAGTCGTGTTGAGCTCAACTGCTGAGGACGGGGAGATCGAGGTTTGAATCTCGGTTGGGTGAACTGGGGATGGTTTTTACTAAATGGTTTTCCACTCTCCCTCCACGCAAATGCGGGCTCACTTCCTCTAATTCAACCTTCCCAATTCCTAATCCATTAGCGTAATTAGTACTTAGGCGTATAACCCGACCTAGTAGTAAGACGTGATGCTAAATAATAATAATAATAATAATAATAATAATAATAATAATAATAATAATAATAATAAGTGCGGCACTGCACAGTCACATGATCTGAACAGAAGCAAGCTCGGCTAGGTCACGAGAGCTGAATCCTGGCCGGTAAAGTGAACGAGCCTTCCCTACAACTCTAGTAGCCTTAGTAAGGGCCCATCAAGATGACCAAATAAATCTTAGAATTTGAAATTTCTCAGTGAGTTGAGTAATGGCGGGAGGAAGGGGAGTTGGGAAGTCAACATTTCCAGAACTAATATATTTAATTACTTCTCTGTATTGTAAAGAATTTAAATTTATTAATTAGGTACGGAAGACAATACAAATAGACATTTACATAATAATAATAATAATAATAATAATAATAATAATATATTATAATTATTATTATTATTATTATTATTATTTAGAATTGCATTCTGAGAAATAGTGGTGATGGAGTATAATAGAGAAAGAAACTTTTTGAGATGAGGAAAAAAATAAAATTTTGACAGCTAACTAAAAATAAATCAAATCCCAGATAGCCAAAATAACATTAGACTCTAAATTTCTCAAAGTGAGTTGGGGAATGGGGGGTTCAAAATCTACAAAATTAATAGAAACTACTACATCTCAGTGCAGTGTCGTTAAAAATTGAATTTTGGCATGCCCGTAAGTGCACCACTCCAAATAACTAATAAGTCTGAACATTTTAAAATGTAACTCCATGAAATCAGGGGAGGGGTGAGAGGAATTATGAAAAAACCTTTTATCTATAGTTGAAAATTGAAATTTGGCTGGCAGGTAGAAGTACGACTATAAATAAAGAAATTATTCTTAAAACTATGTGTTTAAATGGGAGTTAGAGAAATTATAATTGGGGAGGAGAAGGGAAAATTTTCAAAAACCAATAGAAACAATTACTAACAGAACAATTTATTTGATAAGCTGAGGTGCTTAGTACTAGAGTGATTCTTTCAAATTAATTCATGGTTAGTTAGTAAATTTAAACTATTTCTTTTGCTGTTCATTTCAACAATGTATCCGCGTAAGCGAGCAAATATTGATGCAGAGATTGCATATATAAAATAGATTTTACTTCTTATAGGTAGTAGTTAATTTGTGGCTTCATCAACATACAAAGTTCTCGCCTCATACGTGTCTGAAATTGTATTTTTGGTAGTTTAGATCAGGGTTTCTCAAACTGCGAGGCACGAAGGGATTTCAGATGAGGTGTGAACCAATTTTTCACTTCCTTCGACTTGCTAAATTATGATTGACTAAAAAAAATTAATATTCTGTTTGGCCTATTAAGCAATAAAATTAATTAATATCTTACAAAACTTTACTATTTTTAATAAACTTCTACATAGCTCTTATCAGAAAATAAAGAAATCAATTAAATAAAAAATGTCTCATTTTTGTATTTTAACGTAAAAAAGTTATTTTATTCTAGGAATAAGAGTCTTAACAATTACTTTTAATGTTCATATAAGGCTCAAGAACATAGAGTTTGAGAAAACCTGGTTTAGATGATTTGCTAAAAATAAGATAATTTACCCAACTTAAAAGTGAGCGAAGCCGTGGGCAAACTCAAGTAATTTAATATGATTATAAAAAATGAATGATTGATTAATTCATTTAGCAAAATTAATAAACAAATATACTAAGAAAGACTGATAAAATATACTTTGGTACTTAAAAAAAATTCAAAAATCAAAATAAAACAAAATTATTAAAATTGTGTGACCACACATGTATGTGCTATTTAATAAAAAACGGTACGGGTACAAAACTTTTTATTTCTGGTACAAAATGGTACAAAAATTAGTACAAAACCTTGGCAATGTAAAAAGTTCAATATACAAAAGTGGTACTACAGGTTAATGGACGTGCTGCTATACCTTGGGAATTAGTAAATTGAGAAAAGACTTATATATTTTGAAACGGTAGTATATAATATTTATTTAAACATTACACACCTCGCCATCTATTAGCATCACTACAAATCATAACGAATGTTTCTGGACACAGCAAAACATATTTTAATAAATGGTCTAAAAATTAACTTTACAAAAAGTCATTTGCCCTAAAGTCGTTTGGCCTAAAGTCATTTGGCCTAAAGACATTTGGCCTAAAAGGCATTTAGCCTAAAGGCATTTAGCCTACACTTTAGGCCAAATGACGGGTACCTGTTTATTTAGAGTTTGTAATGGCCCGTCTACAACCAACATACCCGCTTGTCGGACTCACAATAACGCAATCCCAAATGCACTCGTAATTACGCTTCTCTTAAATCCAAAATAGACTGTCTACAATGAAAAGTCGTAAGACTTAATTTCAACCAATAGGAACAAATATCAATGATGACTATAAAGTCAAATTCATATTAACGTTTTCAAATAAGAAATACTTACTTTAAAAATATTTAAATGGTTAAATATAATATATGATTTTAATTGTAAATTCTTTTTTCTGTAATATACATTTCCAAGAGCTGTTGTCATAGACCAAATAACTTCATATTATTTGATTTTAGTAGTCCATTCATATTGGTTTTTATTGGCAGAACGCAAGCCAACGCAACTACATAAATGCAAGAGATGGACAATGTTCAGCTCCTCCCGACAAGCGGGTCCGACAGTTCCGACATACGATTGTGTTTGCGTAAGCTATTGTAGTCAGATAAAATTACGTTGTTGCGTAGTTGCGAGTCCGACAAGCGGGTGCGTTTGGTTGGAGATCTAAGAACGAACAAACTAAAATACGATGGACAGTAATCTGGAATAAACGAAATAAAATCATAAGAATACAAATTCAAATTTTGTTATTTAACCAAACAAGGTGGGAAAAGGGAGCTAGGCATAATGATAAATATATATTAATTTTAAAGCCATTAACAGGAAATAAACACATTTTTATAAAATCAATTTAAAACAAAATAAACATAAACATGCTTAGGAATATTCTAATAAAACTAACAAACAACTTCAAACAAAAAATGTTCAAATTTTGAAATAATAAAGTTGAGCTCCTACTAACAAATATATGTGAGGCTTTGAAAAAGGAATTAAGGAAAAACCTTAAACAAAATTTAAAATGAGCCAAGAGCAAATTATTAATTGTCAAGTGTGTGTGTTTGCGTGTGTGTGCGTGTGTGCGTGTGTGTATATATATGTGTGTGTGTGTGTTTCGCGCACGCGTGTGTGTATATTTATATATATATATAATATATATATATATATATGTGTGTGTGTGTGTGTGGGGTGTGTGTGTTGTGTGTGTGTGTGTGTGTGTGTGTGTGTGTGTGTGTGTGTGTGTGTGTGTGAGGGATGTTGGGGAGAAGGGATGGATTTGCCATAAGGGTGCCAAACCACACTCCTACTGTAACTGTAAATAAGTCATGTGTTGTCCTACCAAAACCAAATGTGCGTATTTTTTTTAAGGGAATCATCCGGAACAAACGAAGAACAAACTATTGCAATCATAAAAACTTGAACTTTAAAAGTTGGAGGCTACCGTGAAGTTAGCCCTCATGAGTAAACAAAGCGCACAAGTTCACGCCTCATTTGTGCAAGAACGAATGCGGAACAAATGAACTTTTTGCGGAACAATCCAGAAAAACGATTGCGATCATAACAACTTGATTTTTACAAGTGGGGGGAGGGGGGGGGGTCAACTTCACGAACGTGATTAATATTTATCCAGGAGTCATAAGACCCCTAATGGCCCGTCTACAACCAAACGCACCGCACCCGCTTGTCGGGAGGAGATGAACACTGTCCTTCTCTTGCGTTTATGTAGTTGCGTTCACCCAATAATAAAATAATATGGATGGACTACTAAGATCAAATAATATGAAGGAAGTCTATGATAACGCTTGGAAATTTATAGTAATGAATACAGGATTTTCAATTAAAATCGTGTGTATTTAACCACTTAAATATTTTTTAAATATTTATTTTTTTACTTGAAAACCTTAATATGTTTTTGACTTTTATAGTCATCATTGTTGTTTGATCCTATTGGTTGAAATTACGTCTTATGACTTTTCATTGTAGACAGACTATTTTGTATTTAAGAGAAGCGTAATTACGAGTGCATTTGCGATTGCATAGTTGCGAGTCCGACAAGCGGGTATGTTGGTTGTAACTAAGATATAAGACACCAATATAGTATATAGTACAGTCCCTTTGGTTCTGGCAACCGTGTTGGGGTCAACAGTCCCTGGCTATTCTCATTGGGTCAAGGAAGGCTTGTTTGGCTCTGGTCGTGTGACGTCACAAGGTGAGCCTAACACAGACAGGAATCCTTGTTTGGACCCCAGGACGTGTTTGTCCTCGCAACAGCTATTGGCGCCAGAGTTGGGCAAGGATGTGCTCTTGAGAGAAAACATGATTTTATAGGTTTTACTCTCTCTTCTATCCCCCTCTCAGATTAGATTTCCTACAGCCTCTCATCCTAATTGAAACTAGAGAGCTTCGGTTAGATAAAGTTTTATATTTTCATCAAAAGTTGATGTCCACCCTGGGATTACTTTATTGATGGCTATAAAAATGTTATTGTGGATTGACATGGAAGTTTGTACTTAAATATTATAACTAACCAACACTACTTATTAAGATAAATTTAATGAATAAGATTATTAAGATTTATAATCACTATTAAAGTATTATATGTGATGAACTAAACAGAGACATGTTGATCACTGAGTAATCTCACGTTGATATTCAAACCAAGCCTTTGACACGAGATATAGAGACAGCCCAGTGGGATTTCCACGTTGGTTCAAGGCCTGTGTAAAATGATCACGTGCTAAAGATCAAACAGCTTGTTATGGAGAGAGTGAATAAGTGGGCAATGTTCATGTACTCTTGGAACATAGACTACTTGAAGTATAATGGCTTGGCTGCAATGACAGCGGCCAACTGAATGAAGACTTTAGATTCAAGAGAACTCGAGAACTCTACAAGCTAAATCATCTTCAATTACATCGTGCTCGATCATTAACATTAGACACCGTTTCTTACCGGCCGTTACGCTACACGCATGTGTTCTAATAGCGATAATAAGTTACGGACGAGTAAGGTTGAATTTAGATCAATTGTGCCCGCATTTGCGTGGATGGCATGGAAAACCACCCTAAATACGCCCAACCAGATTTCTAGCTCCAATTTCCCCCTCATCCACTTAAAAGAAATTAAATCAGTTAAGTAAAACTGTGAGAGCAATTTTTACTTTCTCATATCAATAGAAAGTATTGTGATCGTGAACAAATCAATCTCAAGATTATAACGAATCTTTAGTTTTATGTGAACACAAACCCAAAAAAGTGGATTGTTGTACATGTCTGTTCTGTCCCATGTCTGTATCTGTCTGCCTGTCTGTCCCCATGTCTGTCTCTGTCTGTCTGTCTGTCCCCAAGTCTGTCTCTGTTTATCCGTCCCCATGTCTTTCTGACTGTTTGATTGATTTGTTCAAACTTGATATTTAAATTTAATAGAGACAAACCACAAACAATTTTTTACCCCAGCCCTTCATTAATGGTAGTTTAGTTCTGGAAATATGTTTTTTTTTGGAAAATATGTTTTTTTTTTACTTCCAAATATTCGACAATGGATCTAGTAATTTTGTTTAAAATATATATCTGGAAATTGTGTTGTATAACAAATAACAAAATATAATTGTTTTTGGGGTAAAATTCTTTTTATGGGTAGTTTACTGATGCCTGATTTTTTTTTAACTTGAAATATTTTACAAATGGCTTTAACGATTTGGTTCTAAATGGAAATATTAGGAATCAGGGATGGATCCAGATAATTTTAACAGGGGGTTCATAATTATAAATAGCACATTTATCACAATGTAAATATATTACTGTTTACAACATTTCAGATCACTTATGAGGAAATATGAAAGTTAATATACTATGTCATATACTTATTATATAATATACAACTATTATATAGGTATATAGTATATTTTATGCATAATATATAATTGTCATTTATAGTATACTTACTTTCTGTATAATAAATCATTATATATAAAATACTTACTATATAATATATAATTATATATATCATATACTTACTACATAATATAACTAAAATAATATTTCACACTGTTAAAAAATATTATAGTTTTATTTTATCCTTAGCATGGTCTTAGCGTAACAAATAAACACACAATAAAAACCCACAAAACAATATAATGTAAATAAATAGTAAGTAGTTCTGTGTAACAATAATAATAGACCAAATAGATAACCATCTAACCAAAATAAAACATAATCGGTTACACACACCTTCTATTTATTTAAATGCAATTATTTCGTTTTTGTGTTATCCTTATGAGCGAACTTCTCCAAAACTTCATTGAGAAGAACTTTTACACTATGATGATCATGTAGATTGCGAAACAATTTAATCGTTTCTCATTCATAGTTGATGTAGTTGATGTTGGGTATGTTCTTAACGTCCTTAGTGTAGAAAACTATCTCTCACTAGTGCAAGTAGTCACGGGAAGAACAGACAAAATGTGGAGAAGAACTTAAATGTCTGGGTTAAATCCATCTGAAGCATGTACCAAGCGGTCAACCGTACTAGATTTACACTCTGCCTTAAATTTATGTTTCCAGCGTTGTTACCAAAGTCAATCTCCCCACGAAGTTCTGACGGAGTCCCAGGAAGGTCATTAGCATATGTTTGAGCTGCTTGTAATAAAAGTGCATTGTCTTGGTTGGCATATTCTGGAACTGGCCAGTTTAATATGGCAGTGTTATTGTGGAAAGTTAATGAAAATCAAGCTGATTATTCCGAAATAATCTATAAATGGCAGAAAAACATTAAGTCTATAATATTCATAGGACTTGTTGCAGCAACATTTAACTTATGGATCTTTCAGTGTGACCAAAACATATTTTACCATGCTATCACATTGTTTGAGATCTAACGAAGCTGACGAGAAAACGTGACTGTTAGGTTGGAGATAAATGAAACAATAAGTAACGTTATAATACAGTCAAATTTGAGAACTGTGGTGAGTAAAAGTGCTGACTTTGATGATGGTGCTTCCACATCTAATACTAGTAGAAAACAAGTAAATGCATCGAAAATATGTAAAAAGTGCAAAAATGCTTCGTGTCGTTCTACAGTAGCTAGTACGCCCCCTAGCACACCCACTCGTGGGTGGATTTGGTCACGTGACCACGCCTCCTCGCTCTCTGATTGGCTGTTATAAATAGCCTCGTTCCCCCACCCCTGACCTACTTTCCTCCTGTCCTTCCCCTACAGCCCCAACCACGGACATGTTGGTCTCGATATGTGTGACGTAATCATTGCGTGTGATGTCGCAAACACCCCCCCCTGGGTTTTCCCTGGTGACTCATACCTGGCGCCAGTTTGGCGACTCGACAAGACAAGTAGAGACACGAACAGATCGTGACCTTGAAACAGTGAGCTAGTACACGATGTCATTGACCCCCGGCAACTCTTTCCCCCTCCCTTTCTATGTGGCAATGTGTTTTCCAGATGACTGGCGCCAGTCTGGCGCGTTGACAAGACAAGTCGAAACAAGTCGAGACACGACCTTGAATGATGTCGCAACCCTTATTTGAAATGGGTTTTACCGATGACGTCATCTCTCTGTCGCAACCCTGATGACTCATACTTGGAGAAAGTTTGGCGGGTCGACAAGACAAGTCGAGACACGACCTTGAATGATGTCGCAACCCTCACTTGCAATGGGTTTTACCGATGACGTCATCTCTCTGTTGCAACCCTGATGACTCATACTTGGCGCCAGTTTGGTGGGTCGACAAGACAAGTCGAGAAAGAATAGATCACGACCATGAATATATCGCAACCCTCACTGCAAGGGTTTTCCCGGTGACGTCATCGCGCTGTCGCAAACCTGATGACTCATAACTGGTTCACTTTGGCGGCTCGACAAGACAAGTAGAGACAGGAATAGCGGGAGCATTGACACAGCTCTTATACTACACACTCAGGGCCCTCTCTATTTCCAGGTGGAAACGTCACAGTGATTTATAATTCTCAGTTAAGGGCCGCTGTACGTCACAAAAGTCTAATAAAATTGAATGTTTGGTACATATCGGCGACATGTGGGGATGTATAAGATTAGCTCTTTGACAAATCTATACTCGTATCTAGTTACACTACATGTAAGATAAATAGTTTTGAGTGTTCTGTACCCCTCATCACACTACGTCACACACAGCTGATTTACCGTTATTCCAGCCCTCCTCACGCCCCCCACCCCACCCCTGACCAATTTGAAATGTGCTCCCCCTACAACCCGCTCTACTCCAGCCCTCCCCCTACAGCCCCTTCACCTACCAACCCCGACATGTTGGTTCTTGATTATTAATGATTGTTAATTAATTGGTAGGATTGAGGTGTTGGAGATTTTATTCATCGATTAGGGCACTGTAGTTTATTTTGGGGGGAGACCTCGGCACGAACCTCGCGTATGGTTGTCAGGGGGTTTCCTCCGTCACAAGGCTCTGTCTGGCACGAACCTCGCACCATGGCTGTCGGGGGTGTTTCCTACGACCCAAGCTCTGTCCAGCAAGAACCTCTCCTGACGAGCGTTCGTGGTAGAGTGTGATAAATGTTTCCCTTGCCTTTCACTTCCCCCCAAACCTGGCGCCAGTCTGGTAGGCCAACCAATCAGGACAAGAATAGATCGTGACCTCTGAAACTAGGGTTTTCCCTGGCACCAATATGTCAGCCCTACAAGACAAGAATAGATATTGATGTCATTGACCAGGAAAATAGGTTTTCCTTGGTGGGAGACAAGACAGGTTGAGACTCGTAAGGGAGGTAAACAGTAAATAAAACACAGATATTTCAAATATATATATATTATTTATCAATACACAATTATACATTTTCACAGAAATGACGCATATATTCGTTCATAAGTTATTCTACGGTGTCCCTTAGATGCGTTAGTAAAATTGTTTTTAGTTCACAATCCAGAATTTAATAGTCCAAACCGATGACTTGACGTGTATAGTAGGTAGCATTGATAAGATCCAGGTTTTTGATGTGCGTTTCCACCGTAGGTTGTTCTAGGTCAATGACATCCGACGATTTTGTTAGCGTGTCACACACATCCACAACGAGTGTGTCGATCAAATTGTTGCAATAGCGTGCGACGGGTGTCGACCACATGCACGTTGTCGACGTGACGTCGATGAGGTCCCACACCTCACAAAGACGCGCCCAGCTAGGTGCTAGAAAAAGGACCCGTTTGAGTCCGGCGTTTTGTTTCTCGTTGATGACGACCATACGGTCACCGCACATGCGTCTCAGAGAGATTTCATGATTATTCGGACTAATCTTCTGAGGAGGTTGTGTGTGCTGAAAAACTTTGATATTACAGACTTGTAACTGCCCAGTTCTTGCCATTCTGTACGGTTAAACACGGCGCAGTTCCCACCGCATTTTTCTAGCTGGTCATAGGGCGTAAAGTTGTTTTGACACTCATGCCAACGATGACTCGCTTGGCGTCGACTCCATCCAGCGGGAATAATGTGTTGAAAATACTGGTAACGGCGAGTGATTTCACCGGATTTGCTTTGCTACCGCAAACGTCTTGACGTTCCATGATGTTCGGTGGTTATGGGCAACACGTCGCCGAGACGCCCCTTTTATAGGCGCTCGCCAAATAGACACGGCTACTTGAAGGGTGGCATGCCCCTATAGTCTTAAAAAAAATTGTAATATCTCACCACCTTAGCGACGTTGGCTGTATGATTAGTGGGTGAGAATAGGTTTAGGAAAGTTTTCAGTGGAATGTTCTGGGCACGATAGAGAAGGTACATGAGACAGTAATGGCCGCAAACGTCTGATGCGATGCTTTGAAGTTGTAGCTTGCTATGGGACGTGCAAAAAGTGTTTTTGCGTATAAATGCCAGATGTGACTTTATACGCGGCGGAAAAGCATAACTGTCAAAGTATTCTCCCACGCCGTTCTTGTCGATAAAGATGGCGACCCAATGCGTCCCAGGCCTGGTGTGTGGATCGGTGTTGATGACTAGAGGGGAAGGTCGAGCTATTCTTACGGGTGTTGATCAGCAGGGAAATCACCGACCGTACAGAACACAACCAAGGGTTTGTTTTCAGCGCACGTCTTATGGTGTGCGTGTCCATCTTCAATCATCCAATCTCGAAGTACCTAGACGATAGAGGCAGAGCAGAAATTCCAAACAGAACTATGTGCCATGCACATGGTGCGGCCATTTTAAGTGTTTTCAGTGACGAACAACCTCTGTCATACAAAATCTACGATGGGTGTAGACGTGTATTTGACAAGAAAGTTTTCTATTCTGCCCCCTTGACGTAGACGGTTTCTGCACGCGTTGTGCCACGGGAGATGAGGGATTCGAGCAGACTGTAATCCACATCACCGCTATCCCAGGTGATACTGTGCATATTGTTGACTATATAGACGGCTTTCTTTCTGGCATAGGTGGAAAGTTCTTCGATAGCGTATGGAGGTTTTAACACCCAATGTTGAAGTAATGTACCGCATACAGTAAAACTTCGGTTCCTTGACGATAAACTATTTGTTGTCTCAATGAAGCTCTGGAAATCCACAATGACGTCCATAGTTTAAATGAGGGGGTAAAGGGTGGGAAGCCGTTTATATTAATTCCTTAATCGGTCACGACGTTTTTGTCCTTGTCAATGGTGATGATGTTGGCAAACTCGCCATACACGATACACTTGACGGTTTCGATGAGAGCCGGGTGAAGCTCATTTCGATGCTCAGAGAATCGTGTCACGTCAAATTCCAATGCGATGTCATGTGGGCGACAGATTAGGTGTGAGATCGAAAGCCATAAGATGATGTCCTTTGGGGATATGAAATGGATACCCGTTCCAGAAAACACCGTGTGGTAGGACAGGAAATAGTGTCCGTTTGAAAATCGGGCTGTAACGGTTTCGACGCTACTTTCAACGTACAGCGAGAAATGGTTCATGTGTAGGTTTGAAAGTTGAACGGGTTATTGGTGGCGTCTCCATTGAACGCCGCGTTTGACACAAATCCCACGATGCACGTTTGGGTAAATGTCCGGTAAATACGTTTTCCAGTGATTTCCCTTGCACACCCGTTGGAATAGTGAGTGTTTTTACTTCCACACGGGTGATGGGACACTTTGCGGGACTGACGTTTAATGTTTTGGCGTGTGCCAACAGTATAGAAGGTGCTACTTTGACACTTCGCAATAGAAGACCAGCTTCGGCGATGTGAACCTTAAAGTGAGGGAGTTCAGGGACCGCCATAAGACTAAACCAGTCTCTGGAACGGACCAACCTGACTTTGAGCTCGGGCCGTTCAAAAGGTATTTCTCTTGGTTAAACACGTCACCGTGTAGATAGCCCACAAACATCCACCGTCTTACTATTTATGGTGAGACTGCGACGGACCTCAAATCCCTTGTTGTTGGCGTTAGCCTCCTCAAAGATTCCAGGACTGTCTGCGAACCACAGACCGCAAGTCAATTGCGTTCTTTTGGCTTCACTATTGTATTTGAGCAGCGTCTCAATGTACTCTCTATAGCATACGTGTTGCTGGGTGGTGAGACTAGTTTTTGGTTTAAAAACACGTCCACCTCGTGAATAGCGAATGCAACCAGTTGTTGACGGGAGCGATCTGATCCACCTCGGTGAAAGTGCCACCGTCGGGTTTGATGATGGCCACCTTGAGATAGAGCATAGTCTGGGAAAGATCTATATAGAACTCACCTAGTCCAGTAACGGTAAATTCGATGGTGAATCATCGGTGAGGGAAGAGACAGGTTTGTACTGGAGTCCATTCCCCAATTTCAACCTGGTTTAGTGGGTGACACAGAAAAGAGATCGAATTGACTGCTGACACACTCGCAGGAATAGGGGTTTAGAAATGACATTTTAAATGAAAATAACTTTAGCTTCTTTCTTGATCTTTTTACATCGGGTGACGACCTTAGAATGACGTCGTTGCTTCTTACGACGCCCTTTATAGCATGAGCCGGTCATCAGCTGCTGATCTTCTGTTCAGCCTTGCGTTTGAGTTTGTTCCAGCCTCACCGACACGTTGCCGTAGGGCCTCTTTGAAAGGACGCCGTTGGTTGTCACCGTCGGAGAGCACGTCAAAACCCGTATGAAGCGCCTGTTTTCCGATGGCCTTAGCGCCGATTCTCAGCAACGGTACGGACGCTTTTCAAAAGGCCACTGAAAAAATTCTTATCCATGCCCTCGCTGATAGGGAACACCATGGTAGATCGAAGATATTCCTGTTCCAGCTTGGTTGACGTAGTATCTTTGGTAGGGACAGTTCATGTTGAGCAGCGTCGAAAATGAAGTTTCACGCACACTTTTCCAAACTCGAATGGTACAGGTTCACCCGTGTCGGTTCTTATATTGATTTCCAAGCTTTCAATTTCCCTTCTAAGCACATGCATGTAGTGTAACGGGTCATAGCTAACTGTCTTGTGTATGCCATAGAGATAGTTTACGTTGTTGATACCAACGATACGTAACAGCGGTGCCACAATGTCACCCACGGGCTGCGATTCGACGATATCCGTGTAGATGTACATTTGCGAGGGCAGGCTTAGTATAATATTGGCGGCTCACGGAGAATTTGGTACTTTGATCAGATTAGTCTGAGGATCGAAACCAAACTGTAGACTTATTTGGGTTGATAGACTCAGCAGCTGTATATCTGGTGTAGAGATAACTTCCCTTTTTGTTGAGGCTTGTGTACTTGAATACAACTCCGGAATTCCCTTGAAACATATCTATGTCGTTTAGAGCTTTGATAAATTCTTGGATAGTGCTGTAGTTTCCAGGACGGATATAATCCTTGAATATTTTTTCCACGCCGTTAGCGTCCACCATGTTGTACCATATAATATTTTGAACCTTGTGTACGGTGGTTGAAGAACAAGGATATTGAAATTCAGCCAGAGCAAAGTCCCACCTGCCCTCAAGTGTAAGACGGTAAGGAAGTTGCGTGGCGAAATTCGTGAGCGTATTTTTCTGAAATATCCCATAGAGCTGTCGCTCGGCAAAGTGATGTAAAACTGGTCCTTCATGGTAGGGCGCTGACGTACCTGGCAGGAATCCAGGAGTCAAACTTGGCGGGGTAACCTTTCCACTGCACGTACACCTTCTTTCTGGCGCCTTTACCCTTGACACGTAGTATTTTATCAACTTTAAAAGTTTCAGGGAGACGTACGCGCTGCAATTCAGGCTCGTAAAACGTCCCCTCCACTTCATCGCCGTCAAGATCGATGAGTCAGTAGACGACAGTTGTCACGACACGACACTGCTGACTTTGAAAATCTCTTCGCTCCAATTGCTTTCGTAGCCCTTTTCAAACAGAATTTTGGATTTGCTAATACGCACCGTGTCACCGACTTTTATTTTAGGCTTCGGGTTTGGACGCCTTTTACCGTAAGATTATCTCTGACTTGAAGCACATTAGTTTCTGAAACTTCAGAGGGCGCCATCTTGATACTGGAATGTTTGGCACCGTTGTAAGCGTTGACTAGATCTTGGAGGACGTCCAAATACCGATACGTGTTATTTTTGATAAAGTAGCGCCACATGCGTCCTTTCAGAGTTCTATTGAATCGTTCCACGATGCTTGCCTTGACGTCCGGATTATGAGTGGTGTAGTAATGCACGCCTCCTTGCTTCAGTAATTTCTGGACTAAACGTGCCGTGAACTCGGTCCCCTTGTCCGTCTATATACTTAAGGTTTACGGCCGCTTTGCTTGAAAATGTCACGAAATGCGTCTCTCACATCGCTCCCCGTCTGGGATGGAAGCGCCCTTGCCCATGCCATCTTGCTAAACACATCGATTACGGTGAGCAAGTACACTGCACCGCGTTGTATTTGCTGAGACTTCGCATGTCGTTGAGATCTTCTTGCCAGAGATCATCAATGTTTGACACCACATACATGTTGCGTGGAAATTTTTTTAGCACAGGTTTGTGTAGGGTATAAGCGTCCTGAGCGAGAAGCCATTCTCGTACTTTTTCTGGATCTTTCTTGGGCGCCTTTATGAGCGACGCCAACCCTACAAACACCACAGTGTGAGAAGGGTCGTAGTAGTCCATTAAGCACTGAACGGCAGCCACTTGTTTTCGTCCACCCTCTTTAGTTTCTTCTTCTTAGGGCGTTGCGACGGTGTAAGTGGTTGTGGTACGGGCGTTGGATCACTAATGGGCGCCAAACGTTTCGGGTTTCCAATAAATTCTTTCGGAATATTTATTTTTTACATCACCGTGAGAAACTCTCGCCACCCTGACGGTCCACTGTGTCTTCTTGCTTTAACCAGATCATTGACTTAATCCACAATATTGTATTCACGGAGAGACGTATCTTGAATACTCACTTCTCCGTTTGAATCCCATGAGATGCCACCTCGGGAAATGATATGTTCTAGTAAAAGTTCAGCTTTTTTACGTACCTGTACTGGTACCGTATTAAGTACAGCCGGGATGGGAATTTTACCGACACTTCAGGGGTTGTGGTAGTGGTGGTGTTGATATTTTCAGACGGCGGAGGGTGTTGAATAAAGTGCGGATAGTGCTGTAGCACTTGTTGGTATAAGTCCATTTATATATGTCGTCAAATTTTGAAGCGAGGATTTTTTTTCCATTTCCTTGTCCAACTCTGAGACCACTAGACTTATTGCCGATGCAACTTGTTGGTAGTGTTGCTCGTAACGGTGTAATGTTTCAGGGGACACTAATATCATCTTTTTCGTATGTTCCATTATTTACTTGTTGAATAAGGAACCGAGGACACCGATGATTAAGGGGATTAAAGTAAGAGCAAGAACACTCCTCCTTTCTAAACGAGTAGTCGTCCCTTCTTCTCCCAGCACTCTCCTCATATGACCAGCTTGCGCAACACCTGCTTGTGAGCACGTAACTTTCTCTTCTGCGCATTTTTCAACGGTACCCGCCCTTTTAAAGTGTTATAGGCACACTCGCAAACAGAGTCAACCAGTTTCTTGTCAGCCGTTTTCATCAAGGCGACACGTTTTTGAGGGTTCATGCGATACATCAACGAAGCAGAGGGACCTGCTTCAAAACTTTGGGGCTCATGGTTATGAAATGATCTGTAAGTGGGAAGTGTCGGTGTTTTTATAGCTTTTGCGTGGTAGGTACACACAGCACCCGGCATCGGTGCGGGTTCTATATCTGAACCATTCGGAGGTACCTTGTTTGAAATCTAACAATATATAGCCGTTAGGCGTATTTGTAGCATCAGTGTAAGCCTCTTGTAAAACACAGGGATTTTCAGGACAGACTTGTCGTGCAAAGTGTTTAATCTGAGCTTAATCCTTGTGATTTTTAAAAAACACTATATAATGGGCGTTTAAGGAAATGTCTCTTTGGCCCTTGCCCTGGTGGAATATATTTTGTGAAGGTGCATGACGCTAATATTTTGATGGTGGCATCCTTTGGTGAAAAGATCGATGACCACTTCGTTGGCTTCCGCATCAGGTCGTCCAGGATAATCAGTTGTGGAGAGTCGTTACTGTTGTCATCCATTTCCGGCAAACCCTTACAGAATATGACGTGGGGACTTGTCCCGTCTTGTTCGAACCCCGGTTGCCATAAAGCATAATACCATGTGATTTTTTCAAGTTTAACGTCACACATTGTGTCCAGGTGACGGATAAAGACTGCTACAAAATATGACTTTCCACAGCCGGAAGGACCGCTTATGATGGTTGAATATGGATGTTTCAACATTTCCATTATGTTTGAGACTGAGTATATAAGCTATATGAGCTTGTCTTTATAGGACAGGAGGGAGGTATGTGTGTAGACGTTAAAACACAAACATAACATTATTTACAATATTTATTTGGTCATGAATAAAGTATGTACACAGTGTAAAGTATACTGTGAATATTTACAATATATATAATTATTAGTATAAACATAATTGGTTTTGTTTAGAATATTTATTTACACACAGTGAAAAGTATACTGTGAATATTTACAATATAGGGGGAATAGTTGCCTCGTTAATAAATATCATATATACGGTTTTCAATTTAAAAGAAAATAAATATACATATATTTACAAAGAGTTTATTATATTTGAATAGATTTTTAAAATAAATATATATATATATATATATACAAACAGTTGACGTAAGTTAAAATATATACAAACAACTAATTGACTAGGAAAAAATCAGGTAGGCGGAGGATTTTACTGGCAAATAAAAAAATATAAAAAAGTATCCCAGGTGCATGAAATAAATAAAAAATATGCTTGTTTTCATGCAGAAAAAATATGAAAACAATCACAAATATTTGAAAAATGGTATGTCAGTGGAACTGTCTAGAGTGAAAGAAAAAAGATGGTTATTCAGCACGTCTAATTAAGAACCTTTTAGCCATGGCGAGTGCGTTTACAAGTACTCTGATACCCAAACGGCAACATATTAAAATCATCGGTTAGCCGACGTTTGGTGTACACGGGCTGGTAGACTTTAGTCTGTGAAACAGTACATACAGTCGCAAGAGCTTTTCTTACAATTTTGTGCAGTATCTTTATGTATCTTTCCGCAGCCTGTTCGATGACAATCGCTTTCAAAAGTTCAAAATTAACATCGTTCCGGTTGCCATAGTTTATGGTGATCCCGCGAACCTTGAACACCGTTTTTGTTTTGGCCGGATCGCCACCAACACAAACTTGGTACGCGTAATTCTTGGGACCGCCAGATACAAAGGCGCTAATGTAGCTTCCCGGACCGTAATCCTGAAGTTCATCAGTGAGGTCACCTAAAAAGTCTCCTGTCGGTGGACCACAATCGCCGGGGCGTTCGGTAAATAGAACGCTATCTGTATCATGATACAAAATGCGGTCCCCCAATTGTTCAAGGATGTTGTATAAGTGCAACCTAGCCATAGCAGTCGTGTAGCATGCCATCGCCACACTCGTGTTTGGGTTAGGGCGAAACGCGTTACGCGCATCCTTGTAATTGAGGAACATAACCTCATCATTTACATCAATGACGCTGTCCACGGTGATGTACGGATCCGTCTGGTACTTGTGGATGCCCTGATAGTCGTTGACAATGGCTACGTGTGGTAAATCGGGTGTTTGCCCAAACTTTCCCCATAGTGAATTTAAAAAAAGGTTAGCCAGAGTGCTGATACCAGGGTTTTTACAAACAGAGCCGAAATCGAGTTTTACCCCTTCCCTTTCCTCATAATTTTGAATATAAGCCAACTTTTCCTCTTGTGAGGTACACCACTCTGGCCACCCACTGGCTTCTTGTTTAATTTTCAAAAAAGTATCAATGTACCCGTGAAACAATCCGCCAGAACGTGTCTGACGGTCGTAAACAGATACATTGTACTCCCACATTTCGTGTACTTCTTCAACGGTGTAGACTTTTTCAACAGCTTTCCGGATCTCATCAATCACCCAGACGCCTGTCAACCAGCGATCTTTTTAGCGTTGTGCTGACACGTGCCTTGGTTTTTCTCCTCCCCGCATTTCCTGTAAAAGATGAACATTAATTTGTCGTGCATCCGTGTAGGCATTACAGGCAGGAATAAATCTCGCGGAGGCGTCAATGTAACTTTGGCTATGCCTTCTACTTGATCTATAGACGGACAAGTAGGTTCCAACGGAATTTTGGGGTGGCCAACTGGGTATTTTTTGTACTTGTAAACGTATGGATACAAAGAACACACATCCAAGTACTTGATCTTTTCTCCACAAGAAAGGTCTGCTTCGTGGAAGAGCTTGATACCATTTGTACGCCCGCCAAAGAATGCATCCTGTAATGCAATAGATTTGACCCTAAGGAGTATTTGAAAGCATTGACCATTTATCATTCTAATTATTAATATATTCAAAAATATTTTACATATAATTATACATATTTTACTTTATTTAAATTGTACAACCTATTACGTGGCGCTTAAATCACGTCTTCCTCTAAATTATTTACTAGTTAGTTCGCGCCTCGAGGTACGATGGCAGCAGCTACTGGAGCTAAACTTAAGAAATGTTAACGTCTTTTAACGTAATCCAGACAAGTTAAGATCTTTTAAAGTATTTCCTCTTCGAGAAGCTTCCAAACGCAATAGGTATTTTTGTTCTGGGTTTGTAGGTGTGTAATTTACCGTTAGAAAGGTTCCTTCGAGAAGCTTCTATTGAACTCAGATATATGTGACTTTTTGAAACTCCGTATTTTACTGTGCAATCAGTCGTGGTCTTGAATGGACGTGCTTTAAGCGATCGGTGATTATAATTTGCTAGGCCCTCGACATGATCGTGTTTCGATTAGAATACTAATAACAATATGTTTTCAATTTAAGGAATAAATAGATATCAAACTTTATGTGATATATTATCATTTATTAAAGTCTAATGATAAGGAACGAGGCATTATAAGTAAAGCACATAGTTGCGTAATAGAAACGATGATTTACGGAGTGACTCTTAAATGATTCTGTTATGTAATATAACAAATAGCATTCTAACGTGGGAGGAGAAATATAACAAATGAATTCCAATCACGGGGCTATTATACGTCAATAAAAAGAGAAGTATAGCAAATGGCGACACAACGTGGGGGTTAATATGCAACTATTAACACTCGCCAAGACTCGAAATGTAACAAAGGACGTCCAACGAGGGGCGGAAAAGAAATGTAACAATCCTAAGGGTTGATAGGCTCCTTGGTATACACCTCGTGCTGGATTACAAATTGCTGCAAGTCCTTGTATGTGCGTTTCATTGCATTAAACATACACTCCCACATCTCTACGACCATGTAGCTGGCATTCTTAAACTTTTCCAAACAAGCCATGGTCGCTTCATATCGCGTCTCCATGGTCCCATGGGGATTATTTTTGACGGGTTTGACCTATCAGGGTAACAGAGAGGGCACCCGTGCCAATAACAGCCCCAGAACTGGAAGACGGTTTTGGTATCTCCAGATTTAACAATGCCGTCTCAACGTCAGCCTAACACATATTAATCACGGCCGTTATCAGCATGAAGAATAGAGACACCACGCTGATGGCCCTCCCAGCAGATCAATTGTACAGCGACGTGCAACTTTTGGTCTGCGCACCGATAGCCACCGTTAGGGATAATACCGATAGTATTCTCTTTAAGTTGACTTCGGCGGTAAACCAACATGGCCGCTCCAGCTATCGTACACGCCTCTATGAAAGGATCCACCTTTGCTTTCTCCATGACCATCTCTCTAAACTTCAGGCAGGCCTTCCGTAGGATCTCTACATCTTTCACACAATACAGTTCCAACTCGCATTTAAAATCAAAGACATAATTTTCTTTTACCAACGCGTCATACCACTTCTCAAAGTGCTCCTTTCCCTCAACTGACATCTCGCCGATGCCGTAGTCCTCCTTTGGCGGCAAGGGACCCCGCGTTTTCTTTTTTGTTGATAAAATGGGGAAAATGTCCCTTGGCCAAAGACTCGTTCAAACTGAAAGTTTTGGGCAATTTGGACAACGACATCAGGAGAAAGTTCAGTGAGTCAATAAAGTGGAGCGGACCGAAACGCATGGGCATGATTTTTCCACCGTTCATTATAAGATCTGGAGTTCAATTTTAACCTCCATCATTTACTTTAAAATAAAATTTCCATCATAGGATTTTGTGTTATGGCCGAGGAGGGTGATATCCTTAATTTTTGAAGCTTTACTTTGTTCTATAAATTCAAAAATTTGGGTCATTGTGGTATCACCCCTGAATATGCGAGTCCAAACGCCCCCACAGTCGGTGCAACGATGATCATTTACATCTATATGTACGCAGGCCTTGCAACACGTTTGCACGGACCATAGGTTAGGTTCGTTCAAGCACGTGCCGGCCGCACCTTGAAGAAGCGTTTCTTGTCTGCATTCAAAATCATATAATACAAACATGAATTTGCTCTTTTCCAGTGACGTTTTTTTACGGGGCCTGCTTCATATAACAGAAATGACCAAAAGGACGATATGAATCGCATACCCTACAAATGTCTCATAACACCTATGTGAATAATTTGATCTTTCCAAACTGAAAAAATGCCCGCATACCTCGCAAACCGTTTTGACATCACAGATCGACCTGTGACCTCTGGAAAAACCGGTACGTTTATGGTTATCAAAGCATGTCTGGTTTGTCAACCTTCGCCCGCAGTCTTTACAGACCACAGATCGGCCTCCGCTACAAACCGCTATAGCGTAGCACTTTTTGCACGCGGATTCACACTTGTGCGCATTCTTATGATCAAATGGCACACGACATTCGTGGCAAAAGTATGAGCACTTAAATGCAACTGTCAAGGATGTTATGACGTCAAAATTGTTTTGCTTATCATCGTGAAAATACAAATCAAGGTAGCCCTTAAAGGAATGTTCGGTGGGAGTAGGCCCCTCATATTGTACCTGTATCCCTCTACGTTCCCGAAACGTCGTGATTTTGTATTCGGAGAGGTATGTTTGAAATTGTTTCATTTCATTGAGTCCACCACACTTCAAAAGATTCACACGGGCATCTCGGCATAGTTCCTTTGCTTTCAGTTTTTGAATAAGAGGACCCGTTTTGATTTGTTTAAAGGTGATCATGTCCATACATCCTGGTTTTCTTTTATTGTCACATATAGCTTTGGCGACAATCAATGCACGGGCAAGGCAAAGTGTGTCGCCATTTTGAATCGTAATGATCCCTTGGTTTTTACGGCTATATGTGCTAGCGGGAGAGAGTTTATCACATTTATAATTACTCCTCCTGCGAGGCTCCTTAAGATGGCAGAGTTTAACGTACAGTGGTGCCGTACTTAAAATCAAATTATTACTCTGCAACACATGACTTACGTTATCAAGCACTGCTCTAGCGTCTAGCTGGTCTGCTTGCCTAAATGAAACGTAAACAGGGCTCAACGTGGAGTCAGTGCTACTCAAAAGCAAGCCAACGTGGTCATCGGCGCTAAAGCCATGGTCCTGCAGCCGATTGAGCAAATTAGTAATTTGTTCTTCAAGCCAGCTTAATGCGGCACGATCGCTTGCTGGAACACCAAGATGTACGTGAATTTCTCTACCAGTATAAAAGAAACGCCTCAATTGTTTAATCCTCTCTTCTACGATACGAAGAGGGACGCCGTTTGACAATGCTCCACCAACCTGATTTACCGGGCCACTAATTCCCATCTGGGGTGCTGATGATGATCCCTCCCCTATCATATCCGCGCCTTGAAGGGAGTCTCTGATCCCCACCTTCCTCGCCCCTACAACAGCGGCTGCAGGAAGACACTTGGTGTTGGCAAATCTCCTGCTAGCTGAATGGGGGCTGCGGAGTTTGGGGTTGGGGCCATGTCTTCCCCCCGTTTCGAAACGGCATCTTCGTTATTCATTTGAGCTAAAACACAAGAGTTTGAATTCAAACACAAGTCAAACTAACTACAAAGTAAGCATTTGAAACAATATTATTTCATACAAAGGCAATTTAAAAAATTCATTCCTTACAATTTTTAAATCAAAAAATTATCATATAAGTTAGCAAAATAATACCTGAAAACAAAAGGACCATTTTAATTTTATAGTTTGTCCCCAGAGTGGACAGTGTGAATATCATAAAAACGTATCCCTCAGTTGCTCTAACTAATCAATTTTAAATACACTTGTTTATTTCACACAATGTTTGGGACATTTCCTTTACGTTAAGTTTATATTTGAAAATTGTTTTCACCTATTATAGCTGTTTACTAAGCAATCTTCTCATTATATGCTCTTTCAACTTATACATCCATTTTTTTATTTTAACGTAAAATAATAATCTCACCTATGGATGAATCAGTCGCATCCAGAGCCGAAAAAATGTCTATTATAGTCTCTTGCGACTATAGGGGTGGTGGTGGAGGTGCTATTATGGGAGACTCCACACACATCATGTGGGCCCATGAATCTGAAACAAACATAACTTGGTATTAGAATCTTTTAGCGTATGTGATAGCCGTGGATAATCATACAGAAACTATCTATTAATCTGAATAGTTATTTACACAATAATAACTATGGTCCGCCCGGACTCGAACCTTTTACACCCCAAATCAGGAAGTATGCATTTTACCAACTGAGCTATGGTGTTATACAATAATATTTCAACAAGTAAAAACCTTAAAATAATATAATATTTATCGTTTAGTATTTATAATAAAACTGCAAATGCCCATTTTTGTTTATGTAAAACCCCCCAATTTAGCACATTATTCATTTTTCAAAATAATTTTTTAAAAGCTATTTATTCTTTTTTACAAATCTGATTTTCCATTGGCCTGCAATTACCAACCGTTTGCGTTCAATTCTTCCATGTAGGCACCGAGGGTGGACAGATCCCCGTATTTCTGCGGATCTCCCCTCAGCGAATTCTCTAAAAAAATACAACACAACAGCTTAGTTTGATATTAAGATTTAAAATAATATCCAGAGGGTTAAAGAAATTGGAGACATTTAGCAGCGTTTGCTCGATCAAGACAATGTGTACTTTATGCTATCACACGCCTCACTTTGAATTGTTAGCCTGTTTTTGGTATCTGTATTTAAAAGCACTACAGTAACGGCTGTCTTCGGCCATCGGCCTAGATTTACAAATATTCCCATGTGCAGATTGGTACCGTTGTAGCTCTAATCGCTTTGCTTATAAATAGACAATCTTTTTTTTTAGTGGTGAGAACGGGTGTTTAGGTACTTTCGAAACGTACAAGAGGGCTCTATTAAAGCAAAAAATTATTTTTAATTGGATTGTTTTCTGTTGCATTTATACTGAACTATACAATATCTTTCATAAGTAAAGGAGTCCCCTCGGAACTGAGGGCGTTGCGGTATTTTAAAACACTATCCTCAAAAAAAACATAATTATGTTAAGTGTAATCCAGTTGTTCAATACATCTTTTAAATAAACTGCCCTCAAAAATTTTTTGGGTTGTAATTACTGTATACTATAAATTACGCTTAAATAAAAAATGCATTATTTAATTTATTATAACCACTCGTGTTTATAAGATTTTAAAATAATATTCAGCCATTTGTAAACTATCAATAAAATTAATTACCATTTAACTATAGCTAGGAATCAAGTTTTTTCAATAAACATTTATTCCGGCATACATTTATCCAAAATGTCATCCACAAAAGTCCCTGCTTATACACTTTAAAATTATATAATGTTTTAATTCACATAAATAAATAAATTTAGACAAGTCTGCCCTGGTTTATTGTAATTTTGAAATAGATCAAAATTTATACAGTTTGATTTAACAACAAATAAATAATAAGTGTGACTGTTAGAATATTACATCTACTCACCCAGATCCGTCAGTGAAGCGTAATCACTCATCCCAGTTTTCTTGTTTAGCACTCGAAAACTGGTTATAAAATGAAAACATTTCAAAACAGGTGCCACTATTTACAGCTACCACCAGCTAAGGTTGCGACAGAGCGATGACGTCATCGGCAAACCCATTGCAAGTGAGGGTTGCGACATCATTCAAGGTCGTGATCTATTCTTGTCTCGACTTGTCTTGTCGACCCGCCAAACTGGCGCCAGGTATGAGTCATCAGGGTTACGACAGAGTGATGACGTTATCGGTAAAACCCATTGCAAAAGAGGGTTGCGACATCATTCAAGGTCGTGATCTATTCTTGTCTCGACTTGTCTTGTCGACCCGCCAAACTGGCGCCAGGTATGAGTCATCAGGGTTACGACAGAGTGATGACGTTATCGGTAAAACCCATTGCAAAAGAGGGTTGCGACATCATTCAAGGTCGTGTCTCGACTTGTCCTGTCAACCCGCCAAACTGGCGCCAGGTATGAGTCATCAGGTTTGCGACAGAGCGATGACGTCATCGGTAAAACCCATTGCAAGTGAGGGTTGCGACATCATTCAAGGTCGTGTCTCGACTTGTCTCGACTTGACTCGTCGACCCGCCAAACTGGGGCCAAATATGAGTCATCAGGGTTGCGACAGAGAGATGACGTCATCGGTAAAACCCATTTCAAATGAGGGTTGCGACCTCATTCAAGGTCGTGTCTTGACTTGTTTCGACTTGTCTTGTCAACGCGCCAGACTGGCGCCAGTCATCAGGAAAACACATTGCCTCATAGAAAGGGAGGAGGGAAATAGTTGCCGGGGGTCAATGACATCGTGTACTAGCTCACTGTATCAAGGTCATGATCTATTCCTGTCTCTACTTGTCTTTTTGAGCCGCCAACTTGGCTCCAGGTATGAGTCACCAGGGAAAACACGGGGGGAGTGTTGCGACATCACACGCAATGATTACGTCACACAGATCTAGACCAACATGTCCGTGGTTGGGGCTGTAGGGGGAGGACAGGAGGAAAGTTGGTCAGGGGTGGGGGAACGAGGCTATTTATAACAGCCAATCAGAGAGCGAGGAGGCGTGGTCACGTGACCAAATCCACCCAATCAGCTGGTGTGCTAGGTGGGCGTACTAGCTACTTTCTACCCAGTGCGACCCACAGAGCGTTTTAATTTTGTATCTTGTTTCTCCAGTATCACGTTTTTTGGCTTTCATTACACTTTGTTTACTAGATTCTCTTAATTTGTGATACCACTGACCATGTCAGTAACATTTCTTACACTTTATAAGAATACACTTTGGAAAGTGATAAACTTAGTTTTTGAGAAGTACAGTACATATAAATAGCCAGAAGTTACTTTTCCATAGTACGAGCTTGCACACATTGATTTTACCAGACATGGTAGATCCACCATCTTACTCTTGACCACGTATGCTCTATATTATTTTAAGTCCCAGATTATTTAATTTTCATGAAATAAGATTATAAGCAGTAAGAGACTCGCCACTGATATCTCTCGTTTCAACAAATACTAAGAACTCCTCCAGTACTTTAAAACCAAAGTATGTCGAGAAATCTAACACTAATTTGTTCAACTGTTCCAACATCCGTTGTTTAATCTGCTTGTACCAAGAAAAGTAACCCTGCTTTATTGGACTTAGTTCTTTTACTAAGGATCACTTCTCCACAAGCTTCAATTAACTCACTTTGAGTAGTTCTACTAATAAATGTTGCATTTTTAGTTGCTGTTTTCAGTTGATTCTTTATATGTGTCACCAGCATCAATACGAGATCTCTAAAGAGCTTTGAAGTTTCTCTCATTGTACGTATCATCATTTTTTATAGATCGCCATCACCAATCCGGATGAAGGCATGTGCCAAGTGTGCCAATCACAGGGCCCCCCAGGTTAGGGGCCCTCTCCCACCTGGCAAATAAATCACTTTGTCTTGTCATATGTATTTTGTGATAATATTATATTTCATTATGTTTTTGTTTTTTTCGTAAAATGGATCCCAAACCAATCTAGAAATTACCCAATAGAAGGTCGCTGGTTGTAGTCCTACAGTCCGTGCTTAAAAATTAACGCAACCTTTGTTTTTGGCAAACCGGAAATACTTCATAACTGCAGACGGCACCATTGACTTTTTACAGAAAAATAAACATTTATTTTATATTCATAATAATTTCTTAGGTAAAATAATAAAATTATTAATATTGAAGAATTAACTAAATGTGATGTGAGAAAAACGCAAAAAAGTTTTTAATAATAAAATATTTTTTACTATACTAATAGTACTATTACATCTGCAGACGACGGACTACATAAAATACTATTACACTGAAATAGTATATAATTTACAGTATTATTATATTATTATCTATTAATTTATGGTACTATAATCTACTCAGAATATAATATACTGTATAGTTTAATTGTAACTATAGTATTAATAATGAATATGTTGATAACAAAACTCACGGGACTCGCCATGATTGCTAAAAGTTTGTCTCTAAATAAAATTACCCATGTATGATATGTACGTAAGATTCATAACCGTTCATTGGTGAACTAACTTGTAAGGTAACCAAGCTCTACTTGGCACAGGGCCCCCAAAAGTATTAAACCTGGCCTATTCATCACGATAACCTCTCAGGGGAAAGTATTGTCAATCACACAGTATAACTGTCTTTATATTTTCTTTTCGATTTTCAATTTTTCTTACTAGTCTCACTTCACACTTTAATCTGACTTCAATTGATTGCATCTTGTTTTGAAAAAAAATATTCAAAACCCATAATTTAGGTTTCATTAAACTCATTGAAGGCGTGGGCGTGAAGCATTTCTATTTATTTTTTGTAATTTTAAAACGGAGTTAGTACAAAACTTGCAAGAGATATTCTAATCCTCCTTCCTTTGATCCAAAAAGTACACATCCTTGGGATTAGACGCGAGCCAAACAAACTTTTCAAACCACGATCTTTGTAAATGCCTTGCACTTCCTGACTACAAAACTAAGGAACCCACAAGCTAGTGGTGGAATCCACGGATCTTTTAAAATCTAGAATACAATATTTTAAGTCATAAAATTTAGTTTCTGAACCAACAAAGATGCCAATATCAAATCTAACTAGACCAACGATTTATACAGATACTTTTTAGTATTTGAACTAAATTCACCCGTCAAGGGTGATTCACAAATCAAGTTTACTGATACGCTATCTTCAACCATATTCACAATTTCATTTCCTGTTGAATCTGGAATTTTTTTTTTTTTAATAAAATAAATCTTTCTGTCGTTTTCGTTTTGACATCATAATGCCGTTCATACCTATACTCACATTAATAACAAAAACCATTATTATTACAAACATTTAAGAGCTGGATGATTTATCCCAATCAGTATCAAGAGCCTAAATAAAATAAAAACATCAGTATCTCAGTTTGATAGAAGTACAAAGATAGCTAAAACCACACACTTTATTAATGATGGGTACCGGAAAACGGACGTACGCAGCTCGACCCAAGTGTACAACCACTCTAAGGAGTCATCCAGGTACACAATGCTACTATTTCCAATTACTACTGACTGGTTTCAAACAAATTAGGCTATTTTCCACTCCACAGAGGAAATTCTTTCTATAAATAACACTAGCATCTTGGGAATGTTTCACATGAACATGACAAGTTGTCATCAGAAGGTGCCAAACTCGTTTACTCCACAGCAGGAAATAGCTACAACCTGCCGGGATTCTTTACACATCCGTCATTTCTTTTTTTAAATGTCTAATTTAAATATGCAGCAAAAACGAAATAAAAACAAGGTCGATTGATGAGCTACAGGCCTATCACAAGATGTATGCGTGATCCGTTCTTCTGGTTGGCGCGAGCTAAAATAGTTTCCAAGCTTTGTACCTACTTGTAGAAGAGAATACCCGACCACCAACAATCGACTCTATTCATCACGTGTGCGCTGTGTAACTAAAGACTGGCCAATAGCAGGCACGTATCAAGGGGAGCAGGGTCTTCAGCTTAAAAATATAACAAATTATAAAATTCTCTTGAATTAAAATTGACGGCTAAACTCTGTGTAAACCACATTTTTATTTCCAAGAGTTTAAAGGATTCAATTATTTCTTTAGAATGTGTTTCGTTGTTTTCGGGTAGTTAAAAAAAATCGTCCGTCCCGCTCCCCCCTCCACCACTCTTTAGTCTTGTATTGACCGTCATCGTCAGTCAATATTTGAGGAATGAGCTCTTCCCGAAATAAAATCCTGGATACGGGCCTGGTCATTAGCTACGTTGGTGACCTGGTGGTCTAGGGGTAAGGTGTCAGACGTCTGTGCTGGGGTCCGGGGTTCAATCCTCGGTCCCGGCACAGATTTAACTGATTACCAAACCCTTACTTCACCTCTCACAAGACGTGTACTAATCACGGCTTGTGAATGCGAGGAACGACAGCACTCCATCGTGGTTCGGATCCCACGTTAAGCTGTAGGTCCTCCATTTCATCTCACAATCACCCTACCATTACACATTAGCGTAAGTGCGTATAACCCGAACTGGTAGTAAGACGTGGTGCAATAATAATAATAATAATAATAATAATAATAATAATAATTAATAATAATAATAATAGCCACGTCGAATGGGTTGGAGGGATTTGTTAAAGTTCTTCAAACGGTGGTGCGTGTGACGATGCAGGTCGAGCTGTGTGACACTTATGTCACAATTGAAAATATATGTTGATCCCTTATAAAACAATCAAGTCTTCTTGCACTTTTCTATGAACGCGTGAATAAAGCATCACTCCTGGGTCTATTGCTATTGGATATGAATAGTACAACTTTAATAAAACCTAATTCTTATGTATTCATCTCCGGTGTAATCTCTGCTACGAGCCTCTCCTCCTATTCCTCTTGCGATGAAGTAATCTTCCTCTAGTCTTATTCATCTCCAGTGTCGTTTATTTACTAGATAACCCTGCCGAGTTAAGGTCATTAAGACATCGGGAATTACTTTGAAAAGTTCATAGCTAAGCTTTCTTAGTATATCGGAAGACTCTTTGATCTAGTTTGTAGAATGTGGTTGGTGGTGTGGTTGGTTGTGCAGTATGATGAGTCCATGACTCGGTTCTTAGGTAAGAGGATTGTAGCTGTATGGTTTGAGGCTTCTTGGATGTCCCTATTATATTATATTAAGGTATATTGTATTATAATATATATATATAGTATTATAATATAATATATATGTGTGTGTGTGTGTTTGTGTGTCTTATATTCAGCATTTGTGTCATAAAACTACGCTTGTTACAACGATTTTAATTCTGCTGTCTACTGCAGCGGGGTGTAGTAAGGTCGGATTGCTTGGTACTACGTACTGAGGTGTCGAGAGTCTGTACGTCTATTGGGGCGAAGCGGGCAGGTTAAATGAAGACTTTCATGACTTAAAAATTGTTACCTAAGGAGGTGAGAAAGCCTATATCTAAGGCTTGTATACAATTAACACCCACTACTATTTTAATCATTATTTAAATATGTGTTGAGGAACTATTTTAATCATTTCAATTTTTACTATCTTTTTTTGTTAAATTTCTACGAAAATACAACGTATTTTAAGTATATTTTAATTTTGTATTTTTAGCAATTATTACACTTTTGAAAATCTAATTATCTAGCTTATATTATGTTCAAGTGCACAGGAAATTTGAAAGTGTTGGGTGTTGGCTCTTCATAGATAACAACCTAGAACAGAGATGTCATCATCGGATCCTTAACGCAGCCCAATTTGACCATTTATAAAAATCAGCGATATAAACAATATGGGAATGTCATTATTTGTTCCTCTTGATTTCATAAGCTCAAAACCGTTTACAATGTTCAATTTATTAAAGAATGCAAGACTCAACTGCAAACATCTATGATTAAAAATAAAGAGTCAAGTAGTATTTTATTTAATATTTTTTCTATCAATCTATATTAATAAAAGGTAGAGTTTGTTTGTCTGTCATGAGCGTTGCGAGAAACCTACCCCACGGAGAAGTCTGAAATTTTAAAATTGGTAGCTCCTTTGCACAAACATATGCACTTTGAAGCAGTAATTTAAAATCTTTGACTAGAATTTTTTTTAATTTTTTAAAAACTTGGTCTAAATAAATTGAATGAAGAGATGTTTTCCCCGTCTGTTTGAAGTAAAGTGTTGCTCGGGTACTTCTGCCAGTTTGTGAAACAAAGATACCAAGTTAAGTTTTTTTTACTTAATATACTAACGAGATTTCATTTTCTTAAATGCGAGCCCCCAAGAATTATTAATGTTCAATGTGACCCTTATGATAAAACGACCCCTGATCTATAGGGCTGTTTCAAAAACAGGGGGCCATTCTAGACATTCTTCACAAAAATTCTATCTAAAAAAACACACAAGAAAATATGATTACTACCCGCTTCGGTGGCAACGTGGTCGAAAGCGCTACTCTCGTGTTGGACTAGGCTGCCTAAGACAGGCAGATTGGGGTTCAATCCCAGTCGGGTGCACTGAGGCTGATTTTCCAAAATTATTTTCCACCATCCTTCCACGCAAATGTAGGTTTATTTCCACTAAATTAAACCTTCTTATTACTAACCCATTAGAGTAGATAAATTATAATTTTTTGATACATCACAAACAATACTCACACGTCTAAATGATTATGTACACGATTCACTGGTAACGAACATTATTTTTTATATATGATTTTTTGTTCTTCATATTATCTTGTCTCGTATCGTTCGTATTGAGGTTATTATAGTAATGGCTTTTTAGTAACTTAGTAAAAGTACAAACATATATTAAGATTATTATGTGTTTTGTTTCACGGTTGTGGCAACAAGAGATATTATAGTACATGAAATAATAATAAAAAGTATTATAATATTCACACTTGTATCGTCTTATAACTGGCCAACGAGATAAATAATTGTATTTTTATAGCTTAGAGAAAGAGCCATACACAATATTAGAGTAAAAATAAAACACTATTATTTTATTAACAAATGCGCTTAGACACAGTTTTTTTATGACATTACTGACTGCCCTCGTTTCGTCTGGTCCACCATCTCGATTTATGAAGTGAACGCAGTCTTTTAGAAACTCTCGTTTGTAAAGAATATTTAATAGAACCACAGACACCACCTCAACCAAAAATAAATATTCAAACGGTTATTTTCATTAGTTCGTGTTCCAATAAAACTGTTAAAAGGAAAACATAATTAAAAATTAACTGTTTGTTATGAAAGTTTTGATTGGCAAAATTGATAGCAGCTAGACGCATGGTTTTACAGTTCATATGTTTTGGTGGATTGATGAGAGTAGATCTGGCAATGTTTATTAGTTGTTAACTACCACCACTCCAGTAGCTAATGAAGATAGGAAAGTAGGTCTGGCAATGTTTATTAACTGTTAGCTACCACCACTCCAGTAGCTAATGGAGATATGCGAGTAGATCTGGCAATGTTTATTAGCTGTTAGCTACCACCACTCCAGTAGCTAATGGAGATATGCGAGTAGATCTGGCAATGTTTATTAGCTGTTAGCTACCACAACTCCAGTAACTAATGGAGATATGAGAGTAGATCTGACAATGTTTATTAGCTTTTAGCTACCACCAATCCAGTAGCTAATGAAGATAGGAAAGTAGGTCTGGCAATGTTTATTAACTGTTAGCTACCACCACTCCAGTAGCTAATGGAGATATGCGAGTAGATCTGGCAATGTTTATTAGCTGTTAGCTACCACCACTACAGTAGCTAATGGAGATATGCGAGTAGATCTGGCAATGTTTATTAGCTGTTAGCTACCACAACTCCAGTAGCTAATGGAGATATGAGAGTAGATCTGACAATGTTTATTAGCTTTTAGCTACCACCAATCCAATAGCTAATGGAGATATGAAAGTAGGTCTGGCAATATTTATTAGCTGATAGATACCACCAATCTAATAGCTAATGGAGATATGAAAGTAGATCTGGCAATATTTATTAGCTGATAGATACCACCAATCCAGTAGCTAATGGAGATATAAGAGTAGATCTGACAATGTTTGTTATCTGATAGCTACCACCACTCCAGTAGCTAATGGAGATATGAGAGTAGATCTGACAATGTTTGTTAGCTGATAGCTACCCCCACTTCAGTAGCTAATGGAGATATGAGAGTAGATCTGACAATGTTTGTTAGCTGATAGCTATCCCCACTTCAGTAGCTAATGGAGATATAAGAGTAGATCTGACAATGTTTGTTAGCTGATAGCTACCACCACTCCAGTAGCTAATGGAGATATAAGAGTAGATCTGACAATGTTTGTTATCTGATAGCTACCACCACTCCCATAGCTAATGGAGATATGAGAATGGATCTGACAATGAGTGTTAGCTGATAGCTACCCCCACTCCAATAGCTAATGGAGATATAAGAGTAGATCTGACAATGTTTGTTAGCTGATAACTACCATAACTCCAGTAGCTAATTGAGATAGAAAAGTAGATCTGACATTGTTTGTTAGCTGATAACTATCCCCACTCCCATAGCTAATGGAGATATGAGAGTAGATCTGACAATGTTTGTTAGCTGATAGCTACCCCCACTCCAATAGCTAATGGAGATATGAGAGTAGATCTGAAAATGTTTGTTATCTGATAACTACCACCACTCCAGTAGCTAATGGAGATATGAGAGTAGATCTGACAATGTTTGTTAGCTGATAGCTACCCCCACTCCCATAGCTAATGGAGATATGAGAATAGATCTGACAATGTTTGTTATCTGATAGCTACCCCCACTTCAGTAGCTAATGGAGATATGAGAGTAGATCTGACAATGTTTGTTAGCTGATAGCTACCACCACTCCCATAGCTAATGGAGATATGAGAATAGATCTGACAATGTTTGTTATCTGATAGCTACCCCCACTCCAAGTTGTCAAAGGGATAAAGAAGCTTGCACCAGGTTTCTTATAAGCGTCGGCAAACGGAAAAACTCCAATTATCTGCGTAGCAAGTCATATTCGAACGAGAGAAATAGAATCTGAGTAGTGACGAGAAGATATCGGCCCTGAATATTAACAAAGATCTTATCACGCAGATAGAGAAGAAACACACTAATATCTCAAACTATGTGAAGTTAAAAAAAAATCTTAAGTAGGCCAATAAATACCTCCGTCACTTCACTGGACAAATCAATAGGGCTTACAAAGATTAGATGGGTAGTTTACACGATTCTTGTCCTAAACACCTGTGTCAGTAAAGAATTCTGTAGTTGTAATATTACAAAATATGGGATTGACTACTTTGGAGCCTGTGGGTACGGGATTGAAAGTCCACACGGACCCACAAGGCTCCATAAGTTCTCACGCATGTACTGTACCTGATATATTTGCCTGTCACTAATGGGGGCGTGGTTAAGATAAGATGACGCGAGACCTACAGTCTTTGCCATACTGTCATTCTGTGATCATTGTCATATTAGTGAGTGCGGCTCTCACCCTCGACCAATCGTGTTATTATTTAATCTTAAAATCTTACTATAGTTTATTTTTATTTTTTATTATTATTTACGGTGATTTTTTGATTGAAAATGGATCAAAAAGGTCATATTAATCAATGGCTGTTAGATGACTCGAACGAAGGCCTCAATATCTCACTTAAACCAGCCAACAGTGAACATGGCAGTAATTCTGAAGTATCTGGGGATGACATAGGTCTAGATCAACCCGAAAGTTCTGGGCCACATTAAATTGGGCGTGATAATGTCACTTTGTGGAACGTTCATCCCCTCCTGCCAGCAGACGCCGGAGACAAGAATCATAGTTATACATCCTCCTGGAGTTAAGAGAAATGCTCTACATGCTAAAACTGTTTATGAATCTTGGTATTTTTTTTCCCAGATAATGTGTTAGAAGGCATAGTGCAATACACAAATGATCGTCTACGTAAATTAAGAACTAACTATACGCAAGAAAGTGATGTTGTGGATAGCAACATTGACGAAATTAAAGCTCTAATGGGTTTGTTGTACTTGGTTGGGAAAATGAAATCATCTCATCTTATTGTACAAGATTTATGGGTGAATGACCCGACAGCCCTGAAATTTTTCGTCTTGTGATGTCATACATAATATTTTATTTGTTGCTAAGGGCTCTTCGTTTTGACGATGTGGAAACAAGAGCTGCAAGAAACGCCATCGATAAATTAGCTCCTATCAGGGAATTATTCGAGAGTTTCGTTCAGCGCTGTCAAGACTATTATTCAGTTGGAGAATATGTCACAGTTGATGAGATGTTGGAGTCGTTTCGTGGAGGCGTAGTTTTAGGCAGTACATGCCTAAAAATCTAAAAGTGGTGGGTACAATAAGAAAAAATAACAAGAAATTCCACCTGAAGTTGTGAACTCTCGAAGAAGACCAGAAAATTCAAGTTTATTTGCTTTTGGTGAAGATGCCTTATTAGTGTCGTATGTGCCAAAGAGTACAGAAATGTAATAATCATTTCAACAATGCATAATTCCGATGACATTGATGAAACTACAGCTGACTTGAGGAAACCAAGTGCTATTGCCTTCTACAATCTTACAAAAGGTGGTGTAGACGTAGTAGATAAGTTAAAAGCCCAATATACTTTGGCAAGGGTCTGCTACAGGTGGCCTCTTCGAAATATTTTTCACGTTGCTTGATGTTGGCGCAATAAACGCCCAAATCATTTTCCGAAGCAACACGGGAGAAAATATTTCTCGAAGGAAGTTCCTGAAAACTTTAGGCTTAGATCTAGTCAACAATCTTTCTAGAAGAGCTTCAACCAGCGGTATTTAGACAGATCTTCGAATGAAAATTCACCAGCATCTTCACTTACCACAAAATGAACGAACACCATTGCCCCAAGCAGGCCAAGGAAGGGTCAAGTGTGGCTACTGTCCAAAAAAGAAGAATCGTAAAACAGCATCTATATGTGCCAATTGCCAGTTCTCTATCTGTGGTGAGCATGCAATCACTATTTGCCAGAACTGCCATGGAAATGCAGACGTACACTCTGAGAATACTGACTAAAAATTATAGTAAACAAGCTCAGCGATTTACGTTGAAAAACAATTAGGATTCATAAATAGTTTTATCGTAATCAATAAGTTTCAATATTTGTCCTTTTTTTGTTCAATTTAGTTTCTCCTTGTGTAAGAATTGTATAATTTATTCTAAGTTTTAATTTAATATGTTCTAAAAATGCTAGTACGTAAACTTTAAAGTGTAGTACTTTATTATAATTTTGTATAAGATGATAATTATTTACCTAATTTGTGATTTTATACAATTAGTGAGATATTTTTATGTTTTTCTTTGTAATTTTTTTGTGATCGTTAAATTTTTTAATAAAAGATTTTAAATGAAACATTTCAATAAAAAAAAGTACAAAACTTAATTAAAAAGGATACACAAATTCTAAAATTATATGGATATAACAAGAGAGGACGTTCACAGATTGACAGTGAGCACGGTGCTCACCCTCGACCAACGGTGTTACGAGACGAGGCTCGACAAACGGAGGGTTAACTAGAACAGTGTGTTTTTAACTTTGAACTGGTAAAGAGAACGCATTTCAAGGCAGTGAAAGTATTCGCTATAGCTGCACCATAATGGAAACAATAAATGTAACTTTACACATTTCAGGGTAAACGAAGTGCACGTGCAAATGAAATGTTTAACCCAAACGTTCCACTTGATATTTAATTCTAAAGAAGGTTCGTGTCGTGTCAATGCAATTACATCTTGAGCCAAAGGGAACAAAATATGCTATCCACAATATCATCAATTGTAGTTAAAGAGTTGCGAGATTAGCAACAAGATAGCGAGCAGACTCAATACAATGGAGGAGCGAGAGATAGAAAAGGACTATCAGGAAAAGAGGGCTCCATTCCAAAATCCCCCGTTATAGCAGAATATTTACATGGCTGTATCCGGACCGACAGAGAATATGGCAGCTATGAGGAATACTAATTCACACTAGGAAACATTTGGCTGCTGTTTGAGGAAAATGCCACGCTTTTTATTCTTATATAATGATCCCTTAAAAGCTCAGGATACAATAATTGTTTATTTTCTCTTATAAAAGTGTCCAAGTGAAACCTGAAAATATACAAGTCTATGCTCAAGGAAATGAAAGTAATGAGCCTTACACGTGTTTCAGTCCACGCACTAGAACCCAATGGTTACACAGGGACAAGACTAGGAAGTGAACAATTTATGCCACTCATCAGTGAAGAAGAAGTTTCATTTAATCCTATTGGGACAACCCTAAATAGGTGGTGGATAGGTTACTTCTGACCACATCACCGGGCACACACGGCCTCGAGATCATTTCTATCATGAAGGAGCTACGATAACCTGGCTAACAAACACTACCAGATCTATTATATTCAGTAACCCCGTTATTCGTCTACAAACTCAAGCATGGCCATCACGTGTGAAATAGTGCTTGAACTCCCACGTTCCGTCCACCAGGGGACACCTTGAAATGAGGTTTCCAAAGAACTTTCGATGGCTACGACCAGCCACCTTGATCTACACTTGTGGTACAGTGTTTTTATAGACTATTCAGAGCAACACAGCTCACTGTAATCAATTCATTATTACTTTTGAGTTTAAATCACTGAAAATAGATATTCTTAAAGAAGAATCAGTATTATATTGTCTAGTTCCAACATCCACCATGAGGGATATATTTAATTTCCGGGTAAAAGATGGCTACTCTCATTTGTTGGTGAAGATCCACTATAAGGAGAGGCGTCTAAGATTAGGCATCGTCTAATAGTACGCACATTAAGATTTCATCAATTGGCAAAGATAAGGAATAATTTTGTTAACATGCATTGGTTGTGACTGTCGACATGTTTTTTTGAGCTTAATAAAATCGTTCAACTAATGTCCTTACGGTGGTGGAAGTTAAGAATCTATTTTCAGTCAACAAACTGTAATGTTTTTCACAGTAACAATAAGCTCTCCTAAATAAATAAAAATAGTAGACCCAAATATTTTTCTATTCTGTAATAGTATGATTCGTGTGGAAACAGAAAGATGTGAGGCATAATATTGTAATGATATTGATTTGGATCAATCTAAAATATATAAAAATGTCATGGATGAAGGTAATTTTTCTTTAAAGTAACATATGTAGAGTATCCTTTTATGATTCATCCATGAAGAAACACGTGCATTTAAGAAATAATGGGAAAAGGATTTCACCATTAAAATATATTTTTATACCATTTTTCCTGTTAAAGGAACAACTACGCAGTATTTGGCAAAGACGCCAATTCCCTATACCAATAAGAAGCTCGTTTTCACAACACCTGTCGCCAGGACTCTTTCTATTAGTTAGTTTTTACACTGTTGACAAGGGAAGTAAGAGGCAAGGGATATGTCATATATAAGCCATTTGTGCGTATAATTAAGGGCAGCTACTGACAGAGCCAAGCAGCCACACACAAGTCACTCTAGCACCCACGCTCACACAAGCAACGCAGTTAGGGACTCACTAGAACTGGATCTCGCAGTCAGTCTATCACAGAATACAACAATTTACATTAATATCACAAGTGTGCATTGATATAAAGCATTTAATTGGAGTATGTATAAGTAATCAACAGATGTCATTTGAATAAACAGCCATCAACAGTTCTCTTTCTTCAATTTTATTAATATACCAATTTAATTAGTGCTCGACCACGGAGCAATTAACAGCTGGTTTAAATGGTATTATTCCGTACAGTGATGATAGGCATCACAGCATTATTATATCAAGGAATTAATCCAGTAGTGTTTCAATCGACGCCCAACGCGGGGCGATTAATTCAATAGAGTTACAATATATCTGTCATACAACTTCTGCTATTTAGTGGTTATAATCCAACTTAATGCAGAAGGGTGCAAGCGTACGCAGCTAGGTGACTGTTAAAGGTCTGTGTATACTCTTGACCTTCGCGGAAAATAGAAAAGCGTATATGATCATCTACACGCTTTTGCTTTCTTTTTATCTAGTAACCAATTTCCAGAGAGAATAAAATTACGTTGATTTCATCACCACCACACTCAAGTCACAGCCTATTGACAAATATTTGTTTGGGCCTCTCAAAGTAGTCCACCCACGCGAAAGGGGTTGACAAATGGTTGGTAGTACATCCAGGTCAAGCAGTAGCACAAATGCGAGTTGGAGCTTTATTTCATTCAGCTTACTCAAGAATTGCCACAATAGGAAAAAAATGAACCTGCTTTCTCTTCTACAGGTATTTTTCCGTTCAAACCGGACGTTTTTTTTCTGATGCATTCGCTTCAACAGAGGTAACCTACCAAAATGAATCAAATGAAACTAGTCATTTTGCTGAGAATGCTGGTGAGCCAGCTTCTAGCACTGTGCAACCATTTACAAACATTGTGGAAGTGGCTGAAGATATCTTGTAGGATGCTGCTAAATACTGTGGTATCTGCTGAACATACCCATTCTCAAGTAAATGACAGTAACTCTGCTCCCAACCAATGTCCATTGCAGAGTATAGAGCCAATTCATCCACTTCCTCAAAGCCAAAAGGAAAAGAGAGGCAGGGCACATCAAAAGTCAGAAATTTTGTCAGCAACACTCTTTAAAAATTGTCTGCTACAAAAGAAAAGTAGAAATTGGAGAAAGAAGAGTGAAAAATAAATAAATAAGATTAAAATGGAAAGTTCTTCAAAGAAACTTTATTTTTCGAAGACATCTACATCAAAGAAAGCATCCTTATCAAAAGCTGTCAAAACAAATGAAGAAATTTTTTGTGAAGGGTGTGGAGAATCGTTTGAAGAAGACTGGGTGAAGTGCGGCAGCTGTTCTGTATGGTGGCACAAATCATGTTCGGGATATGATGAGATTGGACTGTTCGTGTGTGAAAACTGCTAGTGCGTACGCTTTGAATATATGATGCGTACTCTCAGACTACATGGCATAATAAGAATAAGCATTGACATATTATCTCAATATAAACATTATTTCATCTGTTGATGTGAGATTATTTTGAGGTTTCATGCTGTAATACAAAGCAGGAAGGAGAAATAGTTGCAAATATGTGAAAGTATACTTATAGCTCGTAGGCTATGTGAGAATAAATAAAATACATTGTTATAAAAACATAATGAGAAAAAATCATTTAAGCAAAGAGCATAGGTGAAATAATTAACTCTGTTACAAAACCATGAGTATACTACTTGTTCTGTACATTTTAAACTCCCCATTTCTCAAGGCTCTATTAAAAATAATATATTTTCCAATAGCTGGGAAAATATTGGTTTTATAATAATATATTATTTCAAATAAAATTTGTTCATATTTAAGACCCCTACAACTTCTCTACAAAAAGTTATTTCGTATCTCATAGAATAATTGCGACTATGTGATCAAAATTGGAGATTTCCGTTAATGTAAAATACCTTGATAGTCATTTTCATTGATAAATGAAATGCGTCATGTTGATGCTAAACAGTGCTAACGAGTTTTGATCAAAATTGTTGGAGATATTTTTGAGAATATTGAGTTTATTCTCTTTTTGGTGTTAACTACCCTAATTTTAAGGTTAGATAGATAATTCCAAAAATCTCTCTGGGGTACCTTATGAAATCCTAAGCAGTTGTAGCCTAATGAGTAAAATGATTTCCTCTCTAGTCCTAGACATGACATTGCAAAAACCACTTTTTTGATCTCAAGAAGTCATGAAACTCCGAAATCCATCAAAATTTCAAATTTGATATTTTTTGCGACCACAATACTTTATCCCTCAGAGGGATCCCTAGGAAGCAAAAAGAGTATTTTATGGTGGCGTATGGATGTGTCTCTGTTTACGTTCCAGATGTCATCCAAACGATTTTTGGTTAAAATATGGTTTATAGGCTGTTGTAAGCATGATTATAAGCTGAAATATGTTAATTAGGGGCAGTTGCACGGATACATATTGATTCTTCAATCACCGTACTGTCATTCAGCTTGATTCTAGATCAAGAAAAAATTGGGTTGCAGCAAAGTTAATTAGGAATCAAAATACACGGCCAGAGATTTGATCAACTAATCAAGAAAAACAAATATGGCCATCTTGTAAAAAGCACTGTATTTGGAAAATCCATTCTCTATGACTTCATTGTATAGTTGAAAAACTTCATTTGAAGACGCCATAGCTTATGGCACTACTATATTTAAAAATAAATCACACTCAAATTAAATACACAGTATCATTAGTTATTTGTGAAGTTTATGTATAAGAATACATTTATTTAAATAGGTACCTAACTACTGTAATAAATTAATGACCGACCATAATATAAATTTAGAACTGTGTCCTATCAAAATGAAAACCACGTTTGTGAAATCTACTTACGAAGGTTTTGAAAATGTTACTTCTTGGCTGTGATAAGAATTAATAAAATCTGTTCCCTCAACTAAACTCTGCACACCCTTTCCCCTCGTGCACCTTGATTAAAAAAACTTTACTTTTATTAATCGCTTAACTAGGAATGCAAAAACCAACTAAGTTACTAAAACCGATAGGTTATGTTTCCTATCAGCATGACACATTTATCGACCGTAACCTCCTAATTGTTTATGGTGCAACTGAAAGATTGATTCACTGATTGAAGATCAACTTTGATCTTAGCTCTGATCAAGGCATTGATTATTGTTTGTGCAAAAATGCCCTAGTGAGATATTTAAAAAATGTTCATAATATCTGGAAGTTTTCTTCTTGTTACGAAATACGAAGTTTACTGTGAGTGTCAAAGTCTTTAGCGATGGAAATTTTGTCTTTGACTTGGACATTTCTGAGCTTCGCACACCTCTAATAAAAACTGACTAAAATCTAGTCAACTTGTTATTTCCACTGAGCTTGGTGAAAGCATATTTGTATTTGTATTTGGTTCGAGGGAGTCAGTTATCACCCAGTCTGATAATTGAGTGGTGACGTAGCGTCAACACGCCAGCCTGCCCTGGGTGTTAAACTGACCTCTCCGCAGAACACAGGTAAATACGGACGTAGTCAAGTTGTTTACTTGGACATGTTGGTTAATGTGCAAATTTTTCTGGGAGCGGTTTGAAGAAGGGGTGGGGGAATGGGGGGGGAGCAAACAGGGTTACACTTCGAGTACACACACACACACACACACACTCACCCACCTCGGTGGCGTAGTTGGTTAACGCGCTTGTCGTGTTGAGCTCGACTGCTGAGGATGGGGAGATCGAGGTTCGAATCTCGGTCGGGTGAACTGGGGGTGGTTTTTCCTAAATGGTTTTCCACTCTCCCTCCACGCAAATTCGGGTTCACTTCCTCTAATTAAACCTTCCCAATTTTCTAAATCCATTAACGTAATTAGTACTTAAAGCGTATAACCCGAATGGGTAGTAAGACGTGGTGCTAAATATTATTCAAGTACACTCACATCAAAATATATGTTCCATCTAAATTTGTTCAATAATAACTATTTGTGAAGGGATGTATAGTTAATATACCTGACGTACCTAGTTGGGTGAAGATCAATTAGCTTGCGCTTGATAATTATTTGATAACACCACTTAAACCTATTAGAGAGCATCAGAACACATTAAGTAAAACTTCATAAAAAGCATTGAAGAAGTGTCAAGCATAGGTTAAATTTTAAGACCAGATTTTCCAAAAGTATAGAGCCCCTAAAAGTATCAATCGAAAAAAAAAGTATTAATAATTGCATGTCACCACCATCCCATATAATTAAATTTATGGATGTGCCACGGACACCCATAACTTTAGGTGGGTTTTTGCGAGTTATTGTAAGGGTTTTTGTAGTTTTTATGACAAAAAACTTTTAGCACAAAATAAGTAGTTGGGTTCTCTATTTCTTCAGTAAATACTGTATGTTTATTTTAATTTTCTCGGAATTTAACCGGGACATTTTCTCTCCATTTAAAATGTTTCTGTTAAAATGCCTACTTGTTTATGACAGATGTTCAACAAAGTTGAGATTATTATCTGTATAAAATTAAGATATTTGCTCTATTGACTGCAACACTATTGTTTCCACCCTCTGTGAGATAGTCATGTAATCCAGGCTCTAGAACTAGAGGGATTCAATACAATAAAATAAATTAACATTACAACCTTTAGATTAATAGGAGTGCGCAGTGTAACTAACATTATGTGTTGAGGCCGAAGTTTAGCAGGGTCTACAACCCATCTCCAACGCACGCCACTCACTCCTAGAAGCGTAAAAAAACACTGTCCAACTTCAAAGGTCAAATTATATTTCATATGAAGAAGTCGGAGACTAAGTTAAAAGGACTTGGAAATTACACATATCTAAAACCTAGGGATAAATGGCGTAACTAGAATAGTAGACAGTCTTAAAGAAAACTTTGATTTTATTTCAGACAAAATCTTATTAGAGAACAATGCCCTTCTTTTATTGAACCTTAGAAAGTTTCATATAGATACAATATCAGCAAAAGCTAAGGTGCAACAATAACACTCTATGTTCGTCACAAAAAATATTTAGGAACATCCGTTAATTAAATTTAAATGCATGGGATTATTAAAATGGCGTATGACAACATCTAACATATTTCAGTGCTAGTTGTGAAAAAGTAATACAAAATCTTAGCCAGCAACTTTAAAGTTCCGTGATTACGCAACAAACGACTAGTCTAATCGTCTAGCCTAAAGATTATTAACCAACTCTGTCAACATTTGATTGACATTGAAACATAACTCATAAGTTAGATAAATAACGTTAACTAGATAGGAGTAGCTATCAACGTAATGCCTAATTATATTAACCACTTAAAAAGATTATATCCTAATGTTAGAACTACCTTTCCCTATAAATATTAATCCATTTTGCATTGCAACACACTTTCAAAATTAACTAAATATATATTTATTTTGAAACGCATAAGTTAACTAACAATTAGAAAAAACCTCCCCACATTACTTTCTTTTAACAAAATTCATATTTCACTACAATCCTTTGTAAAATAAGAAAAGTTACTCTATATTCCGTAAAAGAACGAAGATTCGTATAAGATATCAACAACAATATTTAAACGTAGAAATGACCAAAATGGAATTTCGAAACATTAAAATATTGATTAATTTACGCAAAAAAAAAATTCTCCTTTCATTGTATAGGTATGTCCTCGAAGCCTACGCTTCGTTCTAGTGTCCGAGCCTAATCCAAGAGTGGTCTCTTTCTTGCTGGACGGTCTTTTATATGGTGCACAACTCATCGAACACTCGAGACGGGATTACACAAAGGGTGGGGATCACTGAGTTCAAACACACGGGGAGAGGGGATGTGCGCGGTACTAGAAGCGTTGATAGTCTTCTGGCAGTTTCTATCTTTTTCTACACGTCCATGTTGTTATTGAGACGGGTGGCGGTGTCTAGTGGCATGATGCGGCACTAGCGTTGGAGCTCTCAGATGTTTGGGTATTGTTAGTGCGAGCTGACGTGTGTTCTTCCCACGGCCTAGTCTGGTCGGTGAAATTGGGTAAGTGATGTTTTGATTGACTAGCCCAATTTTGGTTAACTTGTGGCAATAATTGCTACAGTCACAGCTCACAAGAGTGCTAGACTGCAACACTATTGTTTCCCCCCTCTGTGAGATAGTCACAGCACGAAAGAGTGCTAGACTGCAACACTATTGTTTCCACACTCTGTGAGATAGTCCAAGCTCACAAGAGTGCTAGACTGCAACACTATTGTTTCCCCCCTCTGTGAGATAGTCACAGCTCACAAGAGTGCTAGACTGCAACACTATTGTTTCCCCCCTCTGTGAGATAGTCACAGCACGAAAGAGTGCTAGACTGCAACACTATTGTTTCCACCCTCTGTGAGATAGTCACAGCTCACAAGAGTGCTAGACTGCAACACTATTGTTTCCCCCCTCTGTGAGATAGTCACAGCACGAAAGAGTGCTAGACTGCAACACTATTGTTTCCCCCCTCTGTGAGATAGTCACAGCACGAAAGAGTGCTAGACTGCAACACTATTGTCTCCACACTCTGTGAGATAGTCACAGCTCACAAGAGTGCTAGACTGCAACACTATTGTTTCCCCCCTCTGTGAGATAGTCACAGCTCACAAGAGTGCTAGACTGCAACACTATTGTTTCGCCCCTCTGTGAGATAGTCACAGCTCACAAGAGTGCTAGACTGCAACACTATTGTTTCCCCCCTCTGTGAGATAGTCACAGCACGAAAGAGTGCTAGACTGCAACACTATTGTTTCCACCCTCTGTGTGATAGTCACAGCTCACAAGAGTGCTAGACTGCAACACTATTGTTTCCACCCTCTGTGAGATAGTCACAGCACGAAAGAGTGCTAGACTGCAACACTATTGTTTCCACCCTCTGTGAGATAGTCACAGCTCGCAAGACTGTTGGGCTGCAACACTTTTGTTTCCACCTTCTGTGAGATAGTCTCAGCTTGCAAGAGTGCTGGGCTGCAACACTTTTGTTTCCACCTTCTGTGAGATAGTCACAGCTCGCAAGAGTGCTGGGCTGCAACACTATTGTTTCACTGATAGCCCGCTAGTCTTCATAGTCGAGTGGTTCGAGGGACCAACCACGAGTCTTGGGAGCTTTAGGGCATTATCAACGCAGGAGTTAGTTCTATCATGGTATCCAGAGAGTAGTATTCTTAACAGTTGAACTTTGCATTTGAAACTTAGTATACTGTTCTACGTAAGTCCATTTAGTTTGTAAGTCACCTGCTAGTATAGTTCTCAAGTTACAAAGTTCTAGCGATAGTTCTACGATACAAGTAAATAAATTTAAGTATAAATTTGATGAGATTTTACCTGCGTTTATAATTGCATGTACCTTTCGTTTACTCTGAAAAATACCAAGCCATAGTGGAATACATCAAGGTTCATGGTAAAGGAGTGTAGTTTGTAAACTATGACACTTGTAGTGAAGGTGGAAATCAAGCCCATCACAACACAAGGCTTTTCATTTGCGATTTTTTGTGTGAAAGAAGATTACCTAGTGATTCTATCAACTTTATTTCCCCTCCTCTCCTCTTTCTTTGACATACCCTGCCCCTCCTTTCCTCATCTAGTCTTACAAAACGCCCCTGAACCAATCACTAGCTATTTCTGCACGTCTCGTTACCAGGAAGATACTCTCTGTATAATGTGGAATGATTGAGACTAGAGACAAAGCAATCATGTATATACTATTTTCATATTTACCTTGACATGCGTTGTGGTGTACCTTCTTTAAATACATATCATTTTATATTTACATATACAGTAATTATACGTTAATCTCCCGTGCACATAGTCTTTTATAATGCGTCGTTTACAGTTAAGATAGGTCCAAGAATATAAATAGTCGCATGACAGCACGATTCACCATTTGATTAACTTGTACGAATTTCTCCAAGGTAGGTCAGACCTCACTGCGCCCTCTGTATTGTTAGCCAATTAAGTTCCTACTCGTTATCAACGCCACCCTCTTCTTTCTCTCCGTCTGACACAACGCGTCCTCATCCATCCCGTCCTTGTTGAGCTCGACCTGGCTGCGGAGGACTATTATCGGTTCATCCCCCTCTTCCTTCAGACTGTAAACGAGGCAGGTCTCGGAGAAGTCCTCCATGAATTAATTGGGCTCACACATGCCAGAATTATGGCAACCCAGCCAGTGCGTGTTAGAATCATACGTCACTGAAAACCCTTGTTGTCTTCCACGATGTTGTACCTTAGGCCTTCGTAGCTAATCTTAATCTTAGACCTGTCCTCCAGACCCTAACCCAACTGTCTAAACATATTGGGTGGGTGTGAAACTCCCCATCCACACTCACCTTTACATGTTCAGAATGTAAAGGAGGGTAAACTTGCCAGGCAAGTGATTCTCCCCCCTCCCCCTATACAATGCCCACCGCATTGATTCACGAATTGTGTGTAGAGTCAAAGCCTAGACATTCGACCTACATTCTATTGCAGGCAGATCTGATTATATTTTCTACAAGGTAAACACCTGGATATGAAGTCTTCACAATATCCTGAGTGTAAAGTCCTCCCAAGATAAATTTATCTCTCCTGTGTAAAGTAGAAAGGTCCTAAGATTTGTATCGAGGACTTCACTTATTTTGAACTGTTCAGTTGACCAGTTTACTGTAGACTACTTCACGAACACGTCCTTATGTTTACTGGTACGAACGAGATTTCTATCTTTAAACTAGTTAGACATATAATCTAACATCTTGGGACATTGGTAGATGGCTTGTAAAAGTCTGTCGTCCTTAACGTCTATGAGCTTAATTTTGATGGCCGAGTGTACCGTCTGGCTCTACTCGCCCAGCAAACAATGGGTCATATTGACGCTTCACGGTACATCTTCTCCCCATCATGTTCTTAACGTGTGATTAAATCATTCCGTTACACTGGTCTTTACGTTTTTAAACGTTGAATAGTGATTGGTCCTCTTTCTTGCCATGAGAGTTTTGAATTATATGTTGTAAAACTCGTTTCTACTGTCTATTTGTAGATGACCTAGGGGAGGTAAATCCTTGGTGATTTACTTGCGAAGGGTGAATGCCATAACCACGTTAACATTTTGTCCTATCTTTACCTTGATTAGTACGGCCCAGGCAGTTTGGGATACACTTTGATTACGGTTATAAGTTACTTGCACTCCTTATTCGATCTAGAGTACGGTATCATCTCCATCAGATCAGTCTGTAACAATTCGTTCAACCCCCGTGCCCCATCATGTCTTCTGGCGAACCACCATTTTTCAGGATAATTAAGCTCACGTGTACTCTCCCATTTGACAGTAGACATGTTTCTGATGTAAATCCGAATGTAATTAATAATTTATACGATGATTCCAGCCCCACGATTGAAACGATCTCACTATCATGTACTGAATTGCCCGCCCAGGTATATGTGTACTAGAGTAGTAATTGACCGACCAATTAGTTCATATCATTCCAATGGTTATAAGAGATGCCTCTTTCTCTCTCCGTCTTGTATAGACTGTTCCTCTTGAGTTCGTCCTCCTCATAAAACATAGTTTTGATGATGCGTAAATACTTCGAGCCTGTGCGTGACTTGAAACGACTGAAAGGTTCGTTCCTGAATCGGTGATTGTTCGTTCCTCGAGCATATATTTTTACATATCAATATTGTCCTTGGTGTAATTCAGAGGCTCTTTATAGAAGAGTAATTCTGAAAGTTATCGAATGTAAGGAACCATTCTATTATTAAGAATAACGTAACTCTAATCAAACAATATAAGCATAACCCTGAGACTGGTCGCTTAACCAGTGTGATCTACAACGTAAGTTATATCAGAGCAAGCCTTAAGTGTATAAAGAGAGAACTACAATAAATGTTTGTTATGCTTCCTCTCAGATGGGTCTTCCACCTCTTCCTTCTACTTCTTCTCCACCATTTCACGATCAGTTCAGGTTTCACGGCCTTCTTTGCCATATTGTTTGGCAGTTAAGTGAAAGTCCTGAAGGTTTCTCTGATGATAATATCCCGTTCGTGTCGTGCATGCCGTAGCTATTTATACTTCCGCATCATTCACTCATGATAAAGGAATCGAACTCACTGTGGTATCGTCCCTTACCCATCTTTTGATCTTTGCTCAAGACCAGAAAATCGTGTTTATTCTTCCAGCATAGTGAGCACTTCTCTTTAAATCTCGGAGACGTCATCTCCACGTTCACGTGATCATCGTAGAGGTGTCTAAGGTTCATGTAATGCATAATGTCTAGGAGGAGAAGGTTGTAGTTATTTCTCAGCATCTCTTTAGTGATGCAAGGGCACGTCTGATCTATAAAAACAGTCAATAGCCATATGTCTACCCGTACTGAAATAAACATGTACGTTATACTGTTTATCGCAAGCAACATCGTCGAAAATGAAAACCGAACCCAGTTTCACCTCGGATAGTGGGATGGTTCCCTAGTTGTCAGGGTAAGAGAAATAACCCTTGAGCAAGAGTATTTTTTATAAACTCTGATTCTTAGGTTGATACAGTACTTTAGTGTAGACGGACTCTTTTTTGAAGTGTAATCCATTGGATTGCTCCAGCAGACTAATATTAACGTTGGTTTCACCACAATTCAAAGGTCTACAAATGAGAAAGCGGATAGTATCTGGTAACAATGAACCGTAGCTCTGAAGTAATCTTTTACCTACGTCGTGATCAGTATCACACACAGGTGACGAATCTGTCTGTTTCACAGGCCGCATGTCAACTAGAGGATTAATATAATGAGAATGCCTAGTTAAATGTCAATCAACACGTGCTATGAAGTGATTAAGGGAGGTAGGATTGTTGAGTAATATCCTCAACAACTACCCTTTGAGGTGCATATGCCCGGATACCAGTATTATAGACCAAATACCAAGCTTTCTAACAGTTGAAACAAGGTGATTCCGGAGTCAACGAGTTAGACCGTGACTGTAGGAAGCATATCACCTACTCCAAGGTGAAAGACCTGTATGATGTCATACTGCAGATCTGTAGTTTACCAATACAGTGTGGAAAATAGCACCCGCGTCATGTCTCAAATTGGGTGAAAAAGCTGCTACATAGTCTCTAAGCGGGAAGTATAGTCCTCAGCCAGATGGGTATCTGTAAACAAGCAGGTATGCTGTGCTCCAAATGTACACTAAAACAATATCCAAGCAGGCACCGAAAACCACTTCTGCACTGGCTGCTCCGAAAACTTTATCATCTTCTCCAGATATCCCCTCTCAAGTAATGGCTATGAAGCAGGAATGAACATATTAGTCTACAGGATTATCACAATTAGTCTACAGGAAATATACTATCCCTCAGGAACGTCCTAGGAAATGTGCTTTTTTACAAACACTTGAAAGACAGAATGGTGGTCTTACTATGCTGGGAGATGCCCTTATAGACCAACATCAAGTCTGCCTTGGCGATGTCACCCAACTGGACGTCGGTCAGCAACAAGAAGTGGTTCAGCAACTACACACTGTACTTCCTGTCCAGAACAACGAGGAGTCGTAGACCAAAGCGTGTGTTTATCACCTAGATACTGGTTACGCGTTAGCTGCATCCAATCTCTAAATCCGTCAACTTTATTAGAATGATCTTGATGTATCTTACTATACGCATTAAGACGCTGTCGTATTCATTCAAAATGTTTATGAGTGAAGACTAATGATTTTATTTTAAAGGGTTAGGTCTATATCATATAGAGTAGGCTGATTTCTAGCCATTTCCATGGAGTACGTGGCTCTGACCAATAGGCATGCTAGAGAAGAGAGGGAGGCCTGCATGCATAACTGGTTCAAGGTTATTCACTTTATGTGGAGAGAGAGAGAGAGACATCTCGAAGGACGCTAACCAGGCAAAGACTAAAAGGAGTCTGAAACAGTGTAGCTGGTAGTTTTGTTTGAAAGGCGTAGCTGGTAGCTTTGGTTGGAGCAGAGTAGCTGAAAGCTGTGTTCGAAACAAGATATCTGCTATCGAGGTAACGGAACAGGGACAGTGGTAGCTTTGGTTTAAACAACGTAGTTGGTAGCTGGTATCTTTAGTTGAAGGAGGGTCGATGGTAACTTTAAGTAGAACGGGCTTTATTTGGAACAGGGAAGCTGGTAGATTTGGTTATAACAGGGTAGCTGGTAGCCTTGGTTGCAATGGGGCAGCGGAATGGCGTAGCTAGTGGCTTTGTTTGGATTGGGATAGCTAGTAGCTTTAATTTAAACCAGGTAGCTTTGCTTGGGACAACCTAGCTGCTAACTTTAGTTGAAATGAATTAGCTGGCAGCTTCAAACGAGGCAGATTTGGTGGAAAAAGGGTAGCTGGTAGCTTTGGCTGGAACGACTAGCTGATAACTTTGGTTCGAATGAGGCAGCTGGGAGTTGGTTTCTTTGGTCGGACCGAGGAAGCACTTAAATTATCTGGTAGCTTTGGTTTAAAATAGTCGTATGTCAAATGTGCTAAACGTGTGCTACTAGGATGTGTCACATGTTCTACTAGGCGTGTGCCACATATGCTATTAGGCATGTGTGCATAGGCGAACATCTGTACAGGAGGTAAACTTTATTGGCACTCATACTGAAAACGGTCCTAAAGTTCCAGTATTGAAAGTTGACATTATTGATTTCTTTGAGGTTTTGTCTACCTATTTAGTAATAGTCCAGAAAAGTTGAAATCTTGATATCAACGTCAGTATATCGATTTATCACTAATCGGGATACGAACACAGAATAGGAATTAAGGGACGTCCCCGATTCTCCTGGACACCGAGCAGTCCTGCATTTTGGGTGCCTGTCCTACTTCCCGATGAAGTTAGTTTTGGGGCGTCTTTTATTCCGTATTGTTAGGATAACTGATTTGCTTGATCATTAAATTATCTTTGATATCATTTCTATAATTCGTGTTAATGTATAATTTTATGTTACATAATATTTCCTAACAAGATCAAACATTACATTGTACACAGAGGTCCTAGCAAGAGAAGTGGAATTCTGTACATTTAAGAAAAATAAGGGATAGATATGTAAATTTCATGTGAATAACATCAAGTAAAATACCAATTAAACCTTGTATTTTTTGCACCAATTCAATGGATTACTTTAATTCACTACATATAAAATTTGCATATAATTAATTAAAATACAAACTAAATCATTTTGTAGAATTACCCAGATTTGGAAGGCAATACCGATCTTAGTAGGAAAATAGGCCTACAAACCAGAAACAAATTTATTCGTGTTAAATTTGAAAGTGAGATACATGTACAAATGCAACGAAGCAAATTAATCTAACCCTTTATTAAACTTAATATATATATACATGCCTAAACTCCAAACTACTTTATTTATTGGGACAAAAGTTATAAAGAAGCGTGTCTGCTCTTTCTGCTGCACTAGAATCAGCATGTATGCAACCAAAACAATGGTCACACCTGTAGACCTACCACAATCCCATGTGCCTCCCAAATTACTCACAAAAACATACAATTGGAATCTGTTTCATCCAATTTAGGCAAACTAGCAGAATATCCAGGTTCTAGAACATCCATTTAATCGTAATCTCAGATATTTGATGATCACGCTTCATTTGAGCTAACTCGTAAAAGTTTTTTTCTCTTTACACAAAATACACATGTTTATTTACATTTATTAATTTTATTATTGGAATAGGCCCTAGTCTTTTGCTTTTGATTCTACATTTATTCTATATATCATATTCTCTTTCTTCTTCTTTCATATTTACTTTGATTGTCTTCTCCTTACGTCTACAATCTGCTTCTTCGAGTGTCTTTTTTATGGGTGTTGCAATAAAAATAACAATGATTTGCATTCTTGAATAACGTATCTGTTTTTATGGCTTATAGGATGTAATAGTAGATATATCTTCTATAAGAACTATTTTTGAAGTATATTGTTGTTGATTATCAGATGGGCTAGCCGTAAAATAGTCACAGCCTGGGTAATTTCTGGTGAGGCAAAATTTTCCTCCATGAATTTGTTAGGGTTTATTGGAAATATTCCTGACGAGGAAAAACCTTATACTCTCTTCTCAATGGTTGCTATCCTTATTAAAGCCTTATTAAGAAGGAAATAAACATCGTCGGACTATATCTTCTTACAGCAAAGGCCTTGAGAAACAATTTACACTCTCTCTTGAAAGAAGTTTTAGTGGACAAAAAAGTTTTGTCCAGAGACTGAAGTCGATGTGATGTGTGTGCTGGAATTGTCAATACTATGATTACTACCAATAGCATTTGTGGCAGCACAGATAGTAGTATTTGTGCCTCTCTTCCAGCTTGTTGATGATCCTATATGTTATTGCCCTATAAGTCCTAATAATTTATATGAGTTATGTGCCGTTGGTATTCCGGTTTTATTCATATTAAAAATCCACAAACCAGGAACCTTATTTTTCTCCATGACTGCTTTCAAATTTGAGAAACATTTTTTCACAGCATCCTGTGACTCAACTCATGCTTGTTGCTCATGGTTTCCTAAGGCTTAATTCTTGATTTCGCAGAAGAAACTCGCTGAGCCAGTCTTTTCCGCAATTCTCGCAAAATGATATTGAAATTGTTTGGAATGTTATTCCTAATTGCAAATTCAAACGCAATTTTCTGCAGCTCGAAGGGTGATTTCCTATGAAATGTTTAAGCCACTCTCCAGGCCATTTTGCTATATCTGTTCTCCTCTGTCTCTTTCTTGGTACAAAAAAACTGCAGTCCATCTAACGGATTATTTTGATTTAAAAAAATATATAGAGGGATATTGTAAGAACTTTCGTTTTGTGCTAACAGTTATAGCTGTAGACTTTTATAAATAAAAGTAAAGTTGTAAATACATGTTTTAAAAAAAGAACAAATTTTGCTGAATGTACTTATTCAATGTTCAATCCAGCGTTCTGCACACATTACTTATTGGGTGAATAGTATACACTATGTCGAGCTATATTAACTCTCCAGTATTCGCGTGGACACCTACAATGGTTTTACACGCTTGTGGATTCTGAATTCGCTACTGTCAATGAAGTTTTTGGTTGGATATCGCACAGTTATTAGTACTTTTATAACATTTAAGAAACCTAATTTTAATTTAATTTTTTTTTATGTATTAAAAATTCCCTTTTAATATTCTTGCATTTTTTTAAAATTCTGTGTTTCAATAACTTATAACCATAGTACAATTTTTATAATTAACTGACTTATAACTTTACTTATGAACTAACTTGTAACTTAAAAACATTTTCATACATAGAATACAATACAAAAAGATTAACAAAATCAATTTTTAAAAAAGGAGTTGTAATTAAACTAAAACTAAAATTACAAAGATAACACACTAGTTATATTATTTGCTAAGTTAATGCGTCAATTACCTAGCCACTGTCAAAATAATTATCATTTAGGTCCATTATTTGCATTATGTTGTCACATTAGGAGCACACATAAGAAACAGCGTGTCCCAAACATATATAAATGTCGCAACCTTTGGACTGGCACTTGAATCGGGCTCGAGTTTTTTTTTTTTTTTCAATCGCGAAAATAACACCTTTCTCGGGCTCCCTCTTCAACTAGTCTGACTTCTAGTTGAACTTTCTGCTGTTGGGTTCGCAAACGCGAAAGGTCATTCAGAAGCTCATTAGCAAGTAGTTTTCAAAAGTCCTTCCTTGCCACGTTGGATGTAGTACTATCCTTGTAAATTTATGCATGAACTTATCCATGCAATATTCAGATATGAAAAGAATACTGCCAAAGTACATCTTTGAGCTATTCTGGTTACAGAATAAACACACTTCATTTCGTACACCTTATCAACACCCAATTTTGTTTCATTGCAAAACGTGATAATTTTGGATTTATGAACTTCAGAACCCTCTAGATTTTCAATTTCATCTTCCTCGCTATAATCAGAAGCACCAAATTCTTCTGTGTCAAGTCGGTATATCTTTGTCGTTCGGGCCGGATATTTTCCTGTAACTAAAAGTGTAAAAGTATGAAAACACTAAACAAAAAACAAACACACACACACAAACCACGCACGCTCACTCACAGACGCACGTGTGTATGTGCGTGTGCGCAAACACATACACACACTACATACAAACCCCATCCATAGTAAATGTATGAAACTTATTATTCAAAGCTCCTACTTTTTGAGGCAATATATTTTCAAAAAATGCTGATAATGAAGCGAAAATTAAGTTTAAATCTCTTAAGAAAATATATTACTCATAAAAATTAGGGCCAAAAATCATAAACAATGCAATAAAAATAATAAAACTTACTTGAAGTGTAAATACACGCGTGCGGATTCACAGCCCCAATATTGAAATGTCAAATGCACGCGCGCGGAGTTACAGTCCACGGTACTAAACAAAGTATAACCAGCACTGGGCAATCTCGGACCCCATGACCTGTGGAAAGGCAGTAGGGGAAGCTACCAGGCAACACAGCTCTCAAATCAGTTTTACAAGCCAATAACATAACTACGATTCTGCGGACTCCACTACGCGTGTACTTGAGTGTTAAGGGGATGGATCATCATGATAGATGAGCGCGGCCGGTTTCTAAGGCGATTCCTATGTACCCGATTACTAAGAAAATTACTATACACATTTGAAACAGATTTTTACTACTGTAAAGATCAATTCACTTGCATGGCTTATGTTTTATTCTTATCTACCCAGCCAATTCAAATTTATGTTTTAAAAAATAATTTAAAGAACACCGCATAAAACAAACTGGGCTTGTCATTGAAATGTGTAAGACTTAAACTAAAACTGTTTTCATTATATTACAATAAACACATTTCTCTATCTTTTAGTATAATTTAACGCTAATTAAAAGGTAAATATTTGTAAGCAGCTTTGTTCAAATGATTTTTACATGATCGTATTTTTTTGGTTTAATGTTTTTTTAATCTGCAGACAAAGCATAAACTCATTAAATATGATTGAGAATAATTATCGTTTCATTTTTCAATATACATATTGTTCTAAACTAAAATAAAGTGGTACAGTTTTATTTTAATTAAAAAAAGTGTTGTGGTGCTGTATGCTGCGACCTATCGGTGTAAGGTTTAACAAGATGAGCCTCTCGTGAAAACTCAAGGCAGTGATGCCAAGCGTTGCACTGTGATCCACAGATGTTCGCAGGAAAACTATCAACTCGACTACGTTCATTTATGAAATCAGTTGTGTGAATACGGTGTGTCTGTCGATAGTTTTATATCCCGTGTTACTCATTGAGAGTGAACTGGGAAGAAGGGAGGGTTGATAGGGTGGGATATTATCACCAATTTCTCCTACCCCCCTTCCCCCCCCATCGAAATGTTCCTTTCTCCAGTTTGTTAAACTCTCCTATGATATACTCGAGTTTGAAGCTTAAAGATGGTTTGCATCAAACTTCAAATAGATTCTATAACAATATGTTATTTCTAAATGCTTAACGGACAGCCCAAATAGCTTTTAGTGGCATTCCATTTTCAAATATTTGCCACTGGCATGGAGTCAATCCCCTAAAAACTCCTCAAAAATATATTTTTTTACAAACTACCTCACCCAACACTAATAAAGTTTCGCCAACACTCTTGGAAATCATCACAATTAGTTTTTTTTAATGGCGACTTACTACCCATTTGAGCTATACACATACATTAATTACCTTAATCAACTAGGAATGAAGAAGGTGATATTTTAGATTGGATGTACCCACATTTGCGTAGATTGAGAGTGGGGAACCATTTTAGGGAAAATACCCGACTAGGATTTGAACTTCAATCTTCCCACCACCAGCAATCCAGTCTAATAGTGTCCCACCGTATTCAACTGGCATGCTGAAGACGGGGAGATCACGGTTCGATTCCGGTCGGGTTTGCTCAGGTGGTTTTCCTTAAATAGTTTTCCGCTCTCACGCCACGAAAATACGGATGCACCTCCTCTTAATTTAGCATTCCTGATGCCTAACACATTAGAGTAATCAGTACATAAGCGTTAATCCCGAACGGGTAGTAAGACGCGGTGCTTAAAATAAATAAATAGAATTGCGTGTTTGGAGCCGTTTTAAAAAAAAAAACACCCTCAGTACACTCTACTGGGAATGGAACCCCAATCTCGTCACAAGCAATCCAGTCTAATACGAGAAATTCGAATGAAAACTGTTTTCTTCTACTAGGTAAGAAATATAAAGAAAACCATACTACTGATTATTTGAGCTCAACCTAAAAATAAGCAGCAGATTTCTGCAAAGTGAGTAGTCTCTGATAAAAGCAGTACTCTAGCGTTTCTTTCCCCTCCAAGAAACTTGAACCATGTAAACAACAAATTAGCTCCCTTCCCCTAGACTATTTCGGACCAAACTTGACAGATATGACAACACCGCAACTCTAGCTGTTGGTTAAACAGTCCAAATAGTTCAATATATGGACGTTTCTTAGGAGTTGCGGTGATGCGCTAAGTCGTTATAATATATCAACATGTACTCAATAATTATGTTACTTAACAATTTACCATGTTTTATGGAATATTGATCAATCCATTAAACGAGTGTACTTTATTAAATGCAAACAATCAATCATATTAAGTTAACAAAAGTAAATTCCTCTTTGAACCATTCCACTGTTAGTTGTGTGTGGACCGACATCGGTAGCACAGTGGTGACGTATTCTACTGTACTGCAGAACATTACTCGAATAGAGTAGATCTTAAAGTACATAGAGTTGGGGTTTTCAGGATTTTGTAATGGAATCCTATAACCAAGCTAATATTTATTGATATTAATTATCTGTACACTATTTGATGAAAAATTTAAAATAATAACTGTAATTGAATTTAGTAATTTTTGGGGGGAAATGTGACCCCCTGTAAAGTGATACCCTGGGCAATTACCCCCCTTTTCCCTCCTCTATCCACCAGACGTGACCCCGGCCAGGTGTGCCATGCACAGAGACCCCAAAACTGTGAATCTGGGCCTGAGGGTGAGAGAGGTGTTAGTCATTCATTATTTACGAAGATATTTGGAAGAATAAACACATGCAGTATCTACATTTATTTTCTTCTTACCTGATAGCTACCGCAATCATTTCTTTAGGTTGGGTGCAGTTCCTCATTTTTGTGTTCTGAAGCTGAAGGAGTGGCTGTAATTTATTGTGTGGTTATTCCAAACATCAAATTGACATTTGGAAAAAATTAAAACCCTTTTTTCATAACTCTTGAGTTCCTAATAAGGAGTAGCAAATACACCATGCTTATCACGCTTTTGAAGCAATGGGTGTACCTAAATCGTCCTGTTTTGTATTTCTTTTATTACGTCTCCTACGAAAGTACCACATTGCAATAAGAATACCTCGAGCAAGGCTCTGGTTTCGAACCAGACCGAGAGCTCTCAGAGATTGGGAATAAAACACATGTTAAAACAGGACCTGATGATAACCTGATACTATTTTCTTCTTCAGGTTTTAAGCCGGTCCGATGAAACCTGATAGTGTGAAAGGGATATTAGAGGGTTCCCCTGGGCAATAAACCAACGGTAAGGGGTCTGGTTTCTGTGTTTTCCTCTTAACTGGTAGTTGGCTGTCGCTCAGAAGTTTAATAATAGAATTAATCAAACCCACCGAACGCTACTAACCTGTTCCCTCGTGAAATGAGGTGTGAAAGTGCGGTGCATAGTTGAGAGTGTGAACTGTAGCTCAGAGAGGAGGCGTGGCCACCACTCAGGGCATAAATGTGGTGAGCACGTGAACACCGGGTTGGTGAGTCTCAAGTGTGAACTATCCTCACAGTACTCACCGTGCTCATTTCGCCAGGGGACGACCCCCTTCCCAGCCAACCAAACTAGACATGGTCAGTCGATCTCTACAACATTTTGAAAATCATCCATTAACAAACAAAATTGTTAGCCCTGGCGCCGAAGTTTTAGCCCACGAGGGCTTAATTTTAAGCTTATTTCATATTTTTCTTATAAACACATAAAACTTTATTTTTATTTTACCTCTTTATTCTCTTTATCAAGCAGATTGTAGATCTTTGAGTGAATTAACATTAATCAAACTCTCACACACAGCTTTATTTAATCAGCTCTTACAAAAACTCAATTAACTACTACCAATATTTCCCAAGTAAATTCAAAACCCATCTATAAAATATACATTTGTTACCATCAATTTGGTAATTTTAAGTAATAAAAGCATAATTTAACAATTAATTTAATAGAAAACTAAAATGCCCCAATATTGGAGTTTATTTTTCTCACACGAGAAAAAAACTCTTTCCCAACAATATAGTAACTAACATTGTCCCTAATTGTGATTGCCTTAAAATATAAACAATACCAGAATGGTAAAGCCAAAGTAGTCCTTATTGACCTTTTTGCCACGGATAAGAACAGATTGGAAAAAAATATGGTACGGCAGGCGCACCGCACAGACTTTCTCTCTCTTTCTATAAACTCGTAAGATTTTTGAACGGAATAATGTTTAAACAAATCACTATTTTTCGAATTCTAATTATTTCTAAATTCGCTGTTTCTGTGCAAACAAAGCCAATACGAAGGCTTTTATTCATATAATTTTGAAATCAATATTGATTTGATTTTCAACCGCACAGCTGAGCATGTGGATAAAGGTGTTAGTCTCGTCTTATCTTTTTTGCCAGCGACAGGGAGGTTGGGAATCGAATTCCAATCAAGTACACTGGTGTAAGCTTTTTTTAAAATGTATTTCCTAATTTTCCTCCACGCTAGTATGGTTGCATTTCATCTACAGTTATAACTTTTTCATCCATAATCATATTAGTGTAAATATGCGGATTGTCTGGATGGGAAAGAAGTACAAAATATAAAGAATGCTTTATATTATTCTATATATATTTTGAGAAGACCAAAGCCATACATTTTATTTTATAAATATCTACTAATAAGTATTTATGTAACAGTGGCTGTTAATATAATATAAAAACACTCCCTGTGTTTTTACTATTCCAATGAGCAACAATATTGTAATATTTGACCATGGACACACTCAGCCAAATACACACCCAGAAAAATAAATTTCAATGAAAAGAAAAATTGTAAATTTTTTACAAACCACATAACATGGTTTATAATATGTGACCAAGCTATTTGAAATATTTATTCAGTATTGCTAAATAAAAAAAAATAACAAGCAATTTTCCCTTAAACCTCTTAGGAGAAATGTTTGTACAGCAATGATCCATCTCCATTTTAGACTCAATAGTCAATATTTACATTTTTTATTGGTCAAAATGTATAAATGAATAATTAAATATTATTAAATATATTAGGTGTTGCACATTTTCAAGTCATCGCACTGATATTTAATTATTCATTTATACATTTTGACCAATAAAAAATGTAAATAATTGACTATTGAGTCTAAAATGGAGATAGATCATTGCTGTACAAACATTCCTCCTAAGAGGTTTAAGGAAAAATAACATATTTTTTTAGATACTTATATTTAATTACTCTATGTCATTGGAGAATTATTGCTTTAAGACTTAAGTAGTATATGTTTACAACTAAAGCTCACAAAATTGTATTAATATATTTGCAAATATCTCAGAAACGGTTGCTTTTATAAAAATATATGTCAATTAAAAGTTTTTTATTTCTAATAGTCCTACAATTTTGCAGTGATAAGTTGTTTAGTATCTCAAATAGTTGTGGAGATACGGAAATTAACGCTTCTGTAAAGTACCTTAAAAATCATTTTCATGGGAAAATGAAAATAGCCAGTTTATTTATAATCTCAATCAACGCCTAGATACGAATTTAAATCAAAATCGTCGGAGAAGATTTTGAGAAAACCTATTTTTTCTATTTTCGCCCCTTATAAAACTACTCTTAATTTTAAGTTTTAATAGACACAGAGACAGACGGCATTGCAAAGACTAATTTTTAGGGTTCGGGGGGTCATGAGACGTCGACATCCAACATTTCAGGTTAGATTTTTTTTTACGGTCGCAATACTTAAACTTTAATGTCCAAAAAGTTAAAAAATATATATAATAGCGTATAGATTGAAAGTTATTGATTTTATAAAAATATATTTCGGATAAAATATTTGTATTAAATATATATATACATATTTGTGATGCTAAGTAATTTCATATCTCAAACAGTTTCGGAGATATAATGAAAAAATGTTAATTTACGCATCAGACCGGAGACCTTAAAGCCATTTTGCTGAAATATTGAGAGTAGCCTTTTGTTTGAAATATTTATTAATGTTTATAAATGAAATTTAATCAAAATCGTTAGAGTCGATTTTGAGAAAATCGACTTTTTCTCTTTTTGCCCTTCAGTAAGCTACCCTTAATTTTAGGGGTGGATATTCATTCCAAAACCCCTCGGAGCAACCCTATGAAAACCCTAGATATCAAGTTTTAGCTCAACGGTAAAATAGTTTAGGCTCTAGTTGGAGGTACAGAGTGACAGACAGACAGACGGAAATTCAAAAACCATTTTTTCGGATTCAGGGAGTCATGAAACGTCAAGATTCATCAAAATCTCGAGTTCAATTTTTTTGACGATCACCATACTTTCTCTACCTGTAAGATAGAGAGAAAGTAAAAAATCACAGTTGAATTGTAAGTTTAATTTTAACACGAGGCGGATTTTCAACCATAGTTCAAATTATTTGATTGTCTATGCATGGTTTGTAAGACAAATAATAAATATTTAATCAATCCTAATTTAAAGGTCCATTAAGTTACCTTCCCCAATATGAGCCTTGATAGGGTTTGGGACCTACACTTGGTTTATCTTGAAAGGTAGGCAGTCTTAGATTGAGTGATTCAACTATGGCCTAGCTCATACGATAGAAATATAGCATGGGCGTAGCGAGGGGGTAATTATGGGGTTCAAACCCTCCATATCTCCCCCAAAATTTCTTAAGTTTTTAATATTGATTGCAAAAGAATGTTTGTGAAACTTTTTATATCAATTTATAATATAAAAATGCGTATAACCCGAACGGGTAGTAAGAAGCGGTGCTAAATATTAATATTATTATTATTATCATAATCTAAAAGCATTCATTTTTCAAATATGTGTCGGGGGTGGGGGAACCACTTCAAATAGCTTTTAGAGGCATCTAACTTTGACGGTAAGAAAAAAGTTGAGGATCCCTCTAAATTGTTTTTATGGGCATAAAAATTTCTGGGGTAGGACCACTATATAATTATTTCTAGGGAATCTAATTTATGAAAACTCTGGTCTAGCGCTACTTAAAGTAGCTTTTATAGGAATCCATTTTTCAAAAATTTGCTGGAGGAGAACTAGGCCTACTCCAAATATCTATTAGGATTATACAAATTTTAATAAATCGGTGGAGGTCTACACTAAAGTTCTCTTAAATTAGTATGTTTTTCAAAAACTCTCCACTTTTAAGACCACTTCAAATACGTTCTAGGGCATCGTATTTTCAAACATTAACTGGGAGGAAGAAAAATTCATAAGAAAAAAACTATAGGATATCCGATTTTTAAACATTAGCTGGGAGGGGAAAAAATTAATAAAATAAATGAATGTTGATATTTCCCCTTCCCCCTCATCACATAGATAAGGTCCCACCAACATTTAAAAAAATAATGTTCTTATTTCTCATGTCCTAACATCATGGCATAGACTTACAATTTGAGATTTTCCTAAAATTACATTCTCCTTACATCCATCCCACTGCTACCTTTCAGGATAAACGGAGTGTACATGGAAAACAGAAAAGCCGTAAAATCGAGTTATTTGGGTGTAACATGAAAAGTCAAGGAGAAGTCAGATAAATTATAAAATGTCATTGAAATTTTTAATAACTTTTTTTACACTAATTTGTGAAATACGAAGTAGAAAGCATTACCAAATCTAAACTATTAGTTTTATCCCCAGCTAATGTGATTTATTGATGATCTTTTTGGAAATAATTTAATAGAAGGCGATGAAAATTATGAGATTATGGATGTTGGCCAATAGCTTTTATTATAAAATACTAAGAAAGTAAATTTCTTTGTTCTGGAAAACCTGAGAAAGCAAATGAGTTTTAGAATGTCGACCTTATCAGCGCTGTTTGAAAGTACCTATGTAAAATAAACAAATTTTATCAGCAGAAATCAGCTGGGTTTTAAATTTTAATCACCGCTGCCCTGGATGATAAACTTCAAAATGAAAGGACACCAAAATGTAGGGCCATCGGTCAATGTGTTTGTCGAGAGGTCCAGAATAAATTCAAAATGTGATTAAGCCTACAACAAAAGCCATGTAATGTGTTTTTATCCATTCACTAATAACTTACTTTAAATACGAACTATCGAGAATTGTGTTTTTGCTTAAAACTTTCAAACAAATACTATTTCTGTGTTTGAGAAGTTTTTCCTTGATTAAATATTATAGGAAGACATTTTGATATGTAAAGGTTTCAGTGGCGGCTCGTGTATAGGCACTGCAGAACGCAGCACCCCCTATTTACACTTGATATTATCGATAACATTTAATATAATGAGTCCTTTTTTCTTTAATTCTTTATTTATTTTTGTAGTACAATATATATTTCTTAGGCTTAATGTCAGTACTTAAGTAGCCATCCCCCAGTTTATGAAAACGATACATAAATATTTGTATGGAACTGTGCGCTTCACAGTGCCAGCGACGTGGTGTTTGACTGTTGTGTGCATGCTCACATAGGAGGAGGGTGGGGAGGAAGGCAGAACTACCAGGTAGAGAGAGCACTGTTGCTCTCGCAGTGCCAGCTTTGCTTGATGGTGGAAGGAAGTTTTTTTTTACTTGGCGTGTGTTGTGCTTAAAAACCGTGTACCATATTCTTGAATGTAATAAAGTGTAGAAGAGTGTAAAATTATAGTATTCTGCTTCCAGCTATTCTATTTGATTCCTGTTTGTTTTTTTTTGTTCTTTTATTTAACAGAAAACTTTAACCATGGTCTTACATCCCCAAGAAATAAGTTATGTGACTGTAAGTGAACTTCAACAGCTTAAGTTTTCACAGCTATCTCTCCATGAGAAAGTTACAGTTAGGAAAGAGGTCGTTCAAATCCTGATATTCTAATATCTCAGCCAAGCAAAAGCAACAACAAGAAATATATTCGTAGCTTTAATTCTGAATGGTACCAACGGAAAAGTTGGCTTTGCGGCTGTAAACTAAAAAATGCACCGTTTTGCTTCTCGTGTTAGCAGCCCCCACTAATTTTAGCTACGAGCCGCCACTGAAAGGTTTTCTTCTCAAATGTTTTAAGTCATCCACTAGAGAGTATCCTTTTTGTAAGTTGTGGATAACCCTGCCATTCTGTAAGACTCGTGGCACATACATAACTGTAATACATATTTTGTTGAGTGCAATAAACTCTAAATGCAATTTAAAAACAAACTCAAATTACTTCTAGAGGCATCACATTAAAAAAAAAATGTCACTAAATAACCACTATAAAAAGTTTATACAGGCATCCAATTTTCAAAAATTTGTTAAAGGAAAATCACTTTAAATAGCATCTACAAATAATAAATTTTCAAAAGATTTCCAGGTGAGGAACACTTAAAGAAGCGTTTAGAAAATTCCAAATAAAAAAAATCTTCTGGTTGAGAACCAACCACTCCAAATAACTTCTAGAAAAGTATAGTTTTCGTAAATTTTTCCAAGTGTGGACCACTCTAAATAGCATCTAGGGTATCCATCAAGTTTCGAAAAAAATTTGGAGGAGGGCTTCCGATTCCCCTTTTGGCTTGGGAGTTAGGACGTTTAAAACCTCATAAATACCACTGGATGGTATCACTACCGATACAATAAAAATATAGATGGGGCCTACCATCATTTTTAATTGATGACAAAAAAAAAGCTACCACGTTCTTCCGCACACAAGTTTCTACTATGTTGTTACTATATATGACAAAGAAAGACATACAAAAATGTACTATCCATGAAAAATAAACATCCTTCAAACAGCTTCAAAAATCATCCAGGCTCTAAATTTCTAACCGGTCAGGACCTCCGGACTTTTCCACTTTTTAAAGAGCTTCCGGACCCCCGTAAATTTAATCATATATATTATATAAAAAAATATTTTTATGTGTTTATAATTGAAAAAAATAAAATAGTTATTTCCATGCAAAGTTGGCATGTGTGTATTCTGATAGAGGCATTTAAATTAATTATTTGACCAAACTCAAAACTTTTAGTGGGGGACACTTTTTTGTGTCTTATATTATAAATATATTATAAATAACACTGTAAGAGAAGATTAAAAAAAAAGTATATGTTCACAAAAAAGAACCATAAACTTTTTATACTCAAAATCTTGATTGTTCCGAAGTTTAAATTCGTCGAACACTCTTTACAGAGACCATAATAGGCCTACATTGCATGACTATTGTCTGTAAAAGGCTAAAAACAGTATTATAAGACTTTAATACGTCAACAACATGGGTCCCGTGACAAGTACAAATATAAATACAAGTGTTTGAGAAGGTTGTTATCTAATCGAGTAAAGATATGATACATGAAATAAGTCAAACAAGCTTTCATAATATTGACAGCAGACATCAATATAGTGTTGTATCAATGAGAGTATTAAACATTACTTAAGTCTTAACACTTAATGAGCTTAAAGCGTTGCAATTGTCTTTACAGATGGTGATAAGAGAAAATCATATCAAACAATTGAAAGTTTAAGCAAATACTTTTCATCCTGAAAAGGTATGATGGAAAAGTACTGATGCTTGAGAAGGGGAGAATAAAGAGGAGGGGTGAGATCGAAGAACAGGGTGGCCAGGGTATGAGTTGACGTGTCGAAGAACAGAGTTGGCCAGCTCACAATTTGGAACAGATCTCCTGTTCTCATCTGGAAATATGAATCACGCCCACAAAATGAAAATGATAATGTTAACTTTTCAGGGACGTTCAAATTTCTAAACTTACTATCAAAGTGAATAAACAAAAATATATTCAAATTTTTTAGTCAAGCAGCGTATACAATTTTGTTTTGATTTTTAAATAAATCGCTAAAGTATACAAGTGCAGGCTATTTGACTGTCAAGTTGGTAACGCACTTAATGCGTGTAGTGGCTACTAGAAGGGGCATTGGCCAACTTCATTTTTCAAACTTAAGTAAATTTAGTGAGAAATAGTAACTAATATACTGATTCTCACAATTTCATCTCTAACAAACACGGGACCCTCAGATTAGTATATTGATGTTTTACCGTCTAAACAAAAACGTTGTAACAAATGGTTTTAAAAGTTCTATTGTTGCGTAGCAAGACAAAAAAACTTTTCATTCACTTCGGTGGCCGCATAGTCTAGAGTGCGCTACTCTCGCAATAGACTGAACTGCAGAAGATGGGGAGATAAGGGTTTGATCCTAGTTGTGTGCACTGAGTTCCCCCCACAAAATGTTTTTTCACTCTCCCTCCACGCAAATATCAGCACACTTCCTCTAAATTAAACCTCCCTATTCCAAGAACATTAGTATATAGGTGTACAAACCGAGCGGGTTGTAAGGGGAAAGAAAATACAACTTGTCGTGTGAGCTTCTCTGAAAATAAATAAAACTATTCTGGATTCATGCAACTTAACAAACACATTCAAGGGCGCCCACAGGATTTTTCTTCAAAGGGGGAGGAAGGGGGTATTCCATACCACCCAGTACGGCGGAGTATCCGAGGAAATGTATTAAATTGAAGCCTCAAAATATGATTTTTAAGGTGATTCTTTCTCCTGAAAATAAGATACAACATAAGAAAAATGTTTCAATTTTATCCAAATTCGTGTGTTGACACTCAATCCTAACAATTTGAATAAAGAATGCTGTTGGAATTGCTCGCGCACGCGCCAAACTGCCAACCCTAAAGCCAGCAGTTGTGTGTGGCGCTAGTAATCAGTTTATTAGTTCTATATTTGTTGGCTGGGGGCATTGTTTGAGCGTTAACAACACTTTTGGGCGGGATCAGCCTACTTTTAATATTTATACAACATTAGTATGGTTAATTGCCCCCCTCCAGCAATTGAACCCACTGTGGGCGCCCCTGAATACACATATTTTAATGGAATCGTGAAAACCATGTTGAATATGGGTATCATAAAGCTTATGTAATGTTTAGATGATGTCTCGTTGAACACATTTTTAACTCCTATCTTAAATATTGGCAAGTGTTTGGACATCCCTCAAGGGAAACCAGGAGAAGAGGGGAAGGCAAGGTAGAGCTCAACCTGTATCACACGCTCTCTATTGCGCACTAGGACATTGTGCTATATACCAACAACCAAGCTTCGTGGCAGTCAGTTAACAGTTTGCAAGAGAAGGCTCGCTAAACATTAAGTGTATAATTCAGAGGAGCCAATGAAAAAGGCTTCTCAAACGTTTTCCAGTTCGAAGAGTAAAAAGTGTGTTCTAATTCTGTTTATGCCAGTAAAGGCAAAAACAATTTTAACTTTGAATCAACTATGATCAATATTTTCCCCCAATAAAGTTCTATTGTATTTTTAAATTGCATATTCATTATTATTATCATTATTAATTTAGTAATAAACGCGTTATTTATGTGTAGCCCTCTATAACATATCTAGTCAATAATTTTAAGTGGCCCGTGATTTAAAGTAAAATTCTGTGACATTAAAACTTACGCGTGTTTGTAGTATTATTATCATAGCGTTGTTTTACGCAAGGAATATGAACGCTTCTAAAAAAACAGTCGACATTTTGGGTCGTCGTCGTCGATGCAGCAGTATAGGAGACTGGATTCCAAAAGCTCACGACTTGAAGACCTTTGTCCATATCCCAGGTAAGGTTGATCCTTATGGCTAGGCTACGTTCACTTTACTAAACTATATCTTAAATTAACTGGTAGATTTGATTGAAAACTAAATTGAGAAATCCAAGGTTTGGGTATACACTTGGGGTGCACCTATGGAATATTTTAGGGATGGGGATGGGTCGACACCCGCAGTAATAGATAATATACCGTAGCCTAGTATAAAATTTCACTTTAACATTAAATGTGCATAATTTTTAATAGTGGATGACGTAGGCCTATTAGATAATATTTGTTAATTATAATTGTTTTATTCATGAGCCCAGTTTTTAACCTTTTCCAGCACGTTGGATCTTATTTTATTATATTTTTTTAGAAAAAACTAATTAATTTGTACTAAAAATACAAGACAGCTGATGGTGGCAAACTCAAATGTACTTAAGGTGCACAGAATATAGTGGAAATAGTTTGCTCCACTAATTTAAATTTCAATAAACTAGTGGTCAATACAAGAACTTAATTCAAATGTTACCAAGGGATTAAATACAGTATCTAATTATTTTGATTGGGGCAAAGTGCAAAAAAAACAAGTTAATTTTTAAGAGAAACCATAAGTGTACAGGACAGACTCGTGATAATATTTATACGTTTCTTAACCGGTGACGCTTATACCAATCTGTAATACCTCTTTAAGGTCTCTAAACAGAGTTTATATATATAATCAATGAAGTATGTGATAATAAATCTTACGGGGTAGAAATTAGGGATGTAGCAGTTTAGAGGTAATCTAACAATATTTGCATGGAAGGAGATTAAGAAAACACATAGGAAAAACCACCCTCGAACCCCGATCTCCCCGCCTTGAGCACGCCAGTCTAATACAATATTGACATGTTAGACCACTATGCCGCTGAAGCGGGCTGGGGGACTCTTCATTTACCCACAAAATCTACCTAGGGTGACAGTCTATTATTTGTTCACCCTTTCTTCCTAGAGGCAGTTTCAAACTTATTTTAAGTGTGCAACAAACTTTCTAAGTGAAAATATTACCATTGTTGTACAGTTTACAGTGCACGAGTAATCATGAAACTGTGAATATTGCTTTGAATTATAAAGATCAAATTAATTTATATTTATTTACCTCAGCCTATTACAAAAAAAAATTTCAGTTAATATTCACGGCAATATGTCAATTAGAAAAAAATTCAAACAAAATTGTATGGTGTAGTAAAATTTACATTATTTAATTCTAAGCTAATATTTCAAGCATGCTATGGAAGGTTAGTGAATAATAAATATTAATTTAAAGCTGCAAGTAGTTCGGCTCGAGGCTTGGCTCGCAGCACAGTCCAATGAGTTTTGAGCTGAGCCTCGTAACATCCTTTGATGCTCGTTGAAACACCGACATTCACTGGTTGCTGCCAGCATTCTGATGAACCCAGTTATCCAACATTAACAATATTCGGCTCACTATTCTGGACACAGCTTAACCTTTCCTGGATCAACAACATAATGTTTCATTAAATTCTGGGATTCTTAAATATGTTGCACTAACTTAAAAAAGTCATGAACATGCTCACATATCACGTTCACACTATTTTGATGCATGTTTCGATTGATCCCATTCTATATCTCGATTCTTCAATTCCTTCTCTTAAAATATTTAAATAAATAAATTGTTTATAAATTTATTTATTTATTCATACATGAAAGCTTGGCTTAATTTGTGTGATTTCTGGGGTCAACAAGATCCTTTCCTTTGTAAACAATATGGTATAACATTATTCTTTGATGAAGGTGAGTCTAAATGAATAAAATAGCAGTTGCCATATATTTACATTTTTCTTTAATAGCTAGTTAAAAACTATTTAAAAAAAATGGAAACGATACACAAAGAGTGGAATTCTTTACACCTTTTCTATGTGATATTTTGTATATTTATTATTATTTACCGTCTAACCACACAACAATAGCAAGTTTTGAAAAATAACAAAACTAATATTGTAATTTTTTTAATATGCAAGTTAGCCTAGTTAATAGATTAAAACAAAACTGACCTAAATTGTAAATATTTAAACGAATGGTACTAACACACAAAACGAAGTTAAAAGTATTTTAATATACTCTGGTATGGGTTGTCTGTCACTGATCAGGTAGGTACTTTTGAAATCCGTTATGAGTTGTAACAACTTAAAAAAATCTAGTCTTAGAGCATGCTATAGAGTAATGCAAGGGAGTATGGAAGGGTTGACAACAACGATACAATGTATTAGGATACACAGAGAATTTAGCTTTGTTTGGTGGTAGTAAATAGTAAGAAAGCTGTTGCAAGAAATGCAGAAACTTCAGAGGCTAGTTTAAGATAATATAGTAGTGAACTGAAAAGAGAACACTTATTGGGGACAATAATTTAGATAATACCACGAACATATCATTTTGTCGTGGTTAATGAGTTTAAATACTTAAAAACAATTCTAACTAGCAATAATGTTATTAGATTAAAGATTAGCAAAATAATTCTGTTGGGAAATACTTGCTATTACTTGGTCAATAAGTTGTTGACATCTCACCTACTTTCAAGGAATGTAAACTTGGAATATATAAAACAATATTTCTATCATTTGCTCTCTATGGTTGTGAAACGTGGTCTCTTACCTTACATGACAATAAAAAAAGTAGGGTGTTCGAAAATAAGGGGCTTAAGAAGGTATTTGGTCCAAAAGGAATAATTCTACTGGCGAGTGGTGGAAGTTACACAATGAAGAGCTACATACCCTTAACTCACCACAAGACATTGTTAGCATAATCAAGTCTCTTATATTACGGTGGGCAGAACATAGTGAATGGAAGCGTTTAGAATCTTGTTCAGAGTACTAACTGGCAAACTGTTTGGAAGATACCATTGGGAAGACCTAGACACAGATGGGAGGATTTAATATTAGAATGGAGCGGAAAGAGATAATGTGAAATGAGGTGGACTGGATAGAACTATCTCTAGATCGGGACATGTACATTTGTAAATGCTTCAAATAACTTTTGGCTTCCAAATGACATAGAGATAAGTAAGTATTGATAATATTATTATTATTATACACAATCCAGACTTGGAAAGTCACAATCATCTCGCTTGTTTTATTAAACTTATTTATATTGTAAAAGTAAATTTTATCCGCCAAGAAAGGATGAGCCATATTGTGCCATAATATTTAAACTAAATCAACTGTGCACACACCTTCGACACAGCATTTCCAGCTGTATCCAAGGGAGGATCCCCTATGCCAATGAGTCCTAGGTGTGGTTAGTTCAACCCACTCACATGCTCATTAATAATAGAGCAGAGCTTAGCAACTTCCCCCCATCCTGTTGCCAAGGCATTGTTGTTCGACCTTGTGATGTTGAGAGTGAACATCCACATACACTCGCATGACCGGCCACTGGGAAAGGACCAGTTCAGATATTATTGGACGGTCTTACATTTCATTAGCTGTAAGATAAGTTCCGTTGAAATATCAACGTTCCAAAACAATTAAAAAAATGTAACTACTCTAGTTATTGTCATGTCATGTGAGCTGCAAATAGTCATTTTTGTTTGTACAGTCCATGGGTAATGCTTTCCCAGATCTACTGTGGTTATGTGAAACTGCGAATAATATCAAACTATTATATAACAATACATTCATGTAACATAGCCTACATATATATGGCAAAGTTTAATTGATAAATTATTCACAGTACGACATTACCAACATTAAATAAAGTAAACTTACATAATAATGTGTACTGTACACTACAGTATACTTACTATTCTCCATTCTTATTGTTGTTGCAACAATCACTGATGAGGATGATGAAAGTGATATAATACCACATTGTCCATGTTGAGGAGATGACGTGGAGTGATGGTGTTGGTATTGTGACTTGTAAACAATTTTTTTCTTTAATTAAAAATAAATACAATTGGGCAGCGGTAAACAGTGGATAACTGAAACCGGATAGACCTACTGAATCAGCGAATATCGGGCCCTACAGTAATATCAATAGGTAATTAATAGTAGGTCCACAGTATAGTAAAATGTTATCAATGACGTAAAATGTTATCAATGACGGCCGAAAAAGAATATGTTTGCATTTTTCAAAAGTTCCTTCTTACCAAAAACCTACCAACTTTTTTGTCATTATTGGCTATATTTTTTTAACCCCACGTCTTACTAACCATTACGATTATACACTTATGTACTAATTATTCTAGTCGGCCTGAGATGAGGAAGGTGGAATTCAGAGAAAGGGATCCCGCATTTGTGTGGAGAGAGTGGGGAACTATTTAGGAAAAACTGCTCTCAGTACCAACATCCGACCAGGATCGAACTACAATCTCCCCGTCATCAGTAGTCCAGTCTATCCGTCATCAGTAGTCCAGTCTATTGCGAGAGTAGCTTCTCAGCCCATGCAGTCACGGAGTGACTATAATATTCTCGTTGTATTTGTTCATGATATATTGGCAATATTATTCAGAACTGTTTCAGGGCGTGAGACTGAAGACAAAAGTGGCACTTACAATGTATTTCATTGAGATAAAACAGTGTACACTGGTAAACTACGTAGGCCTGGATATAATATTGAGATGTTAGGCCACTCTCACTCTGGGAGTTATGGCTATGTAATATTTATTAATCTAATGGTAGGGAAATGTTTGGTTTATTTAAAATAAATTAATAAAAATTTACTACCTACACAAAAGTGTTTAAAAGATCACTTTTTGGAGCCTGAATAAAATGCGAACAAATTTGTTTGGTTACGAAAATATTAAAACTCGAATTTTCTTATAAAATGATATATTTTGTTGTAGAGCCATGAGTAATATTTTAGTTTAATGATTTAAATCCCTGTAGAGCCACCAGTATTACAAAGATGGCTTAACATTATATATATCATTAAGCTAAGATACTACTGGTGGATCTACATTGATATAAAGATACTAATGTTGGCTCTAAAGTGAGATAAACAAAGATTCTAATGGTGGCTATAAAGTGATATAATAATTAAAAAATGATAGTGATCCTACAGTTATATAAATAAAAAAGATACCAATGGTGATTCTACAGTGATATAAATAATAAAAAAAAGATACTAATGATGATCCTACAGTTATATAAATAATTAAACAAAGATACTACTGGTGGCTTTACAGTGATAATAAAAAAATACTCATGGTGATCCTACATGATATAAATAATAGCAAGATACAATTGTGATCCTACAGTGATTGAATAATTAAAAAAAATACTAATAGTGATCTACAAGGATTTAAAAATTAAATTTATACACTGTAGACCACCAGTAGTCTCTTGTTTTACTGATAAATATCATGTAGAGCAACCAGTAGTATCTTAGTTTAATGATCTATATCGTGTAGAGCAACAGTAGTATCTTAGTTTAATGATCTAATCGTGTAGAGCAACAGTAGTATCTTAGTTTAATGATCTATATCGTGTAGAGCAACAGTAGTATCTTAGTTTAATGATCTATATCGTGTAGAGCAAGTAGTATCTTAGTTAATGATCTATATCGTGTAGAGCAACCAGTAGTATCTTAGTTAATGATCTATATCGTGTGAGCACAGTAGTATCTTAGTTTAATGATCTATATCGTGTAGAGCAACCAGTAGTATCTTAGTTTAATGATCTATATCGTGTAGAGCAACCAGTAGTATCTTAGTTTAATGATCTATATCGTGTAGAGCAACCAGTAGTATCTTAGTTTAATGATCTATATCGTGTAGAGCAACCAGTAGTATCTTAGTTTAATGATTATATCGTGTAGAGCAACAGTAGTATCTTAGTTTAATGATCTTATGTGTAGAGCAACCAGTAGTATCTTAGTTTAATGATCTATATCGTGTAGAGCAACCAGTAGTATCTTAGTTTAATGAACTACATGTAGAACCACCATTAGTAACCTAGCTTAATGATCGGGATGCTCTCTTACATTGTTTAATAAACTGTAATGTTTTGGTAGGTTTTAAAATATGTATGAAATTAGATCTTAATTAGATCAGGGCCTCCATGATATTAGAATGAAGCTCATCTTTTAAAAGGTGTCATCAAATAGTTGGCTTAGAGCCGTTACTAAACGAGCATTTAATTTTTGTTCCTCCCACCTTCTTTCCCATGTTTTATTTGATTGTATTTCTCTTTTAAAAAGACAACTACTTCATATCATATAGGCCTACATTAAAGAATTATTTAATCAGTTAATGATTGCTAGCCAACTTGACTAAACCATTCCTAGCTAAATAGTGTAAAAAACCCAGGGTTACTAATGATCCAATTAATCTCTTCACTAGTGTGTATTTGAGCTATTAGAGCTTGTGGTTGTGTGTTTTTAGGAGGTGTCAAGATGGTGTGTGCGTCATTTGTTGTGGCTGTGGTCGTGTGGATCACTGTTCAGTTTGGAGCTCACCTCAACTTGTTAAACGTCAATGTTTTAGCGCTCAAAGCACCGCACGGTCTGCAATCGTTCTTTGGTGATCATGCTGGTAAGCAAGCATCTTACCCATGTAAATAATTGAGCAAATACATGCTTGCTTTGGAAACTGCTGTCTGGTATATTTTTGATAAAAAACTATGCTACAGTCCAATTTTCATTGGAAGAGTTTTATCTGACAGCTAGAAAAGCTACTTAGTTATATGTACTGTCATCTATGCATACATCAAGTTATGTGATATGCAGCTGTCCCTTTTGATATATTATAAATACCTATAAAATAGCATTACCACGGTAAAATACTAAAATGTTATTAATCTAGAGTGAACACAAATATGTTTTAACTCTCTTCCCATGAAAATTAGAATGTTCCTACATTTATTGAATCAAGTGTGTAGCAATAATGAATTGTTACAGTAATCAATATGTAATTATCAAGCATGGGGCCCAGGCTGAATCACCAAAGTGGTAATTTGGTCACCAAAAGTATGACTGTATTATTTCCTGTCCATACGAATATGCAAGCCCACATTTTATTTGCTCACAGCTTTGTCAGGGGGAAGTAATAGACTGCCAAGGTCAATCCGAGCTATACCTGCTCAGCTTCTCGACGTGGAGGAGGAAGTTCTGCAAGATTCTGTCAACTTTGGCGAGGGCGTCGTGAGCCGTTTGGGTCGCTTGGAGGTTAACCTGGCCAGCTCAGATGTAAAGGTGTCCTCAGGAAGTCCTGTACATGGTCAGCTGATAGATTCCTACCCCGACTTGAAAGCTCTGGAGCAGGGCAAACATGCTCTTGTTGCTGTGAAGGCGTCGCTGTTCCTTGCTCAGAACACTTGTCAAAGGTAACATTTGATATAATCCGAGCTCAGTAAAACTAAGGGAACAGACTGTGATCTTTGTTTCAATCCTCTTAGCAAACACATGCTTTCAGAAATAAGTGAACTAACCCATAATGCTCTGTAATGGCAATCAAACACAATTAATTGACTGCCATCACATTTTTTGATGCCTAAACATTTTATAGGTTGTTGTCATTATGTTAAATTGTTTTGTACTCCTCCCAAAAAAAGGTGTTTAGTGACTTGTTATAAGATTACAATATTTTTTGCTGAATTGCGTTTGCAAAATAGGCAAAGCTGAACATGTCTCATATTTAAGCGCATAAGGTATTCCACACAAATAGCTTGTCATTGCTCTGTACTGTAGATTCAGCAAATTTTTGAATCTCAGGTTATGCTGTAAATGCTATCTTCCTAGGGTTATCCTTAAAATTTGTCTTTGAATCCTGACTACAAGTTTTAAGTGGAGTTTTGTCTGCTCATTGAAAATTGGTTTTGAACTGGAGGTTCATGCTAATAACTGACCAAGCTATGTCTTGGGGAAAAAATATTTTATTTATTTCTCAATATGTATTCACATTATGTTTATTAACAGACCCTTGTAGACCTGCTTGTTTTTAGATGCGGGGTCTAGGATTTTCCTTGACAAAGTAAATTTTATAAAAATGATGGCTGGCCTAAAATGAGACTTAGAATGAAAATTTTGCCACTTTTTTTTACTACACTGTGTTTAACCAAATCCATTTGCTAATTAATCTACGGATGTGCTAGAACCACTTTTTAAACTTGAGACTTTCTTGAAATGAGAACATGAAAAAATACTAAGATGCAAGAATGAGACCAGAAAATTTACTTTGAAAATACAAAATGTAAATATGTGTACTTAAATGAATATCATGTATAGTTTAAGCTCATATATATATTGTTGCTGGCCCTTGTTTTGGATTATCTTATAGTTAATTCAACACTTGAGATTTAACTCGTACACATTTCAAATGCAATCATTAAAATGGTGATAGTTGCAATATTTGCCATTTATAATTTAATTATTTAGTTTAACAGCTTATAATGAAAGTTTGATATTGAAAAACAATATTTAACTTATAACCAAAACACTCTTAATGAAGGTTGTTTTGGGGGGAAACGTGTGGCCAATTTCAGGTACAGACGGTATTATCAGAAATAAAATTTATTTGTTTGGTTTGCAAATTTTGACATTTATTTGCTTTTCAATGTTCTTTTCAAATTTCTCCAATTTTCAAAATTCCTTTTTAACTTTTAAGCCTAGATTGAAATTTGTTCACATCTAATTTGATATATTTTTGAGTCTAATATAATCTATGTACGTTTCATTTGATCTTATAAATGACAATAAATGCTGTTCACAGGTCAGTCAGGAAATTTGCTTGCCAAGGAAAAGTCAGGGAATTTGCTTGGCCTAAAAGTAGGAAATTTTCACATATTCAATTTAAAATATGCTACATTTACTTAACAATAGTAAAAAAAAACATTGTTTAAGATAATCTTGATAGTAATCATGTTATTCTCGTTAGTCTTTCTGCCAGCTACCATACGTATTCAGCCAAAGAGGAGTCATGATTATACGCATGCTTGAGAATTTGATTACTTCAAAGGAAGAATAAACTAAAATAGAATGTCTCACAATACTTTAAACTGTACGGTGTAAGGTGTGATGGTTTAATCTCTCGGTATGAGCTCTCTTGGTTTGTAATACCCAACAGCCAATCGCTTTAGGCTGAAATCCCTTTGCCCCTTCATAGAGTGACACAATTTCAGAATGTGTGTGTGTGTGTGTTCTAAAAATATTATTACATTCAAGCTAACGATCTTAATAAAATAATGTTTGTAAAATATAATGACTGAAAAAGTTATAAATTGGCTCTAGAAAACCTGGAAAAGTCAGGAATTTTAAATTATATTTTGTCTGGACACCCTGTAAAAATGGAGTAGCTGATCTAAATGCAGATTTCAAAAATTAAATTATTTAAAAAATAATGTTGTCAAACATTGAACAATGTCCAGGTAATATTGTGATGCTTGTTGGCAATTAATTGTCACTGACGAGTGAGTGTCTGTGCTACAGATATGGTCTTGATGACGACCAATGTGGTCAGTTTGTCACGTCAATGAAGCTCAACTCGACCCAGCTTGGCTCCAAGTGTACCCCTCAGGATGGCCCCTCATTCTCATGTGTTCTCTCGACCAAATACCGCAGTCTAGATGGCTCTTGCAACAACCCCTCGCATTATTCCTGGGGGAAGGCTTTCACCGGGTACCGCAGGGTGATCTTCCCTCACTAGGAGATGGTATGTGGTCGTGTGTGGCTAAAACACCCTGGTTTTGGTTGGAAGAACACTTTAGAAGATTCAAACATATTTCTTTGAGGACAACAATGATAACAATTTACTATATTGTTTGTGTTTTTTTATAGGTATTCCTAATATCTATACAAAAATAACAGCTGCAAATAACAGAACTTGACATGTGACTATATTAAAATTATTTTAATAACTTTAGTAACTACCAGATACTGTTCTTTCTAAGTTAGGGTATAGCCATCTGGTGCATTAACATGAATCTATCACATGTAATGCAATTTTATTTTAAAATGTATTTAACCTTACAAATGAATGATTTAAGCAAACCCAGAAATTTTACAATCTTACTTTTCTGGAAAAACTTTGAATTTATGTGCACTAATTTTGTATAAAAAGTAAAGTGCATTAAGCACCTAATAATGTCATTTAATAAACAAGATCAAATTGATGTCTTCAGTTTGCCAACTTAATGGTTAATGAATGAAAACTTCCTGTTGTATTAAATTGAAGCTTTTGATTCTATTGTTCTATGTGTACGGTAGGTTGCAGCAGCGATACTGTAGGGTCTAAATTAATATTGAATCTTTGATGAATAATTAGATCTGGTGGTTTTCTTATCTCTTTGGTCCATTCCGGTGACAGTTTATAACTGGAACATATTGCGTGGATTAAGCAGTCATCATTATAATTAACTGTTTCCAGCCTATGGCGAGTCAGTTTAGTAAAATATCTCCATTTTCCTCTATTCTTCCACCACTCTTCTCCTTAGTTTCTTCCATTTTTCTCCGCTCACTTTCTATTATCTGCTCGTCTCATTTCTTTATTGGCCCCGCCTTGCGGTCTTTTTCCTACATACTTTATTTCAGACATTATCTTTAGCTAATCAGTGTAGTAATCCTATCAGTCATAGCTGTGATCGGAGACATTCCTGGGTTTTTGATTTTGGTGTCCGTTAATGCGTTTACGGAGTTTCATTGGTGAGGCCAATATATTGTGTGGTATCAAGGGGCCACTGACCTATCAGATTTAAATAGGAAGGACCTTATTTACATTTACAATATATACTAAAACTTTTTATTATATTTTTTATCTGTCAAGTTTGACAATATTATTATTTATAAATTATATATTTGGACTTTGCATAAATGAAGTAGTATCAAAGCAAGCAAAGATGGCAGTGTATGTCTGTTGACACTAACATTGTTTTATGGATGTGAAGCGTGTCTTTGTCAGGAGAAATACAAGGCTAGGTTAATACAGTTGGAATGAGATATCTAAGAAATGTATTTGGAGAAATTCATATGACAGTCGGTAATGAATGGGTGCTAAAGGGGTACGGTTTGAAAGGGAATCAAATCGATTATTGTGAAAGAAGCGTCTTTATGTTTTTTTGGGCATGTTGAGAGGATGAGTGTGGATCTAGTGACGAAGCAAATATATGAAGGTAGAGTGTGTGAATCTAAAATATGAGGTAGGTCATGTAAGATGTGGCTAAATGTTGTATACAAATGTGTTAAAAAGAGAACTATAAAGAGTTTTAAGAATAAAAGAGCATATCTAACTCGGTGAATGGATGTTGTTGAAGCGAAGGGAGTATGCAAGTATAGAGAAGTGTGAAGAAAGTTTGTGAGGATGGATTAACTACAGGTTTGTTGTTTTTGATATATATGCAGTTTCTTGCCTACCCCGTAAGGGAGTGGCGTAATTAGGTATGTGTGTGTGTGTGTGTGTATATATATATATATAATGTATGTATATGTGTGTATATATATATATATATATATATATTATAAAATTATCTAGCCATTGGGCCACCTCATTTTTGAAACTATATATCTATATCCATATTGACAAAAAAAAAGTGTTTATATTTTCTCAGAATCTCTCCCTACTAAACCATAAAATACTTTTTGTTATTGTGAGGTGCAGAATGTTAGTGTACATACTTGTGTTAATGTTATCATGTCCACACACACATATCACACACTCATCTTCTCATCCAAACCTAAAAGATAAAAATCTATAAGAGTGTAGAGTAATTGTAGGACCGTATCCAGAATATTTTATTAATGTGGCTTTGGCACCATCTCCCAACAGGAGATAGTAAGGGATTTATTTTGACAGAAGGCTTAGTTTGAATTAATTTCAAATGTGTTAAAACATAATTCTGTTTCTAGGTGGTATGAATTGTATAAGACTACAAACAAGCCTGAGTATTGCATAGAAACACTTCATAACACTAAAATCCTACGATACGTATTTTACAAAACATTTTAATTACCAATATTTTTTTGTTAATACCACAACCAGAGGATAAAACCATTTCAGAAATTGGTGGAAAGTTACTTTTATTTTGCCAGAAAAATCTTGAATTATGTGCTGGAATGAAATTCTAGTGTGAGAGAGCTTGTTTAGTATGTGGTTGGTAAATGAGGTTACCAGATTCACAGTTGCGACTGTCTTTGATAAGATGGATGGAGTTGTTCTTGTTGCTAGAGAAAGTGGCAGGTTTTGTAAGCTGTTTTGCTGCAAGTCTGAGAGCTTGCTTGCTTGCTGCTTGTGAAAGTTAAAGTTCATAGCTTTTTGTTTAGGGTGTGCCTGTAGATAGATACACAAGGCTAGGTGTTTTAAAGGATATTGTTGGGTTGGTTAAATGCTTCCAATATTTGAAAACTTGATTAACTTTTTTCTTATTGTATACTATATTTATCATACATAGTTTAGGCTATGTATACCTTGATTTTCTCAAAAATGGACATTATCAGTATCTCTTAGAAAATATAAACTTTTTTTTTAGTGCCCAATATTTATGCTATTTCACTACATTGTTAGTACTATTTAATATTTCTTACTATATCTATCAAAAGTGACAGCTGCATCACATGCCCTGACATAATTATGGATACTGGACAGTATATTAGTAACTGTTCTAGCTGTCAAATATGTTTATTCTTAAGAAGATTGTGGTATAAACAAAACAGAAGGCTATTAATGCATGATATTCTAGCAACATTTTGGTCAAGTCATCAAAAAAATCTTGTTTAGTGTTTTAAATGGTATTATTATTATATATTATTATTAGCACAGCATCTTACTACCCATTTGGGTTGTACGCACTTACGCTAATGTGTAATGGTAGGGTGATTGTGAGATGAAATGGAGGACCTACAGTTTAACGTGGAATCAGAACCACAGTGGAGGCCTGGCATTCCTCACATTCACAAGATGTCTTGTAAGAGGTGAAGGAAGGGTTTGGTAATCAGATAAATTTGTGCCGGGACCGAGGTTTGAACCCTGAACCCCAGCACAGAATCCAACACCTTACCCCTAGACCACCAGGTCACCTTAAACGGTATTAATATAGTGTTTGTTGACAGGTGTTCAAGAACCAAGAAAGCCTGTTCAAGGCAGAGCCCTCCCATCGGCTCGTAAAGTGAGCACCTCTATGACTCAAAATGGCAGCACTGCTCACAGTGAATTTACTCTAGCTGTCATGCAGTGGGGTCAGTTTGTGGAGCATGATTTGGTTCATACTCCAGTCAGCAAGATGAGTGAGTAAACAGTTTCAAATGTTGCAAGCTGTGTCATGTAGAGAGGGCTACTACACAAGCTGTGTCATGTAGAGGGGCTACTACACAAGCTGTGTCATGTAGAGAGGGCTACTACACAAGCTGTGTCATGTAGAGAGGGCTACTACACAAGCCGTGTCATGTAGAGAGGGCTACTACACAAGCCGTGTCATGTAGAGAGGGCTACTACACAAGCCGTGTCATGTAGAGAGGGCTACTACACAAGCCGTGTCATGTAGAGAGGGCTACTACACAAGCTGTCATGTAGAGAGGGCTACTACACAAGCTGTGTCATGTAGAGAGGGCTACTACACAAGCTGTGTCATGTAGAGAGGGCTACTACACAAGCTGTGTCATGTAGAGAGGGCTTCTACACAAGCTGTGTCATGTAGAGAGGGCTACTACACAAGCTGTGTCATGTAGAGAGGGCTACTACACAAGCTGTGTCATGTAGAGAGGGCTACTACACAAGCTGTGTCATGTAGAGAGGGCTACTACACAAGCTGTGTCATGTAGAGAGGGCTACCACACAAGCTGTGTCATGTAGAGTGTGCCACCACACAAGCTGTGTCATGTAGAGAGGGCTACTACACAAGCTGTGTCATGTAGAGAGGGCTACTACACAAGCTGTGTCATGTAGAGAGGGCTACTACACAAGCTGTGTCATGTAGAGAGGGCTACTACACAAGCTGTGTCATGTAGAGAGGGCTACTACACAAGCTGTGTCATGTAGAGAGGGCTACTACACAAGCTGTGTCATGTAGAGAGGGCTACTACACAAGCTGTGCCATGTAGAGAGGGCCACCACACAAGCTGTGTCATGTAGAGAGGGCTACTACACAAGCTGTGCCATGTAGAGAGGGCTACTACACAAGCTGTGTCATGTAGAGAGGGCTACTACACAAGCTGTGCCATGTAGAGGGCTACTACACAAGCTGTGCCATGTAGAGAGGGCTACTACATAAGCTGTGCCATGTAGAGAGGGCTACTACATAAGCTGTGCCATGTAGAGAGGGCTACCACACAAGCTGTGCCATGTAGAGAGGGCTACCACACAAGCTGTGTCATGTAGAGAGGGCTACTACACAAGCTGTGTCATGTAGAGAGGGCCACCACACAAGCTGTGTCATGTAGAGAGGGCTACTACACAAGCTGTGCCATGTAGAGAGGGCTACTACACAAGCTGTGCCATGTAGAGAGGGCTACTACACAAGCTGTGCCATGTAGAGAGGGCTACTACACAAGCTGTGTTATGTAGAGAGGGCTACTACACAAGCTGTGTTATGTAGAGAGGGCTACTACACAAGCTGTGCCATGTAGAGAGGGCCACCACACAAGCTGTGTCATGTAGAGAGGGCTACTACACAAGCTGTGCCATGTAGAGAGGGCTACTACACAAGCTGTGCCATGTAGAGAGGGCTACTACACAAGCTGTGTTATGTAGAGAGGGCTACTACACAAGCTGTGTCATGTAGAGAGGGCTACTACACAAGCTGTGTCATGTAGAGAGGGCTACTACACAAGCTGTGTCATGTAGAGAGGGCTACTACACAAGCTGTGCCATGTAGAGAGGGCTACTACACAAGCTGTGTTATGTAGAGAGGGCTACTACACAAGCTGTGTCATGTAGAGAGGGCTACTACACAAGCTGTGTCATGTAGAGAGGGCTACTACACAAGCTGTGTCATGTAGAGAGGGCTACCACACAAGCTGTGTCATGTAGTGTGTGCCACCACACAAGCTGTGTCATGTGTTCCAGTCAGCACGGGCAATTCCATCATCTGCTGTCGTCAAGATGGCAGTCACTTGTCCCCGCGCTATCTTCACCCCTCCTGTTTTCCTATCACTATTCCTGGCAATGACCCTGTCTACTCTAAGTTCGGACTCCAGTGCATGAACTATGTGCGCACAGTGAATGCGATGAGGTCTGACTGCAGCTTTGGACCAGCAGAGCAGGTGAATACTACACTTACTGGGACTAGTCCTAACTAACATTGAATATTGCTCCAGTAAATACATTTAGTTTAATTTCATACATATTATAATTAGTTGGGTCAAATCATGAATTCAAGTCTCCAATTTACCTTCAAATCTGAATAATAATCTTAGAAAAAATTATGAACATAAGAGGAAATATAAATATAATAAAAATAATATAAAATACAAATAGTAAATTTTAACATTGTTTCTTATAATCTCTTCATTATAACATTAACACCTTCAGTTATATGTTAAATTACTGGTCTGGGGCCTGGTTGTTAAGTTCTCTCATTATATAAATTCTCTTTGGTTCTGAGCCACCAATAAACAGTATCAGGGCTCTGAATCAAATTTCACTTGGAACATTTGAAAGAAAAAAAAAGTTTATACATTAAAGCATCGAATATCCGCGAAATTGGGTGGCAAGGGTATTGCGGTTAGCGAAAATCGTGGATAACCAGAAAAAAGACTAAAAATCTGGTGCAATCATGAAAAAAAATATTTCAGCATAAGAACTATTTTTTATTGTACAAAAAACATATGTAAAACTTTTAAAATATGTACAGTACAGCAGATACCTTTGATCTACGTTTAAATCAATAAATTAAAGAACAATAAACAAAAAACAATATCTACTATACTGTTAACAAAAAGGGTTCGGTTACACCTTTTAAAAAAAATCTGTCATTCGTTTTTGCTTCTTGCTTTGGAAACACCTATTTTTTTATTCTAGATTGTACTTTCCTTAACATGAGTTTTTCTGCCAGATGTGCGTTGTTGTTTTGTTCCTCTAAATATTGAAGCAATCCGTCTACGTGCTACAATGCAGTCTCGTGTGTCATCCGTGCAGGGGCCTTGTCTTCTTCACTTTCACTTTGTTCTTCTTCGTTCTCGTTCACTCCCATTGCTTTTTTTGTTATCTCTACGTCAGTCATATGTTCAAACCCTTGCTCACTTGCGTCGCATTCCAGCCACTCTTCGTCGACATTCTCACCTCCCGGAACAGATGTCACTAGGTCAACGAGTGTAGCGGTGGCATGACTTCATTCTCTTCTTCACAAGTGTTTTGGTTGACATTTGTTTCGATACTCTGAAAGAGTTTTCTCCATGATTTAACGAGGGTTTAGGGTTTGATGTAATTCCATGCAGACGCAATATCGTAAATGCTATCCAAAATTGTATAATTCTTCCAAAATTCTTTGAGATCACAGCCTTCTTCGAATGTTGACAGTAACAACTTTGTTCTGTATGTTCTCTTCATGGTTGCAATGACTCCCTGGTCCATAGGTTGTATCAGCACAGTAACATTTGAGGGCAAAAACTTTGCGAATATTTGCCAGTCAAGATTTAAGCACACTTCTAGCTGAGTGTGTAGACGCGTTGTCAATTAAAAAAACTGGCCTTCTTGGTCCCCTTTAAAGATCTCGATTTCTTAGATTTACCAATTACAATAAGCCTAAGTTTGTGAATACCCACAGTGTTGCTGCATGGCAAGATTTTAATTCTTTCCTTGCTATTTTTTGTGACCTGCCGCTTGATGTTCACTTTAAAATGATAAAGTACAAGCGGAAAGACACTTCCAAAAGTCTGATTCATCAGCGTTATAAATTTGTTCATATGACAGA
>JBCFYV010000100.1:16952206-17183559 GCA_039000515.1 Timema cristinae
TCATTTACTCCTTGTAATCCTACTCTTTCCCTGAAAACTTCATTCCTAATCTTGTTTCTCCTCATGGTAGCTAACATGCTCCTCAAACTTCATTCCCATGGTCTCCATTTTCCTAGTCTCCCTTATATGCTGTATATGTGACAGTAGGAACAAAGCACGCCCTTTACAACTCTTCCTTAATCTTCAAGGGGACTTAACTTCTTCATACACCTATAGAACAACTCTCCACAGCAGGTCTCTTGCACACCTATAGAACAACTCTCCACAGCAGGTCTCTTACACACCCATATAACAACTCTCCACAGCAGGTCTCTTTACACACCCATATAACAACTCTCCACAGCAGGTCTCTTACACACCCATATAACAACTCTCCACAGCAGGTCTCTTGCACACCTATAGAACAACTCTCCACAGCAGGTCTCTTGCACACCTATAGAACAACTCTCCACAGCAGGTCTCTTTACACACCCATATAACAACTCTCCACAGCAGGTCTCTTACACACCCATATAACAACTCTCCACAGCAGGTCTCTTGCACACCTATAGAACAACTCTCCACAGCAGGTCTCTTGCACACCTATAGAACAACTCTCCACAGCAGGTCTCTTGCACACCTATAGAACAACTTTCCCCGTTTTCTTCTCATTAAATCCTCTCTACGTCCACCCTTCACCTCAATCAAGTTTCCAAAATATTTTACGTTTTATACTTTTCTCAGCTTTAATCCATCCAATTATGAAGTAAAAGTAAAAAAAAACACAATTTATGTTTAATATAATTAGGTTGAAACTAAATAATCCCGGGTTTTACTGCATGCAGGATGTGAAGTGTGTGTTATTAACTTTGCTGAAAACTGGTTGGGATAATACTTTGCACATTCACTCAATTATATTATTATTGTCAATATGGACTAACACATGAAATAGTGACCAGTATGGTTTTCACAATAAAAAAAGAAACACAGTTCAGATTTACACTGATGCCACTGTAGACGTGTTTGTCTGCCACCGCACGACAATATGGCCCATTTTCTCCGAGAGGCACCTAGACTATCCAGAGGCAGCAGCATAAAGTGTTAACTGTGTTCTTTTCATTGTTCAAACAATATTGTGTTTATGTGTCCATTTGTTCTCATACATCTTTCCAGTAAAATATAAAACTACGTTATTTTGTTTGACTCCAGTTGTTGAGCCTGCTCTACCGGGACATGGACCGGTACGGGATGGATGTGGTGAGTCTGGACATCCAGAGGGGTCGAGATCATGGTTTGCCTGGATACAACCACTTCAGGAAACTTTGCGGCTTGACTAAAGTGAAAAACTTCAATGGATTCCAAGATGTCATTTCTAAAGCGGTATGTTGCAGTTCATAATCAACGTTGAAACAAACATAATATCTCTCAAAGTAGGGAGAGTTGATAATGTTTGAGTTTAGAAATAGAATATAGTGACTAGCTCTAATAATAATATTTTATAATGATGGCAATTGATAAAAATAAAGAACACACTTTTATGCACTGCCATCTTTGCCTGTTTCGATACTACTTCATTTTATGCAATAGACCACATGTATAATTTATAAACAATAATATTGCAAGACTTGACAAATAAATATGTTAAAAAGTTTTAACTAGGGCTCTGTGTGTACTCATATTCCAAGCTCCGTGTCGAGCTCGTCGCTTAAGCTCAAGCTTGTCATTTTTCAAGCTTCCATTTTATGTACTTAATAATCAATTTTTAAAACTCATTAGTAAGCATAGTCTATTTAATTGAGATAATATCGGCATTCCCACTTATAAATCATTTGGTAACTTAAGAAATTGTTAAAAATTAATTTCAATTTTCACATTAATAACATAATAGAGCTTTAAAACCACTTTCGTCTGGTAAATTTATTCAATATTGTCATCTATTTTAAATTACACTTGAATGAAATTGTTTACTTATATTGCCATGACAAAGCAATGAAATAAAAATAGCTAAGAAGATTACTTAATAATGGTTCTTTTTACTCTTTACCTGGTTCCTTTCTAAAATAATAATGTATGTTAAATTAAAAATGTAACATCATAAATAAATTATATTAAATGTTTTCAAACTTAAGATATTTAAAAATCTTATTAATTAAAACGCTTGGCTACAAAACTAGCACTAGTTTAGTTACTATTTAGTTATAGAATTATGTTGGTTAACCTGTCTAAAATCAGTTTTGCTTTTATATATTACAATACATATTTTAACCAAACTTACCACATTTATATTTAAAAAAAGCTATTACTATTTCATATTGTTTGCAAGCAATATTATTTTTAATTATAAAGTATGAACATTAACTTTTATAAGCATTATAAATTCAATTGAAGTAAATTTCTCAATAAAATGAGAGCCTATACAACACACAACACGCAGAGGAATGGAAATGGAACAGAAGACATGATGAAGCACGATTCCATTAAGGAATAATAAATTAAATTCTTCAACTTTCTAATTGTTTATGATTCTCATATTTTCTTTTATGGTAAATTAAGTTACTGAAGCATATTTTGGATAAATATTAGATAATTAAAACGTCAATTTTATTAACTTTTGATCAAAACAGTGTAGAAACACTCTACAATAATGTAAAGTGAGAGTTAAGGAAGCCAACCTGAAAGGATAGTTAGGTTAGGCCTAGATATAAACAAACAATTTTTCTATTTTGATTCTACACTTTTACACTTTCCACTTCTTCAAATTCCAAAGTTGCACTGAATTTTCGGAAATATTTATTTTTCATATGAAGAGACATTAATGAAAAAAGTAATATTCCTGGAAATCCAAACTAATGTAACACTGTGGAAGTTTTGAAGAAGTGAAAGTGTAAAAGTTTAACAAGACATTGAAGAGAGAAGTGGGTTTGTTCTTATATAGGCCTAACCTAACTATCCTTTCAGGCTGGCTTCCTTCACTATCACTTACTTTACATCACTGGACAGTGTTTTTACACTGTCTTGTTATACATTTCTAAGCCATCATGCAATTATTATTTTTATTACCTTTGTTTTATAATTGTTGGTGTAATTTTAATGTCCTTAATGACATGAGTGTTGAAACCATTTTAATTATTTGTTTTTTATTAGATTTTTATTTGAATGTTGTTCTTATTTTTAAATTGTGTTTTTTAAATGTTATTTCTAACTTAAAATCCTATATTTCCATTATCTATCTTTTTTTTCAAAAGTATTTAATATTTATAAAAATGAGTGTCATTCATATTTTAAGAATATGTGTTTTAATATAGTTTTTAACATTTTAAACTTATGACTAGGCCTCTACTCGAACTCTGGACCTTTTAGAAATACTCAACTCGAATGAAAAACCCCAAGTTTGCAGACCCCTAGTGGGCAAAGCTGGCAAACCATGTTAACTCTATTATTGTAATTTGGGCAGATGGTGCAGAAGATGCAGTCTGTATACTCCCACCCTGATGATGTGGACTTGATCATCGGGGGGATGGCTGAGCGGCCAATTGATGGCAGTCTCCTCGGACCAACATTCCGCTGCATAGTGGCTGAGCAGTTTGCAAAGACAAAAAGAGGGGACAAGTTCTTTTATGACCTGGCCAGGAAATCAGGATCTTTCACAGACGGTTGGTCCTCATTCACATTTGAGATTTAATTTAATATTACACACTTTTATCATATTCAAGAGAAAAAAAAAGGCTGTAACACACATAACTCATCATCATCATCATCATCAACAACTGTTTCCACACTGTGGCCAGGACAGTTTAGTAAAATGCTTCCAGCTTATTCTATACTTCCACCATTGTTACTACTTTAATTTCTACCGTTCTTCTTCTCTCACTTGCACACTTTCTGTTTTCTGCTCTTATCTCATTCTTGGTCTCCCTTGTGGTCCTTTTCCTACATCCTCTTCATCATTCTCTTTGGTGTTTTCTCTTTTTCCATCATCATTACATGTCCATACCATCTCAGTCTTGCTTACTCTACTATATCATGTACTTCTTGCCGCCCTCTCCTAAATCATGCTTCCAAGATTTGTTTACGTTCTATACTTTTATAGCTTTCTAGGCCTTATCCTCTTCCCATCACTTCACACACTGCCATGCTAAATTTCATTCCACACTCTTTCACTTCGTCTTTCAATTTTTGTAATGTTCCTGTACTTCCTCTTCCTCCTCCCACCCACCCCCCACCCCCATACCATCAAGTCATCAGTAAACAACATGGCTTTCATTCCTCCCAGAGTTTTCCTGTTTAAACAGAAGTAAGAACACATTACATACGATACAAAGTTGGCCGCCATGATGTATATGTTTACTCACCAGAGTGATGATTAAATAAACAACTGTTAATTCTTACTACCCACCTGGTTTTAATTATCCACAACTATGTAAGGAGAACCCAATTTATTTAATATGATCCTTAAGTTAGATATTTTGTTGGGTTTCATGAAAAGTAAATACTGTCAACAGTCAGTCACCAATGAAACTGTTTATTTAAGCCTACCAGCCTATGTTGTTTTAGTCCTTTTTTAATATGTTTGTATTTTTATCTTTGCTATCTTAATAAAATAAATTATAATCCTTCAATGATGATTAAAGTTGATCAAAAGTAACTAGACCTAATCTGTTTGTTTATTTCATATGTTTTTTTAGAAACTCAACTCATTCTATCAACACTTTTAAAAATAACTAAAAGACACTCAAATTTTGATTGATTTGATTTTCAAACTATAATATGAGTCTAGATTGTTTAATTTGGACGGATTTTAACCAGTATTTTGCGAGGGGTGTTTGGGGTTGATTAAAATTGAAAGTATGATTGAATTAAATCTTAATTTACAGTTTAGGCCTATATTGTGTATTGTAGGTCTATTTGTAAATTATTAAAATTTCTAACAATTTGCTAGGATTTGGATTCAAGATTCAAAAATAAAATGTAGATTCGGATTCCAGAAATAGTGGATTTGACCCATATCTAGATATTATATCATGCTAGCCCAGTCCATACCATGTTTTCTTAGTACCAACGGGTCTTAAACCCACTTCAGGTTATATGCCTATGTACTAACTACACTAATGGGTAAGGGATTAGAAAGGCTTAGTTTAGAGGAAATCCACCTGCATTCGTGTGGCGGGAGAGTGTAAAACAATGTAGGAAAAACCACCCTCACAGTACCTGACCGAGATTGAGACCCAATCTCTCAGTCTTCGGCAATCTAGTTCCATACGAGAATAACGCGTTAGACCACGTGACCACCGAAGTGGTTACCATGATATTAAAATGTTTTTCGTGACAAGAAATGAAGATGAAGTCTAACCAGTTTAACTGAGAAAATGTCAGTGGCTTTGAGCAAAGGATGTCTTGTTCTTTGATTCTCATATGAAGTGCATTGAGAAGCTTTATTTGAATCTATACAGATGTACACTTTTAGTTTGTTAAAGATCCACATTTAAAAAGTACACAAATTGACAAAAAAATAAAGTAACTATCAAAAGTTATCGTTGAATGTTAAGAAACAGATGTAACATCAATTTTTATAAAAATGTATGATACATACGAGTAGTAATACACGATGGCTGATTTTTTAAATTTTATTTCATCATTACGGCCAGTGCACAAGCTATATTATTATTATTATTATTATTAGCACCGCATCTTACTACCCGTTTGGGTTATACGCACTTACGCTAATGTGTAATGGTATGGTGATTGTGAGATGAAATGAAGGACCTACAGTTTAACGTGGAATCCGAACCACGGTGGAGGCCTGGCATTCCCCAGATTCACAAGATGTCTTGTCAGAGGTGAAGGAAGGGTTTGGTAATCAGATAAATCTGTGCCGGGACCGAGGATTGAACCCCGGCCGCCAGCACAGAAGTCTGACACCTTACCCCTAGACCACCAGGTCACCCACAAGCTATATTAAAAGGCCGTTAATGACCTAAAATAAAATTTGTAATATTTAACTGTTGTATGAAAGAAGAAAACTAAAATTATCATATCATCCTCACATTTTGAAAGTCTCACTTTAACATTAAAGCTATGTACACACAACACATATTCTTGTACAATATCTTGGTCACAATGATATCATACAAGTTTTACCTTAAGATTGTTCAGACATCATATGTGATTGCATACATTATTGTGAGAAATGTGATAAGTATATTAAGTTTATTCTTTATATTTATTATAATACAAATAACTTTAAATTGTAACTGTAATGTACATTTCATAGTTAACGTCTGACAGATAGGGCTATCTATTGTTAACAATCCAAAAGTTGTACAATATAAATGGCCTATATAGGACATGTTCTGTTTCCTGAAATTGTATACAGTAAGTTGTGCAAAGCAGTTCTTGTACATTCTTTGTTCACACGACACCATCTTTAGGTTAAAACTTTTTGTACAATATTGTGTCGTGTGTACCGGACTTAACAAAAATGACAATCTATGTTTATATTTTATTTACTTAAGAGCTTTGAAATGGTCGTAATTTTAGTTATAAAATAAAAAGAAACAACTTAACCCAAATCATGTATAACTACTAATTATTGTTGTAGCCTTTACATTTTATACTAAAGAATTTTATGTCCTAATACCAAATAGGGAATTTTTTCCTTGGATTAGTCAAGGTCTGTTAGAAGCTCAGTTTTGCTAGTGTAACCTAGTGGTAATTTCATTTACTATTTTTTTTACTGCTTTAATTTATGTTTTTGGATTTGTTTTACTGATTGTATAAAATTGTGATATCAAGTCCAAATCTATTATTAGCATTAGAGATATTTTTGTGATTTTATTCAAATATTCAATTCCTCAAATAGGATAGGAATACATTCATCTCTAGAAAATAGTAGAACTGTTAATGTTTGCCTTGAAACAATTGGTTTAAGGGTTCTAATATGTGCTAGTTTCGTGAATACAAGGGAAAAGACTAGGAATGTGAATCCACCATAACTGACAATCTCTAGAATTTTTTTTTTACATCCATTACTGTTTCCAGCTTGTGGACCGGGCCAATTTTTATTCAAGCCACTTATTTTCCACTACCGGCTCGCTAGGCCAGTTGTAGCTTCAAGTGCCTTATAATATAAATTAAGCCTTTAGTTACCAAAAGAAATGACAAAAAAATGTGCTAAAAGTGCCAAGCTATTTTCCTGAAAAATACAGGATCTTGTTTAAATTTTAATAACTTATTAGTCTTTGAACTTCTTTCACTCAAATTTTTACATAAGCTAGCTAACATGCTTGCCAATCCGATTATATAATTATACATATACTTTTTAATTTTTTATATATAGTAAAAAAAATCAATAGCCAAATTATTAAAACACCCTTTTATTTAACATTAATTTTTAAGCTTTGAAAATTTTAATAGCTTGAAATAGAATAAATCACAGAAAAGAACATAGAAACTGAGTAAATAACAAAATTTACAAAAAACTAACTTTAGATTTTACGCTAAAATTAGGTTATGCATAGCAGCTGTTTGCGGGGGGGGACTTCAAATGTGGTATTTCTGCATAAATATGAAGAGGTTGGGGTGGATTATCCTGATCTTATTTCATTAGGAATCACTAGTATTCATATTCATGTTATCAATGTCAGCTGCCACTCCTACTTGCTATGATATTTCACTTTCACTAAAATATAATTTCTGTCCAGTTTCATTATTTACAAATTCAGAATCGCTTACAAATAGATCACTCTTGTTTGAGCTATCAATAAATATTGTAAGTATTTCTGTGTCTTGAATCACAGATTTCCTCTTAGTCATGTTTACAAACAAGGCCAAAGATAAAACTCATAAAGTTAGAAAATAATTTTCATGTTTGATATATCGAAACTCTTTAAGTGCAAAGACAAATAAAAGTAGCTTGAACATACGAAAAATATGTGGAAATAAAATCTACCCTATCTGTTGACTTAATACTGAACTAAGAGCTCGAAAACATGGGATCGCTGTGAATGACGCTGGGAAATATTTCACGCATCACTCTGAGCGACGTTGGCACTCAAAGAGCTACGACTAGGACAGGCACAACAACCAGTCTCCGGCCCTTAATTAAGCACTGTGAAAGGGTGAACCCACATTTCACCAATAATAAATTTTTCGACCATGCCGGGAAACGAACCCGGGACCCTTAGCTCGGTAGATAGACACACAACCGACTGAGCTAAGGTGTCGACAATCTCTTAGGTGGAGAGTTAAAATAAATCTTTAATTAAATAGACAATAATCATTAGCTAGTGGCTAGTAGAAACTATACGCATATGCTGTGCACACAAAATAAACATGTTAACATAAGCCCACAGCATTGAAAGTACCAAGTCCACAAAAAAAAATAGTTTTTCTTTCATTTCAGGTCAACTGAGAGAAATCAGAAAAACAACTCTAGGCCGCATTTTCTGTGATAATGGAGACAACATTCTTGAAATGCAAACTAATGTCTTTCAGACACCTTCAATCAGGTAAACCTTATTTTAATTTTAATTTAAAGAGTTTACCTTGTACTGTAATACTATTTTGGTTAAATGACATTATGATTGAAGTAAGTCGAGTAACTTCTGTCAATGGACAAAGGTTTTCCTTGGAAAGTTTAGGAGTAATTAACTATATATTAAACAAAAATTACATATTTAGTAACCACTTAACTAGTTGATCCAAAATTAGATTCATAAAAACTCTTGGATGGTCCATAAAAAAACTTAATTTGTTGTAGGCCTGTAAGGAAATGATGTTTTGTTTTAGGAAAATGTTTGGGCTGGAAATAACAACGGAAATAGCAACGGGATGGGAAATATTAAAAAAAAAAAATCCACTTTAGGCTTGTTTATATTTATTTTTAAGGTTTATAATTGTAGTGTAAACTTCTCTCATTAATTCCAAGAAAAAAAATCAATAACAGAATAGAAACTCATGGCAAATTGTTCTAAAGGAATCAAATGTTATATTTTCAATAGGGCTCTGAGAATACTCGTATTTTGAGCTCTAACTTGAACTTGTCACTTTAGCTCAAGATTGAAAGTCTTGTAGGCTTGTTATTTTCGAGCTTCCACTTAATGCACTACTTAATAATCAATTTTTAAAACACAATAGTAAGCATGGTCTATTTAATTTAAATAATATCAACATTTTCATTTATAAATCATTCGGTTACTTAACACATTGTTAAAAATTAGTTTCAATTTTCACATTAATAACGTAATAGAGATTTAAAACCACTTTCGACCGGTAAATTTATTCAATATTGCCATCCATTTTGAATTATACGAAGTTGTTTACTTATATTGCCATGACAATGCAATAAAAATAAAAATAAAAATAGCTAAGAAGATTACTAAATAATTGAATGATTCTTTTTACTATTTTTACCTGGTCCCTATCTAAAATAATAATTTATGTTAATTTAAAAATGTAATATCAAAAATATCTTGTATTAAATATTTTCAAACTTAAGATATTTAAAACTTGTTTTAGTTAATATGTTTAGCTACAAAACTAGTTTAGTTACTATTTAGTTATAGAATTATGTAGGTTAACCTATATAAATCAATACATATTTTACTAAACTTACCACATTTAAATTAAAAAAGCATTTACTATTTCACATTGTTTGCTAGAAATATTATTTTAGTCATGTTATTTTTAATTTTAAAGTATCAGCATCAACTTTTATGCCCATTAAAAATTGAAGTGGAGTAAATTTCTCAATAAAATAATGTCTAAATAATGAGAGCCTGTACAATGTGCATGTGCAACTGCACATAAAGGAATGGAAATGAAACAGAAGACATGATAATATACAATCACACTAAGAAATAATAAAAACTTCAAACTTCTATGTTTATGATTCTTACGTTTTCTTATATGGTAGGGTAAATTAATTTAATGAAGCATATTTTGCGGAAATATTAGCTTATTAAAACGTTGATTTCATTAACTTTCTATCAAAACAGTGTAGAAACACACTAAAATAATTTGAAGTGATAGTTAAAGAAACCAACCTTAAAGGATAGTTATGTTAGGCCTAGATATAAACAAAAAACTTCTCTATTTTCTTTCTACACTTTTACACTTTCCACTTCTTCAAACTTCCACAGTTGCACATTAGTTTGAATTTTCGGAAATATTTATTTTTTATATGAAGAGACATTAATGAAAAAGTAATATCCCCAAAAATCCAACTGATGTGCAACTGTTGAAGTTTTGAAGAAATGAAGAGAGAAGTGTGTTTGTTCCTATCTAGGCTAACATAACTATCCTTTCAGTTGGCTTCCTTCACTATCACTTACTTTACATCACTGTACAGTGTGTCTACACTGTCTTGGTATACATTCTAAGCCATCATAAAATTATTCATTTCATAACTTTTTTGTAATTTTTAGTGCAATTTTAATGTTCTTAAAGACACGAGTGATTTTTATTTGAGTGTTCTTATTTTTAAATTGTGCTATAATTTAAAAACATTTTTCCATTATTTAACCTCTTTTTTTTCAAAATTATTTAATATTTATAAAAATGAGTGTCATTCATCTTTTAAGAACATGTGTTTTAATATATTTTCTAATGTTTTAAAATTATGAATATACAATACTCGAACTCGGGAGCTTTTAGAAATACTCATCTCTAGTTCGGCTCAAATGAAAAAACCCAATCTCGCAGACCCTTAATTTTAAACTAAGTTAAATGTGATAGTAGGTGTTAAAAATATTTTTGAATATGGTCAGGAGATGGGACGAAAAACCTTTTATTTATTGCACTTATACGTAACAATAATTTTAAATTAGGTGATTTTGTAGGATTTTCAAAGCACACCTAAAATTTGTATCTTAGTTTATTTTTAAATGTTAGGTTTTTCCAAATAATATTTTGTTTAACAAGCGTTGCTTAAGATAAACTAAAAACCAAGGCCTAATGCAATTATTATAATATTATGTGTTTTGATCAAGCTTTATTGGTAAAAATATAAATATATTTTAAAAGTGGATTTTAAGTAAGGATGGAATCCTTAAATTCCCAGAACCCTTAAAGATATTTGGAATTCGAGAAAACTTTAGATCTAAGACTAAAATCCTTATTTTATTGTAATTTTTCAAATTAATTTTGTTTTAGAGCTCTATACTGCTTATTCCTGGTTCAGAACTAAGCAATTTGTTTTCAAGTCCTAAATTTTAAGAGTTAAATAAAATTTGTCAATATTATTTGATTATTTAATTCTGAAAAAATTATATTTATTTATTACTATGTAACGATAAAATGTTCTCCCACTCCCCGTCATTTAGCAATAATAATTATTCAAAGGAATGCCTAATCAACAATAACAAAAGGATCTAATTAAAACTGAAAAGATAATAAGTGATATGAAATATAAAGTAAAAGTTCAAGATATCATGAAAACTTAATTAGCAAAAAACATATTGAGTTTTAAGAAAAAACCTTTAGAAAATTAAATGAAATACAGATAATAACAAGTCTGAATATAATATATGTTACATCATAATGAAGAGAACATATATTAAAGCAGAATACTAGTAGGACTTAAATAATGAGAACTTATAACTTTATGAATCCTAATAAAGAGTGTAAAATAAAGTAGAAAAAAGAACAACAGGGTTAAAACTTAAAATACAAAAAACATATTAAAATTGGACAGGAATACAATGCAAATGAAAATTACATATTCTAAGGTTACAGATTAAATGATTAAACCATTATAAAGAAGATATATTAGATATAGTAATGAATTGAAAATAATTAACATTAAGGTAATATTATGTTTAAATTCACAATTGTCAAAAGAAGAGTTAAAAATTGTAACCAATGAAAGTGAACCTCTATTAAACCTCTATTAAACAATTTTTCTACCTTAATATTCCCTGTTCACTTTCATTGTATTTCATTTAATTTTCTAAAGGTTTTTTCTTAAAACTCAATAGTTTTTTTGCTAATTAAATTCCATGATATATTTAACTTTTACTTTATATTTCATATCACTTATTATCTTTTCAGTTTTAATTAGATCCTTTTGTTATTGTTGATTAGGCGTTCCTTTGAATAATAATTATTATAATTCTCCTTACTAAATCACTATGAATATAACTAATATTTAACAATAAGTTAGATTGGTAACTTGCTATGAGTGTATGCCATTGGGAAACTAACTGGTGGTGTTATGGTTCCAGCAATGATCTGTCATCGTGCCAGAACACAACAGTTCTACCACGACTCAGTTTCACATCTTGGAAGGAGCTACCCACTCGAAGTTTGTAACATTCCAAAGAACACCAACATCACAAGAAGGCACAGTTAGTTACGACTGACAACTTGGTACAAAAGCATGAAGCTAATATTGCCTTTGTAAAGTATGTGTGGGGTGAGTGATAGATCTTTAATTAAGACAGTTGAGATTAATTAACTCAATATTGTTGTTATCTAACACTAAGAACAGAGTCATTGCCTTGTTTCAAATTAATCAGCATTTATAGTTTTTTTCTACTAGATGTTAAAACACTATTTGTATAAAATTTCTATTTAAACTTTTCATTTGAATAAATAAATTGGAACTTTGTTTTTTTTACTGTAATTATTTAGTGAAGCTTAAATCCTTTTGAAAAATTCATGGAAAATCTCTGGTTCTGTGTTGAGAAAACTAACCGACTGAATGAATTGTATTTATCTGTGCAATACATGTTAAACTTAACCTATTTATTGTGTAAGAATTTTTAAAAAGGGGTTAATAGACAAAATGATAAAATTGATTTGTATAAAAATATTTGGTTTTATTTTAAATAAAAGAGCACCACCTACATAGATAGTGGTTTTTATTTGAGTTTTGTGAAGTTGTTGTAATTTTCAATATTTGAAAACAATCCTTCTGATTGCACTGCTATTCCTAGTTGTAATTATGGTGTAATTAATTTAGTCCCTGTATAATACAAATGTTTTATGTATGTTAAATATATCTAATGCAAATATATTTTGATACCATGTGCAGTTTGTTGAAATTGATGGGTAATGTGGGCAGGCATTTCTAATTTAGATTTGGTGATGGAATTATATGTTGTTGAGTATTTTGCCTTTCTAGGTTGATGGTCGAAAACGACTTTCCCTGGGATCAAACTCAGGATTTTTAAAGATTGTTAGTTTGAAGGCTGTCTTTACTATTGTTTTGAAAGAAATGCTACTTATATCGTCTTTAAGGTTCAAACAGACTGTTTATTTGCAATATGTAAATAATATTATTATAACTTTATGTTTTTAAGGGTTTTATATAATTGTTAATTGTTGAAGTTGCATTTCCAAGTTTATTACATTGCATTGGGTGAATTCACTACTCAACCCAAATTAAACATCATTTCATTCAAAATGTTAACATTCAAGGGGCTTCTCAATTTGACTTCCAATTCATCATGAACATCACTATAATAATCTATTTGTAAGAGCTTGAATTACATACATTTTGTCAAAGTATGTTTTCCAAAGTGAGGCTCATTGAAATAAACTATTCACAAACCACATAATTGTGTTGAAAGTGGACTATCATCACTATTTTAAAATAAGTTTAAATGGACTGCATTTATAGCCATATTTCTAACAACCACAAGTAGATTCTACTAATTAATGAATGCTTTTTGATTGGCTCGGGTTTTGAGAATAAGTTAGCCGACACTATTGGCACCATTTTTTATTTTTCTGAATTATAGAAGCAAAATCGATAATTGATATAACTAAGAGGCCATTATAAATATATCAACTCCAAACCTAAACTTTTTTAAATAAAGTTTAGCTATAAATTTAATTGCCATAGTATTTATTTTAAGATATGTCAAAAATAGGATTTTAAATAAACAATTTTTTATTTTTGTGATTAAATTTAATGGTCTTACCTTTTGAAGATAGTCTTGTCTTTGATATTTTCCAATGGTTTGTATTAAAGTATCAAGTCACAAAATCTGAGAGATATAAATAACAGTCTGGTTGGGCTGCAGGTTGCTATCATTCACTCGATGGCCGATATTGTTCAAGCTCATACAGTGACTGTCATATTGATAACATTGTCGGCTTTACAAACCACATCAAATAAATTACTGTAATTTTCTGACCCTTTTTGTCTATACACTCTTTTTTTAACATTTTGATTGTGGAAAAACACATTGGGATGTTCTCTTTTGTATTTTTTTTTTCAATAAAGAATTAAAATATATTTTTTCAAATGTTTTTCTTAATACTATTATTACATGAATAGAATCTCTTGTGAATAGAGGTGTAGCAAATTTATGCTTCCTTAAAAATACAAAATGGAAATTTTCAACTAGTCCTGCATCAATGTTTTAAAAACTATTAAACACATTTTTACCATCCACTAGGACTTAAACTAAAATTCTGCCCATTTTTTTGCTAGTAAGATTTGGTTAGGAAAAATCTTGTATTATATTATTAGTGTTTCATATTATATTTGTTAGAAGATGAAGAAAAGGTGGATATACAAACACAATATGATTTATACAATGAAAAGACGAACACAGCTCACACTTTAAATTGCTGCTACTGGACAAAGAGGTAATGGCTCTCTCTTGAAGAAAATCCATTGTTACCACCCAATCCCACGACCTAGGTTTCATTCTATCAGAACATCAGGAGGTAGTGTGAAATGTGCAACACAATTTTCTACAAGAGAAAATGAAAGAACACAAAAGGGAGAAAAAGGAAATTTACATCCATTATGGTTTCCAGATTGTATCCATGGACCAATTTTTTATTGAAGTCATGTTTTCCTTATTCGCTGGCTAGGCCTGTTGTAGCTATTAAAATTAAATGTGAATCAATATTATCTTACATGCAGATCACATTGTAATGTTACTGACATGCCCCTAAAGAATATGTGAGAACATTGACAATAATATCGTCCTAATTTTATAAATGTATCTCATTTTATTTAAATTATATAGTATATTACATGGCGCTTAAGGCACTTCTTCTAAGAGGGCAACAAGAGCCATTGTCAATGATGTCAGAGTGCATGACGTAGGACCTGATCAAAAGACAATTTAAGGTATTTTATAAGGAAAATAAATTTATTTCCTTTCCTAAAAGGAACACTATGCATTTCTAAAGGTAATTTGAGCCAGATTCCTGTTCTCGAACATTCTACTTTCATCCATATGTTCTTTTATTTTATATTTTATTTTATTTTACTATACAAAAGCTTCTGGAAGCTTCCATGAGCAAATGATATATGCGAAAGATGGGGCAATAGAACCTCACTAGGAGTCCAGTCCTTGATGTAGTAGGACTGTAGCTCCTGTCCGTGATCCCTACGATTGTGCTATCAACCGCGTACGACATGATCTGTTTTCTCTTGAAATAAACAGAGATTTTGAATTAAAAGAATGTCAACTTTATTGATGTGTATTTATTACATATTATTATAAAAATTGGCCCAACGAGGGGTGAGTGATCTAAAGAGTAAGATAAATAAATCTAATTTTTTATAAACCTTATAAAAAGGCTTCAAATCATGTGGCAATCAAACCACATTAGTTCACAACTCATCAATTAGTACAAAAACCAGGACAATTCAAATAAACAATAAATACAATAAGAGGAATGCTCTTCAACATGTCCTTAAATTAGATCTATTTTTTTTTTTAATCTGTACATTGATCTGGGTGAAATTAAAATGAAGTTTTAATAAAAACCTTGCTCTATATATCTATCTATATTGTGTGACCTCGTTTCAAACATACACTGATGGTTGTGCAATAAGGTTTACTTCACAAGGTCAATATCCTACTACAAATAATTGTTTCATAAAGCTTGAAATTATTTTGATAGCGGGAAAGTTTCTTAATTTCTATGCTGTTATTTTTTTATGATTCAGATGGTAAAAGTATGAAAAATTTAACAAACTTAATTGGCATGGGTCACTGATAAGAATGTTGGAAATAATTTAGGGTGTGGTGGGATGTAGTTGAGGTTCTTGCGAGGAACTTTTTCATGTTACTACTAAACCAACAAAATGACCATTTACCAAGGGGTACAGTAGCAGTTGTTAAATGACTGTATTTTGGACTAAGGCCATAGTTCCCTCTTGTGGGTGTTGCTACGGTAAAATTCCACTACCCCATACATGTCTATCGAGTACTGAAAAACCATAGGTTTTGAATTAGAGTCCCGATGACAATAAGATAGTTGTTCAAATCATGATCGGGTGAACTGAGGGTGGACTTTCCACTCACCTACTACACAAATGTGGGTACACTTCCTCTAAATTTAACCTTACTCATTCTTAGCTCATTAGCATAATTAGTACATACAAGTATAACCTGAATAGGTAGTAAGATATGTTAATAAAAACAAGCGGGGTTCTTAATCTTTTTTGTGTCGCAGGCCTCTTTTGAGAATCTGGCAAAGGCCATATAAATGAATGTAAATATATATGAAAAAATTTTAATTATAATTTACTTTATCGCAGTGGAAATTGATTACACTCACATACACATAATAATAACAATTATAATATTTACAAAACGAATTGTTTCTCTCACTTTCCCTTTCCATGAAAAAATTAATTGAATAAAAGTGAAATAAATCCAAACTCAGCAACTAAAAGGGAACTTGAATTCAGTTCAAAAGGCAATGAGGAGGATGCTGCTCTCTTTCTTCAATAAGAAGTTGAAGTTTTGGAGTAGCTTTTGACGGCGCCTGAATATTTGATTAAAAATCTCGATATATTTGTGTGTTTGATGGTGACAAAGGCTAAAATCTCCGCCTCACAAAAATAATAGTAGCAAAATAAATTTGAGCTCCCATAGCTTAAACACATCCTTTACCGACAACTCCATAACCATTGTTGTCGGCAAATTTTGTGCGAACAACGATGGCGAGGTAGGTTTTTTTTTGTGGCTAATCAACTGCAAACTATTCTAAATGCCATTGAATGGAAATTACTGCGATTATATGTGATAGCAGGAGTTGGCAGCCTTCTAGTAGTATTGCGCTAAAGTAATATTTCTAAGTCGCTTAGCGTGCCAACCAACCCAAATTATTTATATGTTTAAAATATTTAACTAGTACTACTATATAAACAAATTTAAGTTGATGTTGTAAAATGTAAATGTAACAATGTTCATAAATTGAATACATTAAATAACTAATGTTTCTTGAATACTTTGTTTTAAAATAAATCAGAATAAATACAAAAGCTAGATATGTGATTTGAAAAATTAAGTTCTGAAGGCATTAGTATTTCGAGATTTTGAAACAAGACCATTGAATCATAATTCACAATATAATTATTACATCAATAAAGGTTTTATATTATTTTTTATTCTAATCGCTCAACATACCATTGAAAATTATTTCACGTGCCACTCTTGGCACACATGCTGTAGGTTACCGACCCCTGTGCCTGGTTCACGAACTCCCAGAAGCTCTGTGCTAGAGTATCTTTACAGGGCACATAGATGGTACCTTTAGTTACACATTTTTAAAAAATGCTAAGAAAATGTAACTAAAATTGTTAACTTTTTAAAAATTTCATCCGTTCAAAAGTATAAATCCCAAGTTTTGACAAATAGTTCCTGATAACTATATTTTGGGATGTTTCTCAGTTTAAATTATGAATGGCTGTTGCTATTAGACACCACTTTGTTTTTGGCATCACATCTTGCTACATATTTGAGCTATATGCTAACTAAGGGTGATGCAGGTTGAATTTAAAGGAAGTGCACCCACATTTGTGTGAAAGAAGAGTGGGAAACTATTTAATAGCTTGAAGCACTACAGGGATTCAAAGCCTGATTTCAGTATGTTTGGAATGTGATGCCTTATACCAGTGGTCCCGAACTTTCTGACAATCTCTGTTATTTGGAGTACCCCCAAGATGATGCTAATATTTACTATTTCAGTACATATTTAATAGTGCTCAGGAATATATTAATGACACACCAATCATACATTAACTGTTTTTTATTTATAATTATTGTTTTATAGTTCTACTGAATCAATACATATAATAGTGCATAAGTATCAAAGAAATATAAAAAAATATTAATTCTGTAGGTATATACATATAAACTGTAACAAGTATTTTTTAGTTTGTTAATATCTGATTTAGTTTTACTTAGATTTAAATGAAGCTTTGGTTCTAAAATATATATGTTTTTAATTAACAGCATCACTGAAAATCCAGTCTACCATGGATATGCTGTCGATAAGGCCAGTAGAAACCTTAAGGCACATTTTGTAAGATTAGGGTATTCTGAAGATCTTATACAAAATTGATCGAGATCGTAGTTCTTGAAATCAATTTTTAAATAAATAAATTGATCAGTTCTTGTTGTTCAGCCACATTTAGACTGTTAGCCGGCAACATTACAATAAATATATTATTGCGTATCTGATTAAATCCAGCACTATTCTCTTCTAAAGTATTCTTTGATTTGTTTGATTTTCATCACACCAAATCTTCAAATTTGGCAATGCTGAACTGCTGATAGGCCTATTGTTATCATTCTCAGTGTCGGAAAATGTTGCATATAGCCGTTTTCAACAGCAGATTTCAGAAGTTCATTCATCTTTATAAAATGACCTATCCTCATCAATCACAGAATATGAGTTGTATGTTAGCCTTGCATCAAACCTATATTTAAATGATTTAGTTTTCGATTATTATCAACTCTTTACTACTTCTCAAAATAATTTGAATGATTCTTTCCAACATGCAAGATAAATTAAACCGTGACTAAAACTTTTCCCAACGTGGTATCATTTTTTGAAGTCAAAACAATTTCGACAGTCATGTCATATCACAAAGTACTATTGAAGTCGATGGTTTAAATCACTTGGCTCTTACTTAAGTGCATCTTTTGTGCTGTTGAAGACAACACGGTTTAACCGAACATATAATACACGACTATCAAAAGGCAATATTTAAAACTAGTATTAGACTTGCACGCTAATGACAAGGAGATAGGGTTTGAATCCCGGATGGGTCTACTAAAGTTGGTTTTTCCTTAAGGGCTTCCCCACCCTCCTTCCAAGTAAATGTGGGTATATTTTCTCTAAAATGTTTCTGTCCTCATCCCTCCCCCATTAGAGCAACTATCAAATATACGAATAGCCTAGACAATGTAAGACATGAAAATTAAGAAAAGTGTTGGATTCAAATACCCATTAGGGTGGGATGGAAGAGGACGCAAGAAAAGGACGATGTTTTTTCAGTTTTTATGGAAAAACTTTTTAAATAAAGAGGAAAGTGGTCATTAAATTCCAAAATACCCTTCACAAATATTCAAGAAATTTTGAGCTCACCATGTGATAAAAATAAAATTCTATATTTGAACTAGAGAAATATTTTATTTATTTTGGCAAAAAAATAGTTTTGCCATAAAAACTGCAAAAACACTGACCTTTTTTCATATTCCCTTCAATCAAATCTTCAAAAACATAAATAATAGATGACACAAGAGACTAGTCCAAAATTCAGCAAGTCCCCTGAGTGGCACATTGGTCGGAAAAGTTTCGCCAATCCCTGGTCTAGGAATACAAAAATGAATTATGAGTGATTTTTTTGGAAAGAGGGAGGAATTAACCCTCAAAGGACTTTGAGCATAAATTTTTAGACTGGCATTTTTTATATATAGGATTTAAAAACATTGTTTATAGAGTGGCATATGTCAAGAAAGCTATGTATTTTACGAGTAGGTACAGGTGGATTACATTTCTGAGAAAGTAGCTGATATTTATAGAACACTATTTACTACTTTTCTGTTCCTATTAGGCTCTTAATGTAGTATTTTTCCAGTCCCCAGGGCTTAACTACTCCCTCCAGGCAATACCCTGAGGTGATTTTTAATTATTCCATAATTTGTTAATTTCATAATAGCTCACACTAGTTACGTAGTTTGTTTTTCTGACCCATTTGTTCCAAGGACGAACATCGTGAGCTATTACTTTGGTTTCTCAATATTTCGTAATTTTGTTTTTCTGACCCACTTGTTCGGGGGGTGGACGTGTTTTTAATTCACTATTTAAAAATGTTTCACGACTAATTCACTAATTTAATCAATATTTTAAGACATATTTACCCCACACCTTAATTAATGGGGTTTGGCAGTAGGGGGCCCTTGAGAGCTAACGTTTACTATGAGCTCCAGTTAGACTGTAGACCTTGAGGTTTTCCTACCACTGGTCTCTTTAGACTTTCACAAAGTGATGTTACATGACCTACTGATAAACAAAAACAAGTGATTTCCTAGGATGGAATTCCATAAACAACAAAAGTAAATTATTTCTGCATTCAGCATAGTGTACAAGCTCCCAGGTTTGATCTCAAGAATGGCCGAGGGTTTGAGGGTCCCTGGTTACCGGCACGGCCGAGGGTTTGTAAGAACTGAGGGTCCCAGGTTTGAGGCCCCCATTTCAATAAAAGATGATGCATATTATTTAGAATTCTGTATGTATCTTATATATAATTTGATATGCCCATTAATAGAAATTACGAGGAATTGAGTGAAAAGATTTTGACAAACGACCACCAATTTTAAAGTTTAGGTGTACAGAATGTCGGGAAAAATATTAGTTTTCCATGAAAACCCGATTTTCACAGATAATTTTCAGTTTTCATTCATTGTTTAATCATGATGGAAACCGTTATTTGCTCATAGATGTAAATTTCAAAATATATCTCTTTGGCTAAATATAATAATTAAATCTTTATTTGTTGCATCACAAATTTCTCTTTGGATGCTGGTCATAACCAAGACCACTGATCAGGTGCCAAGACCATTTCCAATACTCAGAGACCTTAATGCAGCTATCAATTGTAGTCAAAATGGCCTCGATATCGGTTGGTTGTAATTGGAAACACGTGGGTGTATCCTATAAACTTTATAGTTTCTGCCTTGTCAGCTTTGTTAAGTTAGTGTAGTTTGTGTGTTTAAATATTCTTTTCTTGTGTTTTAAAAGTGGTATTAACTGTTATAATGAGTTGGTCGTGCTGTGTACTTGTATGTAAATCCAATTACAGTGCTACAGATAATTCAGCATTTAGATTCCCTAAAGATAGAGTTCTGAGAGAGAAGTTGATTAAATGTATCCATAGTGATAAATTTGTAGTGACAGATAATGCATTCGTGTGTATTAAACATTTCGCGGACAAATTTATCATTAGAGAGAATGTATTTCCTGTGGCTAATGGTGAATCAATAACTGTTTCCCGTAAAAAAACAAAACTTCGGGATGATGCCTACCCCAGTATATTTCCAAGTCAACATTCATATCTCACTGTGAAGGTCCCTAAGGATAGAAAAGATTCTGCGTTCGTTCTGCAGAAAGTTTGTTCATTAGAAAATAAAAGGATTTTAGAGAATGGTGGGACAAAGACATCATTTCTACTTTGAAAATTTTAAAAGTGAAGTTATAAAACGAGATACTAAACCATGTATTTTGGTAATGAATGAAGCCGATATTTTTTTATTAAAGTAAGCGACATGACATCGACTGGCTTTCCATCTTTTACGGTAAGTTTTAAAATTACTATTGCATTACCTGTTAAAGTTTTCTATAAACCATGTGTTTGCCTCCAGAAAGCTTCAAAAGTATCTTTGAATTACAAGGCCAAGATGATCTGAAGTGTGATAGATGGACTAAATTAGAAATTTTGCTAACTCATCTTCAGAGTTATAGTGATGAGATCTTTGATATTAGTGATAGGACTAAACTTCTAATAAACTTCTTCAAATAAGCATTAAATTCAAATCGTGTTGATGCAGGAAAGATTATTAAAATAAAATTTATTCTGGAACAATTGGAGCTCTCACTCATGAAACAAATAAGATATTCTCCATAAATGTTGATCTGGGCTGCAACTATATCTTATTCATTTCATGGCGCACACCAATTTATAAGAGAGACAAATAACTTGAGTTTGCCGCATCATGTTTATTTGAAACATTTCTTAGGTAAAATGGTCCCCCCTTAGCGCAGGTATAGGAGCTTCAGATAGATCATTTTTGAAAGAAAAAGGTAAGTTTCTTCAGAGTCAGGACAGAATGGTGTCTGTTATGCTAGATGAAATTTATCTTAATAATAAAATAACATATAAAGTAGGAAATATATTGGGAATGGTAGAAAACGATGTAGATGCACCCATGACTATGCAAGTATTTATGTCTTCGTCTTTGCATTCACAAAACAAAGATGTAATTGGTCTTTTTCCCGTAAAAAACCTACAAGCTGATACATTATATAACCTCACGATTGAAGTATTGAATGTGATGAATGAACTTGGGTTTCATGTTATATGTTTAGTTTCTGACTATAAATAAAAAACTGGTTGAACTATTGTGTGGTGGTAGTCTTAAAAATTGTATACCAAATCCAGCTAGCCCTTCAAGGCCGATTTTTCGCATGTTTGACACCGTTCATATTCTGAAGTGCATCCGTAATACCGGGTTGAACAAATTTAATGAGATATTTACTATACCAAATGTGGAACAAGTGTTTTTTATTTTAGATAATCTGTCGAATACTAATGAAGGCAAAAGCATTGTGTGTGAATATACAACAACCAAGGCAAAATTTTCAGAGCTTAGAGATTTATTTCAGTCAGAATAAAATATATTGTTATAACTCGCACCAAGCTTATCTAGAAAAGCTCTATAGCCTTCGTCTATTAAACATCATAATGTCTCCTTAGCTGTTAATATTTTTGATTTAAATAATATAGTGGATCTTGAAACATTGAAGTGGAGAATCTCGAAAGGACTGTCAGTAATGAATGGGTGCTGAAGGAGTGTGGTTTGAAAGAGAATCTAATAAGTCAATGTGAAAGGCATCTTACGTTTGTTTGGGCATTATTAGATGATGAACATGGATCGAGTGACGAAGTAAATATTTGAAGGTAGAGTGTGTGGATCAAAATGAAGCGATAGGCCATGTAAAACGTGGTTAAATGTATTAGAAGGATGAGTGAAAAGAAACATTAAGAATTTTTAAAATAAAATATAATGTATGACTCGGTGTATGTATGTTGTTCAAGCGACTGCCAACTTCTTTTAGATAGAAAGATACAGAGTACAGACTCTGACGAGTAAAGACATAAGGGCTCTAATGATGGTGCCGAATAAAATACTGGACAGATTAAATGAGATGGATGTGGACAGACACAATAGAGTAAGTAAAGGTAAGTGTGGAATTCACCTTCAAGAAGGATTAGGAATATGAGGATAGCAGAAAGATATAGAGAAGGCAAATATGAGGCGAAGATAAGCACCCATCCGGAACAAGTAATGGAGAATGTAGAGGTAGAGACAGAGGAAGTAACTTCAACTTCAACTGAGGAAGAGTAAAAGCCTAAGCTCTGGAACATCGAGAGGTGGAAGTTTTGGATAAAAGGACCAGTTACAATGCATGGGAGAATTGTTGAAGCTGAGGAGGAAGCCACTGGAAGCGTCCATTGAGAGAGAGAGAGGTCAACGGACGGTGATGAGGGGAAGGCAGCGAAGGAAGAAGAAGAAGATAATAAGTTGGAGGATATGGTCGATTCTGGTCAGATATACAATAACTTTGAGGAGACTCTACAGCTGTCAAGGCTGGAAGAGCAGCAAACCCTACACCTGGCCATGAGACACGTAATAAGATCTGGCCATGAGAAAAGTCGTTCTGTTGCTTTTGCTACCCCCAAGGCCTTGGACAGAATACAACTCAAGGCCATGAACCTACCTACAGAGGCGGGACGACTACTGGAAAAGATTCACAAGGTATTTGATAGAAGGGACGAAAAGCTCGATGTAGAGGAGCTTCACCGGCATTTTGTTAAAGCAAATGGTTGCATAGCGTTTGACTCGAAGGAAGCTTGGCCCAAGTGTTATGTATTTACGCATAACCGATAATGGCTAAAGTTGAAAAATTAAAGATTGGGTAGTTGAGTGCTATGTGGAGTTCGACGGCTATGGATGAGATCATGAAGTTGGCGGAGGACATACAGTTAGACATAGTCTGTCTGCAGGAACCGTATAGTTACCGAGGTGGGAAGATACCACAAATTCTGGTGAATGTGAGAATAGTGGTATCTGGGAAGTCAACAATCAGTGCAGTAGTGGAATTTAATAAGCATCTAACGATTACAAGGGTTGGTCAATTATGCAATGAGAAAGTCACTTGTGTTGAGGTAAGATCGAGAATAGGCACAGTCATTCTTGTCAATATGTACTCTCAGTATAGAGAAGATATAGAACCATATTTAGGAATGATTGGGGCAGTAGATGACGTCTATGGAGAGACTCCTGTTATTTACTTAGCAGATATGAATTATAGGTCACCCATGTGATTCAGTGATGTGTGGAAGAGAGTGGATGTAAGAAAAGGAGGCTTACGTGCCTATAAAAGGGCAGAGAAATTGGAGGAGATAATTTCGGGGAGAAAACTTATAGTAGTGAACCTACCGGGGAATCCACCAACATACCAAGGGAGAGCTGGGGTGAACTCCAACATAGACGTGACACTCCAAAATCAAGAACCTGGGGAAATGGTTGCTAACTGAAAAGTGCTGGATAAAGTGTCAATAAGTGAGCATAATTTGATCCCCTTTGAAATAGAAATAGAAGGTAGAAGGCAAATTAGATAGACATGTAGAAAAGGATAAGATACAACATAAAGAAGGCAAACTGGGACAGGCTAAGGGGGCTGCTGGTGCTGCCGCCTGAGGTGGCTATAGGAAGAAATGTCAATATCACCACCAAGGAGTTTACCAGGTCAGTTCAAAGAGCTATGAGGGCATCCATCCCAATGGTGAAGGATACATTGAATATAAACAATCGACCATCGACCATGGAATGAACAACTTGGTAGACTCCGAAAGGAGATGAGGGTAGCACGAAGGAGATACCAGAGGTCTCTAGATCCTGCTAGTCGTGGACTACTCCTCAATGGTTATAGATGAAAAAAGAAGAGTTTGAATCCACCCTGGTGACGGCGAAGAGATAAATCTAGAAATTTAGGAGCGATATGTGCAGGAGGAAATGAGAAGTAACGTATTTGGATTACCGTTCCAGATAGCTATAGGAAAGGTAAGGCCCCTAACAATTATCTCAACACACAAGAAGCCGGGGGAGGATTTACATAAAACTGGGGAAAATCAGCGAGGCTTCTGGTAGACACCCTACTTCCAACGAAGACGACGGACAAGTGATAGCTAGAAGGACATGACGAGTAGTTCGACAGTTATGAGGCGACAGATCCAGTAGCCCAGAATGAGGTAATAAGACTTGTGTCTGAAATGAAAAAGAAGGCACCTAGACCAGATGGGATTAGGGTGGAGGTCCTTCAACAGATCAGTGAGCAGGTAGCGCCCTTCTTAGTTAGATTGATGAATGAATGCGTGGCTCAGGGCCGTGTACCAAACTTATGGAAGAAAAGTGAGGTAGTTATCCCAAGTAAGGGAGAGGATAAGGATCCGCAACTCCCAAAATCGTACAGACCAATTTGTCTCTTAAAAGTATGCGGAAAATTGCAAGAAAAGAACCTGTGCGATAGTTTTCAAAAGCATAGAGAGGCTGTTGGACTGCATCAACAACCGTATGGTTTCAGGAGTGGTAGGTCTATGGAGGACAAGAGAGGACATAGTTATGATAGCTAGAGAAAGAATGGCGGTATTCGAAGTATTTGGCGAGCCCGTTAGCCAAATGTGGTGCGAGCATTGTGTCTGAAGAATAATACAGGAACCTAGACGAGTTTAGGGAATTAGGGTGATAGGTACTTCAATACAAAAATTCAGGATGCAGGTCAGCGCCATTCTTGTTGACTTGATGAATGTTGGTGGCATGGGCCTCCCGAAACCCTTTATGGATTACAAAAGTGAGGTAACTATCTAGTAAGGATAGAGCAAAGGATCGCAATCCCAAATGCGTTAAACCAATTGTCTCTTAACTCGAGGATTAAGATTGATGGACAGACAATAAAACGAAGCAAGGATACCAAATACCTGGGCGTGATGGATGCTGAATGAGAGGTGCGACTTCACGACTGCACGTGGAGAACGCATGTGGAAATGCTTTGAGAGCTATGAATAAGATCAGCGTAGGGCAGGGCAGATTTAAACTGTCTGTGAGGATGATCATATTGCATCACTAGACTATGTTTGTCTACATTGTGGATTATGGAGTTGGCACGTGGGCTTATCGGCCCATACAGGTAAGAATCAGAAACCTTCAGAGAAGTGTACTTTTGAGGCTATTTGGAGCGTACAATATTGTTGCCACAGACGCTTTGTGTGTATCTGGCCCTTGGACTTAGAGGTGAGAAGGAGAGCGGCATTGTATTGGATAAGAAAGGAGGATACAAGAGCAGGTATAACAACGGGACTTTAGGTCAGTAAGTATCTTGAAAAAGCGTGTCAAGAAGAGTGGAAGTGGAGCAAAACAGGTAGAAGAACGCATACGATATTTTCAAGCGTTGCCGAACAGTTGGGAATGGAGTACCTGAAGCCCTCTTCAGGTTTGGTACATCTTATTACTGGGCATGGTCCATAAAAGGTCTCTTTCTTTGTTAGACGACTAACGGATACAGGAATTGGCAATTGTGGTAGGGATGCGATGCCGGAACACGCCGGGCTGGAGTGTATTGAGACATTGGAAAATAGAATGAACCTACAGATACCCTTGCAAGCGAGTACGGTTTATCACATACTGCGCGTGGACCGATGGAGTCTCTTGAATGAAATTGCGAATAATGTGTCCAAATACGAAATAGATAAGTACCGTACTTAACTACAATGAAAAATAGAGGACAAAATAACTGGTCAACTAAGACAAGGGTACAGGATGGAGAGCGAAAGCGATATGACAGTAGTAAGTGACGTTACAACAAATATGGATGACACATCACAGTACGGCTTGAATAAACCGAAGCCTAGCTGAGGGAAGGAGTGATCTCTGGATTACAGTAGTGTGAACTGCTGATGAAACAAAGGGTGACTTGATACCAGCTAGGGGGTACAAAGAGAACATCTTCAGACAGGAGAATTAACCCCTCACTCATTGGGTCCAGCCCACTTGGCAACAAGTGTGTGATGTTGAAATGGAGCTTTCGGGCATCTGGTCCGTTCATCGATCCATCGGATGGCTGCTCTCATTTCATAAAATGGATCGATGATAATAACTGAAAGACACTGCAGACAAATATAATAAGGACTTGTACTTAGATTAACTTAGTATTAATTATTTTTATAAATATTTAGGTTAAGTTAGTTATAGGTGGTGATATTGTGGGTAGTAAGCGGGGTGAAATCTCAGGTATGATGCTTCCCCAAGTGGTGGATGGGGGGATGCCAGCCCCCGCTGGGGCTTTCGCTGATCTGGGGATTATAAGTTCCAGAGTGCGGTGGGACAGGGTACCGAAACCGTAATATACTCGGGCCGGACCAACTAGTAGGTTAGATATGGTAAAGAAGGACAAATATATTTTTTAGTTTTAGGTGCTTATTCTAAACTTATTGTTGTATTTAAAAAAAGAAAATAGGTAAAAGATGTTATAATAATTCAAGATGTAGATCTAGGTCCCGAGCTACACGCTAGGAATCGGGATAAATAGTGTAAATAAATAAATACATGTTCAAGCTAAGGGAATATGAAAGGATACTAAGGTAAGAGTGAAGATGGGGTCAGAGTTTTTTTTAGCTATATGCAGGGGCGGCCCTAGCAAGGTTTTCAGGTGGTGCGAGATCTCATTATGGCACCCCCCTGTACATAGAGACTAAAGATAACATACTTTTTTTCATCATCAATAAACTCAGACCTCCAAAAGATTAGCATAGTAGTAATATGAATGAGAAACAATAACAGTAAAAAGAACCAATATTTGTTTGAAAAGGTTGATTTAAACTACTATGCTACAGACAACGCTTATATCACGCAAAAGTCAAATTTACATCGTAAATTAAATTTAAATTAAAACAAATTAAGAAATCAAAAATGAACTAAATTGCCACTTTCCTCGCTTTTGCGCTTGCAATTTTTTTTATTAATTCAGAATAGTTCAAGTCCTGGGCAATACTATTTTATATAGATAAAATTGCTAGATCTGACACATGGTTGAACGTAAATAAGTTTTAATGAGTTTTAATTTACTGAAACTTATTTCTCCGTTAGCGACAGTTACAGGTATGGTCAGCAGAATTCGAAGTGCTGTCCACACATTCGGAAATATACCCTGCCAACCATTTTGTTTAATAAGTCGGAGAACTTTTATTGGTTATGCTGATTCAAGCTCTTTCAACAATGTATTCAGGTATAAAAGTTCCTCAACCAATTCACAACCAGATATGTCACATTTCCCCCCCATAGGTTAAACTTATTTCTAAATCTGCAAAGCATTTTTCCAATTTGGACTTTTCAGGAATTGTTTTGATAGTGTATAAAAAGGACCATGTATAGTTAAATTTGGATAGTAGTGTAAATCGAGTGACCAACGCATTCTCAACTGTATCGATCATAGTGTAAAATACGTTCATTTTAAACAATTCTTCAGGATCTGTTGGTGTCTCATCTACGGCCTCGCATTCAAATGATTTCTTCTTTCTTCGGGATCGAACTGGCTTAAAAATAGGATCTGTTCCATCTTTAAAAGCAATTTCCCTAACAGATATCAGAGCAGACGAATGACCCCGGTACTGTTTTACAAATTCCGAGCAGTTCTTTAGCAATTGTGAAGCGTTTGGTAAATCCATAGTTTCAGACTGTATAGCCTTACTTACAATGTTTACTTGAAACAATATATCATTCCAAGCCATCATTGTTACTATAAACGCAAATTGCTCCATGTTTTGAATCAGCGACAAGGCCTCTGATGATTTAACTAGGTCATTCTTTTCTTCGTGAAGATCCAGAAGGGCGTCACGAACTGAAGGGTAGTGATAACGAACTGCAGAGAGACTATAAACTCTACTCTCCCAACGAGTTTCACAAACTTTTTTCAGTGATAGTCCTTCTACGCTCTTGGATATCACTTCCTATCGCTTTGTTGATCCAGAGAATAGAACAAACAGTCTTTGAAGAAATCCGAGCAAAGAAACCGATTTAACAGATGTTTCGGTGGCATCTGCTATTACCAAATTTAAGCTATGACAGCCACATGGATTAAAAAATGCTCGTGGATATTGGTTCAGAATTCTGCTTTGGACACCTTTTTTTATTCCTACCATATTAGATCCATTATCATATCCTTGGCCCCGACAATCGTTCATATCCAAATCGAACTCTTGCACAGTATCATCAAGAAAGAGGCCAGTAAGTCCAGCTCCCGAAGAGTCACTTACCGGCTTGTAAGCAATGAAACACTCACGCACTTGGACTTCACCTTCATTAGTGTCAACAAAACGCAATGTTAAAGATGTTAAAGATAATTGTTCAACGTGACTGACATCAGGAGTGCAATCCAGTATGATGGAGAAGTATTTAGATGACTTTACCATAGTCAAAATTTTATTTCGAACTTCACTTCCAAGCAAGCCAATCAACTCGTTTTGAATACGCTTGCCAAAATAGTGGACATTAGTCTCCTTATTAACAATACGGCGGAGGTGCTCCATCATCATAGGGTCAAATTTTTCTAGCAGTTGTACTAAACCCAGGAAGTTACCATTATTAGGAATATATTATAGTGTTTCAGTTCCAGAGCTTCCTCTGAACGACAAATTATTGCCTGCTAAAGAGAATACTATGGACATCATTCGTTCGAGGATAGCAACCCACCGTGATTTCTCGTCTTCAATCTGTTTTTGTAAATGCTTGTCAATTCCACTGAAGTTCTTTAATCGAATCGACGCTTCTATCAAACTGTGCATGGCGCGCTGGTGATCTGAGGAAGTTTCGTGAGTTTTGAGACGTGTCTCCAGTCTTCAAATACTTATTTTCCTAAATTAGAATGGGAACTTCTGTTGAATAAACAGCAGCAAAAACAATATACCTTATCTGCAGATTTAGAGTAAACGAGCCATCTTCTTTTATAAGTTTCTCCATTTGGAATTACCCTTTGAAAATGCGTATTAGAAAAATGACGTCCATTTTTTCTTGGATATTTTTCGTTGTTCATTTCGTTACTTACAGGACCTCGAATAATTATTTCATCTCTGGTTGTAGGGTCAGCGAGCGACCATTTTGAAATATCATAATTTATATGTTGAAGAGGTGTCGGTGATGGTCTTGTATACCCTCTTCTGTTATATTTTGAACTGCATATGAAATTCCAGAAATAGCTAAATCTTCTTGTGCATGCTGCTCTTCATCTTCATGGGCTTCATCTGAAGAGCTTCTATTAAATAGGTCTTACTCCGTCGCGTGTTGGACTAGTTCTGATGATGACGATTCAGATGACTCAACTCTCAAAAATTTGGCTAGCAATTTTGCAATCTTTTCAGTTTCGCCTTGATTTTTTCGTTGTTTTTTTTTAAAGTTTTGTGTGCCAGATAATTTTTTTGGAGGTAGCGACATGTTTTGTCTGTAAAGAAAAGGATGCATTATACTTTGTAAATATTTTCGATACCAAGTTAAACTGGAATTTCCAAAAGTCAATTCTACACCGCAGTTTTAATTCTAAATTAAATTAGTGCATTGCATAGCAACATTTTAGTTGATAAATACGTTTAGTAAAGTTAAATGCTTAAAAATAGGTATTTAACGCAGCTAAAAGTGTTTACAGTACAACAAGAATTAGAATGAAAGAGGATATTTTATGGAACTAAAATTTATGCCTACATTTATTTTAAAACATTAACTGTCTTACTTATTAAAAAGTCTTAGTCAACATCAAAACAACAGTTTAACTAATAACTACTTAAGCCATTAAGTAATGCTTAACTTTTTTAGCTCATAAACAATGTTTAAGATGTATTTAGTTGACTAACGCAGAATTATATTTGCTATATCAACACTTTGCAGATGACCGAATGAAAGATTGAAATCATAGCGAAAAGCCCCGCATATACTGTTTCAAATTGCATTGCAAGTAAAAAAACACAAAAAGTTCACCTGACACGTTCACACAGAAACAACGGACCACAACTGTTGACCATTTGTTTAGACTGATTATTGCTTACATAAGTAGGTATTTGTATTTTGTTTATTTCAGCACTATTCGGGAAGAAATAAATACAAAAGAATGGCTAAACGTAAAGATAATTGTACTTATTGTCATAAATTTTGTTTGTATGAATTATGATAGGTATAAATGCTTTTGACTAACTACTCCATAGCCAAAAAATTATCGAACTTTTCCACATAGTTGAGTTTTGTCAGATAAATTAACAGCTACACAGACTGTTTGGGTGACGCCATTTTGTTAGTTAGGCACTTAAACAAGGGTCCGACGATGTTTAATTTGACATTAGTTAGGTTCGCTGTTTAGCTATTAGTTAACGCTAAATAACGTTTATGAATAAGAATTAGTTTTACCCAAGTAAAATCTTTATCTATTTCAAGATAACGGAATTTCGACATGAGGGACATGGACACAGACAGAGAAAAAAAAAAGGCTTAGCTGTTTTACCGACGGCACTAAACATAATAGCCCGAAAGGCGTTGTGCAAGGCATTGTTAATAATAATAATTGTATTTACAAAAAATACGTTCAGGCAGATAAAAAAACAATATTTAACTAATTCAAATTGAAGATGTTAAACTGATGTCATGTAAGTCACCCTTAGACTAGCTTAGGTATGATCTATGATCTACGTAAACACAAATGTCTAACATAATGTTGTTTCTAACATAATGTTACTAATATCTTACATAACATAACATCATTTAGGATACTCACAGAATACCTACTTTAACAGCAGTAACGTTTCGACAATAATAATTAACGATAACGATTCAAATTCACTTGGAACTCGCCACATAGACACAAATCACAACACATGCACCCGTACACGAATCAACGCCAAGACAACGGCTGGTGATCGGTGAAAGAGGTGAAAGCGGTGCGGTGCGGTGGTGGACAAAACTAGTGATGGGCAACTCGAGTTGACTCGACTCGATCGGTAGCACACAACCTTGATCACTGTTGTATACAATTTATTTTGGCGGTTAGAGTTAAGTAGTAATTGGTGATGGGTTTTTTTTCGCAGACGATCTATCGTTCCATTTTCTGCGCCCCTCTTATGATGGTGCTCTAGGGCCGCCCCTGGCTATATGGACAGTTTTGCCTATCCCATAAGGAAATTTTGTAATTAGGTTGAAATCCTATTCTTCTTCTTGATGCTTAGTGTTAAGTAAATAAAACCAAACATTCCTTTTGCTTAGATAAACCTGGTTTGCGTTGTCATTAATTTAACGCGTTAAAGTAATCATGTTCCTTTTTATGTGTAAAAAGATGTACTGACAAGTATATAATTATGCTATCCCACTTTCAAACAGCCATTCAATGACATGAGTATGATTTGTATTTTATGATTTTAACGTTACCATATAATATATTTATATGTGTGTGTGTCTTAAATTGTTTTTAAGCTTTTACTTGGATGCTGTACACCTTCTTTTAATGTTCTTGAAAATACACCTACACCTAATGGCATTCTATATATATTTATGTATTGTGTAATTTAATAGCGAATATATTTGTTTCCGCCAGTTACATTTTTAATTATCAAAATAATATATATTTGGCTATTTGTGCAAGCAAATGCTCTCACTTTGATAATTTATTAATCTCTTTCCATTAATTAACACACTCCATCCATAAATAGCAAGAAAAATATATTTGTTTAGTTATTTACGTCTTAAAATATTTGTCTAATCAACATTTTCAACGTGGTTATAACTTGTGCAAGTAGCCAATAAATAAATAAATAATATTTAAAGTTAATTTGGTAACTTCTAGTCTACTGAGCCATCGAAACTGCACGGTTAAAGTTACTGAACAACCAGCGAGGATAAAGCTCATACAAAATATTAAACACATAGTTTTCAGATCTTTCTTTCGTATTTGATCCGTGACAGTCACATTCATTTTTCATTAACTATAATGGCTTTAGATGGCGGGGAACACAATTTTGGGAGAGAGTTTGTATGTGTTGAGTATCCGGCTGTTGTCATGAATGATACCTTGATGCTAAAGACTTTGGGAGGATTACAGAATATATCCACGGTATTTGATTTCATTCGTTTATTAATTTATTAAGGACGACTAGCGTATGTAGTACACTTTTAAAGCACACAATAGTGAGTGTATAAGCAATTTTTAGTGGCATAATATACTACATTGCAATATTTTTTTTATTAATATACTCAACAAGAATACGGCAATTCTAATATTAATATTGTTTTTCTTTAACCTTAGGCCTAGTATTTCTATGAAAAGTAGGCCTTGACCTCAGTTGTTTCTAGCACAAATGACATCAGACCACAAACACTTTTATTTGTAATAGTATACAAAAATGTTTTCTAATTATTAATATAAGAAATAGTATGCGAAGAGGATGGGATACTTTAATTTTTTTTATGTCACTGTGGAAAAAATATTTCTTACTATTCATAGACACAAAAGCTAATTTATGACTATAACAAAGTTAATAATTCTAGTCATATTATACAATAATTATATGTAATTTGAAAATTAAAAAACTCATCACAAATAAACGTTGATATTTAAAGGAAGTAAGTAACAACATGATATTAAAAGCGGGGCTGGGGAGTCATTCATGGAATCTGAATTAGTTTATGGTGCATTTGGAGTTGTAGTCATTAAAATGTACTGCTACTGATTACGGATTCAAATAAAACCTCAAAAATATTATAACAATGGGGTAGCTAGGCCTATATCATTTTACTTTTATATCTTTTTATTCTCATGGGCCAACATTTGTAATTTTGTTTGACAAATTTATTTAAATTTCTATTCACAATGTCAATGAAGCTACCCATTAATTCATCTGTTTTGCAGCAGTTTACTGAATAGTAAATTTGTCATAACAAATTAATCAATTACATTACCATTTAAAAAAGGAGTTATAGTCAGACAGTCAGAAAGTAGAGGAGTTAGAGTCAATGGCTTGGTGTACCGACTCCACAGCCATGATTAAAAGTATTTTAATACCTACACAATAAGCTATTTAGCATTTGTTATTATTACAAACTATTCCAAACAAACAAAACCTTAACTTCTAGATGTCAACAACATATTCTTAATGAAATTCCAAGATCTTAAATATGTGCTGTCCTTTTAAGGTTTGAAATTATTGTAAGCTTATCTAAAATTATTCTACAATATTAATATTCTTATCATTGGAAATTTGCTTTTGTTGTTTGTGTGAAGATGGTTAAAAGTATTCAGGCTTTTAAATTTCTTATTATGTGACATAGGAAAAAAGATTATTATTATTGCTTATTATTTCCTTAAGATAAACAACAAATAGGTATAGATTCAAATACAAAGTAGAAAAGTAACCTACTCACTAAATCAAAGAAGAACCTTCAACCAATTTCTCTAACGTTAATTCACAGATTTATCTGATTACCAAACCCTTCCTTCACCTCTGACAAGACATCTTGTGAATGTGGGGAATGCCAGGCCTCCACCGTGGTTCGGATTCCACGTTAAACTGTAGGTCCTCCATTTCATCTCACAATCACCCTACCATTACACATTAGCGTAAGTGCATACAACCCGAACGGGTAGTAAGACGCGGTGCTAATAATAATCTAACTTTAATCAACCATTGACCTGAGAACTCGACACACACAGCAATGTCTTGAGGGCAATGGTACTCATCAAATAATTGTCATATATCAGATTCATTTGGTCAACAAATTTTAATAAACTTGATGTTTACTGAGCTTCCCCCACTAGTTTTGTTAAAGTGAAGGACCCTTGTGTTTGACATAATAATTTACATTGATTATTCCAAGTATCTTGGTGAGAGGACTAAGGCACTGGCTTCTTTGAAAAGCCTATCTTGGCTGAAACATACTTTGCATAGTTTAACTGACAGTTATTGACGGGCTAGGCAGAAAGCTGATGAACATTATTTGGTCTGAAACTTGTCCCAACTTCGTCGGCCTGCATTGATCCTTTTCTACCCTTTGGCTACTTATGTTATTAATAACAATAAACTTATCAGGATTTCCATTGGAAGAAACATCTTTAGAAAACACTTTTTTTGCTGTCATTATTGAACACATTTGATCATAATCTTATTATTTTATAGGTAGGCCTATTGGTATCATTACCTGAGTCCAACAAACCACTTTATTTATACGCAGTAAAGAGTTAGTTTCTTAGAACTTACATTGATAAACATTTAACAAATTAAAAGTAAAATTAAATTTTCATGTAAACATAAATTTGTGTCCTGAATAGTAGTTATGTGTTTCCAGATTGGTTAATGCAAATAAAAGACAAAATATAAGATACTATAATTTTATAGTTTTCATTTAACTCTGAATAATTTTCCACTTACCATTACGGTCATTACAGTCCCCATATTCTCGCCCCCTTACTCATCGTTGAATGCAGGGGTGCTGAATAGGCCTGTGTCTGAACGTTCAAACAAGATTCAGAGTAAAACATCAAATCACCTAATGCCATGTGCCCTTACATCTACAATTTACTTTATTATTTTTTGCTGTGTAGTTATATACAAGTTAGAGCAATTTTTTTTTTCTTCAGATTTTTCACTGCATAAATAACCTCAGGGCGCTGTTTTGAAAAACATACATTAACTATTTTCTGTGTTACTTCAATTCAGGTTTTAATTACTTAAAATATTTATAGTTTCTTTCAGCCTAACCAATAAACCCCTATTTTATGAAGTCACAACATTTATTGCATGTATTGCATTGTAATGAAACAGTCAATTCTCATAGTGGCATAAAACCCAAACCGATGCTAAAAATATACACAATAGTCTTATAATTCTAAAATGACCACTCTGGGCTTACTAGTGTGTTTTTTATGACCACGTATTACTTCCTAGTGTTAACCAACCTCTTGATGTAGGTATTTAGGAAACGGTTTATTATTTTCTAATTTAGTGCCATTTTCTTTTATAGATTAATTAAAATGCCTGTAAAAAGAAAGATCAACAAAGTTTATTTTGAATAAATACTCTAGTTGCAGATTGTAGTGGAGAATACCAATGGACCAGTATTCTGTGAGATTAAATAACTACAGCGTATTCCACTTTTACATTGAGGTACAATCTTTTTATGAACACTAATTATCATTTCGTTCTTCCACCCTATTTATTAGCTTTAAATGAACAGGTATTATCTTTGAAATAATAATGGTAAATTATAACATCAATCTAGAAATACACATTTTTTTGACTAATTTTTAATCTGAGAATGCGCTACAGTGGCGGGTTGGGGCCTATTAATTAGGTGAACTTATTGGGTCAAAGGGGGTTGCACCCAAGACCTGATACATGTATACATAACTTGTTGGCGGTCCAGTGAGACAGGAAGGGGGCAAAGATGGTCAGCAAATACTTAAACAAACCTTAAAATCATTTTAATTATCTTATTACTGATAAAAAACAAATGGATGTAAAACATGAGAAAGTTAACTTGTCCTCTACATATTACAACATTCTTAACAGAAGTGAATGTTAACACATGTCTGTCTTCTTTAATATTTTAAAACCTATTATAAACACACATATGTTCACTTTAATTTGTTTAACCTGAGTGTGCAAATCCACATTTATGCAGGTGTGCTTCAATGTTTAGACCCCATTTTTGGTCACCTCTAACCCAAAAAATACTTGTATCTTTCTATTCACCAATCAAGGAAGCTCACTTCTTGCATAAAGCAACTTTATGTTATATTCATAGGTGTTCAGGAAATGATTCACCTGCGTCTAGTAAAGTGCTGCACTTCTCATTATACATGCAAACCAATTATGGCCAGATATGTTAAAGGCTAACTGATAATAATGTTGTGTAAACATTTATAATAACCTGCCATGTTATGAGTGACTTGGAGAAAACTCTTCAAATGTAATAAATTGCACTCTTAATACGTAATTGGCTGAATAGCCTACTTGAAATAATAATTGTGTGCACAAATTAATGTCATATGTTTTATTTTATCATAACTTCTTTGACTGACCAAAAATACAATTTGTTCATAAAATATCTACAAACTATTTTTAAACATATTTGCCTCCTTCACAAATTCACAAACAACTGCTTTATAATATAATTATTTAATTTACATCTTTGGATGATAAAAAACACATCATACTCAAACATGTTCTGGAACCGTTGTTTTATAAAATTAAATTTTACATTTTGACGAGCGACAAACTTATACTAATTTTCGACCATTTCCAATCGACTATGAAATGTGATGCCATAAGGCCACACTATTCTCATGTTTCTTACCCACAATTCACTGTGTTTCCTTTCATCCGCCAATCAGTAAATACTTGAATCAAAGTGGGAGGAGCTAACACAAGCAGGCATTCATAGAACCCAACTCCCAGTGCGGAAATGAAAGTAACTTTCAACTAATGCAAACTGTAGGAATGATGTACTATTCTAAAACATAAATAAATTAACACAAAAAATCTGAATATTCTTTACATCAAAAATTTAGAATTTAATTTACATTAAATTACATTTACATTATAAATAGGGGTGGAAATATATCATTACTGCACATGTGCTAGGTAATTGTCTAATAAAGTGCACACAAATTTGCATATATAGAGACGGGGAGAATCAATATCTATAAACTGAACTGGGAACGCTATCCCCAGAAAAAATGACCATGCAAAAAAAAAAAAGTTAATAGGAAATATTTTTTAGTTATTGAAATATGAAGGAATGTGTGTGCGAAAAAATAAATGACCATGTAACAACCATCTGAGGGGCTTCATATGGAATTGCCCTCAATTAAGGTGGCTTACAACTTGACTATTGGGCATCAGGACAAAAAGTGCCCGAACACTTAACAACTCTTTTACCTTTTATATCATGTTTAGTAGATTGTTTGTCAACAAACAGTTCCGCCCAGATAAATTATTTAACAAACACGGTGTTGTGACTCATCCTTTGTGTTCCAGGCATACTCCAAGAAGAATCGACGGTTGGAACTTCGGCTACGGCCAAATGATGCCTTCAGCAAGCCTGCATGTGGGGCCATGCACAAAGTATCGGCCATGTTGCTCAAAATGAAGTTAAACAAGAAGAGGTGTTCTGATGGGACTGTACAGATTGAAGTCATTCCAGTGGTATTAGGCCAGATTCACTCATCTTATCGATTCAAGAGTAAGATTATTATTGCTCACATTTTTAATTAGTTTTATCTAAATGCCTCAGATCAGCGGTAAGTTCCTATTCAACTAACTGTAACTATTTATCTGAAAATGTGCTTATATATTATTGCTTTTTTCCACTGCCAGCTCAATACTCCACAGGGACCAAAACCACATTGCAACAACACTCTTAGATACCATGGCTTATTCAAAATATCCATGTAGGCCTTTATTAATAAAATAGAGTTTGTTTGTCTGTCATGAGCATTGCGGGATATCTACCTCACACAGAGGGCTGAAATTTTAAAATAAGCCCCTGTGCACTAACTTGTGCATCTAGAAGTTGGAATTTTATATTTTTGATTAGCTTTATTAAAATTTATTAAAAACTGGGTCAGAAATAAAATATTTTTTCTATCTGTTTTAAGCAAAGAAATGCATTTCCTGGAGCTGCCTCGCAACACCAGGCAATTGTCCTAGTACTCTATAATATAACAACTCCCTCCAACATCCAAAATGAACACAATATATTCCTTAAAAAATCATTCACCTTCTAAGAAACCTCAAATATCTAGTCTTTGATCATATTATTCTCAGATGATCTTCATGTACAAATATCTTCTGATCTTTTATGTTACTGGGTTACAAATCTTGACTTGGTCCCCAGGTAACCATTTCAGCTTTTTTCCTCTTGACACTTTTTCTAGAACTATATAATTCAGTCTAAACCTAAGTTGGTTCCCCCTGCGTTTATCTGCTAGCATCTTATCCTTTTAAATTTTTTCATTTATATTCTTTGCCAGATGAGGTTTTAACAACAATAATCGGGTACCCGTCATTTGGCCTAAAGTGTAGGCCAAATGACTTTTAGGCCAAATGACTTTTAGGCCAAACGACTTTTAGGCCAAACGCCTTTTAGGCCAAACGACTTTAGGCCAAACGACTTTTTGTAAAGTTAATTTTTATACCACTTATTAAAATGTGTTTTGCTGACTCTGGAAACATTTATTATGATTTGTAGTGATGCTAATAGATGGCGAGGTGTGTAGTGTTTAGTTAAATAGTATATACTACCGTTTCAAAATATATAAGTCTTTTCTCAATTTACTACTTCCCAAGGTATAGCAGCATGTCCATTAACCTGTAGTACCACTTTTGTATGTTGAACTATTTACATTGCCAAGGTTTTGTACTGGTTTTTGTACCGTTTTGTACCAGAAATAAAAAGTTTTGTACCCGTTCCGTTTTTTATTAATTAGTACATACATGTGTGTGGTCACACCATTTTAATAATTTTGTTTTATTTTGAATTTTGAATTTTTTTTAAGTGCCAAAGTGTCTTTTATCAGTCTTTCTAAGTATATTTGTTTATTAATTTTGCTAAATGAATTAATCAATCATTCATTTTTTTTATAATCATATTAACTTACTTGAGTTTGCCCACGGCTTCGCTCACATTTAAGTTGGGTAAATTATCTTATTTTTAGCAAATCATCTAAACCAGATTTTCTCAAACTCTATGCTCTTGAACCTTATATGAACATTAAAAGTAATTAAGACTTTTAATCTTAGAATAAAATAACTTTTTACGTTAAAATACAAAAATGAGACATTTATTATTTAATTGATTTCTTTATTTTCTGATAAGATCTTTGTAGAAGTTTATTAAAAATAGTAAAGTTTTGTAAGATATTAATTAATTTCATTGCTTCATAGGCCAAACAGAATATTAATTTTTTAGTCAATCATAATTTAGCAAGTCGAAGGAAGTGAAAAATTGGTTCACACCTCATCTGAAATCCCTTTGCGGCTCGCAGTTTGAGAAACCCTCATCTAAACTACCAAAACTACAATTTCAGACACGTATGAGGCGAGAACTTTGTATGTTGATGAAGCCACAAATTAACTACTACCTATAAGAAGTAAAATCTATTATATATATATGCAATCTTTGCATCAATATTTGCTCGCCTACGCGGAGACGTTGAAATGAACACCAAAAGAAATAGTTTAAATTTACTAACTAAACATGAATTAATTTGAAAGAATCACTCTAGTACTAAGCACCTCAGCTTATCAAATAAATTGTTCTGTTAGTATATGTTTCTATTGGTTTTTGAAAATTTTCCCTTCTCCTCCCCAATTATAATTTCTCTAACTCCCATTTAAATACATAGTTTTAAGAATAATTTCTTTATCTATAGTTGTACTTCTACCTGCCAGCCAAATTTCGATTTTCAACTATAGATAAAAGGTTTTTTCATAATTCCTCCCACCCCTCCCCTGATTTCATGGAGTTACATTTTAAAATGTTCAGACTTATTAGTTATTTGGAGTGGTGCATTTACGGGCATGCCAAAATTCAATTTTTAACGACACTGCACTGAGATGTAGTAGTTTCTATTAATTTTGTAGATTTTGAATCCCACACTCCCCAACCCACTTTGAGAAATTTAGAGTCTAATGTTATTTTGGCTATCTGGGATTTGATTTATCTTTATTTATCTGTCAAAATTTTATTTTTTTGCTCATCTCAAAAAGTTTTTTTCTCTTATACTCCATCACCACTTTTTCTCAGAATGCAATTTTAAATAATAATAATAATTATTAATATTATGTAAATGTATATTTGTATTGTTTCCTGTACCTAATTAATAAATTTAAATTCTTTACAATACAGAGAAGTAATTAAATATATTAGTTTTGAAAATGTTGACCTCCAAACTCCCCTTCCTCCCGCCATTACTCAACTCACTGAGAAATTTCAAATCTTAAGATTTATTTGGTCATCTTGATGGGTCCTTACTAAGGCTACTAGAGTTGTAGGGTAGACTCGTTTACCTTTACCGGTTAGCATTCAGCTCTACCTTAACACGCAGCGCTGCTGTAACGTCTGTCGTGACCTAATCAAGCTTGCTTCTGTTCAGATCATGTGGCTGTGCAGTGCCGCACTTATTTTTTTATTATTATTCAGCACCACGTCTTACTACCCGTTCGGGTTATACGCCTAAGTACTAATTATGCTATTGGATTAGGAATTAATGAAGGTTGAATTAGAGGAGGTAAACCTGCATTTGCGTGGAGGGAGAGTGGAAAACCATTTAGGAAAAACCACCCCCAGTTCACCCGACCGAGATTCAAACCTCGATCTCCCCGTCCTCAGCAGTTGAGCTCAACATGACTAGCGCGTTAGCTATCCACACCACCGAGGCAGGTGCGCTCGTTACTAACTTCTTATTTATGTCAAGTATGCTTCCAAAGTCAATGTGAATAGTAAATGTTTGTTTGTTTATTGTAAGCTTTCTTATTATTTATGCGTGAAGGGTTACGAAAAGTGTGATACCGATAGCAAAAAAATGCCGGTAAAGCATTGTACCGTTGCCGTATTCAATAAAAGTAATCTAAGGGATATGGTGTTATACACCATGACTTCCCTAAAGATTCTGATGTCAGACTAAGATGTATTCCCTTCTGAACGAGATGGAAAATGGAGTCATGATTCGTATTTACTTTGCTCAGAACATTTTTTCACCTGATGAATATGAACAAGACCTTTCTTTAGCCTTAACTGCTGTACTTTCCTTAAAAAAGCAAATTAAAATCGCCCTTATTTGTGATGTCTCCAAAAATGTTATCCAAGGGGAAAATATCACCCGTGAATCTAGGCATTTTATTAGATTTATGAAACAAATAGTAAGTGATTTCATGGCGGGTAAACATGTCACCCCCAATAGTTTTACTTTATGGAAAAGTCCCCTTCTATAGTAAATTTAATGATTTGTTTAAATAGTTTACTTAACTGCAAGATTTCACATATGCATTTTATAACCTTATTAAACAAATTGATCTTGCTTCATTAATGTGGACAGTAGTCTGGAAGAGAAATCTCCCCATGCAAGGTGGATATAGTTTTATGTTATCCGTGCCATCTTAAAACATACATTATAAACATTATTTCTAAATTTAATAAATCACGTGGCTGTATGACACACATAAATATGTTTTGTACAAGAACATAGTTTATTGTAGTACATGAACAAATGTATATAGTACGCATGTTAATGAAAGAATTAAGGTATTTGGTGACATAAATGTTCACTTAAATTATGTGTTAACTTTTCAATATAAATTTAATAACCCTCTTGTAAGTAGGCCTATTCATAAACCAATTTGTAGTATAGTGCAAATCTTGAATTTATATTAATGTTCAACTGAGTGTGTCAAACTATATATTTAAAGGGTAATATTAGATTCAGCTACATTTATGTTATATAAGTTGGTAATAATATATGCCCCCCTCAAAGTTGGAGATAATATGTGTGTCCTCCTCCTATACCCCCCACGCACCCACCCCCCTCAGTCGGAAATAAAGTTGTCCTCTGAGATTGAAGTTCAAATCCCAGCCGGGTGTAACAAGGGTATTTTTCCCTAAAATGGTTCCCCACTCTCAATATACGCAAATGTAGGTACATTCAATCTAAAATGTCACCTTCCTCATTCCTGGTTCATTAGGGCAAATTGATGTATGTGTACAACTCAAACGGGTAGTAAGTCACAATGAAAAAAAACAACTATTGTGATGACTATCAAGAGTATCGGTGAAGCTTTATTAGTGTCGGGCGAGGTAGTTTGTAAAAAGACTATTTTTAAGGAGTTTTTAGGAGATTGACTCCAAGCCAGTGGAAAATATTTGAAAATGGAATGCCACTAAAAGTTAATTGGGGGGTCCCTTAAACATTTAGAAATAATAATAGATTGTTATAAAATCTTTTTGAAGTTTGATGCAAACCATCTTTCACCTTCAAACTCAAGTATATCAGAGGGAAGTTTAACAAACTGGAGGAAGGCACATTTCGATGGGGGGAGGGGGGAGGAAGGAAAATGTGCTAATACCCCACCCTATCAACCATTCCCTCTTTCCCAGTTCACCCTCAATGAGTGACACTCGATATAAAACTAGCGACAGACACACCGTAGAATGTAGATTATTTCCTAAGAGTTTTACAAACTAACTTAAATCTAGAACAAATACAACATCCAGCCCCCTGACATTTAATTCATCATTGTGAAAGGGGAAAAGCACAGTCAACCAATGATACGTTTTTCGGACATTCCGGGAATCGAACCCGGGACCTTTAGCTCAGTATGCAACCATGCTACCAACTGAGATAAAGTGTCGGACTGTTTATTGAAATCAACATTTAGTACGATTTATGTGTTGTTAACAAAATATTTCTATATTACGTGATAAAAAAATTACACCTCTGTAAACAAATAAAAAACTGGTACGTTGGTATTAACGCTGTAAGCTATCTGGTCTCATAAGTCATCGCACTCAAAATATAACTTGTATTTGAGTGACTCGTAGGTCGGAGTATAGTGAAGTTCTTCTTTTATATTCATTCAAGTATTAAATTATAAAAGACTTGTGAGATTTAAATGTATTTATTGAATGATTATAATACTAGTGTAAATATTTTTATGAGAGTTTGGCCATTCACTTTTTCTGGTACAAAGGTTCCTTCAGTCTAAAATGTGAGAGCCCCTGGTCTAAGTCAATATATGTTAATGTGTTGAATAACATGCTCTGGTAGCTTTGTTAGTTCGAAGTACTTTAGTATTAATTTTAACCGAAATTGGGTGGGGTGCGAGTGATTCTGAAGTCTCTATAAGTGAGGTCCTTGGTGTAATACCCCATATCTTGTGTTAAGAGACTTAAAAACTAAAACGAACTTAATTACCAGAATGGTGGCTACTAGCTGTATACAATGTATGGAGGCTATTATGGTTGTGTTTTCTTTCAAATGAGAATATAAGTGGCACTTTTAATATGTGTGTGTTTTGAATATAAAGTCTTAAACCAAATCTTAAAAAGGATCCTATGTATCCGACTCATCTTCTGTGTTTTATGTTTTAGTTATAAAGTAAATAATTTATGTATGTATTGAAATTATTAGGGGTCATGGGGGAAGGTGCCCAGTCTACCCCACCCCGTTGGGTGCGCCACTGGTTCTAAGTAAACGCTTAGTGAGAGGTCATTTTATCATAGATATAATTAATTTATAAAATATGATAGTTATTTCAATGGTTTTTATGAATTTTTTAAAATTAGAAAATTTAGAGAACAATTAATGTGGCGGGCTAACTTGAGTCTTCCCTATACTATAACCTGTAAAAAAATTGAGTTCAAGCTGGCCCGCCACATTTTTAAATATCAACGTAACAAAATTCTGTTTTCACCATTCGTTTGTTTTTCGTTTGTGCTCATATTTGCCCAAAAATGAGTATTTGTGCTCTAAAATTAGGCATACTATATAACATTTAATGTGGCGGAATAGGTTGAGCCTTCCCTATACCATAACATGTAGAAATATTGAGTTCAAGCTGGCCTGCCACATTTTTAAATATCAATGTAACGAAATTCTGTTTTCACCTCTCGTTTTTATTTCATTTGTGCTCATATGCGCATGAACATGAACGTTAGTGCTGTGAACCTAGGCCTTTTATATAACATTTATTTAAGGCGATCCAGCTAGATCTCAAGATACCCCGGCACATATTGAAAACAAAATATAACAACATTCTGTTTTCGCCATTATTTTGTGCTTTGTTTGTGCTCTTATGTGCCCGAAAATAAACATTTGTGCTCTAAAATTAGAAAATCTAGAAAACAGTTAATGTGGTTGGCTAGCTTGAGTTCTAGTTGGATCACTTTAATTAAATGTAATCTAAAAGGCCTAGTTTCACAGCACTATAGTTCATGTTCGGGCACATATGAGCACAAACGAAATAAAAACGAATGGTCAAAAAATAATTTTGTTACATTTATATCTCAAAATGTGGCGGGCCAGGTTGAACACAATTTTTCTACATGTTATTGTATAGAGAAGACTCGAGATAGCCCGCCACATTAAATGTTTTATAGCATGCCTAAATTTAGAGCACAAATAATAATTTTCTGGCACATATGAGCACAAACGAAGCTTAAACGAATGTTAAAACAGAATTTTGTTATATTGATATTGGAAAATGTGACGGGCCAGATTGAACTCAATTTTTCTACAGGTTATGGTATAGAGAAGACTCGAGATAGCCCGCCACATTAATTGTTCTCTATATTTTCTAATTTTAGAGCAAAATTGTTTATTTTTGGGCATATATGAGCACAAATAAAGCACAAACGAGTGGTCAGAACAGAATTTTGATACTTTGATTTTTTTAATGTGGCAGGCCATCTTGAACACAAATTTTCTACATATTATGATATAGGGAAGGCTCAACTTAGCCCGCCACATTCAATGTTATATAGCATGCCTAATTTTAGAGTACAAATACTCATTTTTGGGCACATATGAGCACAAACTAAGCTTAAACGAATGGTGAAAACAGAATTTTGTTAAAATAATATTTAAAAATGTGGCAAGCCAGCTTGAACTCTATTTTTCTACACGTAATGGTATAGGGAAGGCTCAACATAGCCCGCCACATTAAATGTTATATAGCATGCCTAATTTTAGAGTACAAATACTCATTTTTGGGCACATATGAGCACAAACTAAGCTTAAACGAATGGTGAAAACAGAATTTTGTTATGTTTTGTTTTCAATATGTGGCGTGCTAGCTTGAGCTCTAGTGGGATCGCCTTCATTAAATGTTATCTAAAGGGCCTAGTTTCACAGCATTAACGTTCATGTTCGGGCACATATGAGCACAAATAGAGCACAAACGATTATTTTTCAGCAATGTGGCGGGCCAACTTGAGTCACGTTTGTTTGCCTATAGGCTATAATAGTGTCACTTTTTGGTGTTGGAGAACACAAGTGATCCTAGCGGCGAGATATTTTTTACTAACCAAAGCTCGTCAGATTTATCCATCTGGCCTCTGCCGCAGCCATTGGCTTTTCGGAGATCCACTTGCTTACATCGTACGTTTTTCTTTCCCTAGGAAGTTATCATCCTGTAAACGCTTCCACATTTTGTATTTCTACGTTTTATGAAGACTTAAAAAAAGACCAACGACAATTCCATAAAATCTTTTGTATTTTTTGCACAACGGGTTTTATTGCTCTTATATATATTAAAGTATTAGTTATATATTATATAATAGAGTATTAGTTGAAATAAATCCTGATAATGCTTTGCTAATTACTAGGAGGGAAATTAGTATATAGTTTTTAAACAAGGGACTTATTGTATCAACATAGCCCATGTTGTTAATAATATCACCGTAATAAAAATAGTTACACTGTTTGAAAAAAATAACTGTACTAATTTTATATAATAATAGTTATAATAATTTTAACAATATTAATAGAGTTAAGGATCTAGTCAAAACCATAATTTAAGTTTTTATATATATATATATATATGACCATTGTAATATTTACTGGCAAAACTTATTTAATGCGTCACTATTATATATATTAATTATTAATACAATATATAAAAAATATATGTTCATATACATCTCAGTAACTCTAAACGAAAATCAGGTGTCACTTCACACAAATTTACTCGCCTCAGTGGCATAGTTGGCTAATGCACTTGTCGTGTTGAGCCCGTCTGCTGAGTACGGGGAGATCGAGGTTCGAATCTCGGTCGGGTGAACTGGGGGTGGTTTTTCCTAAATGGTTTTCCACTCTCCCTCCAGGCAAATGCAGGTTCACTTCCTCTAATTCAACCTTCCCAATTCCTAATCCATTAGAGTAATTAGTACTTAAAGCGTATAACCCGATCGTGTATTAAGACGCGGTGCTAATATTATTATTCAGACAAATTTAAAGTGGGTGGGTTCAATATCGGTTTCCACTTTCATTTTGCCTTTCGGAATAAGTTGTCAAAAGTCCCATGAAACAACTAACAGTACTCTCTACTTTCCGAAGATAACCGAAGGTTTTAAATTTACATTTTAGGCCAAATGACTTTAGGCAAAACGCCTTTTGGTTACATTTTTAGGCCAAATGCCTTTTAGGCCAACTGCCGCGTTCCCCATTAATCTTTTACCAAGAAGTAATTTAAAAGGTGTTCGACCTGTAGTTTGTTTGAACATTTTAATTGTTCAGAGATTGAGTTTCTTACCCTAAGGAGGGATGATAGCCCCGGTTACTCTATAACATAGGTCAGGTTAACTACTTTTAGTTTCAATTACTAAATTTGAAAAAGTTTGTTATGAATCTAAGAAACATTGGATTGTTTTTATGTGGTGTATCTATGCGCACGCGCACACACACACACACACACACACACACACACACACACACACACAAATAACGCTGATTCATTATTAGAGCTTAAACAACTCACACTTTTGATAACCTATGCTATTATGATGCATGCAACAAATAATATTCTTATTTAATAATTTAACCAATTGAACCATGTACACTCCATTTATTCTGAAAGAAAACAACCTTACCCTACAAGTTTCTACTATAGTATAACTTGTAAGATAGGGAGAGGGACACCCATCATTGGATAACTGTTACCTTTCAGGGTAAATTGAGTGTACATATTTTTTTCTAAAATAGAATTATTCAAATTTTGAGTCAAAGTATAGTTTGTGAATTAAAACTAATAAATATTAAAACTTAACTAGACAAAAAAATGTTAAGAACTGTTTTTTGCAGACCTGTGTGATTTCCAGTTTCTGCCCATGCATCGAAATGGAGACCAAAATGTCTGTGAATATGATCAGATGGTGCCATCAGGTATGCCCAAAAGTGATTGGCTATTGGGAGACACTCCTTTGTTCCTCACACCGCCTGCATTCTCACGTATGGACACTATGCAGGTATGACATAACATTAGGGGTTTGTGAGCTTGGGTTTTTTCATTTGAGTCAAACTCGAGTTGAATATTTCTAAAAGCTATTGAGTTAGTCGATTTTGAGTATATTTGTAATTTTAAAATGTTAAAGTACATTAAAACACATGTTCTTAAAATATGAATGACACTCATTTTTATAAAGAGTAAATACTTTTGAAAAAAAAAAGCTAAACAATGGAAATATCGGTTTTTAAATCAGAAATAACACTCATAAAACACAATTTAAAAATAAGAACAACACTCAAATAAAAATCATCTAAAAAATAATTAAAATTGTTTCACACCTCAGGTCATTAAGGACATTAAAACTACACCAACAATAATTATAAAAAAAAAAGTTAATAACATTAATAATTGCCTAATGGCTTGAAATGTAGAAACACTGTCAAGTGATGTAAAGTAAGTGATAGCGAAGGAAGTCAACCTGAAAGGATAGTTAGGTTAGGCCTAGTTAAGAACTAACACACTTCTCTCTTCATGTCTTCTTAAACTTTAACACTTTCCACTTCTTCAAAACTCCAACAGTTGCACATTAGTTTGGATTTTCAGGAATATTACTTTTTCATTAATGTCTCTTCATATGAAAAATAAATATTTCCGAAAATTCAAACTAATGTGCAACTGTGGAAGTTTGAAGAAGTGGGAAGTGTAAGAGTGTAGAAAGAAAATAGAGAAATTGTTTGTATATATCCAGGCTTAACCTAACTATCCTTTCAGGTTGACTTCCTTCGCTATCACTTACCTTGTAGAGTGTTTCTACGCTGTCTTGATAAAAAGTTAATAAAATCAATGTTTTAATAAGCTAGTATATCCCCAAAATATGCTTCAATAACTTAATTTACCCTATAAGAAAACACAAGACTCATAAACAACTAGAAATTTGAAATGTTTCATATTTTGTTTCTTATTCCTTAGTGTAATTGAGAATTATCACGTCTTCTGTTCCATTTCTATTCCTCTATGTGCAGTAGCACATCCGCGTTGTACAGGCTCTCGTTATACATTATTTTATTGAGGAATTCACTTCAATTCAATTTTTAATGCTTATAAAAGTTGATGCTGATACTCTAAATTTAAAAATAATATTTCTAGCAAACAATATGAACTAGTAAATGGTTTTAAAATATAAATGTGGTGAGTCTGGTAAAATATGAATTGCAATAAATAAGATCAACATTGATTTTAAACAGGTTAACCATCACAATTCTATAACTAAATAGTTACCAAACTAGAGCTAGTTTTGTAGCTAAACGTATTACTTTATATGAGTTTTAAATATCTTTGAGTTTGAAAACATTTAATATAATAATATATGTTTGATATTACATTTTTAATTTAACATAAATTATTATTTTAGTAAGGGACCAGGTAAAAATAGCAAGAAGAATCATTCAATTATTTAGTAATCTTCTTTGCTATTTTTATTTTCATTGCTTTGTCATGAAAACACATGTAAACAACATCAATCGAGTATAATTCAAAATAGACAACAATATTGAATAAATTTACCTGTTGAAAGTGGTTTTAAAGCTAATATTACATTATTAATGCGAAAATTGAAATTAATTTTTAACAATTTGTTAAGTGACCGAATTATTTTTAATTGGGAATGCTGATATTATATCAATTAAATAGACTATGATTACTATTGCATTTTAAAATCAGATTATTTAAGTACTTCAAGTGGAAGCTCGAAAATGAAGAGCTTAAGCAACGAGCTCGGTTCGAAGCTCAGAAGACGAGTACTCGCAGAGCCTTACTTAACATCAGTTACTTTGTCACACATGGATAACCCCTATATGAAACACATTGGTGAAATACATGAATTGTTACATAAAATATTTAGTTTGGTTTTCGTGAATATGTTTCCAGTCATACCTCTATCGAAAGGAGGCATCAGATGAGTACGACACAGCTCCCCACAACATAATTGGGCGCACGAGACGTCGCCGTTCGGGTCACGCTGTATTTGTCAGCTTTGAGGTGCCAGACACTCCACGGGCACCCCGCGAGATTGCTCTTCAACTCCTCAGTCTCAAGTTCTTAAGTGAAAAACATTTGGAGAAGATTCACAAGGTGATGTTGTTAGTGTTTGAACAAGTTTCACATATATAACACTTAGCTGGGTTTTGGAATGTTATTAATTAGCATAGGATCTCACTTCTTTCACAGACTCTGCCTTAATCAAGAGTAATAATTATTAACCCTGAGCAGAGGACAGGACAAATTCTGGATACTCATTGGTCAGGTGTCACTTTTCAACAAATATTTAAATACATATTTGTGGGCAGAAGTCATCTGTATCAAGTGTTGATTTCTAAGTATTATTATTATTATTATTATTATTATTATTATTATTATTAGGAATGAGTCCTTTGTATTCTCATATCATTTGAATCACTAGAGATATTCAAGATTTTAGGTTGTAAAAGATCAAAATTAAAGATATGAAAAAAAAAAATTAATTGTAGAGTTCTGGTGTTAGTTTTATAACTAGACCTAAATTTGTACCAAACGCGCCCTTTGGTAGAAACAATTTTTGGCCTGATGGCCTGACCATTGAATCACTGTCAGGCAAAATTATGTTAATTTCTGTTAATACTCTTGTAATGTAAGAACTGAGCTTGTCTGTAATGTCACCGTATGGTCTGCTATTTTTAGATAAATATGTGAGAAATTGTGAAGGTTTGCACTAAAGTTGGGTGGGGAGACGATTAATATACCCTTTTCCCCAAACCTTGTTTTCGAGGAATAATTTTTGAAAAGTTGTTGAACTTTGTTTATTATAAAATTGAATAAAACTTCATTCTTCAAATACTATTTACAAGTATATTTAAAAATTAATTACTTAACTCCTATTTTTGAAGTTATTTTAATCTGCTTTTAAAAGTATTTATCATTTTAAATATATACATGTTCTTGTTATTTAAAATACATTTAATTTTAAATATTTGAGTCTTAGTGTCATTTTAAAAATTTATTTTTTCCCTTGGCAAGTGGAATAGTGCATACTATAACAGGATGGTCACTTATCAGGAAGATCGGCAAAGCCAGGAATAATGCTTAAATTTGGAACATCGGGGGGGAAATCATGGGAAAAGTGCTTGTCTGCAGGGAATTTAAAAACAATTATTTAAAGTGAGTTTATTCAAAGGTATGACCAAATTAAGCTACCATATATTAATTTTCTTGAATTCAATTTTATATTAAACTTTTAGAAAAATCACACTACTTGAACTTTTTAGCACTAATATTGCCACCACCATGTCTTGTCTAGTTCAAAAGGCAATTAAGTTTCAAAAACTCGAGGAAAGGATTGCTTCTAATAGTTTTTAGGGACATTAATATCCCGATATTCCATGCCCATAAACAAGGGCCACTATAGGTTAATGGTGATCCATAAATATTAAATAGCTAAATTCTTTAATGCCAGTGGATGCAGCTATAATTATTGTAGCAGATGTAAAATAAGTTTGTGTGTGTCAACATTTATTCCAACTGTAAATATATAATGTGCCCATACAACATAACCCCCAATGGAAATTATTACGAAAATTATTCATCAATTTCCACAAGCTTCTTTTTTACCCTTTTCATGACAATGTTAGATGCCACCGGGTCGTTCTGTTATCTTGGGGCAACTCATTGTTTACCTCTCTGCTGGTCTGGAGATAGCGGAGTTTATTTTGGCACCGCTGTGGAGTCAAAGGTTGTCTGGAGGTTCATCAAGACTTTGTGGATCTTAGCGTGGGGCACCATGGGGAGTTGGCTTACTCAGGGGTCTCGTTGGCTGATGTAGGGCACAGGTGTAGGGGAGAAGGAGTAAGGGTGGGGGTGTAACGAGGGGTCACAGGTGATAACCGACGGTACTGAGTGAGAAGATTGGGATTAGGGGAGCACGTATCGTGGGCGATTCGCGGGAGTAGCAGCTGGGGGAAGAGTCTTTAAGAGTGCGAGGGGAAGGGGGGAGCAGGGAGGAATGTGGCTTGGTTACTTGGGAGAGGCTAATCCCCGAGGTCTGGCAGCCGGAGTGGCTAGTGTGCCGTCTTGGTAGTGTGTGGGCTCCTGAGTTGAATATCCTGCTCGCAAAGTGTTGGGCCCTGGCATGGTAGGGTTTTTATTGCCTATGGACCGGTTGTGTGAATCCTGGTTGTAGGGGATAGGGGAAGAGTGAGGGGGAAGGAGAACCTTGGTACTCAAGATGGCGTGGTGAGGCAGGGAGAGGAAGGAGACCTCGGCACTCAGAATGGCAGGGTGAGGCAGGAAGAGGACTAGGACCTCGGCACTCAGAATAGCACGGTGTGGCAGAGAGAGGAAGGAAACTTCGGCACTCAGAATGGCGTGATGAGGCAGGGAGAGGAAGGAGACCTCGGCACTCAGAATGGCAGGGTGAGGCAGGAAGAGGACGAGGACCTTGGCACTCAGAATGGCAGGGTGAGGCAGGAAGAGGACGAGGACCTTGGCACTCAGAATGGCGGGGTGAGGCAGGAAGAGGACGAGGACCTTGGCACTCAGAATAGCACGGTGTGGCAGAGAAAAGGCGGGTACCTCGGCACTCAAAATGGCGCGATGAGGCAGGGAGAGGACGGGGACCTCGGCACTCAAAATGGCGCAATGAGGCAGGGAGAGGACGGTGACCTTGGCACTCAAGATGGCATGGTGAGACATGGAGAGGACGAGGACCTTGGCACTCATAATGGTGTGGTGAGGCAGAGAGAGGAAGGAGAGAGAGATGGAGGGAGGGTTTGAGACTGATAACTCATTACCTGGTGTTATGCTTAAATACCCATTTACTGATGTTTTACTGTGTGCGAGGCCACTACAAAACTAGTACCAGTTGTACTGGCTCGGTATTGCTACCGGTACTGATGATCTGAGTTGGGAGCCAGCCGTCCGTCAGACCGGGGTGAAGGGTTGTTGGTGTGCATCCCTTCTCCTGACGCAGCGTTTGATGTCAGGGGTAGCATACGTGTGCAAGAGCGTACTAACTCCTAACTACACCAGGTCCATGCAAGGACCGGCTATGACATGGTTGGTTGGAGTATAACAACAAATTCAAGTAGAATGAAAATATAAACTTCGGGGTGTCCAAAAAATCAAAATAAATGTTGGTATAAAATAGGATCACCACCTCCAGTAGGGTCAAAAGAAGATATATTTAAATTTCAGGATGTAAGTAGTATAGCAATTGCTCCGGAAAGAACTGGTAAATAAAGTAAAATAGCTTTAACTATCACTGATAAAACAAATAAGTAACAGATATTTATAAGGAGTTACAGGACAGGTGGATATCAAAGGAACAAACACAATATGACTTTTATAATGAAAAGAACAACACAGTTCACACCTTACATCTGTTACTGGTTAAAGAGGTTTTGGTTGCCTTTTGAACAAAATTGATTGTTACCGCCAAATCCTCCCACCTAAGTTTTACAGGGTTCCTACAAGTAATGGAAAACCTGGAATTTTAAAATATTCCGAGCCTGGAAATCTTATGAAATTCCTCATTTTTCGAATATTTTCTTTGAATATTCTAGGTTGTCCTAGAAATTACTTTGTCTCCCAGTGACTTTCTAAACCAATATATAATATCTGCACACAACTTATAAACTAACTTATATCTAGAACAAACACAACATCCAGTCCCGGCCGTTAATTCATCACTGTGAAAGGGGAAGCTCATATTTTACCAATGATTATTTGCAAGTGAGCTTATATTATGTTTAATCATTTGAATAACATGTTGCATCGTGGAATACATTACAAAATAATAAAAGATGTGGGAAGGTGGGGGCATATAGGAGTTGGGAGCCTGCATTAAATAAAATAAAATAGGTAACCTCGTGTATTTTACCAAGATTACTTTATACACTTGTCCTGGAGGAATTGTAGAAAATCCTTGAAATGTCCTGGAAAAAATTTCATAATTTGGTGTAGGGACCCTGTTTCATTCTATCAGAACTCACCAGGGAGGATTGTGAAATGTTCAATGCAACATCCTAAAAGAGGATACCAAAAACCCAAAAGGGAGAAAAAGGCAATCAGTAAAGGGAGATAGGACACATAGATAAGAACATGTAAAAGAAGTAACAATTTGGACAAACACAGGAAAAGGACCTAGTACATCTAGATGAAGTTTTAATAAAACAATCTCTTTTAAAATTAATCAAGTTCCAAATACAACACAATAAATCCATCAGAATAAACTAAATTAATACTTTGTTTAAAAATGAGGTGGCCCAATGGCTAAATACTTTCAAAAGCAAATTTAATTAAACTTCAAAACATTAAAAAATATACTTTTCTCTCTTGTTTGAAAACAATACCCATATCCAAAGAAATATTCTGAATCGATAAATTGGACTTAAACAACAAATCTAATAATTACCTGTGATTATCAAAGATAAAATATACTTTTTCATTACTTTTTAGATGTTGTGATCTTTGCCAAAAAGAATAATTAAAGTTCCAAACTGGATCAAGTTTAGTAATAAATTTACCTGATTCAACAGAAATTAAAGAATTTAGATTAAAAGGTTTTTATAAAAAGAGGTTTAAATATAAAGTCTAAAGATTTGAATGTTGTGCTTAAAGTTTAATTTTAATAGTGTAACTCTTAAGGTAGCACCTCAGAAAAGGGGGAAAGGGGAACGGGGGGAGTCAAGAGGGAGGACGTCTGACGTTTGATCTCCTCGCTCTACAAGCCTGCATGTGACTTCATTTAGAAGAAAATAATATTTGACTCTGTCTCAATTTCTGGGGGTTGGTTCGGTGGCTCCTTTTGGGAAAACTGCTATATCACTGAGCCAAGCTTTATTATTTTATTTAGGTTTATGATGCTAGTGCCCACTTTTGGGTTATTGATGAATGCTTGAATAAAATTTAAATTTACACTACAAAAAATAAAATGACAAAAAACTAGGACTTCATGCTATTGGATGGATTCTCATGATAAAAAATATCCTTAAACAAAGAAACTATAATAAATCTAAATCTCAACGTAAAGAGAGACCGTCAAATTTTAGTTCACACTTCAGACAGAGAAAAAGGTTTCTCCGCGGGCCAGTGTTATCGGACTAACTTAACAACCAGAGTTCAGCCTATTTTTAACAGAAAATGAATTTAATTATAGAAAATATGTTTTAATTTAGCTATGATCTCAATTTTCTATAACAACAAAAAAAATTATTGTGAACAAAATTAATATTGAGAGAAGAAAAATTCAAATTACTGCAGAAAAGTTAACCTTTTATTTTTATTGTGTTTTAAGATTGGAAATTTTTAGACTCAAAGTTAAAAATGAGTCATTTTTTTGCCTTCTGTTGTTTGTTTAGTTGTTTGAAGAGAGGCAGTATGGTCCAAGAATGCTCTCAGATATCTCACCGGTTCATAATGACCAATAAAAATTCTGCTACCAGCTGTAGCCTACCTTTGTCACAGGACCTTGGGGGTCATGGGGGTACGCTTCGGTTATGCCCACGTACTCAACCAGAGGCGCGAATGTCCCAGACTTTGGATTATCGTCTTAGAGCAAAGGTTACTAACACGTCTAAAAACTAAATATATAAGACACTCATAACCAACCCAATAATGGTACATGGGTATGTTGTAAAATAAACATACTTCATAGTGGAGACAAAATATTACTTATTTGTACGTCATCATGTGTTTTATTTTCATGCTTTATCCATGGGCGTAACTTTATCTTTTGGAGTTCCATTGCCTAAATTATATTAAAATGCATATAAATCGATAAAAAGTAAGGACAAATAAACTAATAAAGTAGTGAGTGAAATTGTATTAAGAATGCCACCAGGGAATATTGTGGGGGAGGGGAGGGACTGCTGGTAGACTGCATTGCACAAAGGCTACCTCTTCTTTAATTTTTTGGACTATATAATAGAAAAAGTCACACACATTTAAACAAAAAGTGTACATATTTGGGTGTTATTGCCTTTACCCAACAAAAAGTGTGTCTAAAACAGAAGAAAAAACACTATAAATAAATACTAACTACTTCATTTTAAATCAAACAAAGACTGTTAAAAACACTGGAAAAATGTTGTTGATGTAAAATAGAAATTTTTCACATATTTTGTTATGGAATGTAATCTACCCAATGTGCTTTTTTTATTTTTCATTTGAGGTATCTAACGTGCACTTTCTGAACCGAATGATTATATCAGCACACAAGGGAATTTCTAGGGCCTACCAATTTTTCTGGGAAATATTTTTTATATACCTTCCGGGTTCTTTTACATGCCACAATGACAGCGACTGAAGGCTTACTTCCCCCCCAAAGGAAGTTGTGCTACATATTTTATTTTCTCAAGAAAAAAATCCGTTGACCCCCGAGCGTTTTAACCACAAACATGGGTCTTGAAAAGAGACTTTATTCCAAGACCATCGAGGTCGACTGTAAAATTAAAATATTTAATCTTTTATGTTTCTTGGGTATCTTTTTTTGGAAATGGTTTGGGAATTTCATTGGTGAGACAGTTCCCCTGTCTGAGTTGGGAAGTTGCACTGTTTAGGATATATTTAATATTTTGGTGGGTTTTTTAGTGGTTTTTTAAAAATTTTGGTTATGAGTAGGCCCAGATTTTAGTGTTATTCATATTTTAATTCTGCCCTCTAAAAATGTGAAGAGCAAATAGATTAAATAAAATTAAATTTTTTTCATGTTTTTTATTCTTGTATTGTTTTTGTCTTTCTCGGGAAAATACTTTAAAAAACATATGTCACTAATTTTCAAAACAACCCATACTATCATAAAGGAATGTTTTGTGTTGTATTGTGGCAGTGAGCAAAGTCCAAGTCAGTCAATATGCTCGTCAGAGAGGATTACCGCTGCTCTAACTTAACTGTGTGTCTGATGTTTCTTGTTGTGAAGGAGAGAATGCAGCATTGCCAGATACTGGCCTCAAACGCACATTCTTACCGGGGTGTATATCGAAAAACACTAGTTGCAAGTTGTACAAACTTAATTATTGAATCTGAATAGCTCTTTTTATTCTCGTTTTTGGTCGGGAGAAGAAAATGGATATATAAACTCAAGACAAAAATGGAACCCAAAAGCAAGCAAGACCCAACCTTGTCTTACGTGCAAGTGAAAAAAAATACTGGCTAGTATGTTGAAGTCAAACTTTTAACCTTGGGCAAAAAAAAAAAATCTAAGAAACCTTACTTTAAAAATCCGGAGTGATTGACTTTATTTGTTTTAAAAAGAGCCGCCAACAATAGGGGGCTTCATTGAAAGTTTGTAGTATTTGTAGATTCTAAAATCAGTTATTTACTGCCATCTCTTTGAAGTCTTTAATTAATGCGTTTTAAGTGATTTAAACAAATTTTAACTAATAATGCAACACAATTCTTTAAAAAAATTAATTGTATATATGTAGGTATACTAAGAAAATTGTTTTTCTATTACTTCAGAAATTGCACCCAAATAAAATTAAATCTCGTTTTAAAAATTATATGTATGCATTATTAACTTGGGAGAAAGGTTTTTATTCCTGCTCACATTTTTATCATATTTTAACTGATTTTTCCTTCATATTAAATACTTTTTAAAACCTTTGAGAACCTTCAAAATTTTGAATTCAAATTTGAATCTTACTAAAATTTGGATTCAATTCAAGTGTTGAGTTTTATTATTAGAGATATTTGGGGGTGGATTCAAAATTTCATATCTAAATAAATAGGTTTAGTTCGAAATACAAACCTTTTCATACTTAAGAATAATTTTATCTTTCTATGGTCTTAGACAGCATCCCACAATAAAAATGGTCTTTTTATTTGATACTCTAAAATTAACCTTTTAAGTTAGTCATTAGGTTTTGTTTACATTATATTTTAACTATAATCTCCTTTGATTGATTTACAAGAAAAATATGGATATTGTATTAATTAAATTGTATTCACTGGTAAAAACAACTAAGTATTTAATGTAAGCGCACTAATACTAAAATGATTCAACTAAAAATTTTACCTTGTTGAAGGCGTTATCATTGGCCCAAAACATAGAAATATAATTTACCACCGAGTTGAAAAATATCCTATCAATGCATGAATGTCAATATAAATACACTTTAAATTTATAATTATCAAAATTTAACTTTTTATCCTTAATTAAATATCTGATACTAAATTTGGATATTTTATATTATATTCAAACAAAATCTTAAGTATTTTGTGTGTACCGTACATGTTGAGATGTGCATGTGCAATTTGCATCTAAAAGGGCCCTATGAAAAAAACAGAAGCATTCTATTTTTCATACTTTAAAACATATGAACTGCTTTTACCACTTGTTTTAAAAGCAATCTTTTTGATCAAAATTATATACTATTATAATCTATCTATACTTATAAATAAGTCCTGATGACTGATTCATCATCCCCGACGCAAAATATCAAGACTACAAGCATGAAATTCGGACTGAAATATTCATTTTGTTATGTGGCACCCACTAAGAAAGGATTTTAGAAAATTCCCCCCCAAAAGGGGTCAAAATAGGGATGATAATATGTATGAAAGCCATCATTTTGAAAGTTACATAAACAAAATTTTGTATTTCGGTTATTGACGTAAAAAAAATAATACGCGTTTCAGGAATTTTGGAATTTTATTTTATAAGGGTGAAAAAGGGCGTGAAAGTTTGTATCGGACTTTGCTTATTTTTGACTAGGTCAAGTTAGGGGCATCAACGTAACGTAATAAATTTTTTAAATTAATCTGTAAATAAATATGATATTTTCGTTTTTTGTATATAATCAACTTCCACGCGAGCAAAGCCGCGGGAACAGCTATCTAGTATACTATATATGCAAATATATTTTTGTACTTTGAGATGGCTTTAATTTTTTCAATGATATTTAAAAGTGAGTGCCTCACTTTACTTAAGATGTTTTTGGTAGTCTAACTAGCTCTGCCTGCACAATTCCCTTTTAGCATAAAGGACTGGCCTTTGCCTTACAAATTTTTGGAGTCACACCTTGTTTTAAAGCAATCGATGCTTGAAACCCTTAATAAATTTCGCCTTATGTTTAAAACAGTTTGAAAAAAACTCCTTTAATTCATTCACCCACTTTGAAAGAAATAGTTCTTTATTTCTTTCGGGGCCCATTCCAATTCAATTTGATGCAGGCGAGCCAATCTTGACCTAATAATTATGCATTTTGCTAACTTTTACATTAAGTAAAGGCAAGCCTTTTACCCGTCCCTCTGTATTTCCTGACACTATCACCTTATCCATTACCAGCAAGACCTCCCCATTTTGAATGGATGGGTTAACCTTACATGGTGAGAAATTATCTTCAAACATTTTATGGACATTAAGGTCCAACTGAACCCGTATCCACCCAAACTGGATTTCTATTCGTTTATTCTAAATCCCACCATTGAAGTTGGATTTAGTTGAATTCAGCCCTTAAATTCGGAAACAAATGGTTTTCCCCTAAATCTATGTTCATCAAACGTTAGTTCCAATGATTTTCTAGCTTACACAAGTTCTCCCCTTGGACAAATGTTTTGGGGACTATTTCCTTGAGTAACTTGCAATTTTTTGGTTTCGACTAATTTATTGCACTTTATATACTTTTCAAACCTTTCTATATACTCGACCACAATTTCTTCCTCCACCCAAAATTCCTCTATCAAAGCCTACGCCAATCGCTTGCGCCGCCATTGCAACGCGTTTTGCAGTTTTCTTATGGGCCCTTTTAATGTATTATTAGAGATGGGCGAATCCACTATTTCTCAAACTTGAATCTAAATTTTGTTTTTAATCTAGAATTTGAATCTTGAATCCGAATCCTAGCAAATTGTTAGAAATTTTAATGATTTACGAATAGCCTACATTACACAATATAGGCCTAAGCTGTAATTAAGATTTTTTCAATCATGCTTTCTTTTTAATCAATCCCAACCACCCCTTGAAAATATGGTTAAAATCCAGCCAAATTAAAACAATTTAAACTCATAATTATTGTTTAGAAATCAAATCAATCAAATTTGAATGTCTTCAAGTTATTTTTAAAAGTGTTGATAGAATGAGTTAAGTTTTAAAACATGTGAAATAAAAAAAACAGATTAGGCCTAGTTACCTTTTGATCAGCTTTGGTCATCTTAAGGTTTTATAATTTTTTTGATAAGAAAGTAAAATAAAAAATAGAAAAAGATTAAAAAAAGAAACTAAAACCACATGCTTATTATTTTCTTTTATATCTGTTATCTATCTTCGCATGGAAAACAAATATATTCGATTCTTGTGATGTATCGTTTTTTTGAGAATAATTTATTTAAAACACAACATATTTTCACCTGCAATAGTTATGCCATTTTTTTAAGCAAACTGCGTTTGAATATTTTTAAATTACTTCAAGAACATATTTGAAAAAAATAATAACTCTTTTTGAAATCAATTTAAAAACAAATTATGAATTAGAAAGTCTTTAAATTGATTTTTAAAACTCAAGAGCATTACTAAGTAATCAATTACTTGAATCGTTTCCAAACAAAAAATTTGATATACAATTTGTAGGCTGGTAGGCGTAAACAAAGTTTTTCAGTGTCTAACTGTCGGCGTATTTATTTTTCATAACCCAAAAAAATATCTAGTTAAGGAATGTATGAAAATAAATTTGAGGTTCTTTGCATAGTTGTAGATAATTAAAACCTGGTGGGTTTATTTAATCATCCCTCTGGCCATTGACGCGTAAAAATATACGTCGTCATGGCGGTGACTTTGTTTGTGTGGTAATGTGTTCTGATTTCCTCTTTTAAAAAAAAGCTGTAATTTGTTTGATTTATTTTGAGTTTATTTGTAATTCTAGTTTGATTTTCAGTTTTTGAAGACTTTAATGTGTTCATTAAAATAGTTACAAGTTTTGTTTGTGAAGTGAAAAGTTTCAGAAATTAGCATGCTCTGAAAACGGTTGAGTCCAAGTTTCCCATAGAGGTGGGAGGGTAAGGTATTGGCACTTTAAAAATTTTCTACACCTAAAATTATTATTTTTAAAAGAAGATTTTATTCATGTTTATCTCTTTTGTCCGACAAAATAATGATTATGGATTAAGTTGTGCTTTTCAAGAAGCTTAATTAGCAATTTTTGAATTCAAAAATCAAAATTTATTCTTTGTTTACGAGGGGAAAGATTCTACCATTGAATCCAAAAAAACACCTAACCCTTTGAATATTGTCGGGATTCGGTGGAGTCGAGGATTCAAAGTTTGAGTGGCCCATCTCGAGTATATTACAATAAAAAAAATATATATATTTTTATATTTTACACACACAATATATATTTCATTGTCACATTTATGGTTTTGATCCTCTCATTTTTGTGGTGTCTGAGTGTATATTCACAGGAATATGATTTGGAACAACACTTCGCTCTTTATTGACAAAAAAGAACCTCATTGTTTGTTTACAATTTACTCTGATCTTATCACCAATTGTGCACGCGTCTTCCGTTTTTAAACACTATTTTTGTCAAGTCTACAACCAACCTCCTCCTCTCAATGCCATAGTCAAAACGAACAATTAGAAATGGGGCATAACCTCGAATAGTCAAAAAGAAGAAGTTCTTGAAAAAGAAAAATTAGTATTGAACAAGAAAATAAGTCTGACCCCCAAATCAATTGATTTAAGATTTATCCCTAGCAAAAAATAAGTTTGACCCCCAAATCAATTGATTTAAGATTTATACCTAGCAAAAAACGATCTGCTAAATGTCAATCATGCTTGCCTTGCCTAACTACAACATGTCTAATAAAAATGTTAAGAATGATCTTAGAATTAAATAATTCACTAGGTCTAACCATTTCAACTATGTACTTTAAAGAAAGAAGTAAGGGGCGCATTAAAGAGGATGAACAAGGAAAAACACCAGGTCTGGTGGTGTGAATTAGATATACAATGGTTTTTACGGGATGCTGAGAGTGGTTGGTAAGAGAGCAATGTGCCGGAAGACTGGGAAAAGGTGTTATAATAGCTATTTTCAAGAAAGGAAACAGGAAGGGGAGTACAAATTATAGAGCGATAACGCTGATGTGCTACTGTACAAAAATATATGAGAAAATTCTAGAAATGAGAATAATAAATAAAAATAAAAGGGAAAGTGAGGAGAAGAACAGCATGGATTGAGGGAAAATAGGTTTACAATAGAATTTTTTCATACAAAAAGCTGATGGAAATAAGGGTATTGGATAGGGGGAAAGACTTGGAATGGTTTTTATGGATGTGGAGAAGGCATATGATAGTGTGGATGTAATAAAGTTTGGGATATTAATGGAGAGGAGATAAAAGGTGGTAAGAGAGTGAAAAGATGTATGAGGTAACAGGGGTTTGTTAGGAGGAGAGTGTATAACATTATTGAATTAATTAGCTGATAATTGCCCCGTGAACGAGCACTAATTAAGCGGTACGGTAGTTGATGATATATTGGTATTTATAGCCCCGTGATCGAGCGCCAATTTTGAACTATTGAATTAATCGCCCCTGGTGGGCCCCATTTCGGGTTCCTACGCTCTGGAAAGTCAGGGAAAAAAAATAATAGTCAGGGAAGCTTTAAAAAGGTCAGGGAAAGTCAGGGAAATGAAAAATTTTCATGTCTTCTTTGTCACATTAGAAAAAACAAAGAAAAATTTTTTCTATTTACTGCGTCATAAGCCCCCTGCCCCAATGAAAAAAGCTGAGGGGCACTTACCATGCTCAAATTTGCCCCTAAAAACAAGTTTTGGTAGCATTTTATTTCAGAATGTGAACGCAGGGGGTCTCCTAGCTGCCTGACAATTCTTTTTTAAATTTAGTGATCACCTTGTTTTTGTTCTTGTTCAAGTTTGTCATCGTTTAGTTTGTACGTGCACCCGGGTGATTAGACTCACCAGCAATTCTAACAAAAAAACCCTTTTTAACCAGCTCTGGCTAAGCAGACCATTTTCCTGAATTCCAATTAAGGGGTTGAAAAAAAAGGGGATTTTTAAATGTAAAAAAAAATTTAAACAATAATATGGGAAAAAAATTTTATGAAAGGCCAAATATAAAACTCGAAAATTGACAAAAAAACCTTTGTTGCTTTTTTTCAAAAAACAAAAGGTTTTTTTCAGCCCCCTTTAAAAATCTTGGAAAAAAAATTTACCTAGTGATATTTGGGGGTTTCCAAAGTTTTTGTTTATGGGGAAAGAATCCAGAAGAACTGTTGCTTTAAAAAGGGGGAAAATTGGTAGGCCCAAAGAAAAACCCTAACATTTTGATAAAATAATACACAATTATTAGGTTAGATGGGATTTTATTTTAATATCACTATTGTCTTGATCGTAAAACTGATCATGTCGTTAACGACTTCGAGACGCGACTGATAATGATAACACGACCGTACGTATCGAAGGCTGGAGTGACAGACAGTCACAGTCAGGGTGCTAGTGAGCCAGTGCTAGTTTATTTCACCACGCCGAGTATATAACTCTCTTCGAAAGAACTTTCTAGAAGGTGGTGTTAAAAAAAATTTAAAATAAAAAAAACACATTTCGATGGCAGTAGAATATACGAGAGCCGGAAGCTGCCTCAAATTACCTTTTAAAATTTCTATTTGATCTTTCCAGAACAGGAAGTTATTATTTATTAAAAACCTTAAATTGTCATATTGACTCAACTAACGTCACGTGCTCTGACGTCATTGATCATGGCTCTTGCCTTCTTAGAAGAAGAAGTGCTTTAAGCGCCACGTAATATATTATAAAGTTCAAATAAAATTAAATACGTTTATAAAATTAGGACGATATGCTTTCACATATTCTTTAGAGGCAAGTCAGTAACATTACAAGTGGGAGGTTGGAGTGGTTCTAAATAAAAAATGGAGTGAAGCGGGGGAGTGCTCTTGGACCAATACTATTCGTTATGTTAATGGAAATGGTAATTAATACAGTGGCAGGAAAACTCTGCGAGTGAAGAATGAAAACCATGATGTTTGCTGATGATTGATGGTATGGGAGGAGAAGGAAGAGGAAGTACAGAAACAACTATAAGAATGGAATGAGGGTGGTAAAGAGTGTGGAATGAAATTTAGCATAAAGTGTGAGGTGATGGAGAGGATAAGACCTAATAAGGCTATAAGGTTGGATGGAGAGCTGAGAAAAATTCAGAATGTAAAATATCTTGGTAGCGTGATTGAGTAGAAATGTGGAAGTAGAGAGCAAGTAGAGATGTTCTCTAGGTCCATACAATAGACCTGCAATGGAGAAGAGAAATCCCTTGACGTATAAGGAAGTGTTGTACCATTGTCACATATGCAGAAGAAAATGGACAATGAATGTAAGAGAGACTAGGAAAGTGGAGGCCATGGGAATGGAGTTTGTGAGGAGCATGTTAGCTGTCACAAGGAGAAACAAGATTAGGAATGAAGTTATCTGGGAAAGAGTAGGAGTACACGGAGTAAATGAGATAGAAGAGGAAGCAAGATTGAGAGGGTTTGGGCAAGTAATGAGGATGGAAAAAGAGAGGATGCTGAAGAAAATGTTAGAAATGAAGTATGGGAAAAAGACCACATGGGAGGCCAAGAAAGAGATGACAAAAAGTGTTAAAGTGAGAGGAGGAGAATGGGTGATATTAAAGGAGAAAGACTGATGGAAGGAAAGAGGAAGATGGAGGCATTTTACTGAACTGACCTTGCCACAAGCTGAAAAGAGTTGATGATGATGACTTTACAAGGCAACATATTAATTCTTTCAAGAATATTCTATAACTTTTGGTGAATTGCCGAGCATCGTTTCATATTTTCCCATTAAATTATGTTTAAGACAAAAGACTGTATATTCAAAATAATAGCTTAACTTATAGTTGGGTAAGCATATGACAAGACCACTAATCTCCCAAAACATTGATTAAAATTTTAGCATAAATTTTTAAGTTGAACAAAAAAAAAGTTTGATTGACATGAAAATAATAATAAATCCTAGAATAGCAGCTGAAACATCATTTATATTAAACAATATGAAGTATATATCCCAAAATAGATGTAGCCTAAATTTTAAGAGTATATAACCATTAATCAGTCTTTGAAGCTTACTGCCAATGACTCGAAGAGTGTCTTGTCCAGACAGAATCGAGCAATATATACATTTTATCCCACAGTGCAAATTAGGAAAAGAAAAGAGAGGGGACGGTCACGCGAGGAGTGGATTATGGCGCAACATCTCTATGGCTCTTTATGAAGTGTACATGTATGAAGCTCTTAGCAGGTGCAGTCCACTAGAGAACACCCTTGCCATCTGGACAGCGAGTTTCAAAGATACTCACAAAATACTCCCACCGCAAAAGTTGTTAATTATGTAGTTACAGATGCACACATCCTCTGCGAGGGGTAAACACTCAGTCAGGAGAGTGGGACACGTTTGTTTCTTGCTGTGGTATCGTAACAAATGGGCCAGCAAGACAGAAGTGGTAATTAGTATTATTTACACATTCTTTGTAGTGTACATGTAACTACACTAAAAATGTAATTAATGCATCACAGTCATACAGAGGATAGCATCGTATAAACTGTTCAACAACACCACACAAATATTCACATATGATGGAGCCGTGCTCATACTCACAACTGTACCCTTTTACCCTTTATTTGTAAATAATGTTTGTCTAGGAAACCAAAGTTGTATCTAAGGATCATCGGAGCCAAGTCTACTTAAGTTTGGGCTCTGTACTTTAAGAAGTGTTCCATGGCTATCACTCCATGCACATGGGGATGTTAGTGCACTCTAAGGAGTGCTCAATTGCTGTCACTTCTTGCATGGGGGATGTTAATGTACAGTGTCATAACATCAATGGTAACCATTAAACAGGGGGAGGAAGGTTTTCGATTTTGTCTAAGAAAAATTAATGAGGTAATATTTTAAAAATTGGTGTTGGTGTGATTCATCCAGAGATCACATTATCTCAGTTGAAGAGCCTCAACCATAAATTATTATTCAATTGGCAGGGGGAGAATTAAATTATTTCTTAGTTGATTTTGTGAGTTTTGTGGAGAGAGAAGTTGAATTGAGATAGTGGTGATATTCTGTAGTAGGAACTTTCATAGATATATTGTGTTTTTCATTTGGGTCTTCTTTTTGGTAGAATATAAATGTGCAATGTAATCATTGAGATTCAAGACAACAGTATTTCATGTGCAGGGTGCGAGTATAAGAAAACACTTCCTTAACCACGGCAAAATGGTCACTGTTTTCAATATTTATTGTTTGAATTCAAAATGGAGTAGGTTAGTGTTTGTTCAAAGAATTTTTCTTATTTTTCACACTTGTTTTATTTGATTAAGGCAATAATCCTAAAATATAAAAACTTTGTTTTGGTTCCAATCTTTGTGTGACTCTTTATACTAAAGAAAGAATAAAATGTCACCTTTGAGCATTGGATTCTACCCACATTTCCCCCTCTTAACATTCATTATATTGTCATATTGTTGCAGGTGGTCTCAGTTCATTATATTGTCATATTGTTGTAGGTGGTCTCAGTTCATTATATTGTCATATTGTTGCAGGTGGTCTCAGTTCATTATATTGTCATATTGTTGCAGGTGGTCTCAGAACCAAAGTCAAGGCCAAGCGGAGCTACTGTGATTATTTGTTGCCTTATAAGTCAACTCCATCATGCAAACCGAAAATGGCCGTCATCGGAACTGGGGAGGATGTCCCGGAGTTTCCTGACTCTGGAGATGACAAGGGACATCTTGAAGAGAACATGTATATATTTCGTCCTGGCATGATGCCTCCTTCCAGACAGATGTTTTATCAGGTACACAGCATAAAGGTAACATATTGTGTGCTTCTATGAAGGAAACACATCATGGTTTGTGTGTGTGTGTATGTGTGTTGTAGTACTGTGATGTGCTAGTACCAGAGATACAAGACATGTTAGAGAAACTCCCAGAACCTCAAAGTCAATGTCATGAGAAGTTAGGATGGATGCCACCACGCTTTGATGATCGTTGTAGAGAGATTCTCAACGCTGAGATCCTCAAGTCTTTTCATACGGAACTCTCAGGTAAATCCAGATCTTGATAAGTGAAGTAAGATGGTTCTATATCAGGCCGTAAGGAAATATCTACATAGCTCTCATAAGTGAAGTAAGGTGTTTCTATATTAGGCTGTAAGGAAATATCTGCTGCTGCCAAGTGAAGTAGATTGTTCCCAAACCTGGCTCTATATTTTATGTCACAGGAGGAACAATATCAACAGAGATGATGGTAGCAGACGACAGCCCCTAACTCCAGTTATTCTTAAGGATTGTCTTTATAACTGACATACACTTGTAATTTAAACTGTTTTTAATGTAAAATAAAATAAATGTGTGCATTCTATAAAAATGGAAATATTGGACAGACCCGATAGAATAAATTTAAAAAAAAAGACCTTAGATTTCTCACAAAATCAATATATTTTCAGATCACATTGGGTAAGGGATACAATTACATTTCATTACATTTTACCCCTGCCCATACCTAAATAGTTTTAATAAAAGCATATAACTTATGAATGAACGATAATTAAAAACATTGAGGATGTGTTGAGACTAAATATTAATACCATTCTTAAAAAGACATCTCGATAATAACATTAAAAGTCCCCCTAAAATTTCCATTTGTAAAATAAGTACAGAAATAATAGCTTTGCTACATTGCATTTCTTCCCCAATGTACATTTCATAGCATAGCTCTTGACATTTAAACCCCTTTTTTCCAAAATACAGCTCTTATTCCTTAACAGTAAACACTATTTTCTCTGCTAAAAAGTGATTTATTCAGCAGCCATCTATTAGCATTGTAGACACATATTTTCTCTCTTTAAGTGGGTTTCTTTACTCGATTTTCACTCCAAAGTTTTATTTTTATTTTCTATGTATTATAAACTCCTTGAGCCATTGGTGCTCCTCATTGTTAAACATTGTACTAAACAATACTTATAAAGTATTGCATTTTTTTCTATAACCATCAACTGCCAGCCTGTGGCCTGGTCAGTTTAGTAAAATGGTTCCATCTTCCTCCCTTATTTGATTCCATTCTTCTCCTCTCACTCATACATTTGTCGAGATGTGCTCCTCCCATCTGGTTCTTGGTCTCTTTTGCAGTCTTTTTTCTATATACCTCATCTCTATCATTATTTTATTTATTATTTCCTTTTTCATTCTCATCACTCGACCATACCATCTCAGTCTTGCTTCCTCTACTATCTCATATACTCCCTGTACCGCCACTATTTCCTGGAAAACTTCATTCCTAATCTTGTTTGTCCTCGTGACAGCTAACATACTCCACTCAAACTTCATTCCCATGGCCTCCACTTTTCCTATCAGTTCCAAAATTCACTGTCCACTAAGGGTGTGCGAAGCCAGTTTTTTCAGTTCGAGGCGAATATTTGAGAATATTCTCGATGTCGAATCGAAGTTCGAATAAAATTTAAACAACTATAATAGCTCTGAAAAAAAAATTATTTTTCTAAAAACACCTAGATGGTTTTAGCCTTAATATATTTATATATAGTTCAAATGCTATTAAATTAATACATTTTATCTAACATTAATAAAACATTACAATTTATCCTAATTATGTAATAATTAGGGACTGGATTCATAGGCACCGAAAATGTTTAAAATACGCAGGCAAATAGGCACTTTCTTAAAAATATACTCGTACTGTGACTCCCACAACCAGGACGGAAGCGTGTGTAAAGAACAACCATGGGATCACAAGAGAAAACATAGTTTTATTTAAATTTGGTTAATTACAAGGTAGTGTAGATACATAGTATAGTCCAAAAGAAAGGCATAGAGAGCCTACGATTAGTCTGGCAGAAACTTTGACTTTAGCCATCACAAATATACATAATGTTTACTGCCTCACAGGGGGAATTATTGGAGTGCAAATTCTGACATCTAAATTTAAACTGGCCGCCGAAAGGCGCATATAACTCCAAAACCAAGATGGCCGACATTTAGTTATGAATACCAATGACGTTAAACAAAATATATAAAATATATAACCCTTAAAAATTAACTTTTGATACCTAAAAATATATATAATATAGTGGTTAAATATCTTACGAATAGACCCCAACAATAGCCATTAAATCCTAATCCCGAGTAACAACGCATAATCTAATAATACAATATAGAATAAAATTCATAGAATGAGTTTCGTAAACCACCGTCACACCCATACATCTTAGCGTGAAAACCTCATCAGAAATAAATGAATATATAATAAACTTCGTGGCTAAAGCGAGCATTGTATATTCTCTAATACCCTCTTAAACTTAAGAAAATATCAAGGCGACCGCTTAGTTACGCTAAGTTACTCTAAGTTAAGATAAGGGCGCGCCACTAGTACAAAAGAAGTACTGAAACTAATCAAGACGTCCCCTTGAAAACTAACATAATAAACTTGCGGTTCACCCGCGTTAAACCCCATTTATAAATCATAGTAACATTAAAAGCCCAAACAGTAATTTTGAATAAGTATCCCCCCATTTAAACCAGAACTGAATTTTGAAGAATATTCCCAAACATTAGTTTTATACCGGCGCCCTCACCTTGTGTAAGCCAGTGGTACAATAAGTGCTGCTCTAAACAACACCAGCTATTTTATAGTCCACACAGTCCACACATGTTCTCAGAAGAGGGGGGGAAAGGAGGGTGAATACAACGAGCAAAGGAAGGGAGAAGACTAGCGCTCTGGAAGCGTAGCGGGCAGTCCAGTAATTACTCGAAGAAGGGATAACACTCGAGAAGCGGAGACGGAAATTGGCTTAGTCAAGTTGAATTATAGTTTGTTGTGAGCCGGGGCCAGGATGACGAGCGAGGCGTCGACACAGCGTCTCGTTTCAGTCTTATTCATTGAAGCCACGGGAGAGTTTGTTTTGGTGCGTGAGTTAGTGTTCCATCAGACGGAGAGAAGCCACGCCAGCCTTGGTGAGTGTTGGAACTCCATATTACAGGGTGATAGGCGTTAGATGTTTGTTGTTGTTTGGAACATCGTTACAGTACCCTTTCAATTTTGTCCATGTGGTCAGCATAGTACACTGCCGCTTGTAACCAGGTACCCCAACGTGTTAGAACTGGTTGTGGTGGAAGAGGTGTTTTCGGCAATTTTTCCCTAAATGTTACTATGCGCTAATGAGCTTTCAGAAATACTTTTTTGACAGATGAAATTACAGCATTTATATTCGGGGACTGTGAACGAATGTGTTAGGCAGGCAATGTGAATTAGTTTTGGGTAGACACCTTCAAACTTGCCCCAGCTTTTAGCATATATGCTGCGCTATCTCTCAGCAGCACCATAAACTTCTCGTCATTGTTTTCTGATGGCCAAAGCACTCCTGTAACAGAACAATAAAATAAATATTTAGTCTCACAGAATTACACAGGATAAAGTTCCGAATGTAAAAACTTATATAAATCCAACTTACGCAGAGAATCGCGAACAACTCTGGCAATTGTCGAGCTGTAAGCGACTTCAAGCACTCTTGAGGCAATCAAGTGCGGAGAACTGGGTCTTGTGGAGTCAAGTTTAGCGACCACAATATTTGCGATGTATCTGCCGCAACGGTCAGTTGTCTCATCGACACTTGCCCAAAAGTAGGAATCTCCAATATTTTCTTTTATCTTCTCAATGGTCTGGAAAGAAGTAAAAATTCACTTAATATTCAAAACAAATAATTATGTATGTAAACTAGGCTAAATCATGGTTTAAATTAGGAGGGATAGCCAGCACACTTACCTAGGTGATACTGGAGTAGAAATTGTTTAGATATGTGTTTAGATGTGTGTTTTTTAATGTTATATCTAAACAATTTCTACTCCAGTATCACCTAGGTAAGTGTGCTGGCTATCCCTCCTAATTTAAACCATTATGTAAGTAAACGAAAGTGCACAGCTCCAATTAATTTAAAATATCTTTGAAATTAAAATGTAAAAAATAAATAAATAGATTAACAAACAAAAAACTTATGGATAAATATTAAGGATGTAAGTAATTCTTCCACAATGTGGATTCATAGGGAATCTGCTTGTTGGTATATTTTGTGAGGAAACCTTTTAAAATGGGATTGTTTAGCTTCGTCCATGGTATTTTCGCGGCTACCATCGCAGCGCACAATTCAGAGTAAAATTGTTCACAATTGTCAGGAAATACAATGTGCGAAATTAACATTTGCCTGCCAGTTTTTTTTAAAACTTTTGCAGTGCATCGCTGTTTGTTTGTGTTGGTCTAAATGATATTTCTTGTCACATTTTACCTAAAATACGTGAAAAAAATTAAATAATTTGTAATTTTACCAACTGTAATTTATTACGTCTAACTATTCTGAAATAGCCCTAAAGCCGTTAAAATATTTATCAGAAAGTATAAATCTTAAATCCATGAAAGAGTTTAAAAGTAGTTTACTTGTATTTAAAAAAACCTATGGAATGCTGTTTATTTTAAAGCAAATAATAATAATAATTTAGCACCGCGTCTTACTACCCAGCAAATAATAAATGGAATGATAGTTATTTTTCAAATGTTGCAAACCTATTTTGAATCCTATTATTAAATTTAATGACATGGATATTAAACTTACCTCTTTGGTACACGATTGGCAGAAGATGATTTTTCCATCTGTTGTGAAATTAGTATCACCACCTATCCATTGCTTAAATAAAGCGCTTTTGCTTTTTTTTTTTTTTCCTTGGTCATTTCCACCACAGTTAACACAAGAAGTGTTACAAAAAAAAATCAGTAAACAAACCCACCAAGACAGAAGTTGACTCTAAAAGACACAATCACATACTGAAATAATGATGGTTAAACCGAGTGGTAAAACTATTCTAATCTCCACGTCTCCAGTCTGTCAAGGTCAGGCCAAGTGACATGTTCCCCTCCCCCTCCACTAACCCCTTTCAAACCCAAACTTTCATGTCTATAAACTAGACTCTTTTTCAGCAAAAATAAATAAATCTATGTATCAAAGAAAAAAGGCCGTAATAGGCACAATAAAGTTTCTTATTCATAAAATAGGCGCAATTAAGGCTCATAGTCATAAAATAGGCAAAAACCAACAGAATAGGCAATTCTAGGCACTATAAAATTAACATATTGTACTTGTAATAACATGAAACACTATATATCTCAACTGCCTATGTTTTACGATAAAGGAAAAAAAAGGCAAACAGGCAAAATCCAGTCTCTAGTAATAATACACAATAAGACATTAACCTTTTTAGAAAAATAATGTAGGCCTACTAAAAAAACATTTACTTTGGCTTGTAAATAGACAATTATATTTTATAAAACAATATAGGTATATACTATATTAGGTTAAGTTATATGCTAATAAAATATTTACACAGGCCTGTGACATTGTGCAATTATATTATCCTACATTTGATTTGTAATTAAACTTTAAAAAAATATTCACTTCAGGACAGTTTATTTTATAACTTATTTAAAAAAAACGCATATTAGGATAAATTATATCAACATCAAACAGTTTTTATAAGTTCAAATAAAAACAAACATTGCAAGAAAATATTTACACAGGCAGTTAGATGTGTCACTTTCTCTTCAAGTTATTTTGAAGGAATATCAATTCTTCGACATGAATAGGAGTCAACAATTCTCGTCTGGAAGTTACAATGTTTCCTGAACTAGAAAATACCCTCTCACTGCACACACTTGTAGTAGGTATTCCCAGGTATTTGAGGGCTATCTTGGAGACATTATGGTATTTTCGAAAACCCTTTTCCCTCCACCAGATATAAGGGTTTGTTGATCTAGGCATTCATGGTTCATTTAGGTAATCCTTCACTTCACTATGGTTGTCTATTGCTGGTTGGGTGGTATTTGGTATGGAATCAAAACTTGACCATAGTCCAGAACTAGAATAGGAGCAAGAGGGTTGTTAATCTCTTATGTTAGGCTCTAAAGATGACTTGTCACTCAACTTCTTAACTTCAATTGCTAACGTATTTACTGCCACCATATCATCAATCAAGACACCTCTAAATCTTGGGTCGCATAGCATGGATGGGCAGAAAATAGGATCTGAATCGTAGAAACTGAAGCGAGATTTCAAAGCCTTATCTAAACTTCTTGCAAGCATTACACCATCCTTCTTGCAAGCATTACACCATCCTTCTTGCTGGTGATAAAAACATTAAGATAGGATTTGAGGCAATGAAGGATGGGTATAACCATTGAAGAGTTTGGATAACTTACTGTCCCCACTGTCCTTGGTGGCGTCAGCTAGTGGGCCAAGAACCTCCACAATGCCTGCCGCTTGCTTCCATTCAACTGCGGTCAGGACCTCGATGTTATTTTCTTAATTGGCAAGTTCAGCTCCAACAGCTTTCCTGACAGCATGTAACCTAGAAACTATGTTATACTCGCTAGACCACCGTGTATCCACAACTGAATTAAATCGAGTACTGGCAGTCCCATCTCTTCCATTACAGTATGTAATCTTTTTCTTCTGGATGGACTACTACTAATGTCCCACAATTACTTTTGTCTTTGTCAAAAGCGTACAAACCCCAGGACATTACGTATCTGCATCATGGATAGCTAATTATAAGGAATGGACAAAGCATGAAATGGAACGAAAATTTGGAGCATTATCGCTGACACACTATATTGGAAGTGTATCTTCATTTAAAGCAATGCCCCATTCACAAACAGCCTCTTGCAGTGTAGCTCTGATGTTCACTGCTGTGTGTGATTCATTTAGTACAGTGTTCATTGTAAAAGACATGCACTCTAATTCTAGTTTTAAATAGTAACACATCAGACTTATGTAACTGTCGTGTGTGGGTGACGTCCATCCATCTGAGGTAAGTAACAAAGCAAAGTGTTGGGTAGATCATTAATAAGTTGGCATTTTAAATCTTTTTTTTATCTCGTCATATAGTGCTGGCACATAGTTTGGTGAAAATGTGGTGTGGCAAGGAACTTTATAGCTTTGTGTGCTATTGGGTTGGTAGGCTGTGTGATCAAAACTTTCTGAAAGGCACCTTGAATTGTTGACTGAACTAGTGTCTTTTTTAGAAGCTGAGGTAGTTTCCATTTCATTGCCACTTGCTCTTTTAAATTCATTGAATTGAGATGGATGTGTGTCTAGATGGTTTGAAAGTGTTTTTGTTGTGTCTGGAATAGAGAGTTTTAAAAATTAACAACTTGAAATTAAAAATGTAAGTTATATTTTAATCAGATAATAAAAATATTAGGCTTAAATGCATTAAAATGATTATATAGTCCTAGCATTCAAGCAAATTTAAACTTGAGAAATTAAAGAAGTAATTTGTAAAATCCAATATTACTGTTCAATCTAACAAATTAAAATAAAATGTAGATAAACTGCAACATATGCTCTAAATAAACTATCATAGTTATTTTTATTTCAGTTTTAAATTAAAAAAAAAAGTTAAATCTTTTGGTTTTACAAGAAATATATGCATTGTTTTAATAAGAAAAGTCTCTCTTATACAGTAGCCCTGTGGCTTCTTTGGTGCTGACTGACAGTTCACAGCTGACTTCTGACTGTCAACATTTAAGTATATACCTAAATTTTTACTGTCAGAAGTGACAGCTGCTAAACACATGTTTTTGTAGATTATATGGTTCGGCATAGGGATACATAATTTGGTCTGGTAACTTTTCAAAGCTGTCAGCTCTGAGCTGTCACTCAGCACCAAAGAAGCCATGGGGTTACTGTAGCAATAAGTCACCTGTTGGCGTCTTGTATTTTTTCAGGCATATATTACACTGGACAGTTTTCTCATCAGCTCTTGTGAAAAATCCCTATATTTCACTTTTATTTTTCTTTGTTTCGGACATTTTCATAGGCCTAACCAAAACATGTTAAGAAATTAATAAGAAACAGTCAAATGCTACCAACATGAGGTCATCAAATTTTCCATAAAGTATTCGGGTTAATATAAATAAATTATTTAATTGTTTAGTTAAAAAAAGTATAATTTAAATTGAAACAATTTAATCAATAAACGGTAAATATGTTTACTTATATTCTGTCTCAAAATTATTATTTTTTACTTTCTATCAAGTTTTTAATTCATCTCTCGGTGCATGCGTCATAACATTTTCTTTTGAGTTGAGCAAATACAAGTGAAGTTCCTTTCATTTCATTTCAGAATATTTAAAAAAGATTTACTTAAAAAAATTATACAAAATTCAAAGCAAAAATATGATTTTAAAATTGTATATTGATTTTAAAAAAAGATATTATTTTAAATCTTTATCACATGAATTTAGGTCATGTGGCGGTGAAGATAGTTAAATGTATTTCATTTGTGAATCGAGCAGACCATGGGGCATTGAATTTATTGATTATTGAACTTGTTTAACTATTGATAGTTATTCAATATTTAATCAAAACAAACAATTTAAAATTTACAAGTTATTTATTAAGAGAGAATAAAAAAAAGATACCAGGACTTTTTTTTAACAAAAAATAGTGTGATCACCATTTATAAAAGTGGTCACTAATCTCAGTAGAAATATTGTGGAATAATAATTATGTTGGCGTCCAATAAACTAGTTGTTTTAAACCACGTCCTTTTGTGTTTAAAACATAGATAAAAAAAATATCAAACCAATCGATATTTTAACTATAATTCGTTGGGCCCATCTTTCGTAAGGTAAACAAATGAAAATAATTTGTAGTTAAAAAACTTGCGCCTCATACATATTAGTAAGCTTCTATAATTCAAATTTTACTTTTTTAAATTGTGAATTGTGTGTGGAAACATGAAGACATCATTAAAAAAACAGTCAGATTGGTTAAAATTGAAAATATATATTCTTTTGCCGAAGCTTCGAATTTTTGAAGTAAAAATTTTTTTTGTCAAAATCGAAGCGAAGCTAATTAATATTCGCTTTGACTTCAAAATTCTCGAAGCTTCGACACCCCTAATGTCAAGTTTTGATACGTGCATTGGTACAAAAACACCCCTTTGGGGTTTCCTTTCACTTTTTTCACTTCAAGGGGACTTTCTTCTCCATAAAAGGTCTGTACACACCTAAAAAACAAAACTTCCCTGCTGTTCTCTTTCATTAAATCCCTCTACTTACCCCCCGCCCCAATCATGCTTCCAAACATTTTAGTTTTTTTGTTTCTCACTTATTCTATCCATTTTACATCTTACTAGACTTGATATCTTTCCTTTTATTACCATCACTTCACACTTTTCATGCTAAATTTCTTTTTACATCTTTCACTTTCAATACAGTAGCGCATATAAGCAAAAACTCTGAAAATTATTGGTAGCATCCAGTTCTTCTTCCTTCCCCTTTTCATGGCCGAAGGTTAGATACAAAGTTTGTTTTGATGTACAATCATGGACTAGTGTCTCAGGCTGTGCTGTGCTGTGTCTTTGTGGGGGGGGGGGATTTTTTTTTTACACTGATATTGTTTTGTTTGTAGTTCGTCTTGGACTCTCGGTTCAAATGAAGTGATTTCCCAAGGTTACGGGTCCTAGCACCGCATACGAACACTGTACTACAGTGTGAATGTTAGGACGATGTAGCCTTAATGTTCGTCTTAGTGTCGTAACGTGTACAATTGTAAGCAAAAATAGGATGAAGAAACCTTAATAAGGTTGGGTTCAAGTATATGGAATGCCTTGATAATTTGCGATAAAAATTATGATTAATAATTCACTAAGAAATATTTGGAAGGAGATAGTGAAAACTGAAGTGAGCAAGAAGTTTCTGTAAAGTTTTCAAAGTTCGGGACACTCATTCTTACATATTGTGAAGCTTTGTGGTATCTCTGAGTTGCGCCAATTTATTGATCGGGATTCTTGTTCTTTCTTGTCTAAACAAACTGATGTAACCCAGTATTTTATTCGTTTTTCCTCTTGTTATCCAGTGAAATAAGATAAAGACACATGCAACATCACATCTTCTCTGTTGATCCATGTCTACTGCTGGACGATGAGCAAAACAGGCGCTAACAGCACAGTTTCCAGCACAGTGCCTATCAGTTGTGATATGGTTATGCGATCACGAAACAAGTCCGAGCGCACGGCGCGGGATGCAGCAGTCTTGCTATCAGTGTGAATCAAAAAATTTAGAGTGATTCTCTTTGTTGGAGCAAACGCTAATTGTAATTGACCAGGGGCTTTGGATAAACATCGCTACAGAGGATTTTCATCCGCATCTGTGGCGTAATTGGTTTAAGCGTAAGTCGTGTGAGCTCGACGATTCGGAGGACGGGAGATCGAGGTTCGAATCTCGGTCAGGGTGTACTAGGGCGTGGTTTTTCCTAAATGGTTTTACTCTCTTTTCCTTCACGCAAAATGAGGGCTTCACTTCCTCTAGAAATTCAAACTTCCCAATTCCCAATCCATTAGGCGTAATTAGTACTTAAAGCGTATAACCGAACGGGTAGGTAGACGCGGTGTAAATTATAATATATAATACAGAGGATTTCAAGTATGGAGTAGGCACATCTGAGACCACATTTTTTACGGTTCCATTATTTACAGGAAAATATCTTTTATAGCCATTGGCGAGAAATGCCCTGGTCATGGTATATTCTGTTTTGGCCTCGGACAGCCATCTGCAAAAAATGGAATTTGCAAAGTCGAGAGCGTATACCCAAGTCAATAACAGACAGACTTACCAAATGCACGGACACCGACTGCTGTTGGCCTTGACTTAACGCACTCGATATTCACCCGCCACCCAACACACATGCCGACCACGCATGATAAGACAGATAGTGAGGCGGCGCTCAATTCGACGCTCAGTAACAAAAATTCCCAGATCAAAGACCTTTAGAAGGAAAGAAGATACTCTTCGGCCAGTGTTAAGTTTTGTGTTAAGTTTTTGTTTCCATTTAGGTAAGCGTGTGTAATGTCCCCCCCCCCCCACCTTTTTTATGTTCTTTGGTTTTCATCCCCCCTCGTAATCCCGGCCATTCCATGTTCTGTGGACTAACTTCGATTAATCACAGGGGGAAGCTAAGGCTTCGGAGATTAATAACAATGTAAGAAAATCTTTTTCGGCATGATAATCTTTTCTTTTGTATTCAACATTCTTTTTTTTTAGCTTGATTTATTGAACTCTTGACCAGAAAAGCGCTAGTGCTGTTGTTAATAATTAATATATGTCTTTTGGACTTAAAATTTGCCTTAGAGTTAAAACTTGGTCTCGATGTAATGAACTTGATTTTTATTGAACTTGACTAGAAAAAAAGCGGATGTGTTAGTGATTGTGTTAATAAATATTTTATTTTGGACTTATAAATTTATCAAATTGTATGAGAACTTGCATGTTATTGTATCTTACTAAAAAATAGCGTAATTGATATTATTATCACCAATATTTTACTTATGAACTTAATTTTTATTGAGGCGCATCAGCGTCTAGTGTAGAGGGTTATTTGATAACCACCATAGAATATAACTTTGATTATTGAAGGTAGTTGTTGGGCGTTTACACTAAAATGTGGGTTTGCTCAACTTTATAATAATAAAAGCTATTTGATAGTTTTATGTCATTAGTGTAATCGATGTAAGCTAATTTTTACCTTTGTCGGGATGGAGAGATGAAAGATAATGATATAAATAAGTTGATTTTTATGTATAAGAATATGAGTATTTTTGACAGTGATCTAATTCGTGATGCTTTGTATTGTTCTTTCCTGGCTAACAATTACGCATCTACTTGTGTTTTTGTTAAGTTAGCTAGGATGGTGAATCGCGCGCACTAAAATATTTAATACGCTTCTTCTAATGAACCATGCTATCTTAGATTCACTCAAAATATTTTAATACTATAATTTCTACACTTTTTTTGGGGATTTTCCATTATTTATTGTTGTTCATATCTTTTGTGAGTATTTATAATCGGAAGATCATATTTGGATCTTTTCTCCTTACTCTTATTTTTCCTTAATTATTTATCGTTAGCTATAACATATCCGCTTTAAGTATTTGTCTGGTAATTTGAATTAGGGGTGATGTTTTATTTATTGTTGAGGTTGACCGTGGGGACGGGTTCCTACAATTGTTCCAAAATTGCGTGTTCTGAGGTATTGGTTTTCTTGCCCCGGTTTTTATATATTCTTTACTCACTAAGCACATCTTTCTTTGTGACTTTTCTTTGTTTTATTTGTTTTGAACCCTATGTTAAAAATAAGCAAATTCTATGCAGGGATATTCTAGTTTAGGTGGTACATGTTTAAATGTGTCGTTAGTTTTTTTTATCTATTTCTGTGTCCAGCATATAACCTGTGTAACAGTTGAGTCATGTTCTTAGTCAAGGCATCTACTGTTTTAATTTAAAGACCCGTTTTTTTTCTATAACCTTGGTACTCTGAAGGTTATGATCCCAGCCTTGTGATCATGGGATTATAGGCGGATATAATCTATAAGTCTACGTTGTGCACCGTAATACGCATGTGCTAGCTACGTGTTTGCTTGTTGTTTGTGAGACACCGTTTGCATTTCACCATCGCTAATGGTTTTGAAGAAGACCATATACGTACAGAATTCCGCTTTTCGATTGGCACTATTTGACAACTGGGAAGTTTCTAATAGAAACTCTTCTAGATGAAGTGATCGGTTGCCTTTTATTCAAGATGACTATCGGAACTTGTGAATATTGGTCTACTGATAATGTTGAAATAGAATTCGGTAAAGGAAAAAAGAGCTGGACAAGCTTTCGGAAAGCCGATTGTAAGTGTAAGTCTACAGGTTTATATTAACAACGAATCTCGGACAGCCACTACTTGGATTGTGTGAAGGATAAGAACACGCCTATGATTATATGGGCAGTGCTATGTATATATTACGTCGTAAAGGTATTGTAATCGCTATTATTACGTAAAACCTTGTTGATGATGAAATTTTGATCCCTCTTCAGAGACCCTTGATTGCATCTTTATTACGGGTTTGATAGTACCATTCGGGATATTGAAATCGTCAGGAGCTATACCTCGAAGAATAGATGTTGTCTGCCATTCGCTTCTCTTGATATACATCTGAATATCAAAGTAATTTGTCACTGCCTAGAGACTTTATCTGCTGTAAATTCTCAACTGGTATAGTAAAAAACGCGCCTACTTGATGAGCAGAGCAAACTGTCAAGCTGAAGGAGGAATCTGTCGAGAGTTCTGATGGAAGCTAGAAAATTGAAATTCTCGCAGACGGGAATGGTAGTCTCAATTGTAAACAAAGCATGTTCAAGCAAGTTCAGTTACTAGGTAGTAAGGTGTTTTTTCTGTCATAAAGCTGGTCATTTTCGTGTTCTCGCACAGGTCCATAAATTGTAAAGGCACGAAGGTGAGAATAATTCCAATACGTAAAGCAAAAACGTAGATTGAAGCTTAGTGATGATGAATTTAGTTTGGACTGTGTTAACGTCAATGTGTTGTTGTGATGGATATGTCGTGGTTTTGCTTGGAGCTCTGGCGCGCACTGACATAATGATCATGTGATAGAAAAAATGATTAGTTTGGTCTCAAATAAGAGACGTATCGAAGGCTATCGACAAATAAAAATGGGGTAAATCAGGAACGATGTTGTGTGCTGAAGAGATCGGAGAGATATATCACGCGTCTGTTGACTACCAAAGGAATCAAAACTTTATCATAAATTTACACGTATTATTGTCCTGGATTACAATTTAATTTACTTTCCGTTGTAAAATGGACGCTAATGGGCTTAAGTTGTGTTAGAAAAGGGGAACGTATATTTTGAAAGGCAATATTTTTGTTGGCCGCTGCCACTCGATTGATAAAGTGTATAAAATGTCTCTTTCGCCTCGTGGAAAAAGCATGTGCTGTGTTGGCTAGTTCCATTGTTGCATCATCTGATTTGTGGCACAAGACGGCTTGGTTCCATTGGCAAAACCGGTTTAGTTCACATAAAGTAAAATTGTAGAGGGAATCAAGGTTGATCAGGAAAGATCTCGGATTTATGTTGACTCTTGCAATACAGGCTAAAAAACGCGTTTCTCACACAAAAGCCTCGCTATTAGAGCTAAGACCCTTTGGAGTAATACACTGTGAATCTTGTTAGGGCCTTAAGCCCGTATCTTATGATAAAACAGAGTGGTATATGACTTAACTGATTGATGACTTTAGTCACTTTACAGTCATTTACACTTAGAGAAGGAAAGTTTGGAAGTGTTTTACTATCTTCAATCATTTTGAGATATGGCACAAACAGTCACTTTACTAAAGATAAGTCGCGTTTATAGGTCAGATAAAATGGTGGTGAATTTGTGGTCGCTGGAAAGCTAGATTATTTAAAAAAGAAAGGTATCCCGTCCAGAGTTTTAAGATTCAGGCATTCATAGTCAGCGAAATGGTGTCGCGAAAGGAATGGGAGTAGCATCATGGAGAAAACACGTTGCGTTGTTTACTCCTTCATTCTGTGTCTCTTGATAAGGTCACTCTGGACGGAGGCGGTTATGACTGCAGTCTACCTAAGATAGCAGATAGCCTACTAACGTCTCTTGAAGGATATCGAAAGGTTCCAGCAGAACTGTGGTTTTGGTAAAAGCACTGATATCGCTACACAGCCAAAAACCCATCATTTTTAGCATATCTTCGTATTACCTATCAATAGTTCTTAAAATTAACTTGACAGGGGCCGCTCTGAAAAGTGCTACTATGTTGGTTCTACTGCCCGAATGGTATAGGCTTGTGTGGGTGTCCACAGGACGAAAAATATAGTAGTTAATGATATTATTTTCGATGAACATTTGGTTTCATAAACAGGGTGTTGTGGTTCACCACAGTCTCGAGCTATTCGTGGTCATCAGTTCGACTCCAAATGAAATCTTTATAAGGAATTGCAGGAGGAAACCGTCTTCAGGGGGGAAGGGAGAACCGAGGCAATTTTTGACGAAGAAGAGATGCCTGGTGAGGAACTGACCTTGCGTAGGAGGCACAGACCTTGCAATTCACAGCGTACCTAAAATGGACTATGTCACACTTGGCTTGGTGCTGGTCATTTATTTGACAATTTTTCCAGAAACACTTCGATTACAATCCATAATAGAGATGATGCCAGCAATGATGGCTAGGCAGTGGAGGAAGAGATGGTACTCATTGAAGAAATGAGGACCTGGACTCTTAATGAGTGCCATCGGTAAAGAGCTATCAACTGTAAGTGGTGTATTCAAGATGAAGAGGATGAAAATGGACAGCTTTAAGGTACAAGGCAAGGTGGTGTAGAAGGGCCTGTTGAACAGAAGAAAGGGTTTGAACTACATTGAAACGTACTCTCACGTAGTCGCATTTAACCTCTGTAGAACCCTGCTTGCGATTACTAACAAGAAGGATTTAATTGCCATTCCAAGTTAGACGTGAAAAATGATTCCTACATGGAGGACCTTTTCTGAAGAGGTGTATATGAAGCAAGCGACTACCTGGATTCGTAAACTGTCAGCAAACATTTGTTTGTAAGTTACACAAGTCCTCTCATGGATTGATGCAGGCGGCAACTGGCGAGTTGAAGTTGCTAGAAACTTGGGACCAAATTTGTGGAATTCTTTGGATTTAAGCAGTCTTGAAACGAAAAAGTCCTATACTTCGACTTCTGCAACAGCATAAAAACTTACCTTTTGGTTTCGTGGTATGCTTAGATTTTGGCGGGAAAAACAATCTACAGAAGTTGAATGACCCAAAACATATTTATTATGTCAGAATTCGAGATGAAGGATCTTGGAGGTGTTGCACAATCTTTCATGGTTATAAAAATTTATCAGAAAACTGTGGTATGTCCTAGCTAAAAACAGCTAACTTGAAGAAAGTTCTCATGAAATCTGGTATGGAACAATGCAAAAATGGCAAGACACCGATGTGAGAAATATACTACATCAGAGTGGCATTATCAACATAAAGTACGTAGTGCTTGTTGGTCAGCAGGTACAGAGCAATATTTTGGCAAGACAGCAGCTCACTGGATTGGACTCCAATACGTAATATATCGATACTTAAGGAACACTTGAAGTTGGTTCTTCTTTCTGAGAACTGCGATGTCCGCCTTACTGGACCCTACGATGATGCGGACTGGGCCTTGGACAAGCGATGATCGTAGAATCTACATCTGGGTACTTATTCCAAGTTTATGGTGCATGTTTGTTGGACTATCAGTGAAGCAGATACAGTTGCCTTAGCGTTGACGGGTCAAGGTTTGTCTCCTGTCAACGCTCATTACGATAATCTGGTTGGAGAAGACTGGATCCAGGCCTTGGGATCACTCTAGAACCCACAAAGGTGTTACGGGTACAAACATGTCCTACATTAGATGTTTGGGATAAATGGGACATCGAGACGTAAAGCATATTGATGTTCAATACAAATTTGTTCGTGGATTGTATTTCATTTGGAGACAAGATGAACACTTTTGTGCTGGACATTCTGACAAAGAGTTGGTTTGGAGAAAAAAGTTTTGAGTACTTTGGTAATTATATTAGTTTAATCAAATGCTGATTCACTAGAGTCTATTTGGATGTACTTATAAGGGTACATGTAGGACTTTTGCCTAATTTTGTGGTTGTAGTTGAATTGAGGAGGAGTGTTAAAATATGCAATTCTATGCAGGGATATTCTAGTTTAGGTTAAGGTACCATTTTTAATGCGTCATTCGTTTTTTTTAATCTAATCTCTGTCCATGCATATGAACCCTGTGTAACCGTTGAGTCATTGTTGTCTTAGTTACAGCATGTACTGTTAATTCTAATGTCCCGTTTATTTTTTCTAGAACTTGTGTACTCTGACACTGCTATTTAGTTAGGTTTTAGGGTTAGGGATAGGATTCATGTATTGCTTAATATCAGTCAGATTTGTGACAAAGCATCTTATTGTTTATTTTTTAATCTATCTCATTGATCCTTTCATCGCTGCCGTCGGAACAAGTAAAAATATTAAGTGTGTCCGTATTATTCTTGGAATACCTTTCACAAAAGAGTCATGATTATTGATAGAGCTGCCTAGAATTGTAGGCAGCTTGATTGGAACTTTTGGGTAAAAACCAGTTTCTTTGACAGTTAAATGAATATCTCAAGCACTATATATTTGGACCATTGCTTCAGATTTCTGCCGATCGGTTGCGGCAGTTAGTAATTACTGATTATCCAAATTACATCGGCAGTATTCTTCCGTGGCTGGAGACTTGAAATTAATTGAAATCGCTTCATAAAACATATCACGAAAGTAGTGATACTGACCTTTTTGTGGACATAAACTCCATGTTTGTAGGCTTACCACAATTTTTGTACAATGAATCACTAGGAAGGTATTGTTAACACATGTTCCGGAGTGTAGTGAGAATCAACACATTTAATATATTGTATGTAATTTTGAACCAGAATTTTTTTGACACTGTACTTTTCGTGTCCTCGTATCCCCACCACGCTTTTCTGAAGGGGATCACCCTGTCTTTAGATTTATGGTTACAATGTTTTGAACATGATTTAGAAACCCCAAATATTGACACAAAAAAAATTTTTTTCACTTATCTGCGTAGTCATGCTTTTTATACCTTATATAATACGAGATTGTTACTACTTTTTTTACGGTCCTTCTTTTTCACTTGGAGACGTTTCGTTATGGTTTGTGCTGCACTGTATTAGGAATTCTTTACTTGTTAGATTTAACTCCAACGGTTACAATATCGAATTTGTTTCAATTAATTGAAACTATTTATTAATTTGTCGAATATATCTGATATTCGATATTATGAGAGCTTTAGGCCTATATTTTTGGAGATAATACCGGTTCTGAGTTCAGAAACTAACCTTTTGATTCGGTAAATGTTCTACATACAGCTTTCTTTGTCTTGGTGGTGTTTTATTGATTGCTTCTTCATCGTGGCGGGAGACCTCCATATGGTTAACTGTTTTCAACATTATCTGTTTTTAATAGGGTGTTGAATGTCTTTTGTGTGATTTTACAGCGTTATCTTTATTTGTGAAAGCATGGTCCAATCCAAGGTCCAAATAGGTTATTGTGATACTAGTAAGACTTGAGATTGTTTATTCTGAATCATTCTATAATTCTTTGTTATTTCAGCTATAAGATGTCTGTCTTGTCTTCTCTGTGCCAAAGTAGATTACATACATGTTCGTTATCAGGTAAAATAGAGAATTTCTTTTTCTATAGATATACATTTCTTGGAACATTGTGTGTTTTATTCCGCCGTTTCGCTGTTGTTAGAGGTAGCTTATTTTTTCATTTATGTTTACATTGTTTTTTAAAATTGTTCCTGTTTTTTATGTAGCAATTCTTCCTTTGAAAAGTATGTCTCCCTCCCCTTTTTTCTTTTGGATTGCTCCGTTGGTTATTCACTGGCCTTCAACGGGTTTGGTTTTCCTCTTGTTATAAGCTTCGACGGTATCCTATAAGAAGTCATTATTGGTGGTCAGGGCGAGATACGAAGAGCGCCATCATCGTCCGGTATGTCCGAAACAGATTGGAGAGTTCCAGTTTTATCATAGTCATTCTTCTCTCGCGGGCGCTTTTAGTGCAGGGAGGATGCTTCTTGGCCAAAGCTCAAAATCCTCACCATTGGAGCAGAATAGGTGTCTTGCTGCAGGATTAAATACAATTCCGTATTTGAGTCAATGTCAAGGGGAGACCTAGTAGTTACGTCCATTAGGAGAAGTAAGATGGTGGGCTCCCATTCCGTGTGTGGCGCCATATCGTCATTAAACTGACCGTTGGAGGTTCCCCACAAACCGCCTAAAGTCCACCGTTTGTTGCACAAAAATAAACGGACATTCATGAAATGGACAAGGCCATATTCCTTCTTGCCAAAATCTCGGTGTTGGGGGAAATAAGTAAATGCGCTGACACTGAGTCTACCACAGAAGCCGATTTGCGGAAAATCTCTGAGCTTGAAATGTGATGTGTTAAAACTCTGGGAATTTGTTATTGAACGCAGTCCTGATCATTTCACTGCGTGAGTCGTGAAAAAATTAAGTTGTTACTGTCACGTATTGTCTCGATGGTGTCGTCTAGTATAATCTTCGATCAGCCTAATCGATGAATCTTGCCCAGACATTTCTTTGGTTGATGGCGATCTCCCTCCTGGTATACCTTTACAGCCTGCCTAATTGTGTTCTATTCAGAGGTTGAGCAAAGTGGGGACAAAAACAAGTTCTGCATTTCGAACACATTCTAAATTTTCGCAATCAAAACATATTTTCGCCTGCTCACTACTTCTTGCTGATGGTTTAGAGGCTGAACAAAAGTTGACTCCTTCTCAGCTGTCTGGCATTAATCTTGTCTGTCCAGGCACCATCTTGCTTGTGCAGCAATTCGCTCCAGATAAATTTTATTTTCGATCCTGTCCGTGTTAGCCCGCTTCAGAGTTCATATTTTACTCAATTATCTTTTAGTTTTATTCGTCTAGAAAACAGATCCTTAAGATCCCAAGGGCATCCCTGTGGTTCCTCCAGACGACTCAGTCGTTCTGCGAATCCAGTTCCAGGCTAGTGCGTTGTCCGCGCGCTTGTCTATCAGGCACATAATATTTTATACCGGCGTAGGGTTTGATTAAGATTACTCTTTACACTCGCAAGTTACGCGTTTTGTTTTGCTGAATTCCTCTACTACTCCCAATCTCTTGGCTGGAGAAACCGCACAGTGGTTTCGTGTCAAGTCTCGCCCTCCGTGGTCGTTATCATTTCTTCGTCTCTTATTTTATGGGGTCATTGTCATCAGTCATATCTTATTCATCATTGTGCCTCTTTAAGTTTATCTATGTATGCGGTATTTGCTCTATCTGACGCTTCCAGTGCAATATAGGTTCTAAGTATTCCAATAGATTGGGTCTACTCAGTACTTCGCCTACTAAGTCTTTCCCTGAGGATATGTCTCTTGGGTAGACCCTTCTTGCTTCTTAGCGTATGGGAACTGCCTTAAGAGCGCGAGCGCAATGTACACGTTTTCCCTTCGCGCCACATTGACAATTACCCGACTCTAATCAATCATGCTCGCGTCCTTAGATGATGCAGGTACGGTCCCTTCGCCCGTGACGAAGTGGACAATACCCCGGGGAATTGCTGGAGGTGTTTATTCTTTGTCTCTCAACCGCCTCTAAAGGACAATTGGATATAGTCCTACCTACCTGTCCCACTTTATCCCAGCGTCTCTGATCCTCCTCCAACTCAGGGCTATTGTTTCGCCTGCCTCCAGAATGTGTTGGGTGTCACATCGGGTGTGGTGAGAGTCTCACCCTCTTCCACGTTTCATCTTTTTTCATCCAGTAACGTCACAACCTTTTCTTCCTTACAAGGAGGTTCAACGGTCCACACACCTAGGGCCACACTTAGGGCATCTGTTACTACAGTCTAATAGGCTCCCGTCAGCCTCTCAGTACTATGTCCTTTGTTAGATTTGAATAACTTAACTGAACGACATTGGTTGTCTGTTGAGTCCAGATGTAGCCTAGTTCACCATGGGAGGAGAAGGATTGTCTGATGGTATGTCTCTTATTATCCAATTAGTCAGATAAGCGCCTCTGTCCCATGCCTTATTTTAGCTTATAATGTTTGTTCATCACTGTCAGAGTTTTCCCATAACTTTCCTCATGTGTGCGTGAAGTTTCTGTTCAATCAATGGGTCACTCTAGGTATCTGACTGTATGGCTTCTTCTTATAGATTCTACATACCTTTATGGTCAGGAAACTTAGCCATCTACCTTGAACCGCATGTAGGTCGTCTTCGCCTTTCTGGGTCCTTTTTAAACTTGACATTTTTAAAACTCTGTGTCAAGTGTCAAGCACTAGTTTAATTTTTCCCTCTAAGTTACTTCTGTTTACTATTAGGTGATGTGTAAATCAGTACTTCAATTTCTCCAGGGCAAGACAGACAGATGAAAGTTGAAAATAAACCAGTGAAAAAACAATAGAGTGACACAAGGCAGGTGTACTGCCGCATAGCTAAATTACAATTTTCTGGATTTGCGAGGATTTTGGTACAAATGATCAATTGGAATATGACCGTATTCAAAGAAGGCTGCAGATTCTAAATGAAACTTCCATGACGCGGCCCTGGATTTGAAATCACTCTGATATTATTTTGTAGTATGATAAGAAACAGAAGTGGTTGGTCAGTTAGTAACTCGAAGAAGATTCGATTTCTTTTCAAGAATGGGATGTTGAAGGTGAAAGAAGTCAGGAGACAAAGAAGAAATGAACGGTTGTGAGAAATTGTGGGACGTGGGGGTTAACAGCTAAGCAGAAGAGGAAAAGGAGTCATGAAGGGATACTCACTGTCTTTACGCAAATATAATAGATGAAGGGTTTGCTGTGTGTCAGCATTGATACCTAGAAGTTTAACTTTCTTATCGATGTGTCAAGGAATTGTCTTTAGGATGAAAGTATTTATGGACCTAAGGATAAGAAGTGGCACAAATTTGGGCAAATTCACAGCTGTGATGTTTGCTGGATATCAACTTATGAAGTAAATTTTTGATTTGTAGAATGTTGCTATCAAGCTGGGCCAACTATTCACATTTCAAGAGACTGAAGGGCTTTAGTAGAATTTATTATTCCGTTTGGAGATGAGAGCGTTTTCCCCAATATTCACTTGCTATTCAGATAATGCTACCTTGACAGTTTTCATCGCCAGCCATGATGAGATTATTAGCAAGCTGAGACTAATATTGGTATTTGAGAGTCGCCATGGGTTGAAAGTGATTTTGCTTGCTAAGGTATATAAAGAGAAGGTTGCATTGCGTTAATTTCTTTTTTTCCATAATATGTTAAATAAAAGTATTAACAAGCTATTAGGAATGAATTTTGAGGTGAATTATTGTAAATTTGTTTAAAAGATGGGGTGTCAGGTGTGGTTGGACAAGGGTGCAATTTAAGTTCTTGCATAGGGCGTATTTTCTGTAGGTGTCGCCACTATATATTTAGTGAATGATAAATCGGTCTTAAGTGGACTGTTTGAATATTGTTTAAAACTTCTATTAGTGGAACATGAGGAAAGATAATAAGATAAATGGTTTTGGCTTCTTTAGTTCCCATCATATAATTATTTATTTATTTTGAGCAGTGGTCCCAAATCTGGGGCGATTTGTTGAATTACATGGGGGGCCGATAAAATAAGTGAGGGGGCGATGATGAGTATTCAAAGGAGGAAAAATTAAAATAGTATGTTACAGTAGAGAAGTGGCCGGGTAGACGAGTCACTGGCTATCTCAGCCGGCGAGTTCACATGCCACTCACCCTCTCCACAGTGCCATCTGTATGTTGCTCAGCGCGGAGTCCGATGGTGACTCAACCCCTCTCCCCACTCTGCCAACATACACACTTGCGCCAGTTGACCACTATTTCGTCTTCAGTCTTCTACTAGCGTTTGTTGTTTGGGTGCCCTCACCATCAGTTTTTTTTGTTTGCATGTCTTTTCTGTTTTTGTTCGCGTTTGTATTTTAAAGCTATAGGTTAGGGGTTCATGCAAATGGATTCAAATAAGAACGAAGTGGTCGTTCAGAATTACTCATCTGAGTATTGTTTAAAATTCGGTTTTGTTCACGTAGACCACGCAATAATGTGCAATTGTTCACATTGTCGCTTCTGTATTGATAAAACTTTATCTAGTATGAAGCCATGAAGCCTTCGCAATGAAAGTTCTTTTATCAAGATGTACACAGTGATAAAGTGAGTAAAGAACTCTAGTTATTTTCAAAACTCAAAGTAAAGTGATAAATGGCCTAAGTGTGTGTTGTGAATTATTTAAAAAACGAGCAAACGATCTTGACAATGTTCTTCTTCCCATGCTTATTACGTAGTGTTATTTATTGATCGCTAAATTGGTAACACCTCAACAGTTGGCAAAACTTCTTGTTTTACGGTACCAATAAAAATTATGATATCTATGATAGGAGAGGGGCCCTAGTAATAAGATAAGTCTATCGCTCGGTTTCCTTTGTAAGCAACAATACTGTTTCCAGTTGAATTGACAAAATGGCCACGGAGTTGTATCAAACTCATCAATTGTTGAAAAAAAAGTAAATTTGGATTGCTGATTTTGATGATATCAACTGTGATTGAGTATCAAAGCAATTTTATTAGCTTATGTGAGGTTTATCATGGAACTAAAGGAGATGGTGTTTGCTAGAACTTTTCGGATCACTGTTACGTAAGGGATCGTCGATTTTTAAAGTGGTGCAAGATTATTTTGAGAAAGAATTCCCCTAACAAAACGTTGAGTATTTTGAACAGATGGTGCTCTGCCATGTCAGGTCGTCATGCTGGGTTTTATCCACTTAAGAAAGAAGTGCCGAGGTCATCCCTATTCACTTTGTCGTCAATTCATCGTCAACACTTAGCTGCGAAAAATTGAGTGGTGTCCTGCATGAAACCTACAACTGTTTATTTACTTAGGTGCAAAACAAGAGCAAGTAATTGCCCTTCAATGACATTGTTCAGACAACTTCGCCATGAAAATGATGACGCGAATTCGACGCTTGTTCTACATACGGCCGTGAGGTGGATTTCCAAAGTAAACAGTTTTAGCCATTTCTCATTGTATATTTGCACAGTTCTGAGATTTCTCGACACGTATGATCCTGTTTTTGTTTTAAGTGAGAATTTGAAGGCAGAAAGCAAGTTGTAACTTGCTTACCTTACAGTATTTTTGAAAAAATTAACAAAGTCAATATAGGCTTCAAGGAAAACAGATGAGAACTTTCATGGCCCAGAATTATTTCATCTTTCATCGCCAAGTATGATATTCACATGAAGATAAATATTGGCTGATATAAGAGTGATTCAGAGTTTACTGACCCTGTAAAAGAGTGTTCAGTGTCAGATAACGAGATCCTGAACTCCAGAAGATAAAAATCCTAATTTTAATTGATCACCTTAACCAGATAAAAAACTGAATGGAATCAAGGTCTTGAAGATTTGACCCAAGTTCAAAATTCCGGATTGGATTCTAGATCAATTCTATTAGAAGCTGTGAATAAGCTTGATAATCTTTGCAGTCAGAGTTTCTAGATCTGAGTTAATGACTAGTTGAGGTGAAAATCATTGACCAAGCAGACGCAGTTACGAGTAGTATGGGTGAAGCTTATGGACACTTATCACACAACTGTGGCGAAAATCTGAACCACTTTCTCATCTCGTTCACATCAGCATTATTTTTAGTGTGAAAAAGGATGTAGTTCTGTTGTCAAGCTCCTCACAACAACAGAGAGAATAAGTTGGTCATTTGCCTCAAAGGAGACTTGCGCTGAACTGGACGAACATAAGCCGGATATTCATGCTTTAACTGATAATCTACAAGCACAAGGCAAGCCATTGAAAAGGTAAATAAAAACATTAACAAAGTTTTCAAACTTTCGAATATTTTTTCAAATTTTAACTGTCAAACTTTTCTTAATTTCTTCCAGATTCCAATTTAAAAATGAAAACAGTGTACTCGTTTTTTAAAGACTGTCAATGATCTAGTTAATTATTTCACTTCTTTGTCTTAAAAATCTGTAAATTAATGTACATTTTAATTATTTTTTTCTATTTTAGTTTAAGTCGTGACGGATAATAAAACTGCTTTGGTGGTTTTTATATACGGTAATAAAATAGTTTAAAATAATAAAACTGCTTTATTATATAACGTTACTTTAAATTAACAGTTAGGCATACCCCCAAAATGAAAATAGGATTAAAGGGGAGCGATATGTGTTAGTCAACCACCAGAAAGGGGAGATGGGCACAAAAGGTTGGGACCACTGTTTTAGAGGAAGTTATAAGGCTAAAATGGGTACAGCAAAATTTTATGGACAGAATATTAGGATAGTCCTCAATGCTGTTTATCAATTGTAATCGTAACAGGGAACATGTAATGAAAAGTTTACCTGAATTTAGAACAATGTAAAAAATGGTTATTGAAAATTTGTTTTTATTTGTGACCTCCATGGAATCAGTTGAGTTGACTAAACAAGACTGTTGGTAAACCCGTGTAGGAGATATAATTTGTTTTGGACAGTGGAGCTCGATGCCATTATTAAAGAGCAATTATACATCTTATATAACCAGTGTGCGTTGCGTCAGGCAAGCAAGGACGAGCATTCGCTTGTCTTTGATTGAAGAGTGAAATTATTTTATTTTTATTTTTGAAATAATATTCTTCTGGTAATCATTTAAAAGTAATTCAAGTATCTGTGGGTTGGGTTTGAAAAAAAAAAGTCCTATACATTGGCAGTGACTGTGAAAATGCATGCAAGACGTTTACTAGTCCATATAATGGTGGTTGAAAGTCGGTATTTGTCGAATTTCATCCATTTCTCTAACTCTGTTTTTTTTATTTGTGACATCATAGGTTTTGGAGGGGGATGAGAAGGGGAAGAGCTGCGGATTGTCAGGTAAAAAGCAAGTAGCCCGCGACTACGACTTCTTTGCATGAAAGGTGGAGACTAGAACCGAAGTCACTACCCTCCCTTCCCCTTTCGTAACTTTGTGGGGGGGATAAAAATTGGTTATGGAGAATGGGACTTTAATAATTGTCAAGGTTAATAACACTCTCCACTGTGCCCTTACACATCTTTAAGCCCGGTACACGACGGACAGACAACTTATTGTGTATACAGCTGTTAAGAAGTTGCAGCCTGAGATGGTGTCGTTGAACTCGCCAAAAATCTTTAGTGCTTTTGAACAACTTATTGTATAGAATTTCAGGAAAATATTGTGCTATATCATCCGATTTGGCTTGTACAACTTTTGAAGTGTTGTAAGACACGAATAACTTCTCTGCTAGACAGTTTTTACTTAAATAAAAAATAATTGTGGAGTGTGTGAATAGAATTAACAGTTTAAATTCTTGAAACAAATAATTATAATTGTTAAGGAGGTTTAAAACCCAGAAGTTATAATGGTTTTCAACAGTTTGTAGATAAGTGTATTACTCCATAATTGGAGAAAAAAAAAAACGACTTTTTATTTTCATTTATTTAGGATCATGATATTGAAATGTAACCTTTTGTTAAACTACTAGGGTTACAGACTTTTAATAGTAGAAAGAATCAAGATTAAACGAGTAGTAGGTTTGATAAACAATAAAAGATATTTTAAGAGATGTGAAGATTTCATTGATACAGGAAAGATGTGGATTTCATTTGAGGTTTTTGAAACAAATTAGGATTTGAATAGATAAGTATTGACAGTGGCGCTACAAGGGCAGTGCAGTCGCGCACGCGGCCCGTGTAGATGTAATTTCTTAAAAGGCGAGAAACAATGATATAATTTCTAACGGAGGATAGTGACTAGATATGCATGTAAACTTTAAACAGTTTAGCTTGATTACTGTTTCATAATAATATCGCATTAAAAATTTTAGAATAATCATGATGGATCTGTTTTGTAGAAGACCAGGCTTGTAGGTATTGGCTATAGATAAGAGCACGGGGTGTACAACAAATAGGGCTTACTATGGCCGCCCCGTTTTGGTTCTACGCCAAGAGCCTTTCAAAGCACGATAAGTTTTAATAGGCAAAGTGCAATTGAGAGCAGACTCAAGAAACAATGGGAGCCAATTAACAAGGCAATAGAAAAAGGGTATTATTTGCGCGAACCCACTATGACTCGCTCTAGAGCTGTTCCCTGGGTTGCGCATCCAAACTAAATTTACCGTAACATGTAGTGTGAACTACTTGGCAGCCCAAAACATTGGTGAGTCTCTATTAACTGAACGATGATAATATAGTATAAAAGAGAAAACCTTGGTAGTAGCCGTTCACAATATTGAACTGATGCTCTACCGTGTACAAGTGTCACTCGAAAAAATTTTGTCTTAAGAAAGATTAATGGGAACTTGTGGACGTTTTGATAGTCAAATAACTAGAAGATCATTTATAACTTTCGCTAAGCCAGAAGGCTCTATAATGTAAAATACATCATTAAAATGGATACATACCAATAGCGGAAGAAACTTGATCCTTATTTAAGTCATAGGGACGGATTTGTCCTTCTGGACTCAAACACAATAGTGTAAACGATCAACTGAATGAAAGATTTCCCCATCTTGAAATTAACCAAAACTTTACGGATTAACCTATCCATTCGACATCAATTTTAAAAACCAAAACAAACTTCTTCCCAAATAAAATAACTAGAATTTTAAGAATCTAGAATACATTGTTAGTTTTTAATAAAAAAAACAAAAAACTAGACCCAAGAGTGTGTCTAAGCGATCTTGATCAACGACGCTGGCAGGTGCTTACTTAAATTACCTAGACGCTTGGCGTCCTAGCCAGCGAGGTGGTGGATCTGACGACCCACCAAGCTCCATGGGATGTCGCTCTTCTTTCGTTCAGGACCTGCAAGTTTCCTCTTCGATGCACGGCGCTTGTGATTGGGTCTGTAATAATGTGGATCTGACTGGTGGTCTTTATATATATATATATATATTTATATATATATTATATATATAATATATATATATATATATATATATATATATATATTTATAGTTCAAATTCGATGCGAATGAAACAAAGAAAAAGGTGATAAACTCAGAATATCAGATAAGAGAAGGAAGGATGAGGCAAGGTGGAGGGAAAACATATGGGGTGAAAAAGTTGCGGGGTGAGGTAAAGTTAAGGTTCGTAGACACGCGCTAGGGAACTATCGGGAGCAGGGTGGTTTGAGGTTGAGTCATCTAGATTTCTGGGCGTGTGTGAGGTGGAAGTGATGAACATACGTGTTTTGAAGACGCCATGCTGTGGTTCTTTTGAATGTTTTCTTTCCTCTAACAATTCCTGGCAGATGAATCCAAGTGATCATCTTAATACGGTGAGTTAGAAACGAGAGCTTATTTGATTGAAATATATGTTTTCATTATATTTATTAGGATTCAGATAGTTATTTTAACGAGAATTGTGTATAGATGTTTGTTATTATATTTTATTCGAGGACAGCATACTAATGGTTATATATTTTATTCCAGCTCCATCCAATGGGAAACAGGTATGAGTTTAAGGTATTTTATTCATAAATACTGTATAATATAATCCTCTTCTTTGATATCGCTAGTATGTATTTATAAAAGGACGATATTTTGTACAACACATGTTTGGAAGGTGGGAGATACGCATTTTATTAGAATGCCATCTCGCCAGAGGTAAAATTAAACTTCGAGGTAGGGAAAGGAGTAGATATTGTAGAGTATGAAGAGTAAGAAGAGAAGTAAGAGAAAGAGATTTGTGTTAGTTGAATTACAATTAACATAGTCTCTTGCATTAAAATTATAAAAATATTTATTTTAAATTGTAGTGTTCTAATGCTGGTGCTGTGATTGACATGCCTATACAAATTTATTTCAATTTTGCACATGAATGTAAACCGACCCCCCCCCCCCCCCCCCCCCCCCCCCCCCCCCCCCCCCCCCCCCCCCCCTGGGTAGATAACAACGAAAATGCCGCGCATTCCAAGCGAGTTTATAACAGGTAAAGAACTGTGAAACGTACGTGCCATGTGCGAGATGAGGTTGCAGAGAATATTTATCAGTCATGAGGTCTGGCGCACACTTTTGAAGAGAGTTAGACTTTACACAAGATGGCGGATTATGGAGACATACGCCGACACTGGAACGAATTCTTCGACAACGTCGACAATGTTATGTGGCTTTGAAGCTTCGACATACATCAGATCAGTTAGCCATTATGTTGCTGTATAGTTTACTTCGAATTCAAAAATTTCTGGTGCGCTCGATCGAGTCGCGGGACGAGCTAACAAACGCCGGTGGGCCTACGAGATGAAGATCTTCAATGAAATCGATGTTCGATAAACTAATATCGCACGGCGAAAACGTCGGACGACAATGTACATAAAACAAGTGGAAACAAAAATTATTCAACAAAGAAACAGGGCGAAACAAAGGTGATTTCAAATTGCAAAAATTCAGAGGATCAAAGTGCGATGTTTTAACATTGCAGAAAAAAGCCGGACATCGCAAAAAGTCCTTGATGTTGGGTACAATGGACAAAAACTAAAAAAATATCGGAAACTGAAAGAACGCGTTGTGTTTTCATTCCGCGCTGGCTTGAAACACAGCGCAAAACATAGATGGTGTCTTGATAGTCATTGCTATTGACTCATCTGTGACACAATTTGGGCCAATTTCCGCAAATCAGCTGTCGGGAGTGCTCGGTAGTTAAATTTCGGTGAACAACTCGTCGCGGGAAAAGGAACGTTGCTGTTTACCTTCAATGTCATTGGCAACGAGAATAAACGTCACAGTCGACGACGCATCGCACGTGCCTCTTATCTGTCAGTAAGATTTAACGACTGTGGCTTGATGTTTTTCAAAGAAAAATTGCGGGAAGTAGTGAACTTAAGACGGACCAAGTGGAACTAAATGCTGAACATTTGGGGATTATACTATGTGCGCTGTTTGAAGAAGACGGCTAGTAACGCATCGCCCACTCATAAAACATGTTAGAGTTCTGTTAAATTATTACACAGAAGCGAATACGAGTTACATAATAGATGCTGTACGCACAAATGGGTTGTGACCGGAAGTGCAAACTCACACAACAACAACTAAACCAGGACTGTGGATGTATGTTCAAAGGGGAAAAATGTCGAGGGGACCTCGTTTTTAGAAGTACTAAATGTAGAATTCCAATTCATTGGACCTTATCCACACAGAACATATGCGAGTCGATGAGGACAAGATTATCTTGTAGTTTGCAAAAGTTACTACAGTCGAGTTTATCGATGACTCCACAGAGATGGTGTGAAGTGAGGTTTGTGAAGTTAAAGGCTGAGGTTTTGCAACGCGACGTGGATAGGTTGTAGCCCTCGTAGAAAACAGCAGGGCATAAGTCAAAGTTATTACAATCTGTAATGGTCGAGAGTACACGTAACCTAGAGTTGGACAGAATTTCTTGAAGACAGCTAAGGGATCACTGAAGACTGACTTCCTCATAAATCGGAATCAGAGAATGTGTAGCTAAAGGAATAAAACCGTACACTCCTCGATTGCAGCACTGATGGTTTGTTGAACGGAGTCACAGTGCCCAAAATTTCATTTTGGGCTTGAGGCAATCAACCGCAAATACTACGAAACCGCACTCACCTACCAAAAGCTTGACGGGTCTCACTCACTTTGAGGCATGGATGGTTAAACCACCCAATAATCTCACATTCGGAGGGTATTTGACAGTTGTGTCTTTTACCTCGTCGAGAAACCTGGCAAGAAGGCAAGCTTGATCAGTGTGGGGGCCAGGGGGAAATTTTCTAGGGTCCTCGGAGGAATTCAAAACCTTTCGACATGTTGGTAGTTCGGAAAAAAGGAATTTGTATTTATCAGCCACGATGTAAAATTGTAGAAAACGAGATCAAGCACAACTCAATGATGCTGATGTTGACGTGTTCGCGTAAACTTCAACAGGGACGACTGCTCATGCAATAACATTCACGAGGACCTGTTGAACAAAATCTCCGCAAAGAAGAAGAAATTCTGACGTCAAGCTCAGGGACGATCTCGGGAGCCAAACAGGGACTTTCAATGGCTTCGGTTCTGTACGCTGAGTGTTCGTTACCGTCCGAAGCTGTGGGTGTCAAACACGAATTTCTCGCGAAAAAGATGACAACGACATTATCGAAGCTCAAAACCCCACAACAAGCTAGGAGAGGACGTTTTTGTCGATCATAGGTTGTAAGGATGAAGGCTCGAGGGTAAGGACGAGGAGTATTTTTCACCTGGTGGTCTGAACAAACTGAAATCGTCGTAGGAGGTCGAGATAAACTTTCATCTTCTGAAGAGCCGATGAAATCAAGCAAATGGATGGTTCCTGATGCTTCAGAATAGGTTCCAAGCTATCATAAAGTGAGATGAAGTCTATCTAAAAAATTTTAATACATGGTAAGCTTAGTTGCTCGACCTGACAAGGAATAGTCATCGGGTGCCGCATGGTATTGCGAAAGAAATCCAACCCGATGGCACGATTGGAAGAAGCAAGATTGTAGCACAAGGATTGAACATATGGATCATAGGCAATTACAGTTTTATTCGAGACTTTTTGCACCCGTGGAACGAATCGATCCATTCGTCTTCATGTTATCACTGGCAGGGCGATTCGGCACGACAGGTCAGACAATTTTGATGTCTCACAGAGCTCCTAACTTTGAACAGCTAACTTGAAGAAGAAATCCATTGGAGAATCCAGAAAAGATTAGAGAAGGTTTTACAGAGCGTTCATACAGGTGCGTGGTGGTAATAGCTCGGACGCAACAAGGGACAAGGAATCATTCGGTACGCAAATTACAGTAAGGTTAACTAAATGTGCCTTCTGAAAAAGTCCCTGTATGGGTTTGAGGCCAAGTGGGGCAGGCGTTGTACTACAAGCTGGATAAAAACCTTGTGGAAACTTGGCAGCCTCTCCCACCAAAATGATCCGTGTTTTATTCCAAATCGGTTTTTTTGGGTAGATTCAAACTGATAGCGACATACGTGACAATTTACTAATTGCGTTCTAAGATCAAAAAACAATCACATGACCTAGGATTGGAGCTGGGTAAAAGGCGCATTTTGAGATAATGATCTTGGTTATCACGAAGTGTTGTTTTGGTTATTGAGATTGTATTAGGGTGATGAGTACATTCTGTACAACCCAAGAGAGCTATGTTAACGGGAAATTATTGCTCGTTTTAAAACATGACGAATGTAAAAACCAGTAAAGTAATACTATCGACCTTATAGTGCAGAAACTGAAGGGAAGTCAGGGGACCCAAATGAAGATGACGAGAAGTCCTTATCGTGAACTGGTAGGTTGTTCATACTTACCTGTTACATTTAACCCAGCCCTTGACATTGCTTTTTTTGCTGGTCAGATAACCTGGGGTCAATTCAACAAATTGTTTTTGGGGAAATGTCATTGGAAGACATAGCCGAAGCGCGGTTGCTCAGGCGTACATGATGGGGACACCGATGGTCGGACTAACACTACCAGGATATCTGATAAATTTGAAAGGGTTGTAGAGCCGTTTGGTAAATTGCGTGAGATAGACGTCCTATTACAGGCTCTCTATTCATGTTCAAGTGTAACACCGCCCTATAGTTGTCCACGAAGTAAGTGGTGCACAACAACATTAAGAATAATAAAAAGCATACAACAATTGCAGAGTGCCGATTTGCGGATAAATTACCCAAAGTATAATAGGGCCGTACCAAGGTCCAAGTTTTAGTTCTGTTACCTTGAACTCAACTCCCCAAAAAATTCTGCAATTTGGGCTATTATAAGTAAGTGGTTTACCAGTGGAGGGAAACTTAACATGAAATATTTGAAGTGATAAGAAATATATTCTAGAAAATAACGCATTTTATTATTGATAGTTAAATAAAATGTAGATCAAACATTTAACAGTAGTAAATTATATAAGTAAGCTTGCAACAAAAAAGGAATAGTAGCTGGCAATTTCGATAACCCAAACTCGGTTTAGCAAAAACAATATAATTGTAAGTAATATAGATTACCCCTACAAGTAATGAAGAATATTACCATATAGTTTGGTTACTAATATTTCTTTCCTTAATGGCTAATAGAACAAAACTCTCTCAAGCCGAAAAAAGGCGATTAAGTATTAGTATATGTTACTAAATATCATATAAAGTGTACAAGCCTCAACAGGCTATTAAGTTACTGCCATACTTATAACAGTATCTAAGCACGCAAACCCAGGCTATAAAATTTTCCACAGTTTCTTGTAAAGTATCGCAAGCCAGATTAATGGTGCGTGACGCGCTATAATTTTTAAATGTAACCACTTGTAAAGTTCCAAAGCCAGGCGGGCTGTCAGTGTAAGTTTGTGAAGTTGTTAAGTGGCAGGGACTGTGTTAAAGTATCTCTCCAAGCAGGTGGGCTACGAGTTAACTAAAACATACTTTGTAAAGTTATCCGTAGCGACTCCAAAGGGCTCATCTGTCACTCAATTTAACTAAACATACTTGTAAAGTATCCAAGTCAGGCGGTGTATACGCGCAAAGTTTATCAAAGAGGGTCATAAACATTGTATTTCTCCAGACTTTAAAGTGAGTGAAGAAGGATTGTGAAGAGCCGGGACTGTGGGCTGCGAGTTAAGAATGTCTCACTAAGTAAAAGTTTGACCTCAATAGACAGTGTTCCATTCTGATCTCGCTCTAAAGACGCTTGAACAGAGGAGTTCGTCATGGTGGCTGTAGTTGAGCGCGGTCGTCTACAAACTAACTCTGTTGCAAAATGGTCGTGTGTTAGTATAAAAATTGATGCATCTATATGTAGATATCTCATGCGCCGAACTTCGCTAGAGATTCGGGGTGTGTACTAGGCCCTCTCGGTTAGATAGAGAGCCAGAAATTTAAGAGGATATGTGTGTGTTAATAGGAGTTGAAAGCTATTCTTGTAGATGTAACTAGAGTCGCTCCAATGACGCATAAGAGATGGGGGAGTATGTGTGTGAGATTGGGGGTAATGGTGTTAGGTGGATATTTTCGAGATAGTTTTCGAGGAAATGAGGTTTGGTAATTTAGGACGGCGCAAATGGAGTTCAGATAGCTTATTTATTGTCGAACAAGGAATTATATACCCTTGCTGTAAAGACGATCATCGCCGGATCAGACGCTGCTGTTATGCGTGTTGTCTCAAAGGAGGAGATTACTCGCCTTTGGTTAGCCTAAGTCTCACGATGTCCAGCTGAGGACGGTAGACGCAATGAGCGATAGAAAATGGTCGCGGCTCGCGTATAGGAGTTGGGTAGATCTATCATATGTTTGAACTCTGATGTAGGAGAGAGAGAGAACATATCTCCATATGTGGTTTCTGAGAGTGGGAAAGAGAGGAGTTTGTAATACATCATCACTTTAAGGAAAACATACACAGGAACAAACGGCAGAGGGTGCTGTAGGGGATTATAATTGTGTAAAGTTAGTCGGGGGGTAGCACAATGAAGCGTAGGGAGCTAGTAGAAGGGATTCAGTGAAGGCTCTCGAGATCGGAAAGAGGAGAACGTAGTGAGGTTGAAGTTTCGCACACTGTCAAGCGCGCGTTATGCTCTGTGTTTCGGACGCATGTGTTTTACAAGTATTTTTTACCCAGGCATTTATTATCTTGCAGTGTGTCTGTACGGAAGCATGTCGCTATGGTTGTTTCCGGTATCTTGATGGACTTTTCATGTTTTAGTTACGTGGATACTCAACTTTCCTAAGAGTCATTTGTTTGGGTTCAGCATGTTGTTTTTTGTCCTTTTGGTTTTGTCTTGTGCGGGAAGTCGCTCGACATGGAGAGTGTGTTATTGGATATTGAATTTGGTGAGACTAAGCTGTCAAGAATGGGGGCGACGGTGAGGTGTTGCTTGTTTTTTGATTCTGTACTAGTTGTCCAAGTATTAATATTATTTGAATAACGAGGCATGCTATGCTTGTATATGGTTAAATAATGCTACAAAATGGAGAGACCGATTTATTGGGACTCTAGGAACAAAGGACGGTGGCTTGTTCGACCTACATGAATAGGCCGGTGTCTATGCACTTTATCAGAAATGGTGTAAGGAAGAAGAAGCCTTTATAGCCAGGAACGTGTTTTATCCGTTGAAATTTATGCCTTGACGAGTTGGCAGATACTGAGAAATCTATAGTGATAGAGAACCTAAAGCTCGTGCGATGTAAGTCGAAGAACTGCAATACTTCGCTATACTTCCAGAAGAGAGCCAAACAACATTGACAACGGGCGCTTACAGCTTATTTAGTCGAAGGGGTATCACACGTGAGGCTGCAAGGTTGTGTTACCAGTCTTTTCACTGTGTGCCAGAGAAAGTATCGTTCACGGTGAATCTCTAACGGAGCTGTATTTATCTGAACAAGGCTGTGCCAGAGATCAAGAAGGCATTGCTATGGGTGCATACTAATAAGAATCTGCTATGGTATGCCTGACTGGTGCATGAGACATAAAGGATTGTTATTTCTTATCGTTTGAGTGTACGTCTTGAGATCTAGCGCATTATGGGGAGATTGAAGTTTCAGGGCCTTGAGGATTCGATAATATCTCTGTTTATCTGGTTAGCATCAGCACGACATGAGGTAGCGAGCAACAGAGTCACATTGCGCGGATTTCAGGGTCTGAGAGGAAGACCTATGGAGTTATGCACAAGAGTTCATCGCGGGTATACAAGCATAACTTTCAGATAGGTGTTTTGCAACTCTTTCGTGAGCTGCCATGCGATAGTCTTTCCTACATATTTCAGGACAATATGGAGTCAAAATGCAGAGGATTCACAAACTCCACAGAGTCCTGATACCTCATTCTGGTGTTGCATGAGTTCTTGTCTTGGAGGAGTTGCTCGTTACAAGAAGATCCGTTTGTAGTTGTGTATGCTATTTTTCATTCATATCGTACTTGTCTGCTTAAGTAATAGGGGTTGTTCACTTTTGTTCATTCAGGACATTCAAGTTCTTCGAGTTTACCTCAAAATCAACAGACTTCTAAACAATTAAAATTAGGTATGTTTTAGTGTTTGTGAGATTTGGGGTTCTTTCTTAGGTTGGGTTGGTACTCTGAAAGATAGGAGTTAGATATGAGCTAAGGTTCTATTGAGAAACAATTATCTAGGCGCTGAGTGTGGCTCTCATTCTCGGCGCCTTAGGAATGTTCCTCTCTCAATGGGCACTTGGTACAAAAGTGGTATTGGTTCTTTGATAAACTTATAAAGATTCGAAATGAATACATAAATGTTTGAATTTGTCATTAGAGGCAGATTTATCGCTCCTTACTAGGCTTAATCTGTGGAGGTTTTAGGGCTATACAATATATTATTGAGAGAATGGTTAGAAACATAAGAGTAAGAAGATAATAAGCTATATGATGGTGGTCTGGTAATAAGACAACTTGTTTAAGTCTTTACGCTGAGATGTTATTAGTGAAGAGTTAATTAGCGATTGATTTGTTTTGGATTTTAAGGAATATATGTTCTCTAGCCTTTAGTGCAGTGTCTTTGGCATTTTATAAGTTGATATTATTTTATCAGTTGGGTTTAGGTTCGCGCGAAAAAGTTGTAGATAGGAGAATTTTTAGAATAGATAGGGAATATGAAGCTTGGTTTAGGCTTGTTCAGGTACTGTAGGTTAGAGAATAAGCTCGTTTATATAACATCTCTCGCGATTGCGCTGTCAAGAGATGTAGTGCGGTGATGTTATCATTCTAATGTTGAGACATGTTTTCCAACGCTGTGGGAGCGTTGAGATATTGGGGTTTACGGACTATATCCCTTTCTCGGATAGGTTTCGCACATTCTGTCAAGTTCGTTTAGTAAAATGCTCCAATCCATTATGTCCTCCACAATTCTTCCTCCTGCACTCTCTGCCATTGTTCTACTCTCTTGAACACTTTCTGTTATCCATTCCTACCATCTTTCTTGGTCTTCCTTGTGTATCTTCCCTCAATAACTCAATATTCTATTAGTTTTCTTGGAACCCTTTACCCTTCCTTCATCAAATCTGTCCATCATATCTGTCCTAACTTTCTCTACTTTCTCATAATATCCCTGCACCCCAACTAGACCTTTCATCTTCATTCGAATCCTCTATCTTCTGGTGGATACCTAGCATGCTCTCTCAAAAACTTCATTCCCATTGCTCCACTTTCCTTGTTTATCTTTTATCCAAAGTCCAAGTTTCGCTGCATACGTTTTATGGTATGAAGTATTGTCTATAAGCACTTCCTACACTTTTGATGACTTCTCTTTTTCATATATGTATCTTACAGAGACTATAGAAAAACATATCCTGCTGCCTCGTTCACTATATCTTTCTGCGGCCCCCTTTTGCCTAAATCCCCTAACAAGATTCTTTACGATATTTTTTTCTTTCTAATCTACTCCATCCCATTTATCACCTTTCTTGGCCTTGTTCTCTGCCTTGTCATCACCATCACTTTCGCGTGTTCACTTTGTTATATTTCATTCTACATCTTTCACCTCATCATCTATTTTGTAGTTGTTCCTGTAATTCCTTTCCTTTCCCCCCATACGATCAAGTCATCCTGCACTTATCCAGAGGCTTTCATATTGTTCTGCACGAGTTTTATTGCAATTTTGTGTAATGAGCATTTACATTACATACTAAATAGTAATGGTAGAGGGCAACTCCCTTGCTGACTACAATTTTTTGATTGGAGATCTCGTTCACCCTATTCCAGTCTTTACACAACTCAAATTCAACTACATTATTATATACATTTTCTACTCTTCTAGCCCTAAATACATATTCATTTAAATCCTTTAACCTTCCTTACATACAAAGTTACAGAAACTCTTATTATTAATATATATATTAATGAAGTGTTTTGTAGCTGATATATATATATTATACTTTATACTATAATGTAATCATGATTAATATTTAAAAATAATTCTAGATTTGGTTACTGTTTTCCCGGAGTTTTTTTTTATGTATATATATTTTTTTTAAATATTAATCATTTATTATATTATTAGTTTAAATTATGTGAATAAACATGAAAAAATAGACAGGATGATAGGCCTTAAAACCTATGTCAATCAAATGTGCTTTCTTTGCTAGGTTCTGAGTGTTGTAACTGTATTGGTTTCAACTTAGCAGGAAATTAAACTGAATATTGGGGATGTAAAATTTGTAGCTCAGTGTATATGGGCACAATTATATACTACAAGGTAAAAACAAAGTGAAGGAAGTCCTTGGTGCGAAAAACTTATCATCTCCTTCTATGGCTTATTAGATATGGTTGGACAAAAAAAATTGGTGTAGAACGGGGAAGACTTTCTCATGTATTAAAAAGCAGGCGGAACAGTTGAATTTGCACCCAGTTGTGGTTGCAATCTTAGTTATTTTAATCAAGACCGGATTTGTATTGGGTAGTGGTTGTTTGTGTTACGAGACGGGTTCTAGCTTGCTTGTGACTGACAGGAAAAACAGGTAGGAGGTTGCTTCATCATACTAATAATCTCGGATATAGACTTTGTAAGCTAATAGTTATTATCTATCGCAAACGCGTCAGGTACACACCGAGGCTTATGTTCATATTTTGTAAAACATGCTTACCGCGCAGTGAAAGTCTGATAATGTCCGCAGTAAAACTGTTTTATGTTAATTGGAGGGTTGCATGATAGATCTAAACCCATTATACTCCTCATTAACAGTATGTAACATTTTAGCTAACCAATAATACTCCTCTTAGACATCGTAGTGTAGACTTCTGGCCTAGATGCAGCACCCAATATCTCCTCAATACAAAGTCATGTATTACACCCTAGATCTAACCAACTTACTTTATAATCAGTGAGGTGGTATTATTTGATATATTTGTTATATTTACAAAATAATAAATGATTTATTTAACTTTTATACTCAAAACATATTAATTAAACGTGTTTATTAAACTAGGTAGAATCATTTACTTTATTTTATATTAGACAATATTTTTTAGGATAATGTGTTCGCTTTTATTTTAAATATTAAACTGTCTGTTGATTTTAATAATAACAAGTGTTAAAAGTTATTATAAGAACTTAATGTTTTTTCCAATAAAAGTGTAATGTTATTAAAAATTGACTTCCTGTGTTGAAAACGTTGTTATCAGGATATAATGACGTATGAAAAAAACTTTGCACTTAAATATACTATTGTTACTTTACTTTCTATGGCATTGGGTACTATAAAGTTCATTGCTCGCACCTATAAATATACTGCCAACTTTAATCCTTTTCTTTCGAACTAACTCTATCAGTCCACCTTACTCGAGCTAGTTCTATCCAGTCGACCTCATTACACCTTTATATTTCAGGTCTCTTCTATGCATATCTCCCTTCTATTTTGTGTTGGCTCTTCCCCAATGGTATTTTCCATTAGGTTTACTGTTCAGTAACCTGAAAAAGGTTTTAGAATCTCCCATTCCGCGTCATTTCTCCTGCCACCATTATCTACGAGAATTGATATCCTAACAATGTTTGTACGGAGAGTACAGGTTATGTAGCTCTATTCATTGTATGTAAACCACCTTAACTCCAGTAGCCTATCCACTGTTTGGACCTATAGCTTAGAGCACCTTGTATTTCGGAACACCCTAAATTTGTTTCTATGTAAGGTAAGAGACCCAGTTTCATACCAAAGTGAACACGGTAAATTTTGTTTTGTATTATACGTTCTGAGTTTTACATTCCTAAAAGCAGGCGAGATAGTGTCAACAACACGTACTGTCTCCGAAAATTAGCGTGAATTTCCGATCTGTTTCTTTTCCTAATTTACATCTAATATCGTGTGGTAGGGTATTGTCGACCTTATTTTTGATAGTTTACGGACGTTACTACTGTATATACCTTTATTATTCATGGATAATGTCATATGATCTCGGCCAGTTAATTATATAAGTGGTGAATGAACTAGGATTAGAGAGAGGGGGAGGAATAGGACCAGGGAGGTGGGAAAAATTGCCCCTACCCCCTTGTAATTAAATTTGTTCCTCTTTTAGATTTTTATCTCATTCCTTTGATATTAACGTATATGGAGCTGAAGTTGGCTTGATCAAAATTAATTAAAACAAACAACTACAAACATGGGAGCCTGATGCCAGACTGATCCAACACAAATTTATCATTTTTCAGTATTTAACAGCATTGAAAAAATAAAATTACAATGCATAAAAGTTGTATTTATCTAGTTAAATTACAATTTGTACAATATTTTAATATTTATTTGTGTGTGTAGAGATGTTTGGGCACCATTTTTTTTTAGAAAGGTAGGTCTATATTTTTTTAACTAATAGAATGCAGGACCTGGCTTACACGGCAAACTTAAATTAATGAAACTACATTTTGTATGGTGACAAGATTTTATTTAAAGAATGTCAATAGATTAATACCAAATTATACACCAAATAATCTTAAAACAACTCTAAATTTCAACATCAGAAACTCAAGAGAGCAAAAATTAAACCAAGACAAAGAAAAGGGTATCTATAAAAAAAATCCTTACAGTAGTCTTCATGAGGTCAGAAAATGTAATAATTTATAAGATAACCAGTGTCCAGTGAATGTAGTTACGTTCAACTGCCATAAAAAAAGATGCACAATGAGAACCAACTTAATACGAAAACGGTTTGATTCATTATATTAACCATCGTATTTAAAAAAAATTAAAGTGAAATACATTATTCCACAAGTATTGAATGCCATTAGTTTTTTGGAAACATAACTAGAACCACCATCAAGTCTGATCACTGCTGTATGCAAATAACTTCTCTTCTTAAGAGGAAATTGTAGGGACGATGGGACGAACATTTTGTTCGGGAGTTCGTTAATTTTGCAACATAAAAAGCTATATTACCTGATTTACAAAGAATGGCCAACATATCATTTTCCCCTTCTATGATGAGTGCAATACGTAGTTCGTTTTGGCATACAATAGATGATACGTTTCAATTGTACAGTATTTCAAAACTAAGAACAGAAAAAACTCACATTTTGTATTTGGTTCACTCTAATTGTATAAATTTTGTATAACAATTATTATATTTATGTATTTTAGTAACACAGGAAATAAGTCGATCGCACGGATATTAGTGATCACGGGGACATTGAGTGATTGATTTGAATAATGTATTATACCGTGTACTTCTAAACAAAGAGTTATGTCATTTCACTTTCTCAGAACAACACTTTATTCCTGTTACCAATATATTATTCTGTAATCCAGTTGACCTCTGTGGTCTAGGGGTAAAGTGCTCGCCTCAGTACCGATGTTAGTGGGTTAAAACCCAGCCGGGCTCGAGCGGTACGAGAGCACAACTTCACTTTGGAGGAAAGCTTGGGGCCCAATAATCAATTTTGGAATTGTAGAATCTACCCTAGAATGTTTGTTAAAATATCTTTCGGAGATAAATTGGTTGGGCATTTCGTCCACGCATAGAAATTCTCTGTGTTGCTGTGTAATCAGTCGGTTCAGAACAGTGGACGTTTAAATACCTCAAATTAAAAAAAAAAAAATTGAGATTCACGTAAATGAGAGGAGAATGCTAACTTATTCCAAAAAAATTTTTTCTGTATTCATAACAGTAAAATTAAATATAGGAATACAAGTGTTACAGAAGTTTCTGTGAAACACAATACAATGCTACTGTTTATTTTGCGCGCGTGATCGTTATTGAACCTGAGAAGCATTGTTTGGGTTGGTTTATTACATGTAGAACTCTTTGTTTATTGCAACAAAGATCCAATAGATACCTGAGATCTAACGACTCAAACCCTTATTGAATCATATAAAAACAGCTGTATGTTACTTGTAAACATTTCTTACAAAGTTAGCCGGATTTTTTTTTTCCACCCGCATTGGTGTACATCGTGGACTAAACCATCAGGCTCAAACGCTTTGAGGGCGTTATAGTTCTAATTAGGGCACGATATTGAGGGATTATTATTTATTGTGCTGGTTCCATTTTAACTACGCACGCATATGTCAGTAATAGATTCTCTATTTATACCTTTTTAATCTCTATTCCACTAGCAAAGGTTTCATCATACTGCTTGTAGCCCTGACGTTGTGGAAATAGCATTATTTGCTTTTATAATATTATAATATATGATTAGAAGTGCGAAAAACCCCTGGTTCAAATAAGCTGATTTAAAAAACCCCAATTTGGCTTCTAAGTGAAAAACCTTTATAATTGGTATATTTATGATTAAGCTTTTTAGGTCTGGTTGCTGGGGTTGTTAAGATATGTGTTGCAAACGTAGGGAAATACTTTTTCCGGGTTTTTGACACTAAAACTAAACTTCTTTTTATTCTAATACCCGGGTTTTCTGATTAAAAGCAGGAAAAACAGGTTTTGGTTAAAAGTTGGTTTTAAAATTTCAAACTTGGGTTTGGGATTTTCAAAAAATTTTCCCCTTTGAAATTCAAAATTTTTTAAAAATTATTAACGAGGGTTAAAATTTTAAAAAGGTTTTAACATTTTCCCAAAAAGGTTTTTTTAAAAAATTTTGAATTTTTTAAAAATTAATTTTTCCAAAAAAAATGTTTTTTTAAAAATAACAAAAATTTAAACTTTTGGGAATCTACTTCTCCGTCAATATCCCTTTCTTACAGGGCCTCCCAAACTTTTGTGTCACAGCGGATATTTTCCCACTCTCAAAAAAGTGGGGGATATTTTTGTTTTTGTCTAGAACTAAAATTTAATGTTAACTTTAAAATTAAAAGACTCGATGTTAGTTTCTTGCAGTTGATTTTACAATATTCGACCTTCTTTTTGGAGGATAGACTGAATTGACCACTTTTTTAGGTCTTATTGCACAATCTCAAGATGTTTGGCACGATCATCGTTAGATATTATGGCCATCAAACCAACTGAAAAAACACTCATACAAAGATATGGGTTTTTAAAAATGTTCAAAATATTGCTTAAAGTATCGCTTATTTTGGATGAATTATTTTGTTTTTTGACTTTTTTTTTGGGGAAAGATGAATCCCCTTGTGTTTATTTTTCTTTAAAAATGCCAAATTTAAAAACATCAATCACCTTAAAAAATTGAAATTTTAAAAAAATCGCTCACGAGATGATATTTTGGCCACCCTAGCACCTTCCCCCGTACCATCATTTTCAATAGACATGGTAGTAGAACTTGATTATTTAATGAGCAAAGTGAAATAAAATTACTAAGGGTTTCACCCTTAAATTTTTTCTTTTGCTTTAATAAAGTGATTGGTATAAAAAAAACTGACTCAAAAGAGTAACGGTAAAAAGGCTGACCCCACTTTTAAAGAAGGGCTGAGCAACCAAGGGCATTTAAAGCGTCAGAAGGTTGCCCATGTTTAAAAGGAAACTTTTAAACGTGTAGAGTTTGTCAATGGAGTAGTTGACCTTCTTAGGACTTGTAACTTTCTAACTGATTTTTTGTGCTTGGGAATGTGGTGTTATTTTTGTAGTTCCCCGAAAACCCAAACTGAATAGTAGACCAACAGGAGATCAGTGGTCAAAGGAGATACAGTTTGTCATTGAAATACAGTGGTCACAAAAGGGGGGTAGTGTTACATGAGATATACTGGTCACCCGTAGATACAGGGGTTACATGAGATACAGTGCTCACAGTAAATACATTGGTCACAAGGGGATTTTCAGGATCACAAGAGTTTTCAGGGGGTTTACAGGAAAATACGGGGGGTCAGAAGCAATAAAAAGAAAAATTTGTTTTTAGTTGATTTTAAACAAAGCGAAGAGTTTCTTGGGGTAGCCACGGGCCCTACCTTGCAACACCAGTAACTTCTTCTAGTAAATAACATTCAAATTTATTTAAATTTTAGAATGTTTTTTTTGAAGCAATATGGCAACGGACTCGTTTTGTAATTTTTTCTTTGAAAAGCTGTTGAGAAAACGAAAAATTGGAGCTTAGGTCGAAAAAAATTGGCTTGGGGGAAAACCAAAATTGGGGGATGTTTTTGTAGAACTTATACACTAATTTTAAAAATTAAAATACAATTCAATAACAAAAATTTTCTAAAGAGGAAAGGGGAGCAAGAGCAAAACAATGGATTGAACCCGGGTTTTAATAAAATTAATTTTTATTTTTTAAACCCAAAAGATCGTGTTTAAAACAGGAGTTACTTGAAATATTACAAGAAATAATCCGGGCGAACCTTAATAACAAATGAACAACTAATTTGCTTTTTTCTGCTAAAATCTCCTCGTCTCCTTGCTTGGCAATGGGGACAATCTCCCCGAATGTACAAGCAACAAAATTTGTTCCCCACAATGTCCTCGGAGAAATAAAAAAAACTAGAGGGGAAACCCCTAAATAAAAAGAGAACCGTATAATTCCCATTGAAATGTATCCCAGAGCTGTCCGGGTGCGGGGCCCGACACGACCAGTCTCGAGCAAGGGTTCTTTTACACGTCACAACCGACCGGGCGGGTTTTTTGTGGTTCCCTCCCTTTGGGGGCCATTTTTACGCCCTGGGTTTTAGTCAGATAGTATATATATTTTTACCCTAATTTTTAATGTAACCACAGGGAAAATTACGACCATCACACACACAACCTTAGTTTAGCTATCATATGGAATATAATCATTCCCTGTATTAACACTCGGCCCCTTAATCACAAAACCGCTAAATAAGATTATGTTTTTACCACATTTATTTTATGTTCAATCGCATGGTTGGGTCTTGTAATGCACAGGGTAGATACGTCAGATCAAGCAATCCAAACGGTTATGTACTTTACTTGGAGGATTGTGTTAATTTGCCTGAGAATTTTTAAGGTGGCCTCTACCATAACCCGAGACACGTTACATATTCCCTGAATTGCTCTATATGATTTTAAGTTTTTTATTAAAAAAAAACTGCTGGCAAATGAAATGTATCATTTATGAAACAAAATAATGGTTCAAAACACGCCCTATCGTCCTTAAACAATTAATAGCATTTTTTAAATGGGATCATAACGAAAAAAAAGATGATTGAGAATTAATTTAGGTTTTTGAAACTTTCCCCACCCCCATTTGAGAATGTAATATCTTTTATCGGTTCAAAAAGTTACGCCTTTAAATCTTATGCCCCGAGAAAGGGGTTGATCTAAAAATGTAAAAACTATTTTATTTTTTGATTAAAGTTATACCCATATTTAGATTCATTACATACATATATCAAATATTTTTTAAATGTACAATTGGCAGCAAAACCCAACTGCCGAGTCGAAGGTGGTGCGTTTATTGTAGTTCGTGAATCAATTGATCACTATTTTAATTTTTTTGTAGTAGTTTTTAATATTGATGTCTTATATAATTGTTATTTCCCTTTAATAATTGGTTTTTAATTGTTTTATTAATGCTAATAGCCATTGTGGAAATTACTTCAAACACTATTAAAAAAATAATGGTAATTTTAATAGAATAAATTTTAAAAAAAATCTAGTTGTTTGGTTAGTTTATTGTCAGTAATTTTTATCTGTGATCTTTTTGTGTGAAAACTAAAATTAAATATAATGAAAGTATTAATAAATATTTACTTTTTAAAAAAGCTTTTCTGTGTGAACAGACAAACATACGCTATAGCAGGTTATTTGCTGAAAAGAAACATTTAAAAAACACAAATTTTAAATTTTTTGCAGTCAACTTTAATAGTTTTTTATTTTTTAAATAGTATTTTTTTACAAATAGATGATATCTCCCTAAAGGACAGTTCAAACAATAACTGAGGGCAATATATAAAATATTATATATATATATATTTATATATATAAAAAATTTAGAAATTTGATAACTGCCAGAGAATTCCTTTTTACTTCAATCAAAGTGTCGGGGTGTACCAGAAACAAGTTTTTCGTAATTTAGCCAACGTTAATAAAAATTTAACTAAGTTCTTGGGATAGTTTTGTTTTGTCAGGGAAATTTTTTTATATGGGAAACCCTGCTACTCATATACAACAATATACGGTAGGATTTGGCTAGAAAAATGGTTTAGTTAGAAATATTGGCCCAAATTTGAAACCTCCATGGTTTTCCTTGAAATTTATATTTAAAACAATGGGAAAAAAAAACATTTTAATTCAAATTTGAGGAAGAAAATATTTTGGGTAATCATTTGAAGGCTCCACATTGTTAATTTGTTCGGTTTGTATCATTTAAACCTTACTATCGATCTCTCTAAACCCCCTAGCGAGATGTCGAACAAAATTGAGTTGCCCATTGGCCATAGTAAATGAGAAAACCCGGGGAAATTTGCACCCGCGGGAGCAGGTTGCCTATATAGGGGGACGTGTTGTTTTGGCTTTCTTAATTCTGATTTAAGTTTGATTTATGATAAATTTTTTCAAGTTTTTTATTTTGTATTTGAAAATTTTTTGTTTTTTTGTATGGTGTTTTGTTTTAGCATATATAAAAAGTGTTTTTTATTATATGTAGAATATTTTGAGATTATTATCTATTGTTTTTACCGCTGCATAGTTATTTCAAATTTTTGAAAATTTTCCCTTTGGGCTTCGAATTTAAGGAGTTCTACTGTAGTTACTGATATCAATTTGCTCTCAATAAAAAGTTTTTTTTTTTCAGGGCAGTTTATACCGATTGTAAAAGTAGTTCCTAAATGTTATTTGTTCTTCAAAGCTGGACAGGTTCGTATTCTCAAACCGATTATACCCCCCCCCACGCTAATGCAAATCTCCGCTTCTGTGACCCAAAAAATGTTTTTTCTCCCCTTAGTCTGTAATTATTTTGGTGCTCCAACTCATTACACTTTGGTAGTTAAATTGTAAATGAATCACCCTCCCCCCCCCCTGACACCTCCAGCTGAAAAATTTTGATTGCCGGCTTTCTTATGCATTTGCCACCCCCAGAACAATGCACCCATTGTGTAAGGCACATGACTACAATCAAAACTTTGGTGGCGGACGGGTTTTTACGGGACGAGCTATATTTTTTAAAAATCACTTTATAAAATGATGAAAACTTAGCGTATCTTTCGAAATAGATTTTATTCTAAAAACAAAACCCTAAACATTTTCATTACATTGTTTATATTAGCTATATTATTAACTCGATTTGGAGAGTTCTAAAAAACCACAGCTTTGGTTGGTATCCATGGTCACGTGGGAAAAGGGGGGACACTTCAAGATTACTATTTTTATGGGAACAATGGAGCCGTGCTGCATCTTGGGACTTTTTTTACAAAAAATAATATCGCATTCTTTGTTTAAAAATAAGAAATTTAATAATTTCTTTTCAGAAATTTTTAAATTTTCGAAGAAAAGTTTGGGCACTTTTTTCTGAAAAGTATTGGACTGGATACCCAATCTTGGAGATAGATTAAAATTTCAAGAAGGCCTTCAAGGGGAAAAATAATTTAAATTTCGAAAAAAGCAAAAAAGAAAGAAAGATAATATACAATTTTTTCTAAAATGTTTATAAAATAATTAAGTAAAAGGAAAGTTAAATATATATTCTAATCACCACGCCCTTACTACCTTTTTCGGGTTTTAACTAATTTCGTTATTTAAAATTTAGGGAAGCGTCCCACGTATTTGCGGGAAGGGGGGGGAAAATAATTTAAGTAACCACCCCCAGTGCGTAAATCCGAACGGGTACTAAGATGTTGTAATTTGAAAACTTTACTATGGAAATTTATTGAAAGGAAAAACCCGCTTAGCTAGTGATAGAGCGCTTGGTGATTTTAAAACGGGTGTAGCGTTTTAGCGAAACTACTGGGTTTCAAGGACTATTGGTATTATCTTTTTTTTTTTTAAATTTTTTGGGGGCTCTTTTTTTTTACTTGTGCTTAAATAAACAATTTTTAAAAAGACTCTTAGCCCAACATGCCATTTCCCAGGGTACAAAAGTGGGGAAAGGGAATTCTTTTCGTCCACCCCTTTTATTTAAATTTTAATTTAAACTTTCATTATTCAAGAATTTTTAACTTTTAAATTTTTTCATTGTTAGGTTAGGGTTTAAAGGGTTTTGGGTTTTGCCCCCCCTCAGCGCTCAATGTTAAAAAAATTCAAAAATTTAAAATTAATGATTGGTTGGATACCTTTCCAAGTAAAAACCCCACTAATGTAAATAAGTTTTAGTAGTCGATAGTAGTCAGTTTTTTTGTAAAAATCTGAATTTTTGACCCAAAGGAAACAAAACAAGAAGTCCCAAATCCAAACTTCGCCCAGCCGAAAAATGTTGTCCCGGTTTTGCAAAATTCCGCCCACGAACAACAAAGCGAAGTGAATGACAATCACAAAGAAAGCTAATTCATGAAAAGAAATGAAATTTAAAATGAAGCGTTTTTAGGATGTAAAAAATGTTCTACGGGCATGCTTCATTCAGATAGCCCCTGATTTGTGGGCTTGGATGTAAGACAGTGACTGAAAGGGGTTCCAACGTTTTACACAGATTTACTTAGGTGGCACTTTTCAAAAAAGGATGGAAGATTTATCAGGCGGAGCCTGAAAGTAGATTAAAATATGGTAATACTCTGATATTAGGGCCAAAAAGAGACCAAAAAGAATAGAGGCAGAGAAAATAGAGCACAGCGAGACTAGAGACAGGGAAAAAGAACACAGAGGAGAATGCGACAGAGAGAGAAAATAGGAAATGAGAATATTTTTTGCTGCGTCAGTAAAGCAAAGATGGGCCCCCTTTCTTTTTTGTAAAATTTTTTATTCAGTGGGGGGGCGAAACCTTTTTTGTTGGGGGGGTTGCAAAAAAAAATTTTTTTTAGGGTCGGGACAAACACCCCTCAAATGTCTAGAAAATATTTACATTGGCTTCTATTATATTGTGAAAAAAAAAGAAAAGGAAAAAAAAAACTTTTTTATTTAAATATATATATTCTCCTAAGGTTGTATAAAAAAAAAAAATTATTCTATCTATCTCAGTTGCACGAGAAACCTAATTCGGGACCTCTGGATTTAGGTAGGCACTTATACTTAAAGTTTATATTATATCGTAATGGAAACAAATTACAAGGTTATGAAATTTAAAAAAAATTAAGTTATTTGTTTGGTTATTTATGTATTCCTGAATATTACTCATATCAAATCCTGCCTATGAGCTCCGTTAATTTACATTACTAAGGTAACATAATTTTCTTGAAACAAAACAAAATAAAAAAAATGAAACTTCTCACCATAGCCATTCTGTAGTTGAAAGCTACATATCTTTATATTTGATTAAAGATATGTATAATCTTCTCTCTTCCTCTCCAAGTTAAATTTTACACTCTTGGTAAACGTTATAGTTCAAAGTTTTAATAACTTGCAACACAGTGTCCTTTTTTGTCTCTTGATTGGGAACTTAAACATTCCAGCTTATTATGTTTTTAAACCGACGCCAAAAGAAGAGTCAAAACTAAAAAACTTATCGTCCACTTCAATTCTTCAAAAACCAATAAACAAACAAAAAAACAAAACAACTTTCCAAATACACACCAAAGAGGTGATACAATTTAGAGCTAGCAATATTGCTAGAATAGTGACGTATGGATGAGAGCTTTAGTAAGGAAATGGCAAAGAGAAATACTTTAATGAATCGTAAGACCAAACTATATGTATATTTTGTTACTCTATTAATTATAATTAAAGGGGAGGTTTTCTTTGTCACAGATTTGCCCCTAATGTTTCAGAAGTTAGTTTTAGTATGAAAACTGCTACTGGAACATCTTCCAGCTTTTGGTGCACTTAAAGTGCTAGAGTTTAAGGTCCATTGTCTAACGACTTTTCCTTTCTTCTAAACTTGGCACCGTTGAGATCCTTGCAGGTAAGGTTGCTCGAAATGTACATTCATTTAACCCTTTACATATTGTTTTACAGGTTTTGAAAACGCGCACTTGTTATATTTGGGTGTCCTCGCAACCAAGCGACAAATTAAAAACACATGCTCCTGGGTTTCAACCGCACTACACCAGCTATTTGAGCAAATTCAATGGCACTCTAGCTGTCCTCAAGTGAAACATTTGTCTTCTACTTTGGTTTTTACTAACTTTTTTTTTACAAATATTTACACAAATTTGTTACATGGCTAATGCTTGCCTTATATAGTATAAGGTGTTAGCATTCTCTAGACCTATATACAATTGAATTACTAACACAAAACAAAACTACCCTCATTACATTGAAACAAAACCACACTTAGCATAAACTGGACATATAAAAATTATTAGTTTACCCACTCTTTAACTAAACCAAAGTTCTTAAATATATTAAAATAGCTAAGTGGATGGCAAAGGTTAGATAGAAACATATGTCGTGTTACAATATGAGACTCTCCTCTTGCAACTTATGAGACAATTGTTCCAAATAAAACAAAAAACTCGTGAACTCATCCCAAAATTGTGTTTCCTGAATGTACTGTGCCCCCAATCATCTTCAATTGACCCACTAAACCCACCCTAACTGTTTGGGTACCTACAGCCCCCTAGGCTTCTTATTACACCACTGGTTGGAAATGCTGATTCTCATAAAATGAATTTCAACTTCTTAAAGTGAGATTATCATAACAATCCTCTGCCAGGTGATTTACATACACCATATGAGAAAATTAAACAAGTTAAAAATAATAATTACAAACATTAGTTGATTATATGAAGAAAAAAAACCTTTTTCAAACCCTAGAATAAACATAGACTACAATGACACAATATATTAATACATATAGTAGTTTGACATAACTATCAATGAAATTATAGGTTGTTTAGAAATAGACATACAAAATGTTATAAAGTGCCCTATCATAAGTATAGGCCTACCATGGAAATACTGGCCTTTTTCACATAAATATCAAGCACTTATCATAAGGTGCTACACGTATGAATAATTTATAACTTCATAGGTGTTTTAAAATAAATACTAAGCGAAATAATAAAAAGGACATTACACATGTTGTCTGTTATAAGATAATGGAAATAACTTCCCTCGTTCCTGACTGCAAGACGTAATGACGGAAACCAGGTACCACACTTGCTGGGACCTGCTTATGGCGACTAATTGGTGAAATCATAAGTTCCGGTGCGTCTCTTCTCAGCTGTTGGGGCTACACATCTCAAGTATACAGTACATACTTGTAAACACACAACTCCATCATAGGTAACAATTGCAGATAAAGTTCATGGATTTAACTTCTTTTCTAAAATAACTTCATTATACTAAACTGAAAATGCTTAAAAGTCTTAGACCTCTTCATGTTACTTGTCTGCTTCCCATACATGAATAAAGAATGACCTTGGTTGTGATGCTACTTTAATCTCAGAAAATCCCACTCTCTTGTCTCTTCCTCTAACTATATTTTCTTCTGACATATACAAAAAATAAATAAATAACCTTCAAAGTTTCACATAAAACATTAATAATTCTCGATGCTATTCATTTCCAATAAAAGTTGTTGTGGGTTACTGCCCTTTCACAAGTTTTAATATCATGTGACTATCAAAAGTCTGCCCAGTCTAACAGTACCGGCACAGAGGGACTAGCCTTAATGTTGACGCTGGTTATAACCATTATACATATATTTTAAATACTCCCAGGATTTTCTCTCTCTCTATTTTGTAGGCACATTCTTATCGTGTAGGTCTTCGGGTGCATCTTCTCTTCACATGGGGTATTTCTTAACTTCTTTGACGTAGATACTTTAACAATAACAAATAATCTATTACTGATTGTCGAAATTAGCCATTATAATTCTTAAGTAATATTTGGGAGAAATTACCCTTTCCACAATACAAAAAAAAAAATCTCTCCACACTTTAGTTTCACCTTTCTTATCTTTCCTTACATAGATGCCTGACTTGTAGGCCTATTATACGGTGTGTACCTCCAACCTTGAGAAAAAAATGCCACAGGCTATTTGTTGGACGCTGGAATTTTTCACCAATCCTTCCTAGAGTTTCTAAAATTCTTCTTTTTTTGTAGTTTTAAAGTGATTTAATTGTGTAGCCGGCTTTAGATATAATCAATTGATAATCCACATTGTTGTGTCTTTCCAGGCCGCCACCTATGCAGTGCTGGCAACTCGTAGAGCCATGTAGCTCGCCAGCCCTTAATGTTAACATTTAATTTGCTTTTAAACTAACTGAATGTTTTACTAATACAAGGCTATACTCGCTTTTTTAAGATATTGATATCAATATTGTCTTCCATGTTCAATTTTGTAGTCAAAGGATGACACTATTTAATTATTTGTACAAAATTGGCTACTTCTGTTCTTCTGACTGACAAACACATCGATGACTCTGTTTTTGAAGTTTGGAAATTCAATATTTACATCCTTAAGTATAAGAACAAACAGCCAGCGAATTTAACCTATTGTCTGCTCTGAATCTAATAGCATCTCAGAGATAATCCTTCAACTTCTAACATAAGCTCTGGGCACGTCGGATTTCTTGACATATTCATTTCTTCCTTTTCATTCAGTAATTCTTCCCTAAATCTACACCAAGGGTGTTAACTTTTTTCTTGACATACTAAAAATGCTCCCAGAGTGTGTGGAACCTGCGACCGGTCTGGGTTGCCTACATCGCAGGTCAAACATTTCCCTCTTTGACGATTACATTTACATCAACTGGTTGAGGATGATGACTAAACCACGGTTGCTTGCCCTTGATAGACTGGACCTATGTTAGCTGGTACCCTATGTTGAGGGTTCGTCTGGGACGGTTGAAATGGGGTATGGGAGTTACTCCTAGACCTAAAGTCCCTGTCGTTGTCCCATAAGGGTGGTTTCTAGGGTGGGGAAAAGGTCCGTTGACTGACCTCTTGTCTCTTACCTCAAGGTTATGATGGGGGTTTTCCGACCTCTACCAGGATAGTGTGCTCTGACTGGGCACCCAAACTAAAATACGGTCTGAAGTGTCGCGAGGAGGTCTATTTCTCCTCCACGCTTCCTGTGGACGTGCTCCCAGTTGAAACTGTGGAGTAGGTCCTACCCGCTTTTCCACGTTCGGCCTCCTATGAAGCGGGAACTGAACTGTCCTACTTGTCCCTACGCCTATCCTGTTCCAAGGCGTCCAAGCGCTGCAGTCCGGCCCTAAATTCCTCCAAAGTGTTGTAGGTAATTCCTACCAACATCTCGCGGTACCGTATGGGTAGTTGATGCGTGACCATATATATCAACTCAGAGTCACTGATGTTCGACTCGAAATTCCTACTTTTAACTATAACATGTCGCAAAGTAACCCTCCAGAGTAACCTCCGTTCTCAAGTACCTTGACGCATGTAATTTAGCCCTCATTTGTCCCGGATCTCCACATTCCAAAAACATGGCTAGGAATCGGGTTCGAAACTCCTCCCACTGTGATGCTTTCGCGTACTACCGACCACCAAGGCAAAGCGTCACCAGTGAGGGAACTGCCCCCTAACCTTATTTTTTCTCTCATCATTTAGTCGACGCCCTTCAAAAAGTTCCTCCAGAGTTTTTAGGTGGCTAACGGGATCCTGCCCACTCCTGCGATTGAATTTAGGGAGTCTATCCCCAAGAGCCCGTCTCCTAAAAGAGTATACAAAGATGAAGAAAATGGGCTTAAGTCGCCCAGCCCTCCTAACCTGACTGGTCTGACAATCCCTCAAGCTGGTTCTTTACCATTTTTACCTCCTCGGCTGTGTCAGCCAACCTCTGATCCAGCCCCACCTGGTTCTGTCTAAATCCCGGTTCTTGTCCTTCATGAGCCAACAGTAGAGTTCAGAATCCCCAGTGTATTTGTCTGACTCTCGTTCCCTGTACGCACCTCTAGCTTAGCCTATTCAATCCTTCCTCTAGCTGTGCGACCTGCTGTTCTTGCTTCTGTGCCGTCAACCTTTGGTTTGACTCCAAGGTCAGGCTAAGCTCATCCCTTGACTCCAGGATCTCTTTCTTAACACTGGCCAGCTCCTGCCTGAACCGCTCTTCAGTGGCCTCGACTCTAACCTCAAAGTCGGCCCTGGTCTTGCCTATTGCCGCTGAAAACTCTTCCCTCATACTGACCGTTATGACCCGATGTGACGCATAATCTCACTGCGGGTTTCCTCCTGAGTAGAAACGAGACTTTCTCTCGAGGACTAACTGCCCTATCCTCATCTCCATAACAATTGTCGGATACCCCATAAGGTCCAACGAAGGGGTACTGTGGGGAACTTCCATAGGGAAAGGAGGGATTTTGTCCCCGTCTGGTGACGGACCCTCAAAATAAGTTTGGGATGAGTCGTCGCTCAAATCCTCAACCACTACTTGGTCCCTAACTACCTTTTCCTGCTGTGGTGTCGTGGTAGCAGCATCTCCTCCAACCCTACATCAATTGATTGTCCATCCATTATTGTGGTAAAACCTCAGCCTCATACCTAATGTTTATCTTAGACTGTCCTCTGTCCCTACTTCTAAGAAAATACCCTTCCTGGCTCATAACCTAAACCACATTTGAAAATACTAGGTTGCTCTATCCTAACCTTATCGAAAAGCCCCGCGTTAAGGCGCCACTGTGAAAAAAAAAGAAAAAGAAAAAAAATACTTTTTTATTTAAATATATATATTTCTCCTAAGGTTGTATATAAAAAAATAATTTATTCTATCTAGCTCAGTTGCACGAAACCTAATCTCGGACCTCTGGATTTAGGTAGGCACTTATACTTAAAGTTTATATTATATCGTAATGGAAACAAATTACAAGGTTATGAAATTTAAAAAAAATTAAGTTATTTGTTTGGTTATTTATGTATTCTGAATATTACTCATATCAAATCCTGCCTATGGAGCTCCGTTAATTTACATTACTAAGGTAACATAATTTTCTTGAAACAAAACAAAATAAAAAAATGGAAACTTCTCACCATAGCCATTCTGTAGTTGAAAGCTACATATCTTTATATTTGATTAAAGATATGTATAATCTCTCTCTTCTCTCTCCAAGTTAAATTTTACACTCTTGGGTAAAACGTTTATAGTTCAAAGTTTTAATAACTTGCAACACAGTGTCCTTTTTTGTCTCTTGATTGGGAACTTAAACATTCCAGCTTTATTATGTTTTAAACCGACGCCAAAAGAAGAGCCCAAAACTAAAAACTTATCGTCCACTTCAATTCTCAAAAACCAATAAACAAAACAAAAAAACAAAACAACTTTCCAAAATACACACAAAGAGAGTGATACAATTTAGAGCTAGAAATATTGCTAGAATAGTGACGTATGGATGAGAGCTTTAGTATAGGAAATGGCAAAGAGAAATACTTTAATGAATCGTAAGACCAAACTATATGTATATTTGTTACTCTAATTAATTATAATTAAAGGGAGGGTTTTCTTTTGTCACAATATTTTCAGAGGTTATATAATTGGTGATATTGTTGAATATTAAGACTTCCTCGTACTTTATATGTTAATTTTTATTTGCACATTATTTTATCAATTACATAAGACTAGTAGTCAGTCTCAACACCACGCTAAGACGAGGATTCATCTCAACTAACTCAGAAGAGGAGTTCATTTCAACTAACGTCAGCAAGCCAAGCGTCTTGCTGCCTTGTTGATTGTGAACCCGTAGAAAAAGATACTCTCGAATTTCTTCTCATCGACCAATAGGGAAATTATCTTTGAGCGCGAAACTAAATCTGGCTTGGGGTCTCTATACACCGCTATTCTTTTACTACGTAATATTACCAGGAATTCAGACCATGCCCTTGACACGTGCAGCTAAATGAAATAAAAAAAGAAACATGGCCGTTTATTAGAAAAGATAAGTTTAAATCAAGTCAACTGAAAAAAGGAAATATGATCTCAAATGTTAATAAAGCCAGGAAAATCGATATCATTACATACTACGGTACCAAAATCCCCCCCCCCCAACGCCCTTCGTGGCTGGTCTGCTCTTCCTTATACTCCCTCTTCCTCGTCCCTGCACAACTAATGTTTAAAATGCTCAGGTGTAAACATCAAGGAAGCCATAGTGGGAACACAACACAGCTGAACACAAGAGCGTGTGGTTGTGTTTGCAGGGCAAACTAGTCAGTAGTTGTGTGCTCCAACATCCGAACAATGGAAATTCTGTGTGAAACGCAACCAATGATCGCACATAACTACTGAAAGGACGATCACAACAAAAACCACTAGTGTAGGAACGGAAATTAAAAACAGTAGCCTATTTTTGCAGTTTTTATATCAAAACATACTTTTGTTCAAAATATCAAATATTGCCAGTAGAAACATTAGAGTTTAATTTTATTTACCTGGTGATATCAACAGTTGTTGAATTGAATATCTGTTGAGGGTGTCCTAGAATTAATAACGTTTTCTCTTCATATAAAATGTTTGTCACTAATGCCGCCGCTATGCTGAGATAGATATTCAACAACTGTTGATATCACCGGCGTGGAAAAAATTAAACTCTGTGTTTATACGTGTATCTAGTCACACCCTTTGGACTATTTGAAATGTGTGCCCATGGATGGCACTTCACGCCTACAGAGGTCAGAGTGGGGTGTATAAGAATAGGTCAGTTGATGTACGTAATGTTGAACAGGTCAGGCTGGCTGCCGCACCAGGTAGAGCAGTGTCAGACGGAAAATGTTTCTCGAATGCCCAGTTTGCCAGTGGATTGATTAGGGAGAGTTTTTGTGTGTTCTATTTCATTTTTCCCTACACTATTGGGGTCATCAAAATTAGTCAATATACTCATTAATAAATGTTGAACATATCCTCAACGTTTTATTTACAAGTGGATTAGTATAGTTCTGTAAACAAATAACAGGGTATAATCAAGTACCAAAGCTCAATTAGCAGAGTTTCTCGCTCAGTGAGGTCACGTGACCATTTAGTGACGTATTGGTATAGTATGAACTTGGTAGAAGAACAGTAGAAGTTAGTTACTAAAGTTACTAAACAATTTTAATATATTCATACACCAAGTCATATTATCTGCAACTGTCACTTCGGATGGATATTATCGATACCTACAGAATGACACATATAATATGGTATCTATGTTGCCTCAACGAAATATTTTGAATTTTCTCTACTGTTCTGCCAACCAAAATCAGAGTGTACCTAGTGTTAATAAAAGGATACAAGTGGAGCAATATTGATTTATTTTGGCCAAAAATTGTTTTTGGTATAAAAACTGCAATGACCAATTCAACACGAGCGTGACATTTCCAATAGTTACTAAAGTAATGTATTACTTAAGCTCACGATCTGAATTGTTTACAACAATGTTGCCAATAACAAATAAAACAGCTCACTTTAACTTAAAAGCAGAGAATCAAACTTTTTAGTGAACTATTTGACACGGTCCGTCATTTGTGACTATTATTATAATGGAAATTAAATTTGATTAACAATAATAAGCTACATGTGCTCTATCGCTCTCACAAAAATTGTTTAAAAATTAATTTTTACTCTATTATGAATATGAAAATAAAGCTTACTCAGTGAAACGTGCTCTAAAGGCTACTTCCCAGAATAAATTCTGTCTAGCACTTTCAACCATGCCGACACAGTAGAACCAACTGACAAGAAAATAAAACATAATTTTGCCGTCAACAATGAAAACTAGTTAATTTTTTTCTAGCACCGCGTCTTTACTACCTGCTCAGGTTATAGGCCAATGCCACATATTATAATAATAATGACGCTAGTGAGTTAGATATAGAAATTTGAGGAGTGTACTCGCATTTGCGTGGAGAATAAGTGAAAAACAATTTTAGAAAAAACTATATACACCCGACCGGGATTTGAACCCCAATCTCTCTGTCATCGGTGGTTCGGTCTAACACGAGATTGACGCCTAGGACATTTTGGCACCGATGCAGATACTTCTTTGTTATTGTTGTTATTTTACAAATGTTGCAACAATAATATCAAGTGTGTCATGTGACCTGACTTATGAACATGTGAAAGTAGATCTAATGAGGTTATTCCTACAATAACCGAAGGAAACGATAACCGTTCCTGAATTCCACTACGCCACAGCATAGTTCAGTACTATTATTATTATTATTATTTTATTATTATTATTATTATTATTATTATTATTATTATTATTATTATTATATTATATTATTAGCATCGCGTCTTACTACCCGTTCAGGTTATACCACTTACGCTAATTGTAATGGTAGGGTGATTGTGAGATGAAATGAGGACCTACAGTTTAACGGTGGAATCCGAACCACGGTGGCGACCTGGCATTCCCACATTCACAAGATGTCTTGTCAGAGGTGAAGGAAGGGTTTGGCAATCAGATAAATCTTTGCCGGGACCGAGGATTGAACCCGACCCCTATTACTAGTACATGTACTACTATAGTACCAGTGTATAGTACATAGAGTATATAGAATTAATTTAAGGTAGTCAGTACTAACTCCCTCCTATAGAATATATAATTAATACTAGATACTATTTTTTTCTAATGTTGGTTTGGCAAACAATTGGGTTAACTGTGAGTGAAGAAAAACAGGCTAATTTGTTTTTATTGTTTATTATTTGGTGGTGAGAGGCTGTGGACAATGGTAGGATGTGAGAATCTTAAACATTTAAGTAAAGAAATTAAAAAAACAATGAGGAATATGGAAATTATCTATAAAATACATTTAAGTTTAAATCATTTGGAATAGTAAATATGGCATCTCAGATAGAATCCATGGTCAAAACTTCAGTCCAAAAACATAATGAACAAGTGTCACAAAAAATAGGCAATTATTGGTAGATTTAATAGAGTGCATGAAATAGTATGGTCCTCATCAACTGTCATTAAGAGACAGACATGCTCGACTTTAGTAAATAAATGTCATCACTTGTAATTTAATTCAAAACTGTGTGTCCTTTATTCTCTCTGTTTGTAAATTTATTTGGTGATTTTGTATTTCTAGTGATTTTAAAAAATTAGGAAGACTTGATGAATTTAAGTAATATGTTAACACATTGTGAGTAAAAATCATTACCTATAATTTGACTGGCCCCACCAATAATAAAATTTATAAATATCACGCTCCACCCCTGATTTTCTCCTTCCTTTTGGGAGGGGCTCAAGGATTAACCCTACCTCTCTTTCAGTGACAGCGTTTTCTTCATAAGATTAATGTTTACAACACTCAACAATTTTTCTCTTTTCTATGCACATTTACCTATTATAAATAGTCGGTGATTTTTGGGACAGTTGTCCTGTCATGGTTAAGACCACTTTAATTTAGGCTTATTTACTAATTATTTGGCAGATTATCACGTTTATATTAGTAAGCATATAAATGATCAAGTTAACGGCCCTTCCCTATTTCTCAATCCTGCGTACGCTACTGTTTGAGAGACGAGTTGCGCTGTGCCAGAGACTATACAAGGTGTCGGCCAAGGCCAAGGCTACTTCTTTCACGTAACGCGCATGCGCAGCTGATGTACGATCTATCTCCTTTTGGCACTCATGCGTGAAACCAACAGAAGAATTATTAGCGTCTGCCAATTTATGAGACCATATGACTCCGTGGCGCAACGGTAGCGCGTCTGACTCCAGATCAGAAGGTTGCGTGTTCAAATCACGTCGGGGTCAACTATATTTTTGATCTTTAATAACAAGCTAACTATTCTGTTGCTAAATTTGTTATTTAAAGTCATTTTCCAGAACCAACTGAAAAATACACTATTTTCCCACTTTGTACGCTTACAGCAACATACATGTAGTTATAGCTACACGGCGATGACTTTTTGTATTTGTTTTTTAAAGAAGAAAAGATAAAATAGTAATTTAAGGTCTAAACTTACTGTTTTTGGTTTTTATTTTTTTGATGTATTGGAATATTCGGGGAAATTACAAACTTGTTTTTGAAACAAACTATTTTCTAAATTTGTTACCACACCATGATAATACGTCTGAGTCCTTGAAAATATGACAGAAATGGGAAAATAATGTGCAATTAAATTCGGTGATAGATGAGGGGTTAGATGGGGGCAACTCTTGCAAAGATGAGTCAGCACGTTTGTCTTTCTATCCCTTCTTCGTGACGTCAAATGCCACTAAAGTAGTTAATTTCAGACAACTCAAAGCACGTTGGACGACTGTATTAAATTTAAATGCCATACCCCCCAACCAGCGTCTCGAAATGGTGCGATGATCAGGGGCCACATAAAACCTTTAAATCACTTTGTGGGCTGCATTAAAAAAGAGCGTATTTTTTACTATTTTAAGTAAAAGTAAGTTCTACATTACTTTTTTTTAGTAATAAAAATGTATTAAGATATAAAAAAAGGATTCACAATCTAATTTGTTTCCAGATTTTACAGTAAAAACATATTAGAATTAGATCAAATTTAACAGAACAACTATAACATTCGGGGAAAGATGCATCTTAATTTTGATGAAAAAGAAATTTTTTTCCCAAATGTATGTTGGTAAATAAAGAGGTCCGTATTCATGTTTAAAATTTCCTGAAATACAGTGAATAAATGACAAAAATATATAGATAGTAGAAATTAGATAAAAAAATAAACAAATTTTTTGTTATTCGTTTTTGTCTTGGAAATATGTATGCAAATAAAAAATTTAATATAAGTACTACCAGTTTTAAGGGGAGTAGGGATATTTGGGCGGGTTGTGGGGGGCCCCAACGCCGTTTGGGCATTTACCTCAACTACCCACCACTAGAATATAAAGTTATGTAAAGCTTTGTTGCGTTGAATATATATATAATATATTATTATAAAATATATTATATATATATATATACTGTAGATATACATTCAAACGCTTTTATGTCCTCTCACCCAACCTAGGAAATAAAGTTATGTGAAGCTTTGTGTCCTCCTCAGCTAACACTAGGATATAAAGTGGTGTGAAAGCTTTGTGTCCTCTCAGCTAACACTAGGATATAAAGTGGGGTGAAGATTTGTATCTTCTCAGCTAACACTAGGGCAAAAAATATGTGAAGCTTTATTCTCTCAGCTAACATAGGGTATAAAGTGGTGTGACGCTTTGTCTCCTCTCAGCTAACACTAGGATATAAAGTTATGGGGAAACTTTGTGTCCTCTCACTAACACTAGGATAAAAAAATGGTATGAAGCTTTGTGTCCCTCTCACTAAACTTAGGATATAAAAATTATGTTAAGCTTTGTGTCGTCTCTCAGCTAAACTAGATATAAAATTATGTTAAAACTTTGTGTACTCTGTCATCAAACATTAGGATATAAAGTTATGTTAAGCTTTGGTCCTCTGTCAGCTAACACTAGGAATATAAATTTATGTGAAGCTTGTGTCTTCTAAGCTAACATTCGGAAATAAAGTTATATGAAAACATTGTGTCCTCTCAGCTAACACTAGGATATAAAGTGATGTTAAGCTTTGTTTCCTCTCAGCCTAACACTCGAATATAAATTTATGTGACTTTGTGTCCTCTCAGATAACACTAGGATATAAAGTTAGTGAAGATTTGTGTCCTCTTTCAGCTAACACTGGGATATAAATTTAAAGTGAAGATTTGTTCCTCTTTTCAACTAACACTAGGATATAAGTTATGTGAAGCTTTGTGTCCTCTTTTTAGCTAAAACTAGGATATAAAGGGTTATGGGAAGCTTTGTGCCCTCTCCCCAGCTCCCCCTAGGATATAAAGTTATGTTAAATTTTTGTGTCCTCTCTTCAGCTAACACTAGGATATAAAGTTATGTGAAGCTTTGTGTCCCTCTCAGTAAACACTAGGATATAAAGTTATGTGAAACTTTGTGTCCTCTCTCAGCTAACAATGGGAAATATAAAGTGATATGACCTTGTGACTTCTCTTAGTTAACACTAGGATATAAAGTTATTTTAAGCTTTGTGTCCTCTCAGCTAACTAGGATATAAAAGTGGTGGGAAGCTTTGTATCTTCTCAGCTAACACTAGGATATAAAGTTATGTGAAGCTTTGTGTCCTCTCAGCTAACACTAGGATATAATGGGGTGGGAAGCTTGGTATCTTCCCCACTAACACTAGGATTTTAAAGTTATGTAATTTATGTCCTATCAACGAACAATAGGATATAAGGTGGTGTGACGCTTTTGTCCTCCAGCAACACTAGATATAAAGTTTTGTTAGCTTTATATCCCCTCAGCTAATAACTAGGATATAAAGTGGTGAAGCTTTGTATCTTCTCAGCTAACACTAGGATATTAATTATGTGAAGTTTATGTCCTATCACGAACAATAGGATATAAGGTGGTGTGACCTTTGTGTCCTCTCAGCTAACACTAGGATATAAAGTTATGTGAGCTTTGTGTCCTGTCAGCTAACACTAGGTTTTTAAACTGGTGTGACGCTTTGTGAAACTCTCAGCCAACACTAGGAAATAAAAGTTATGTTAAGCTTTGTGTCCACTCTCAACTAACAAAAGGGATATAAATTTAAATGTGAAGCTTTATGTCCCTCCATAACACTAGGATATAAAGAGTGGGCCGCTTTGTGTCCTCTCAGCAAAACACTGGGATATAAATTGGTGGGAAGCTTTGTATCTTCTCACTAACACTAGGATATTAAGTTATGTGAAGTTTATGTCCTATCAGCGAACAATAGAATAAAGGTGGTGTGATGCTTTTGTGTCCTCTCAGCTAACACTAGGATATAAAGTTATGTGGAGCTTTGTTCCTGTCAGCTAACACAAGGATATAAAGTTATTTTAAGCTTTGTGTCCTCTCAGATAACACTACGATATAAAGTGTTGTTACGCTTTGTGTCCTCTCACATAACACTGGGATATAAAGTCGTGTGACGCTTTGCCCTCTCTCAGCTAACCGATATAGTATGTGAAGTTATGTGTCTTTCAGATAACACAGATAAAAGTTATGTAAGCTTTGTGTCTCTCAACTAAAACTAGGTATAAAATTATGTGAAGATTTGTGTTCTCTCTTTTAAAACACTAGGTTTATAAATTTATGTGAGGCCTTTGTGACCCCCTCTCAGATAACACTAGAATATAAAGCTATGTGAAGTTATGTGTCTTTTCAGCAAACACTGGGATATAAATTTATGTGAAGCTTTTGTCCTCTCAGTAACACTAGATATAAATTTTAGGGTGAAGCTTTGTGTCCTCTCCTCATAAACACTAGGATTTAAAGTTTTTGGAAGCTTTTGTCCTCTCAGCTAAACACTAGTTTAAAGTTTTGTGAGTTTTGTCCTCTAAGCTAACATAAAATATATTTTATGTGAATCTGTGTCCTCTCATAACATATAGAATAAATTGTGAAATCTTTTGTATCTCTAGCAACCTGGGAATATAAAGTTTGTTATTTTGGTCCTCTCTCAGCTAACACTGGGATATAATATTTTAAATCAGTTTGTCCTCTCTGCCACTAGATATAAAGTTAATATGTTTTGTATCCCCAGCAAACACTGATATATAATTTTGTGAAGTCTTGTGCCTCTCAGTAACACTATTATAAAGTTTGTGAGCTTTTTGTTTCAGCTAACACTAGGATTAAATTTTGAGCTTTTGTCCTATCCTATACACTAGATATAAGTTATGGGGATCTTTTTTCCCCTTTCTCAGCTAAACTAGGATATATAATTTATGTGAATCTTTGGTTTTTCTCAGCCTAATACTAGGATATATTATGAAGTTTTGTCGTTTAAGAACACTGGGGATATAAATTAGTAAACTTTTGTCCTCTCACTAACACTAGGGTAAAAAGTTAAGTGAATTTGTGTCTCTCTCAGCAAACTAGATATAAAGTTTGAACTTTGTGTCTTTCTCAACACAGGATATAAATTATGTGAACTTTGTGCCCTCTCTCAGTTTAAACTAGGATAAATTTAGTTAAGCTTTGTTTTCCCTTAGCTAAACTGGATATAAAATTTTTGAACTTTGTCTCTTTTCAGCAAACACTAGTTTATAAATTATTGAAGCTTTGTTTCTTCTCAGTAAACACTAAGATATAAATATGTGAATCTTGTGTCCTCTCTAATAACACTGGATATAAAGTTGTAACTTTTTGTCCCTCCAAAACCCCCTAGGATATAAATTATTGAAACTTTGTGTTCCTCTATAAAGCTAAACTGGGATATAAGTTATTTGAAGCTTTTGTCTCTAGCTAACACTAGGATATAAAGTTTGGAACCTTTGTTTCTTCAGCTAAACAAAGGATATAAATTAGTTAAGCTTTGGTCCTTCTCAGTAACATAGATATAAAGTTATGTAATCTTTGTGTCCTCTATCAGTACCACTAGGATATAAATTATGTAAACTTTGTGCCCTTCAGTAACACAAAGATAAAAGTTATTTGAAGTTTTTTTCCCTTCTAACTAACATAGGTTATAAAGTTAGGGAGCTTTTGTCCTCTCCCTAACACTAGGATTTTAAATTTATGTTAATCTTTTTCCTCTCTCAGCAAACCCTTAGGATATAAATTTGTGAAGTTTTTGTGTCCCTCAGCAAAACACTAGGATATAAATTATGTAAAGGCTTATGTCCTCTCTCAATAACAAGGATTTTAAAATATTGTGAACTTTGTTCTTCAACTAACATTTGGAAAATAATTTATAAGCTTTGTGTCCTTTCTCAGTTAAAATTTTTGATAAAAAGTTGTAAAGGGTTTTGCCCTCTAAGCCTAACCTTAATATAAATTGTGTGACCTTTGTGTCCTCTCTCAGCAACCCTAGGATATAAAGTTTCTTTGCTTTTTTTCCCTCTCTCAGCAACATAGGAATAAAATTTAAAATTTATAATGTTAACTGAAAAACACAGCTTAAAATACTTAATTATGTTGGGGCTGAATTAGAAACCCAAAGATTAATTTAAACTTTTTCCTTTAATAAAGGAATTAATAAGGATTTTCCCACAAAATATATAAATTTAGTTAAGGCTTTGTGTCCTTTCTCAGTTAACACTTAGGATATAAAGTGTGTAAGCTTTTGCCCTCTCAGCTACCCCCTAGGATATAAATTTATGTGAATTTTGGTCCTCTTCAGCAAACCCTGGGATAAAAAGTTATTTTATGCTTTGTGCCCTTCCCCCACTAACACTAGGTTATAAGTTTTTCTAAAAGTTTTGGGTTCCCCCCCTAAACCTAAAAATTGGGATAAAAATTTTATTTTAAATTATTTTTTCCCTCTCTCGCTAACAAAAGGATAAAAATTTTTTTAAATTTTTGGGGTGCCCCTTCAGCAAAACACTGGGATATAAAATTAGTTAAAAAGCTTTATGCCCCTTTTCTCACTAACAATGGGAAATATAAATTAAATGTAAAATCTTTGTGTCCCTCTCACTAACACAAAGGATAAAAATTTTTTGTGAATTTTTTGTGTCTCCCCGGCAAACACAAAGGATAAAAAAATTATTTGGGAAGCTTTTTTTTCCTCTCTCAGCTAAAAAATTTGGATTTAATGTAGGGACGTTTTAATTCCCCCTCAGCAAACCAAAAAAGGAAAAAAAAAATTTATGTGAACTTTGTTCCTCTCGCATTAAACACTAGGATAAAAATTTTTTTTAAAAGTTTTGTGGCCTGTCTCGGGCTAACACGGGATATAAAGTTATTTAACCTTTGTGTCCTCTCAGCTAACCCCTAGGATAAAAAGTTATTTTAACCCTTTTGTCCTCTCTAATCTAACAATGTATAAAAAGTTATGTGAATTTTTTGGGGTTCTTTTTTCCCCCTAACATAGAATAAAAGCTTTAACAATTTTATATAAAAGTTTTAAATGAAAAGGACACAAAGTTTAAACAATTTTTTTCCCTTTAATTGTTACTAAAAGAAACCCCAAAGATTCCCCTAACTTTTTTCTATTTTAAAATTTAAAAAGAATATAAACTTTTAAAAGATTTCCAAAATAAATTTAAAATAAATTTATTTTTAAGTTTTGTGCCCTTTCTCAGTTAACCTTTTTGGTTTAAAAAAGGTTTGGTAAAGCTTTTGCCTCTAAAACACTAGGTATAAATTTATGGGGAACTTTGTTTTCCCCCCTCTCGCGAAAACCCCTAGGATATAAAGTTTCTTTGCTTTTGTTTCTCTCTCCTAACATTGGATTTTAAAGTTAGTTTGAAGCTTTGTTCCCCCCTCTTAACAATAGGATAAAAATTTTAATGTGTTTTATTGTGCCCCTTTCAGTTTAACATGGGTTTAAAATTTAGGGTAAAATTCTTTGGGGTCCCTCAGCAAAACCTGGGAAAATTAAAATTTAATTTAAACTTTATTTTCCTCTCTCAGCTAACTTTTGGATTTTTAAATTTATGTAAAATTCTTTTTTTGGTCCTCTCTAACCCTAACACTGGTTTTAAAATTTTTAAATTTTTGTGCCCTCTCGGCTAATTTAGGATAAAAAATTATTGAAGCTTTTTTGTCCTCTTCAGCTAACAATGGGATATAAATTGGATGACGCTTTATGTCCTCTCGGGCTAACACAAGGAAAAAAAAATTTTATGTGAATCTTTGTTTTCCCTCGCATTAACACGGGTTTATAAATTTTTTTAGAAATTTTTGTGGCCTGTTCGGGCAAACCCAACTAGGTATAAAGTTATGTTAACCCTTTGGGTTCCTCCCCACAAACACAAAAAAAAAAAAAATAAAAATTTTGTTGAAGCTTTGTGCCCTCTCTCATCTAAAAATTATATTAAAGTTATTTTAATTTTTTTGGTCCTCTCCCCAGAACAAAAGGAAAAAAAATTAAAAGTTATGTGAATTCTTTGGGGGTTGTCCCTCTAGATTAAGCCATAAAAAAATTAAATTTAATTATTTACCCCCTTTGTGTCTCCCCCACTAAACACTGGAAAATAAAAAAATTAAGTTTAAGGGTTTTGGTTTGGGCCCCTTTTCTCAGAACAAAATTTTGATAAAAAAAGTTGTAAAGCGGGTCCGGGGCAAAAAGGGGGGGCCCCAAAGTTTCACAAAATTTTAATAATTTTAAATTGGGTTTGATGAAAAAGGGAACAAAAGTTTTCCAAAAAAACCCCTTTAAAATCTAGGGGTTTCTGAAAAGGACACAAAGCTTAAACTAACTTTTATCCTTAGTGTTACCCTTAGGCCCAAGGCAAAAAAAGTTAAAAAAATTTTTAAAAAAACTCCTTTTTGTTAAAAATTGCGTAAAAGGGACCCCCCCAAAAGGATTCCCCAAAAATTTTTTAATTCTGGTTGTTTAAGCGAGAAGGAAATAAACCCCGTCAACCCCCCTTTAAATATCTAATTTTGGGCGGGAAGGGGAACCAAAAGCTTCAACTAATTTTATACCTATTTTACCCGAAAAGGACAAAAAAAGGATTAAACCATAAAATTTAAAACCCCAAGTTTTAAATTGAAAAGGAGGACACAAAGATTCAAAATTAACTTTAAAACCCAAAATTTTTTTAATTGAAGAAAAAGGACAAAGGCTTCAACTAAATTTTATATCCTTATTTGGGTTAGCTGAGAGGGACACAAAAAATTCAAAAAATAAATTTAAAATTAAAAAGTTTTTTATTGAAGGGGCCGGCACAATTTTAAAAATTAAATTTAAATATCCTTTTGTTAGCCTGAGAGAGGGACCAAAAAAGCTTCAACTTTTTTTATTCCAGGTTAGTTTGAGTTTAGGCCCAAAAAGCAAAAGGCTAACTTTAAATCCTAGGGTTCGTGAGAGAGGACCAAAGATTCACAAAATTTATACCCTTTTCTCAGTTAAACTTTGATATAAAGTTTTTAAAAGCTTTATGCCCTTTAAACTAACATTTAGGATATAAATTTATGTGATCTTTGTGCCCTTCTCTAAACGAACCCAGGATATAAATTTATCTAGCTTTTTTTGTTCCCTCTCAGCAAACACGGGTTAAAAATTTAGTAACTTTTGTCCTCTCTCATAAAAATGGGGATATAAAAGTTAGTGAATTTTTTGTGGCCTCTCTCAGCTAACCTAGGATAAAAATTTATGTAAAATTTTTTGTTTCCCCCTTCCTAACACTGGATATAAAAATAGTTAAAGGTTTTATGCCCTCTCTCAGCTAAAATAGGATAAAAAGTTTGTGAATTTTGTGTCCCTTTTAGCTAAACACTGGGATATAAATTTATTGATTTTTGTGTCCCCTCTCGGCTAAAATAGGATAAAAAAATTATTTAAAAGTTTTTGTGCCTTTTAAATAACAATTGGGTTATAAAGTGGAGGGACGCTTTTTCCCTTCTCAGCTAAAAAAGGATAAAAATTTTTTGTGAATCTTTTGCCCTCTCGCATTAACCTAGGATAAAAATTTTTTTTGAATTTTGGGGCCCCTTGTCTCAGCTCCCCACTAATATAAAGTTATGTTAAGCTTTTGTGTCCTCTCACTACACTAGGAATAAAGTTATTTGGGGAAGTTTTGGCCCCTCTCTCATCTAACAATAGTAAAAAAATTATTGATCTTTGTTCCTCTCTCAGAAAACATTTGGGTTAAAAAAAAGTTATTGAACCCCTTTGGTGTCCTTTCCTCTCAAATAGCACTAGGATAAAAAAGTTATATGTAGTTTGTGTTTCTCAGCAAAACACAAAGGATATAAAGTTTTTTTGAAACCCCTTTTGTGTCCTTTTCCCCTTTAAAAAATTAGGTTATAAAGTTATGTGAATCTTTGTGTCCTCCCCTTCAGATACACTAGGATAAAAGTTTGTGAATTTTTTGGGGTCCTCTCTAAGATACACAAAGAAAAAAAATTTAGTTAAGCTTTGTGTTTCTCTCAGTTAACAATCGGATATAAATTTAAATGGGGAATCTTTGTGTCCTCCTCAAAGCACTGGGTATAAATTTAATGTGAAGTTTTGGGGGCCCTTCTCAGCTACACAAAATTTTAAAGTTTTTGAAGTTTTGGGGTTTTCCCCCTTTTATCTCAGTTTTAACAATGGGATATAAAGTTTGTTTTCTTTGGGGTCCTTCTCAGTTTAGCACTAGGATATAAAGTTAGGGAAAGCTTTGTGTCTTCTCAGCTAACAATAGGATATAAAGTTGTTACGTTTTGTGCCCTTTCTCTAAGCAACAAAAGATTTTTAAAGTTAAATGTAAAATCTTTGTGTCCTCTCTAAACTAACAATGGGAAATATAAATTTAAAGGGAAAAATTTTTGTGTCCTCTCTCACTAACATAGGATAAAAATTTAGTTGAAGCTTTGCCCTCTTTCTCTCACTAAAAATTAGGATAAAAAAGTTAAATGTTAAAAATCTTTGTGCCCTCTTCAGTTTTAACCTGGGGATAAAAAAGTTAGTTGAAGCTTTGTCTCCTCTCTCTGCTAAAATGGGGGGAAATAAAGTTTATGTAAAATTTTGTTTTCCCTCTCGATAGCAGGGATATAAATTTTTGGGGAACCCTTTTTTCCTCCTCCGCTAAAAAAGGGATATAAAGTTTTTAAATTTTTTGGGGTCCTCCCTCAGAAAACACAAAGGTTTTAAAAAGTTATTGAATCTTTGTGCCCCTTCCCCTCAGCTAACAATAGGAAAACGTTTTTGGGTTTTCTTTGTGCCCCTCTCTCACTAACATTTGGATATAAATTTAGTTAAAAGCTTTGTTTCCCCTTCTCTCACTTAAAATGGGATAAAATTTATGTGACCCCTTTGTTTTTCCTCTCAGCTAACATTAAGATATAAAGTTTTTTGGGACGTTTGTGGACCCTTCTAGATAGCACTAGGATATAAATTTTATTTTAATTTTGGTGTCTTCCACTAACACGGGATTTTTAAATTTAAATTTTGAAGTTTTTGGGGCCCTTTCTCTCACTAACAATAGGTTTATAAATTTTAAAGTGAATCTTTGGGGTCCTCTCTCATATAGCAAAAATTAAACTTATGTAAATTTTTGGGGCCCTTCAGAAAAAACTGGATATAAAGTTTGTGAATTTTTAGTCCTCTCTCAGATAGCACTAGATATAAAGTTATGTTAATCCTCGTGTCTTCTCAGCTTCCCATGATATCATTTTACATGTCTATTACATGAGACAGCCGGTATTTTTGTCTTTGCCCCATTTATTGGGAATGTCTTTCAACACATCATCTTTACTTCTTTTACAGGTAGTTTCTGTTTATTTCTTGCAATTTAATTTTCACCTTTAATAAAAAATAGAATCTTAACTTAATATGAGGATATGAACATTTATTTTTTGCTACTATAAATCGGTAAAGCTATTTAAAAGCCTTCGTTTATTTAAAAAACGGCCTAATTTGGTGTAAAAAATATCTAAGTGGTGAAAATATATAATTAAGTATTTCCTAGCTATTTGAAAGTAAATGTCCTGAACTTGAGGCTGTGAAATATGTGCAAACAGGATCACATATAGTTGTTGAGAGCCCAGGTGATCAAGAGTCTTATCACCTAGATTAGATTTAGCTTAGATTACTAACTGGTAAATCATCAACAACTACATAGAAAGGAAAACTCAACATTATCGTTTATAGTTGCTATAAAATGGATTTATTATGATTAAATTTCACGTTTATAATATAATAATGTCATAGCAGGCAATAGATAAAATATTAATCAGATAAAACCAACCGTCTGTAACAATATAATACGAGTATTTGTTTGTAAGTAAACCTTACTCATACAATGTGCCCATAACGATAATTCCCCCATTTTAAGACTTAGCAAATTCGTTATTCAAGGAGACATCGTAAAGCAGTTCACGGTAATTAAGTAAGTAATCTCACAACTGACGACATATGGCGTCACTCTTACAATATACGAGACTAGCCGATGGTGGGCATGGGATTGGGGTCCCGATCGTGTGAACAAAGAATGTTATTTTCCTAAACATATTTCCACTCTCTCCACGCTTATGTGGATACATTTCCTCTAGATCTAATCTTTCTAACACCTTAGTTTAATTAGTAGGCCCACACAGGCGCATAGCCCAAACGTATTATAAGACGCGGTAGATAAACCAACTCATAACATGTTTGTTTTAGGAGACTTATCACCATACTTTTTGTGTTTTTTGAAATAAATGTTAAAGAAAAGAGAAATTAAGGAGAGCGAGTTTGAGAGAAGTTGGTTGTAAAGAAAGTGAGTTTTTGAGAGATAGAGATGTTGAGAGAAGAAGAGAGTTTGGAGAGAGAGAGTTGGAGAGAGAGTTGGAGAGAGAGAGAGTTGAAGAGAGAGAGAGTTTGGAGAGAGAGAGAGTTGGAGATAGAGTAGATGAATTAAAATTGAGGTGGAAAGAGTTTGAGAGAAGAAATTTGTGAGAGAGCGTTCAATAGATAAAAGTCGAGAGAAAGAGAGCGTTTTGATAAAAGCTTAGGAGAGAGTATAATAAAGATAATATAAGATAAATTTGTGATAAAAGTGTAATTTGAGGGTAAAAATGTGTGAGAAAGAGATAGTTGTGAGAAGAAAATGGAAAAGATCATATAATCGTATTTGATGAGTGTGTGTGTGTTTTGTGTGTGCTGTGTGTGTTTGTGAAGAGAGAGAGGTAGAAGTGTGTACTGCTCTAATAATCTGTAGAGAAAGAGAGATAAATGCAAAAATATAGAATCGGTACTTACACATTAACGTACTTTGAAAATTGATATTTTAATTCCTTCAAATTAATTAACCACATGAAACAACTGAACTCACGTATTTGTAAAATGTACAAAAGGGTACACAAAAAATATACTTATAAATACCATACCTCAAAATTATTGTAAAATGAAAACATAAAACTAATGTATATTTGTGTTTGTTACTATTTGCTTAAAATGAACACAAAACCCATTATTTGAATAAAATTAAACCTTAAACCCATTTTATAAAAAAAAAAAAACTCATAATTAGGTAGTTAAAATTGATTTTTTAAAACATTATTTCGTGATCATTTTACGCGTTTTTTAACATTATAATACATACTAAATATACATCATTTTATCATGCGTGAAACAAAACGTAACAATATTTTCACGAACTTAAGAACTATAACCTTTTAATCTAGAATATAGCTCAATATTATTGATTAAATTGAATGAACGATACATAATTCCAATAAAAAAATAAATGTTTCCCCAATTTAGGTATTTCAATTAAGATGTTTTAATGAACAGCATTCAAAGAGATTCCATCCAAAGAAAAAAGTAGATGTGTCGAACCAGCAAAATAAAGATTTAGTTATTATTTTTAACCAAAGAGATATATTTTATTTTGAGATTAACACCATGCAGAAAATAACGGTTTCATGTGACAAACAAAGAATGATTAAAATTAAAATTCACTGTGAAAATGATTTTCCGTGGAAAAATACATACTTTCCCCCACATCCCTGACTCTAACCGTAATATGAGAGTCGTTTTCAAAAAGTTATTATAATTTTCCTCGTATTTCTATTAACGGAAAAGACTTATCAATTACTATATAAAGGATTTTCACATCCAATTCTAATCTATTACTCAATTTATAATCTATGAACCTATTGTATACATTTTCACATACCCACCACAGTGGTTTATTGACTGTTTGGCGTTTTAAGGAAAGAGAAAATTAAATTCCATATTTATTATCCTCATATCTATTTATAATAGTTTTTACAAATTAAATTATCGTTTTTAATCTGTTTATTAATTATTGTTATCAAACACACATTTAGATACCATTTCTGAAAGTGTTCGTTTACATTTATTATTAGAGGTGTTCAAATAGTAAAATAATTATAGCAGATTTTAAGTATACATATTATAATGTATATTTAATAAAAGATTGTTTGACTGACAGCGTGCACATTGAATGATACAAACAGTAAGTGATGCAACCGACATGTCGCCAACAAGTGTTCATACGAAAGAAAGTTAAACAAACAGAGTGTGTATAGAAACATTATCAAATAATAAATACATCTAATTCAAATATGACGATGTAGCATTTAAACTAGCTTAATATATAATTTATAAAACATATTAGATACAGGGAAATCATGACATTTATTGCTTAATTTAAACGCCTTATAGACTAAAAATACTTTTTTGATGGTTGGTGAGAATGATGATATTTTTATCTGGTTCCTGATTTAGAATCATAATTAGGAAAGACCAAAGATTGGTAATGCGCAGATATCAACTTTAAAAAAGGTTTTTAAATTTTTCCTTTTGAGTATTTTCCTTCGCTTGTTGAATTTATTTATTTATAAGTGGCCATAGTTATGTAAAATAAATGTTCATACAAATAGAATCATTGGATTAGCTTGATTGTGTTGAATTGCTGAATATTAATAATCTTGTTTTAATTTAAAGGTGGGATGCTCTTCTTACCTCAACGCTATTTCTAATGTTAACAAAACCACATATATGACTTTTTATGAAAAGATTATTTAAAATATATCACATTAAATAAACAGGTTACGTTATATCCATCAACGATCTGTCAATTAGAGGGACAAAAGGATAGATAATTAGTAGATCATATGAGAATGATAAAATTGATGATCATTTAACTATGAGGAAATAACAAAATAACTGTACAATCTGATACTTTTGATGACAGAACAAAGTTAAGACTATAGTATTTGATAAGTTTTAATAAGTTTTAAAACTATTAAATGATAATAGATTAATTTGTGTTTTCCAACCTAGAACATGTTTGATATCTGGTGTGCAGATAACTGTCTATGACCTGCACTCGTCTTGCATCTTCAGAACCGAGTTGAATCCTGGCTTCAACAAGGTGACTTACTAACTAGTCAACAAGGTGACCTTAACAAGCTAGCAACAAGGTGACTTACAAGCTATCAACAAGTGACATACAAGCTAGTCCAACAAGGTACTTACAAGCTAGTCCAACAAGTGACTTACAAGCTAATAAACAAGGGACGTTACAAGCTAGGCCAACAGGGACTTACAAGCTAGTCAACAAGGGACTTACAGCTAGCAATAACATGGTCAATTTTGTTTCCAAACGTAACTCTCTTACGACCCAAGTATTTTATTTTCCTGTTTAATTTCCAACTACCTCCGCCAAGATAACACAATAACAGTATTATTTGTGCTCATACCACTCTTACTACAAAGGTTAATTTAATACTGAGAATCGTTACAGGTCAAGATAGTTTACCCATTATATTTAAAGCTATGTAACGGGGACCCACGTACCTGGAGGGCACAGGCCGTTACACATAAACGGAAGTGTGAACCACGATTATTTTATGATAACATTGGTAGCTGCTGACCAAACACAATGAAAATGCCCCGAATATTCAAGGTTTTGATTTCTAAAATACCACATACATCCACAACTCGATTAATGTATATTCTAAATTAATTATAACTAAACAAGTAATTAATAAAATAAAAAAGAGCCTTAATCAAGTCTGTAACTTTATTAAACTATTAGAGCACACAAAGATGTAAGTAAATTGGAAAACAAATTAAAACTATAAAACACCTAATAACTACTCAATATATATAAAAACAGTCACAAAATGTACATTAAACCACAGTAGTTCACGAATAAAAACAAATGGTCACTTGTCCCAACAAACGATACCCGGGACAACGGCGGTGACCCCATACACAAACGTCGGACAGCCTGACAACCACCCACAATGCGCCCGACAGCTCCTGTCACTCAGTTCACACACTTGACACCCGGTACCACAGCTCGCACGGAGCTACAACCTATAGACAAGAACATAATATTAGGACATTAGTGTAAATATAAAAGTGTGTACTTTTTAATTTGATGTTTAGCCCTTTTATTTGTTCCTATTCTTTCATGCCATCCCTGTAATAATAAATCTAAAATATAAGTTCATATTGAGAGCGAATACTTTGACGTAGCGCCTTGCATTTAAAAAATAATGGAGCCTACAGCTTTTAGAACACATTTGGCCTATTGACGATGTTTGGTGAAGTCAAATATTCGGTTAATATATGTATTTTCAATCGTTTATAAATCTTAACAACTCAAACTAAAATGGGTTTTGTTAGTTGTTGAAGGTTTTATTTGTAAAAACTTAGTCTTAATAATTTCACTATTATATCATATGTTACGTCCCTTATTACATACTTGATAATAATATTTAAGCATGCTTGTGCAATACATTTTATTTCTTACACAGTGAATTTAAAAGTGAGGCCCAAAATCCACGAGAAACATCTAAAGAAATACTTATCGAAAAAAACTCATTTTTCTGTCAAATAAATGATAATTGTATATTTTTAATTGTTTTAATTTTCTTCTATGAATAGATAGTAGATATTATAAGAAAATTGAACTTTCTCCTAGTTGAATAAAAAGAAAATAGAGTAACTTATAAACTATTTGCTCCTTTAAGTTACTAAAAATACATTAACGTTATATTTGTATAGTACTTCTATAGTTTTGAGAAAATGTACTGCCCTTCATCCAAAGGTTCCCACCCCTGACTACACATGATAAAACACTAAATCAAATATTTAATAATCACAGACTTTGGTGTCTGACCTTGCACGATAACTAGGACCTTGATCATGTTAAATAATGATAGTAAGCTTTCACCGATATCTGACCTTTCAGTGGAAACGAAGCGATGTGGAAAAAAAGTCTGTATCTCAATAACTACGTTGCCTCGATGCCTAGTGCTGGCGATAACATTAATTTTGCAAACAGTCTTATTTATCAATAGGAATAGCTACATTTTTGTCAAGATTTTGTTTCATGCCCTTTTCCTGGATACGTTTTCACCCAGAAAGTATTTTATTTTTATCTCTTTCGGTGATGTTGGCCTGGTACAACAAATTTTCCACTCCCAATAGGCTATTAATTCTCTATTATTGATATTAATAAATTATTTTTAGTTCCTTAATAAATGCAATTATAAAGTATTAAAAAAACTGCTTCTGTACCGCCCCCCCCTTTTATATTTTGCCTAATGTGCCACTCTCGCAGTAGAGGTTTCGAGTCTCATCGGTGTACTGAGGGTTCCCTCCCTTACCCAAACAATCGTCCCACTCTCCCTCCACAAAAAAGCTGTTACACTCCTCTCAAATAAAATTTCATCATTCCTAAAACCATCATAGTAATTATTACATAAGCAGATAATATTACAAGTAGTTAAGACGCTTGCTAAAATGATAATTCAAATAAACATACAGTATTATAAACAGTTGCTCCTTTATAACATTACATTTTAATCAACGCCCTAGAAACTTCTTATTAATAATGAGCCTCCTTGCAAACATTTTTTAACTCTATAAACTTTCGTGTTAATTCTTTATACGCCAATTAACACTCTACCAAATAATGGTTAGTTTCGCACTGAATGTCCCTTGAAATGTGCTTACCCATTCATATAAGCGTCCCTGTTTAGTACCTAATTTATTAAAATTGGTACGTCATTTTAATACATTATTTTCCAAAATGAACGTCCATGAAAACATGTGCTCTAAATCGAAACTTTTTTAAAAACAGTGACCGATCTAGATTATTCTTCCTTCAAACAGAGTGGTAGTGTGCTCTAAATAAAACTTCCTTTAAGCAATGTGCTCTAAATTTAACGTCCTTCAAAATAATATGCTCCAATATTTAAAAAACCCTTTCAAACCATTGCCTCTAAACTTAACGACCTTAAAAATAGTCTATCCAAATTTAATGTATTTTGCAAACGTGTCTATAAAATAAAACGTAGTTCTGAAAATATTGTTCCGAATTGAGCCTCCCTGAAAATCTGTGTGTTTCTAGAATTTAACCGCTTGAAAAAGTAAATCTCCAAATTAAGTCCCTTTAAAATAGTGTGGACCAAATTCAACAACATTTTAAATAGTTTGATCCCAAAATTAACGCCCTTGAAATATTCATTCCATCAGAGAGCGAACCACTATAAAGAACTACTTCATCTTTATAGTGTTCGCTTCCTGATTTATCAATAAACTATTTTAGATCATAATCAATGACCTGTAAACAGTTTTTTTTTCCTTGACTAACGTCCTTATATATTGTTAAGTCCCTAAGATCATTCTTGTAAATCGTTTTTTATCCTCTGTTTTTCTAACCAACATGTCCAACTCAATCCCATATCGTCGCTGATGCGATTCACGCCCACCTCCTACAGCAGCCTCATAGAGGACCCAGGATCCTTCTTCTCAGATTTTCGGGGACTGACCCACCTTCACTGCCGACGACCGTCTAAACAAGCGTTCAATCCTGCGGAGCCGACTTCTCTCAAACACATCTGCAGACACGCACGGGTTTGTCAGGACTTAGGATGGAAACAATTAAAAACGTCCGCTAAATGTTTTGGTTATGTTTCCAGAAAATTTACAGAGGAAGAAGATAAACACCTCACTCTCTTTAATAGAACTGAATGTACTGTACACTTTGCTGAAATTTTCGAGCTGTCGTACTGACACAATTGTAAGAGAGAAGAAAATTTCGGTATCTCGCCCTCTTTACACACATACAAGGCCATGTGGCCTTTTGGCAATCGTTCGCTACTCTTATTTATTATAAATAGATACATTAATGTATGACTAATTAATTTAAATAAAATGTGTTGAATAAATAGTTTGAAAAGCATAACAAGCTCATCAAGCTCTTCAATTAACTCACGAAAACCTTGATCTTAGTGGGTGCAAGAGTATGACCGACCTAATAGGTACACTATCGTCAACCATAATTTCATAGGGGATACATCCATTACCTAATCGGGTAGTAATCACATCAAAAACTTAATTATCCCTTACCGCATCCTCACTGCTGTTTACAAGATGGAACGCCACAACACAGTAGCAGAATGACAGAACTCAATTTTAGTATTAGGGGAGAGTTTGAAATGTTAACCTCTGCAAACCAGAATTAAATACGCGCCCGTTTCCCACAAAAAATCATTCCCTAAGGTAGTGTCAAATGAGAACGGAATACAAAATAAATTTTCATTTCCTATGAAAACCCATGATCTAATGGCTAAACATACCTTTACTGTGCTAACAATAAAATTACCATTCCCCACAGTAAATGTTTACGATCTAACCTTTTCGATGCCGACGTTACAAAAGGCCTTTACTTAAATTAATCCAAGATTCGGTATTGACAAAAGATCCATGGAACCAGTGTCCAGCTGAGCGCAAAAACCGGGTTTGACCCATAGTAACCTTACCAAGGGGAGATGGATTACATCGTTTATTACACATACCGGCGCGCGGGGCCCTATTCACTACCACGCGTCAACACGTTTCGACTGACAATCGCGTTGCAAGTGTCCTAACTGGTGACAAACGAAAGCATCTAACGCGTGACACGCCCACAACGTATTTCGGACCTAATAGCATTTAAGTTTGCCTTCGGGGTAGGGGGGGTGCAGAAGGAGTCATACATTGATGCAATTATTCACTACACTCGGGCGATGGGTTTATCCAAATATTCTTTCTACACTAGTAGGATAACCTCATTTTAGAATGCCAACAAATATAGACAGTGCAAAGTGGTCGCTTGTGAAAACACAAATGCCTCCTAGTTTAAAATGGGAAGTACGTTTCTCAATAATAACCTCCACGCCTTCTCCCCCAGCCAGATTTGTGTTAAAAATTCTCTGCGGCTCAGAAATAGCTAGGATAATAACTAAATTGGATCTTGGGGACGTTGAAAGCGCCGTTCATGTTGCATACATAGTCATTATTTCTTCTCTCTTTCCTGAGACTAAAGACTCTAAAATACACTTCTCGCTACGAGCCCCCAACTGAACACATTGTACATATTCAAGAACTAAATGAGCTTAAAAAAAAAAAAAAAACCGTGGCGTTCCCCATACAAATAATGAAACTTCCTAACTTACAATCTAATTTTGAAACTCTATTTGCGTCTAACAAAATGTAAACAATACAACAAGATTACCCGTCACAGACTGGCAATAATTTAATACTAACACTGCAATTTTACTCAGTGTTTTTTGAGGGGTAGTAATCAGGATGACTTCTAACTTGTATCAATGGGGGGTCTAATGCTTCACTGACCTCGCTCTAACTTTTACAATATGACTAACACGGATCACTATTCCCAGAGAAGGATGCTAACATGTGGCTAATATAAAAAATATCAGAGCGTCCGAACTTAAACAGATATTTTCTGATACAGACGACCAAAACTCCTCCCTAGCAATCAGGGGGAACGAAATGCTCTCGCCTTGAGCTCCGCGAAGATCCACGGAATGAGTCCTGTAGACCATTTGCTGCAGGCCAAGCTCCAGGTGCGGTGAGCCATGGCGATGATTGAAACAAAAACAAAAAGTTAAACAGCAATATTAGGTTGATACTCAACCCAAGCGCTCACTCAATAGCAGAGTGGCGCAGAATTTGAACCCTAATTTATACCCTAACAGCCTAACTTAGAGGTCTCAAATACAAAAATAATATAATATCACAAAATGAAAGAGTGTGCTAGTGAGTGAAAAATATCAAAAAAGCTGGCTAAACATAAACAATACCAAACACAACGCAATTAGGAACTATTGCTGACATCCGTCCCCACGTCACCTCAGCAATATATAACCATAAACAAGAAAGCAACTATAACCTCGATTCGATTATCACACAACACTTTAGGTACATAGTATATCTAGGATGAACGTAAAAAGGGATTAAGTACAAATATTATCTCAGAGTTGTTTATTAAATATTCAAAAAAACTACTAGACACTAACAATTATTTGAATAAATAATCTCCCAAAAAATTAGGTATACAATATTTTCTGAGCAATCTTAGTAACATGTCATCATACTGAAATGGTGCAAACGTATAAGTGATTACATCACTAATCACTCAAACAAAAATAGAATTTAGCAAAAACATACCTCCAATGACACCTCAAATTTAACCCTCAACTAATTGCCACATGTTTCCACTGATGGCGTCTGGTACTTTAAGTCACATTTGAACATTTTGAAGATTCAAACATTAATAAACTACTCTATAACTGCAATCTACAAAACTCATTAAATTTTCGATATGATAAAAGATAAACCATAAGTCACCCAAGGAATGTAATATTATAAACATCCATTTCTATATAACTTCCTAGTTAGAGTGCACAAGCCTAAGTAACGTTATACACGATAAGCAAATTTAGTACTTTAAAAATATTGTCATCACCAGATTATACTACTTTTGAAACTCCAAAGCTTAAGCCCATTAATACTTGACATAAAACTCAAGCGCAAAGTTTCAAAGTTTAAGTCCATTAATATTTGAAATAAATATAAAGCAAAAGTATATTATTATAAACGTTATCATTAATATTTGAATTTTTGGTTAAAGTTCAAAGTTAAATCCATTATTATATGACATAAATACTATTCAAAGTTCCAAATTTTAAGTCCTAAATATTGAAATAATTACCTAAGTGCCAAAGAAATTTTAGAAAAATAAAAGATTACGCCAAAAAGGAATTTTTCTTACATTATTAATTTCCGAAGACTTCGAATTTGCTCAAGCGATTACCAAAATCCAGTCCCAGAGAGGACTTCACTCACAACGATCACTCTTTTAAATACGGATAACACAGTCCCCAGGAACCCACAGAACGTTGGAGGGATAGACCGGGGGGTCAACACCAATAAATTGAGGGGGTTACCCAAAGAACATAAACCAGGAGGTGGATGTTCTATGAGCTTCTAAACTGCAGTGGAAGCGGAACTTTGGTACTAGCGAAGAGTTCTTCTTCCAACTGAAGATCTTTGGTTCGGGGGAGTCGTTTGGCTGAGCGTTTGAATAGAGCGGCCCACCATGTATAACGTGGGACATCTTGTTCAGAAGTGTGTGTTTCGATGGCCTTCGTGTGTGTATCGAGCCAAGCAGATGTGTCATTCAATTGGATAAGTCTGTTTGTATTTGGTTTGTTGTGTTAGCTTAGTGGCGTAATGCTACAAATGACATAATAGGAGAGAAATAGAAGACAACCTTGGAGGAACGTGCAGATATAGCGAATTACCTCAGCTGAACTGTTAAGGAATTCCACATTTTCGACCAAGACCGAATAAGAGGACGGTCTTCCGACGAAGACAACTTTGAGGAAGAACCAAGCTAGGAAATTCTTATCAACGTTACAAGCCCTTTTAAAATCCTGGAAGTCCTGAGTAAAGTACAGTAATAATCGAACTTCCTTATCGCAAAATGGTAGTTTAACGTAGAACGGCTTAACGCTTGTGTCTGTGAATCAAGCCCAGATTCTGTTTAACAATCGAAAGTAAGACCATGAGGAGAACAAGGAAGACACCCATCAGCCAGGAGTATATGGAAACAGGAAGATGTCTAGTCCTTCGTGCCCCACCGCCGACATCACAAACAAATGAGTGAAAATCACCCGCGAGACCGCATTCAAATTCTTTCACTGAACCTCTCTGAGAGAAAGGAAATATGGGCCCCCCCCCCCAAACGCACACACACACACACACACAACACACATATTTTCTCGAGCAAACAAGTGCTTAAAAAATTTTTACAAAATATATTTTCTGTAATTTGTCCATATTGTTTGTTATATCATTTGTTGCTGTTTTGTATTGTGTACGTTTAACTATTTTTTCTAAGAGGTTGAATAATTATAGTACTTTTGGGGTTTTAGGAATGTTGATTCAAAACCAAACAGAACCGTTTTCAAACCCACAAGATTCAGGGAATTTGAATACATAATGCAGGTAATTTGCAATTAATTGTTTAATGTACCATTGATAATCAGGAAAGAATTTTTTGAGACATATGAAATCCATACTATTCCAGCAGTTTGGAATAAGACGTGGAACTTATATAAACAAAACATGGTGACACTCTAGTTGAAAAAAATCCTACAGTTTGAATTAGAAAAAAAAATCTTTAAGCATCAATGATCTAAGTCATATTTATAAGATTTTAAAACAGAAAAGCTTTTCTCTGATTACTGATGTGGCAAACTTTTTGATTTAATTTATTCATTTGTGATTTTCTTGAGAATGTAAGTCTTAGATGATAATATCAAGAAGCTTGACGCCAAATGTCCACAAGCTGCTGTCGTTAAACTTGTTCTTACAATCTTTAAACGTCATTCACGTCCTTCTGCTGATAAACTTGTGACTAAGTAATGGTACAGCATGTATGTTTAGGTTGAAAGATGTAATAACTTTCCCATCTAAGTTAATAGTATAAGTGTATGTCCTAGCATGAACACTAAAATTTCTCTTAAACAATTTCAGATGTATTTTAAGTATGAAAATATATTATAGACCAGGGCCCAAAAGTTGATGACATTGCAACATTTTTTTGTGAAGTCGACCAGCAAAGCTAACCTATAAATATCAACACCATTTTTATGACACTCTGATAACGATACATTTCTTTTAATGTACATTTCTTTCAAATTTCATGGGTTTTTTACAGTTTTAGTATTTTTAAGCGTTTATACAAATTTTTTGGGCTTGATTTTATCGTTTTTACTCTTATCTCTAAAACCATTTTATATAATCTCTAGAATTATTCATAAAAATAGTAACTCACAATTGGTAATGCACATATTACACACTAAATACAATATTTTATTTCTTTAAAAAAGCATTAATTTTCTCTGTAATTATTAATAAGGATGGACGTGAAACAATGATGTAGCCTAATTTTTCTGACAGAGCATACTAAATACAAAAGAAATTAGAAAAAGTACATATATTATTAGAATTCTATATATTGTTTTATATTTAAACGGAAAACCCCATTGCTGGACAACTGGCTAGCTGTATTTTAGGAATGTAAGCTTTGTTTACCTAGTGGTACAGTCAACACAATTGTTTTAGAATGTGGGGCTGTTAGTTGAGGAATTCAGTTTATTTAGTTAGATCAGTGTCAGTTTTACATTGTATCTCTCAAGCTGGTTGAAACAATACTACAGTGATTTTAAAACATGGACCATCGGCCGCGCAGGCAGGGGTGAAAAGAGATGAGGAGGATACTCCCCTAGCAGTGACAACGTTCACTTAATATCCTTGAAAAGGTCCGCGCATGTCACAATTTTTTTGGCCACTGCGTAGGGCCCCCAAGAAGTTTAATTTTAAATCTGCTATAATAACTTTCATATATTTGTAAATTTTTTTCTAATTGACAGGATCCGAAAATCAAACCATCTTACACAGTTAGTTAACGATTTAGGTGAAACGTTTTTCCCACTATGGGATGGTATTAATTTGTAAATTGTGCAAGTCAACATTTCAGCAAAAAAAGGTTCTCACCCCCCCCCCTCCACTACTCAGTTCATATTGGTCTTGAGAAATACAAGAGTGCTTTAAAATGGGGCAGCAACAAAACATAGTTAATTAAAAGATTGCTGTTCCAAATCGTTTCAACCTCTTAAACAAAATCATCTCATATTATATTAAAGAGTTGTGCGAAGTATTGTAGTCAGCTAATATTCCAACCGGAAAAGTAAATCAGTCTAAATTCACGATTATTTTAGAAAAACAAACGAATAATTCTATACCCCGATAATTATACCTCTGGCGTAAAAGCTACTGAGTTAGCTATGAGAAAACAGCTATATAAAATACAAATCAGAAGTGTGGAAAGAAAATCTGGGTATCAATTGATGAGACAATAAATGAGAAGGCACTATGGTGTAACATCAGTTATTGGAACTCATGAACTGAAACTAAGTCAAACATTTCTCCCTAATACAGAAATCATGATAGAGCCAACCAGTCCACAATCAGCAAATTTGTTTTGATAAAATCCACATGTTTCTGCCTTGGCCTGAAAGTAATTAACCACGATGATGTTCTTTTTGTAAGCTGATGCTGCCACCGTAGAATGATAAAGCAGCAACTGAATTAAAGCATTAAATTCAAAAATTATACACGTTTACATGTGCCCCTCATGCATCATCTAGTTGCGGAAGAGGTGAGAAAGAACTTGGAAATGTTGACCAACTAGTGTCAAACCGTTAAAAAAAATTCTGAAAGCGCCCATCTAGAGTACTTGAATTTCCAAGATGGGGCACCTGATTTACCCTTACCACCCAGCCAATAATAACACATGGTGCACATGCTTCATGCGTGGTTCTCATTAATTGTGACCATATTTTGTTTTTGAAAACATTCCGTGAACTGATTTTGACAATGAAGAGGCCGTATCTACAAGATTGCAAATATGATATCATATCACAATATTTTTAGGAAACTATGGTGTATACCAAATCTAAATTTCAATAGTTTTGACCGTAACCATAACAACATAAGAAAAGAAAGGGTGTCATTGTCCCCTACCTAATTCTCTTATCACAACACTACAAGATAACCTCAAGAGAGCGTTCAGGCAAAATTGGAGAAGCATGTTTGCAAAACTTCAGAATGTGATGATAAAGAATTCGGGATTCAAAAGAGTGTAGGAAAAATTTCTGACATAATCAGCGCTCAAAGGTGACATTTTATAAGACATTCAATATGCTCCAATAACATCCCTGGATGTTAGACGCAGCTTATCGAGGTACAAAAACCTCTTGCTGATAATTCGCCGATCATTCACACCTGATAATCTAAGATGATCTTAGTGTGTATTTTCAATGCAGAATTAAAATAAATCTCAGTGTTCTTTCACTCTATATCAATCTCCACATCACACAAATGTCTGCCTCATTGTATCATATTTTTTAGTGGGCAGATTGGTTTATATCACATTTATTAATTTAATTTCTCCTTTTGCAGGATTTCCCATTACATAATCGAACAAAATAATAATTAATAATTGATTTTAAATGTAATTATTAAAATTTAAAGCTACTTCATTATTTTTTTTAGATACAAAATATGTTTTTAAGTTGCAATCTTTTATTTTTAAGGCATTTTTTCTTATTTTTGAGAAGAGCATTAATACACCATTTTAAGTGTTTTACTATTTTTAAGGGCATAAACTGACTTCCGGTCCCTGTTTATGACAATATAAAACTTCTTATTAAAATAATTATTTGCCCGAAAAATTTCCTCTCCTCCCCTAAATTCTGATGGCGCAACATTGTGCAATATCCCCCCCCTGTGGGCACCCCTGGTTTCTCTTCTGGTCTTAAAACAAACACCAAAAAAGGTTTGTTTTCAAAGAGCTACAAACGCTAAAATGAAATTTTTTCTTGGCGTTTAATTTTCGGTTTCACTCTACATTCCTCTAAATATAACCTTCCTCATCCCTAACCCGTAACGTTATATAACCGAAGCGTATGAACCGAGTATATATTATACTCCACGTAATATACAAAAAAAACTTGTTATAGTTTTAATAAAACTGCGTAGTAGTAAGTAATTGTATGTTTTTACTGGCAATAGGGTTACAAGTAACTTCCACTATTAGTTATTGGTTAGTAAATAAGCATAATTGAAAGATTCTATTTGATGTCCAGTTTTCCCCCAGTTCGTGCACACTCGCATGTACTTTGGGTTCCAACAGTTGCGGACTCGCAAGGTTTCCTCTGTCGGAAGAGCAAATAACGAGCTCTGCTGGAACTTTAACAACCCTAAAAACCAACATGGCGGCCAACACCCCTACGCCAGAGTAAAACCCGCCAAGTACGCTGGATGTAGCTACCTACCACTAGGGACTGATTTAACAACACACGAAACAATTCAACGATTGAATTTGACAACTCTTTGTGAGCAGGGACAATATCTGGACCAATAATTGCTGATTTAAAGAATGGCCCAGGCCGTAAAATCAGAGGTGGCAATTTGGTAAAAAAACAAACTCACCTATTGATATTGAAAAAGTTTAACATCTCTTTGTTACCTAGGCGGACATTCATTTGAATCACCAGAGATACCATTTTTGAGAAAAGTTTAAATATTTTCACACATTTCCTCACAATGTTCCAGTAGTTAAAAAAACGTAGATTTAATTTACTACTCAAAATCTTTTCCGGTACGCCACTTTTCTAATTTTGCCGACCGTTAATTTGACTATTTTGATGTTCACAAAAACTTAAATTTCTTGTAGCTAACTATTTAGAACGTGCAAAGAACTATTCTTGTGCTCTTGATGTGACTACATTTAATGCAATTGTGAGTATTTGTCTAAATATAACAAATGGCTGAAACTTACCTGATATCAGCATAAGTTTTGTTTAAAAATTACCCTTTTATTAAAAGCCATTGAAGGTATAAGAGATTGATCTAATCTTCAAATTTCACCACATTATTCCTTACAAAGTCTTGGATTTGAATTACAGCAGAATTAGAATTCCTCCTCTTATTTTATTAAGCTAAACATGGCCATTCATTCATTTCTACATTACTCGGGCCATCAATATTCAGGTGGAGAACTGAAAAAATTGAAGCTAAAAGGAGGGTAAAGTATTTTATAACAGCTACTTGTGATAAAATTTTGGAGTTTTTTGATTTGTCCAGGTTTTTTTGCTGTACACATTGAATACCAAGACAAAAAATTTCCTAAATTAAATTGTGCTCACCCTAAAAATTGACTATCCTTTGCCAAGATAGGCACTGTAAAGCTGTGATAGTATCATTACAAATTTGATCAATGATCTGTGGCTCCTTCTATAGGCTTAGTAAGCTCCAAAAGTGAGTTTTTCCAATCAACCTGATATGAAAACCATAATGCCTCAATGATTCTGAAAGATATTCTTGGACCTGAGGCTTGAAGAAATTCACATACAGTCTTCTTTCAAAACTGATATTTCAATCCAGCAAGTGACCACTGTCCATATAAATAAGATTTTTTTTATGTAAACACCACATTTAAAGTCCGAATAGTCGATAAACAGATTGTGTCGTCGCTATTTAGAGATCTTCATATTCATGAATGCAGAGGTTCCTAACATCTTATTTGGATTTGCTGAAGGTAAAAATCTGTGCTTTTTCTCTGTTTTAGAATACTGAGATTTGCATTTACAATCTAAATTTTAAACACTTCCTCATTTACTTTTACTTCTTCTGTTAAACAAAAATGTTATATATACCATTGTATGTTTTTCCAACAGAAATAATATACAAAACCTTTGATGACAACAGATTGTATAGGTTCTTTACAACTTGATTTTGTGGCTTCTCTCTTTATAGTATCTCCACTCCATCACAGCATTTATTTAACAAGAAAAAAGAAAAAACATTTCCACTCACATCTATGTCAAAATCAAACTTGTGATGGAACATGTTGATGAATTCTATCTGTCTGATCTAACTACAGCTCCATCGCTGAAATAAAAAAAAATCATTACCCATGAAAACTTCTTTGAGTGACTGAAACGTATGAAGTTCCAGGGTGTGTTCAAGGTGGACACTTTGATAAAAAACACTAACCTCTTAAAAACAATCGCTGATGAATTAATAAACAAAGGAGAAAAGAACCCATGTAGCTTACACCCAATTAAACTTTGAATTTCATCCCGTATAACAAAGGAATATTTTCAGCTACATCTAATAAACTCCCCCTAAATTTTCGTCAGGTTTATTTAGCGATTTTTGAAAACCAAATAATATGTTTTGGAAACAATGATTTGAGCCACTGCAGCGCACACCGCGAACCAAGTGTGTGGCCAGAACATGTAAAACCTGCAGAATAAAGTTCTAGAGAGGTATACCTATTAGCTTTTACCAACTCTCAACGGTAAACCAATAGCAAGTCCAAAAACTACTTAGCCTAAATCTAACTTAGCCTTACCTAATCTGGCCTAACCTTACCTAACATATTCGAAATTAACAATGCTTGGCAGTAAAACAAAAATAGCTAGCTAAATATACATTTAGTTAATATAAAATAATAATTTTGATTACTTTTACCAAGTACGATTTCGAGTGAAAATGCAAGACTACTATAATCGAAATATTTAAAGTACATACATATATAATTTGTACACATGTATGATTTGAGTGTGTAGCGTTCAGACCCACACCCCCCTGTGTCCCACTACGGGAAACCTTACCTGTCTTCGCTAGTTAGTGCAGTGCTCTTCCTGATCTGACACATACCAGACCCCAAATAGAACGACTCATCGCCATGCAATGGGGGCAGATCATCACACACACACGTTGCCCAAGCGGCGGGACCACTCAGAAGCGAGTAATTATCATATAAGCCAGAAACACAATAATTCATAATGACACTCTTCATTATAATAACTTAATACCCATTATGGCCTCAATTGTAATACATTTGTTTTAATTTTGCTCAATCTAACTTTCTTCTGCCTGATTTTTATAAAACGAAAAAACGCAGAGAAAATCAAATGATACCATTCATTCAAATACATTTTAACATTTTCCCTAAGGCTTCGTTAAATTGAGGCGCTTTGGCCATATCCACACTCAAACATCATTTTACCATTTTAAAGCAACACATAGGTTAAAAAATAGTGATAGAATATAACAATTTCATAAAGAGTTGCTATAAAGTTTTTAGTGTAAATACTTAAAATTAAATTATAGAAATCAAATAAATAATTAAAAATTATAAAAGCAATTTTTGTATTTGTTAAAAAAAAAACCTATCACCCCATTTTTCCTTTAAACGATCTAATGTATTTTAAATAAGGACCTTTGGATAATTGACCCTTTTAATTTTGTAATTCCGTAGAGAGAATTTTAACGCAACCACATTAAAATATTCTAAGATTGCTATAATTAAAGTCGGTAATTATATCCAAAGAACGTGAATCATAGTTCAAGGCTGTGTTACAAGATATATCACTAAACTGACATTGCGTACTAGTCCCCCCCCCCCCCCCCCCCCCCTCCCCCCCCCCCCCCCCCCCCCCCCCCCCACCCCCTGAAGCGCCTGGAGCGGTTTAACTTGCCCCCTCCCCCCACCCTATATGTTTCATATCCAAAACATTAAACTTAACCACAACACATATAAATTTCAGTAAACCTAACAGATAAAAACTGACTTTAAAAGTAGCCTATGTTGGTGGTTGCCTATTATTCTTTTCCATAGAAAAGAAATTTAAAATTTATTTTCTTTTTGTGCATGGAGTTTTATATTTAAGAAAATTATTGTTATAAATTAGGAAAATGCAAATCATGCTATATATTTTTACTTTAACACAATATGAACAACTATAAGTTTTGGACTTTGGAACTCAATAAAACAGAGTATCTCTAATATAATAACTTTTGTCATTTATTGTTTGAATGTGATCGCACATAGAAAAAAATCATAAACTAAACTAACGAACACTTTATGCACCAACGACATATAAGTATTTATTAAAGAAAGATTGATTCATTTAACGTTTTTTGGTCCTTACTTTTATTTGTCATAGTAGGACAGTAAATTTGGAAACACATCACAAATTTAAAAGTGAAATGTGTTTAACAAATGTCGTTATGTACCAACCAAAAGCCTGCTAAAATAAAAATAAAAATTTTGTAAAGACAAAATTTTGTAATTCGTGAAAAATTTCTCACAATCATTGTGAGGAACTCAAATACTGCATATAAAATTTTCCTTTCGTGATTTGGCACTATGCAAATTGTGAATGGTTCTCCTAATCTTATATTTCTTGCTCCTGCTCCTCGATGAATCGTTTAAGAACTCAGACGCTCCTCGACATGTGCTACGAAAGAGCTTTTGATAATTTTTCAGTTTTTGAAAAGATCTCTCAGCATTGTCAAAAAGATGAGCACGCACTCCACACATCCGAAAGCTGGCGTCGAAACTGAGCACGCAACAATCACAGTAATTGGCAAGTCATCTAATAACTTTTTAAGTTTCTTTCAATCTGTAGCTTAAAAACAAGTAAGTCTTACAACTGTTTCCTAAGTTAGGAGAATCATCTGGTACTTAAGTAATAAGAGGCTCCACGAGTCTAAATTTCTTTGTCACCGATCAGTCAAAAAGAATGTTCAACATTTGAACACGCAAATCTCAGTTTATTGACACAAACGCTCCGTTAGTTTGCGTATTTATGAGATCCGCGACGATTGAATACCTCAACCTGAAAACGTTTATTCTGTGTCCCATGATGTATCATCTGCTGTAACTTCTCGAACATCCTTTTTTTTCTTCTTATCTTGAGTCCAGTGAATATCGGGCGCAAACTTTCCCATTTCAAACAAAGCTGATTGCATCACTTTTAATGTTTCTCAGTTACTTCTTAGGTTGGCGAATTATTTTAGGTTTTAACAGCATCTCTTGTTGCATTTCTAAAGTCCTCCTCGTGCTTTGCATTCTTGTATACAAGTCCATTTTTCAAGCTAAACAATTTCTAACACTATCAAATTACCGTTTAAACTGTTTCGAAGTATTTCAAAAGACATTTGCTTAAATAAAAAAAAAAAAAAAAAAAAAAATAAAAAAAAAAAAAAAAAAAAAAAAAAAAAAAAAAATTATAAAAAAAAAAAAAAAAAAAAAAAAAAAGATTAACTTCATCCTTGATACTGCTCCTCTAAGTAATGACAGTTAATTACTTTCATTATTTCGAAAGAATCCACAACAAGGCGTCTATGTCTTTGTTTCCTTGAACGGCACAAAAAGCTTTGTTTAAAATGTTTTTTTCATGGTTGAATTAGTCAACAAAAGACCTATCTGATACGGCCATAAAAGAAAACATACAAATTTGCACATTGAAAAAAAAGGTTCCTGATATTCTGAATACTGTTAACCGAATCGTTTGACGACCAGATGAATGCGTGTGCACTAACAGTGTACATACTGGCTGCGGGATATTAACTTTCTAATCCGGCTTGAGAGGCCGAATAACGATCCCGCTCAATTTGCGGCCCCGTCATAACCCTTGGCCCCCGTACTTTAGAAATGTCAGAGACTCTTTCAATTACTTTAACACAACGATTTCCAAATATTTGATTTTTGGGCTTCACCTTCTGTAAACCCACCAAATGCTTCTTCACTACCAACTCTACCTGCCTTTCTTATTACAGTTTTTATTTTGACAATAAAACGAAACACTGTACTTAATGATCTGTTTTGATATGTCCTTAGAGTGTGTATAAAAAATAAGAAACTTAGGGACTTTTTCTCCATCTTCTTTTATTTCATTGGCAATAAATTAATAATTTCATTTGTATCAGAGACTGAGTAATAGTACTACCTTTAGGCAAATTAAATAAGTCTGCCAATAACTTGTCATATTTTTTGCTAACATAAAGTCTTATTTCAAGGAGTATTCCTTAGACAAATTTAGCGTCACCTGACTAACCTCTGCTTTCTCAATGGCAAGTCATTTAGCTTAAAGTGTTGAATACTTCCACAACGTCTCCTTAAGACTTCCTCCAATATCCTGTAGATCTTTGGATCTCTTCAAGCATTTTCACTATCAACAGTCATCGCCATTAACCTGCCAGCGGTAAGTGAACCCACATGCAATTAGCATGTTTTTGAGAGGCTTCTCATGGTCCTTAATGTTTCGCCCTAAATTTGCCAATCAGACTACCTTTCGAAAAACCCACTCTCCTGTGACATATTTAAATACCAGCAAGGCTAGACAATAGCAAACATTTAAAACCTTTGAGTAGCATAACCAATTACGTTTATTAAAAATGGTTATCTTTCTTTTTTTGGAAAATACCATTTCTCGGCAAAACCTCTGTCTTTATTTCTCCCCATCTGTAATCTTATGGAAACGACCTTTTGGCTGGTGGGGCCAAAGTTTTAATTATTTGCTTTTTCCTCGGGCTTAAGTTCCCTTCAAAATTACACTTGTCAAACAGAACAATAATAACAAAATCCTTCACCAACCTGTTTTTCTAAAAACTCTGCTCTCAAATCCTCATTTTTTCAGCTTCCAAAATAATCAAGATATTTGTACAAGATCTGCTCAGATTCATTTTCCTTAAGGCTTACTTCACCTTCAAGTTTTTTAGAACATATCTTTTTCAGATCGTTAGTAGGTTGCTTCCGATTCCCTTACACTAAAGCTGACAATCTTATCTTTTGAACTGCAATAGGTTCTTGTGAACAGCAACTGGTTCTGCGTAACTGGAAAGTTTGTCGAAAAGAAATGAACAACTTTCCTCACTTCTAAGTCAATTTCTGTATGTCATCCTTTTACTTTTCCTTTTCCGATGACTCCCCACCACTTAGTTTTTTTGACATTTTAGAAACAATGAAAAAAAAGGGTGTGTGTACTTATGTACGCGCGTGAGAAGTTAGACTCCTTTGGCATCATTAAATAATTTGTATATTCTTTATATGTAAATATTAAATAACCGAATAATAAACAATCAAAAAAATATTTAACAAAAATAATTTTAATAATATTTTATATTAATTATGTTAAATGTTACATATTTTTAATTTATAATCAATAAAATAATACAACACAAATTAACCTCAATTATATTGAGCACTTGAAAAAAATACTATAAGCACAATTTTTTTCACTAATATTTACGAATAGTAAATAATATTAATCAAAATATCAATTAAAAATCACTACTGACTTATAATTTAATTATCACCATATAATAATACAACTTGTAATTACAACTAAACACGTGTTATGAAAGTAAAACTAAGAAACATGTGGATAAATATTATATATATGAAAACAGTGAACAGAGGCAGACGAGCGTACCATAAAAAACGGATACACATATAAACAATTCTCTATGACGTACAACATGCGCGACTAACAAGGTTCTATTCTATTTTTGAGTTGGTAGCTTTTTTTTCCTTTTTCCGAGACTTTAATGAGCGTTTAACTTCAACCAGTATACTTTTGTTTACAGTGGATGCGCGCGCATCTTAAAATTTCACTCTCATCATTTTTTCGATAACGCGCCTAAAGGAGTATAACTACAATAAATAAGTTAAGTTTAAATGGGTCCTGTCAATTTGCACTGTCAGCACCAAACATCTAAGAAAATGTTGCGTAAAATAAACTAAAATCACCAACAGCACGTTTTTTTAACTAATAGAACATCATCACTCACTGTTTTTATATTTTTTCTTACACTATACCACATATCGCAGCACTCGAAACGAAAAACTAATAGTTGGTGAAAACCACGGTCAACAACAAAAGCGAACTGACTTACACTAAACTAACAACGCAATATCGACTCAGTTATTGAAACCACGATTCACTGAAAATAGAGACAAAACAAGGTTGGGAGGAGTATGTGGATGGAAAACCAGACCAGGCAAGTCAGCTGATAGGCTGAATGCTTATGCAAGCGATTACAGAGCACAGTGGAGGTAAGTATGAGTCATGCGTTGAGTGGGTAGCGTAAGGGGCGTGGGATTCGGTCGTGATCGATTGAACGCATGTCTAGATGCCATTGGCATCATGCCAAACATACCATGCTCGAGCCATGCCCCGCAAGTGTGAAATTACATCATACCGACATCGACCACCTAAACAAAAGATAAAGAACCGATGTTTTTTTTCTTTCTATTAGTATTTATTATTCATCAACTTACCCACTATATACAAATCACATTTATCAACATATCATAATCAAAATAATATTTTCCTTTCCCAACCCTTTAGGGATCTTCAAAGTAATTGTCCATCGGAATTTAAAATAAAGTTGTTTCCTAAAGTCCCAAATAGGCACACCACACTGTTGTCGCGGGGTATGGCCCCTCACCTCACTACACAATGTCTAGGTCGAACGGTACTCACTCTGTTGCCCATAAAAACACAGGGCCGCACAGCGCATTGCCATCTAACCGGCCCATAGCCGCATCGCCCGCTATCTGACCTCACCTCCCAGTCTCACAAAACACACTTAGAAGGTGGGTCACGTTGTGATTTTACTAACAAAAATGTCAAATTAAAATAGATAATCATGTTGTTTTTTAACATCTTGAACAAGAGAGCAAGCTCGATATATGTTCCATGTGTAAGAGCATAGTCAAATGACTTCCAGTTTGAATTTAAATCAATCTTCAAGCAGACATGCCTCTGAAGGAGACTATTAAGAATATAAACTAACAGAAAGAAAAATTTTGGTAATTTTGAAACGTTTGCCAGAAGATGTTTGGTTATTTGCTTCTGACTATAAATGTGACAGACCTTCACATGCGTGAACATTAACAAAGCAAAACAAGGTTCTCTCTAATACACTCAAATCTACAAAGTGTTTTTGCGAATTAGATGAACAACTAGAATCCTACTTGACAAACTCGTGCAGATTTGGACGTTGCATAAATTCCCATTAACGATGGCAATTTGAGTAGTTATTAATCAACATTTGGTAAGGTTAAGTATCAACAATATACATAACATAAATTTTATTTAATTTGTATGAATATTATATTTATTTGCTACTTTTTGTATCCAAAGTTATCAGGTTATATGACTAATATAGCAATTTTTTGCGTGAAAATAAAGCGAATCATTATTTAGTAATTTAGACGTTTTGTTACATGAGGCCCCCTAAGACCTTACAAGTCCATGGGTACTCGGGACGAAATTTTGCCACACACTGCTCTAAGAGTAGTGAGGAGTTTCGAGCCGCAATCCTCGTGTTTTATGAATTGTCGTCCAAGTCAACAAGGACCAAGGGCTCCTTCCTGTCTAAGTACAAATTTTTTGAGTTACCCAAAGGAAATAAATATTTTACAAATAAATTTTTGTGACTTTTTATTTACTATCTATTAACCCACTGTATATCATTATCATTATACACCATGTCTTACAACCCATATCGGTATACGCACTATACGCTAAGTCACGATATTAACATAGTAATTAACAATAATTTAAAAGGAAGTTGCATGTGGTAATCCCTATTTACCAGTATCAAAAATAAAGTTCGTATACTCAACAAATATAAGAATTGAAAACTGTACGTTAAATAATCACTTTTAGTATTTTTAATTTTAAAGAGGAGGAGGGGAAAAATTTGAAATTGTAAAATGACTACTTTAATAAATATTTTTTTAAAAAGAATAAGCAATAATCTGACAATATTTTAGCTACTTTTCATTCAAACTGGTTTGAAAAACAGAAATAAAACCGATAGTTCAACAAAACAATTAGGTTATTATTTACACCGCGTCTTACTACCCGTTCGGTTATACGTTTTAATACTAATTACGCTAATGGATTTGGGAGTTGAAGGTTGAATTAAAGTAAGTGAACCCACATTTGTGTGCAGGAGAGAGAAAACCCTTTAAGAAAGCCACCCTCAGTCACACTGACCGAGATTCAGAACCTCAATCTCCCCGACCTTAGCGTTTCGGAGCTCACACGACTAGCGCGTTTAGCCAACCTACGCCACTGAGCGGTATACTGTTATTCAATACTAATTAAGTAATCAATTTAAAAAAAAAAAATACATTCATCTTGGATAAGTTTATAATGAGAGCATACTGAACATTGTTTATAGACTAAAACAACATTACTATTTTAACACACTATTTTTTTCTTTCATTCAAATATTCATATAAAAACAAATTTCGTTGATTAGCTTCTCTCCTCACACACTAGTTAAAAATTTTCACTCTCTGTATTAAATGAGCAATGATGGAGAAAGAAATAGAAGTGGTACACAAAGACTGGGCAAAATTGTTTATATAATGAAAGCAATAGTTGGCATTATATAACATAATTTCAAACTTATTCTTTATTTTGTTAGAAAACTTTACCATAAATTTTAAACATCTATGCTTATTATATTTTTAACTACGTTCTACCATAAGAGCCTTTATACGTAAAAACAATATAATTTATAGGTAACGCAAAACCGTATTATATTACATAAAATAAAAAAGACAGTAAAGCATGTTCATTGAAAGGCATGGCTTGGTGAGCAGTGGGAAGGAGAAATAATGGATGCTAAATTAAATGAAGTTGAAACACAATTAAGCATAGAAATCATAATCCTCCAACGAAGGAACTTAGACTCCCATCCAACCCCAACACCCAAAAGCGACTCCAAGGTCATGAATTCTTAGGGAGAGTAAAGGGTGTCGGGCGTACCACTCACTGGGCATACTTGTTTGACCTCCTTTAGGGAACAATGTACAAATATATATACTACTATACATAAACAAGTTGTCCCTATACAGAATAGGCTATTATATTTAAACTCAGTGACATAGTCAAGGATAACATGTCTGATAGAAATGTCTTAGATCATTGTTTTATGTACCAAATTTTGTTTATGCAAATTCCAGAAAATGCCGTTTGTTTGCGTGGACCAGAGCCTTATTTAAATTGAGACCACTTCCAACTATCTTAGAAGGTTGAAATTTGGTACACAGCTTCCACTAGTGGACATTTTAATTTATTAAACCTCAACCACAAAAAATTCTTGGCTCTTTCGTCTATCTCTCCTTTTCACACCCCCTCCAATCCCATAGTGTCAATTACTAGTCTAATGCATTAATAATTTGACTGTCTGTATGTAAAACATCCTCTTACTATGTCAGAAGAGCAAAATAGCTTAAATTTATAACACATCATTTTGTAGTTAAAAGTTTAGTTATTTAAAATAAACATTATATATCTTGTATCTAAAGTAGATATCTTAAATTGCATTTTTTTAATGCAAATCATTCATATTCCTTTACAAGTTAAAATTGAAATGAAAAAACCATGTTATTGTTAGAATTTTATTTTTTCGTGGGTACAGTAACAAAATCAACTCAGATTAAAGTAGTATCCAATCCGAAAAAAAATCTAAATAAACAAAACTGTTAAATTTTAGTGTTCATTATAGAATAGCTTAAAATGTTAACAAAGTAACTAAAAACATAAAACTTTAGTATCATGTGAGCTACTAAATACATTATTGAGTAACTTATGTTTAAAAATAAATTGGCAAATGCAATCAAACATTATTGCTGTAAAAAGTCAGTAACTCCGCGCTAATGTTAAAATAACATCACCCTCCGCCCCAATCTGTATTCCGTAATCACATCCAAAAATTCACTAATGATATTCGGATATATTTAGATTTAATGAACCAAAATAACCCGAAAACTAATTTATTACATCTATTTTATATAATAATAACCTATTCCATATATAAATTTTTGTATAATGTTAGTCGATTAACCGAATGTGTGGCCTATTGGAAATAATATTGTTAGATTGTGTCGGTTCTTTTTGTCAAACATATTATAATTAAAGTATACTCTATATCCTTTTATAACATACACCACAAACTATTATTTATATCTTCAGTGTTGTTACCAATGGATTGAGAAAGTGAGCTATATTAGCGCATAGAGAGAGAATGGCTAAACTACACTGATAAAATCACAATGTGATATGCCCTCTAATTCACCACCTGGAAAGATCGAACCCTCGAAAACAAACACGATAAGATGCCATGCTATACTAAAGCATCATATTCACTCAACCACTGGTGCGGGTAATACATATAGTTACAACTCCATCACTAAACAAAAATAGTACAATAATAGGTATTTATTTATTAACTCCGCTTTTCCTTTGGTAGTTTTCTCAAAAGTTTTTAAGATTTTTTTACTGGTTTCTCCTGCTGTGTAACAACAGATTTTCTTTTCCATTGCGGAGTAATGTCGCCTAGAAGTATATTTTCTTGTTGCTAAAAAACATAATTTCCTATACAAAAAGTTGTGTCATAATCAAAAAACACTGTAGATTGTTACAACAAATTATTGATAAGGTAAAACATAATCAAGCCTACTCTTATAAAGAAACTTTTAACATAGACAATGCAAATACATACAAGAGGAAACATTTTCAAAAACTGATGTATTGAGTAATAGTAGGAACAGGTACAGACAGTTAGTGGTCCAGTCCAGGTTTTACTGAAGGAGAACTAAATGTTGGAAGAAAGGGGAGTAGCTTGCTTTACAAAAAACAAAGATGAAAAGATATTGAATGCCGTAAAAGAGGTGTTGGGTGAAGAGAGGAGAGGCGCTTTCGGAAACAGAAGCATTCTACCTAGTCATGCTACTGAACTTTTTTCAACAGTTTTCAATACATTTATTTGAAAATATCAATTTTGTGCCGTTATTGTATTTAATAAATATTTGTCGTATGATAAGAAAACATTATCTAATTCTCTATATAATAAATAATAGGGATTAAAAACTCATAACTATATTATTGTATTTCATGTTTTATTTAATTTAATTTCAAATGAAATTACGTCTTATATGGAAAAAATAAATATTTAACTTGTAACTATTTATATTAATAGCGTTAGTTTAAATTACAAGTTTTTAATGCACTTGCAAAAAACGCAGTTGTTACTATGATATTTTTTTAAGCAATAAGCCCGGCAAACTTTATCGTTCTTAATATCATAGTGTTCCACATCACCGAATCTTAAAGAAACTTCTTCACCACCTTCTCCCTTGTTACTCCCTCCATAACTGACAGTGTTTTTTACTAGAAAAACTTTTCAATAGACTTGAGCTTAGCCTGAAAATATACATTTTCCAGTTCGTTCCGCCCCCCTTTGTCCGTCTGAGCCTTGCCGCCCTGCAGCGACTGCTCAGTAGCTCCTCTGTAGCTACGCGCCACTGGTCACGCGACAGTAAGATACATAGGGCAGCTGCTGTTTTACAAGAATGGACAGTGACCAGAGATCCATATTCAAGCTGTGTTACAAGATATAGACATTGACAGAGACTCCCATAAGTTTCAAGCGTGTTACAAGATATAGTCAGTGATAGGAAACCTAGTATTCAAGCTGTGGTATCAAGATATAGAACATTGACAGGAGATACATAGTTCAAGCTGTGTTACAAGATATAGAGCATTGACATGAGATCCATATCCAAGAGCTGTGTACAAGATATAAGTCCTGACAGTAGATCCATAGTTTTCAGACTGTGTTACAGATATAGTCATGACCGGAGATACATAATTCAGAGCTGTGTTACAAGATATATTTTCATGAAGGAGATACATAATATTCAGGTTGTGTTACAAATATAGTCAATGATAGGAATACATAGTTCAAGCTGTGTTCAAGATATAGACATTGACAGTAATACATAGTTTCAAGCTGTGTTACAAGATATAGACATTGACACAATACATAGTTCAAGCGGTGTTACAAGATATAAACATGACAGGAGATCCATAGTTCACTGTGTTAACAAGATATAGCTACTGACAGGAGATCATAATTCAGGTTTGTGTTACAAGATATAACTATGACAGGAGAACATAGTTCCCAAGGCAGTGTTTACAAGATATAGACCCCATTGACTGGAGATACATAGTTCGAAGCTGTGTTACAAGATATAACATTGACATGAGATCATATTTCAAGCTGTGGTTACTAGATATAGCCACTAGACAGGAGATTACATTAATCAGGCTGTGTTACAAGATATAGTCAGTTACAGAGATACAATATTTCAGGGCTGTGTTAAACAAGATATAGACATTGACAGGAGATACTAGTTCAAACTGTGTATACAATATATACACATTGAACAGAAATCCATAGTATTCAGGCTGTGTTACAAGATATATTCACTGACAGTAATCCATAGTTCAGCTGTGTTACAAGAAATAGTCAGTGACAGGAGATACATAATTCATTGTTGTTAACAAGATAAGTCAGTGACAGAAATAACATAATTCAAGCTGGATTACAAGATATAGTCAGTAACATGAGAATATAGTTCAGCTGTGTTACAAGAATTATAGTCCATTGACAGTAATCCATAGTGCAGAGCTGTGTTACAAGATAATATCCCATGACAGGAATATACATAGTTCTAATTCTGTGTATAACAAGATATAGTCACTGACAGAGATACATAGTTCACTGTGTTACAAGTATAGTCAACTGACATAATCCATAGTCAATGCTGTGTTACACAAGAATATAGTCAGTAACCGGAGATACATATCAGGTTGTGTTACAAGATATATGTCATTGACAGTAGATCCATAGTCAGCTGTGGTTTTTTTTTTTTTAACAAGATATAGTCAGTGACAGGTTATTACAATAGTTCAAGCTGCTGTTACAAGATATTACTTGACATGAATACATAGTTTCAGGCGTGTTACAAGATATACACATTGGACAGGAATACATATTTCAATCTGGTTTACAAGATATAACAATACAGAAGATCCATAATTTTCCAGCTGTGTTACAAGATATAGTCAGTGGATAGTTAATACATAGTTCAAGACTGTGTTTACAAGATAATAGACATTGACCAGAAGTACATAGTTCAAGCATTTGGTTACAAGATAACACATTGACAGAGATCCATCAGTTCAGCTGTGTTACAAGTATATAATCACTGACAGTAGATCCAAGTTCAACTGGTGATTACAAGATATAGACACTGACAGTAGACCATATTCAGGCTGGTTACAAGACTATATTCCCCTGACATAGATCCAAGTTCAGGCTGTGTTTACAAGAATATAATTCATGACCGCGAGATACATACATTCAGGTTGATGTTACAAGATTATAGTTCCACTGACAAGGAATCCATATTTCAAAGCTGTTTACAAGATAGTAGTCAACTGACATAGATCATAGTTCAAGCTCGTGTTTACAAGATATAAGTCACTGACAGAATCCATAGTTCAAGCTGGTGTTTACAAGATACTAGTCAGTGATAGGAGATACATAGTTCAAGCGGTTTACAAGATATAGACAAATACAGCAGATACATAGTTCATAGCGGTTACAAGATATAGCACATTGACAGGAGATCCATAGTCACTGTGTACAAGATATATTCATACAGTAGCATCCATAGTTCAAGCTGTCTTACAAATATAGTCACTGAACAAGAGATCCAATAGTTCAGGCTGTGTTACAAGATATAATCACTGACAGGAGATCATAGTTTTCAAGCTGTCTGTAACAAGATATATCACTGACAGAGATCCATGTTCAGCTGTGTTACAAGAAATCGAGTCATTACAACGAACTCAAATAATGCTTTAGGATGCATCATCCTATTGTTATTTCAGCCCTAATCTCACTTAGTCCTCATATTAGGCCCAGTATAAGTTAGAGATTGTCCGGAACCTGTGCGCTTGCTTTTAGAATACTACAATTTCTTAAAAGATATTTGAAATTTAAAGTGTTCTTCTACCCAATATTAACCTTAGTTTAGATACTACATTTATTTCTAAAATTAGTCCACTCTTGTACTCACATAAAAAAAAAATATTCATACTCATGTGAATAAACTATAATGATATAATTTAATACTCTGGAGTATATATTCACTAATGTCCTTTTTCTCCATCCACATATCTCCTGTACACTGGCTTGACCTAATTAGAGATGAAGGAGTATGCATTGATCAATTTGATAGATTTTAACAACAGTAACAGTACCCGATTAACAACCAATAATGCCTAATATAATTTTACACCAAGAAATAATATACATTGGTAGAAACTTATTTCATTATCATATACATACCTTTCAATTAGTTGCATGCTAGCATGCAAGTTAATTTAAATCTCGTTACTATATAATCTAATAATTTATCATTACAATAATTAATACATGATTTATATGAAATAATAACACATAAAATACACTCACATTATAACGATATCCAATATTTAACTATATAGGTAGCATTAGTCCTAAACACCATATAATTCTCTTAATTAATTTTAATAATTTAGAATCAAATCATAAACAATTATGGTTAAGCATAGAGAATTAATAATTACCTTGTTGTGACATTAAAAACAAACATTACATTGCGTTAGTATGTTTTTCGCATCTCTTCATTGTTGTAAAAAATAGGACACTTGAAACATCGAAACATGTGAATGATACCTATCATTTTGGGAAAATACCAGACTGAAATTAAATTTAGTTACAATAGAGGAACTATGCAAGCCCAAAACAATCCCAAACACTTTTTTAGTGAAGTTAAAAGGAGTTTCATCTAACACAATATTGCTACAAAAGAGGCAAAATTAGGCTTCTGGAAAATTCTTGTTACACATTGTTATATAAATGATGTGAATGTTAAGAATTATTATAGTTACTCCATTAATGAGAAATTTTTTTCAATGTAAGATGTTTAATTAAATATTGTATTTATTTATTATTTATAGTTAGTTTAATATATTCCTATTCATACTGTAAATCCATTCTTCATCATCATAATCGTCATCATCAACATCATCATCATCATCACAATCATCATCATCAACTGTTTCCAGCCTATGGCGGGTCAGTCTAGTAAAATATCTCCATTTTTCCTCTAGTCTTCCACCACCTCTTCCTCCTTAGTTTCTTCCATTTTTCTCCGCTCACTTCTATTATCGCTCCTCTCATCTCTCTTTCTTGACCTCCCCTTGCGGTCTTTTTTCCTACCTACTCTTATAATCCAACATTTTCTGACATCCTCTCTGTAGTATATCGGTCTCCTTGGGATCGTTCATTAAATGGGGAGGGGGGTCCTTATATATGTCCAATCAGTAATCCCTCAAGAACCATCGATCTTAGCTTTACCACTCCTCATATCTAACTCATCGTACAGCCCCTTACCCAATAGACCATAACCCCCCGCCTGTCAACTCTTTCTCCGAGTGGTACCCTTGGAACAACTTTATCTTAATCTGTTTCACACCCTTAGTGGACTCGAGCTCAAGCAAATGTATCGGGTTTTGTTATCGGAACTCCGGCCACAGGCTTACTAAGCCATGTTTGGGATTTCTAATCACTTGCACTATACCAAGTTTTTAATTTACATCCTTCAAGTATTATTTTTCGGACCACACCAGACAGTGGTTTTTTTAAAACAAAGATTTCCAGTTATTACTTGGGGGGGGATTTCGGTATGTATTTTAATATTTCAGACATCACATATTGGGACTTTTAAATTTACATAGTAAATTTTGACTCTACTAAGTAGATAAGATTTAATAACTACTCTTACTACTCTAGCAATTGCTTAGCCGACAGACAAACGGACACCATTGTCATTTTTAATTTAATTCAAATTCAATAATATTTGCAAGAAAATATATTTAGTTTTTATAACCTCGTTCAAGGAAAAATTGTCGCTCAGCTTAGTAGATAAATACAATTTACCTGAAACATAATTTCTGCAAAAAAGAAAAACATACCCATACTTCCTAATGTGTGTTGTTTTTTTGCTGGTTCACTTGTGGCACAGAGAGCTCAAAGCTTTAAAATGGTATGTACGTCGTACTATACATTATTGAAAGACAATGTGAAACTTAAAGTAAACTTTTTTTACCTACGAACAGAAACAGCAAATGTCCTTTCCAAAAATAAACCCCACAACAAAGGCTACAAAATGGGAGGTGAAAGATTAACATCTGTAAAATATTTGTGTTGAAGTCATTGTCTTGTTATAGGAATCGTCCTCTCTGTTGTGAAGCAAATTCTTAGAAAGCCCATTGTGATAAAAAAAAAATACACTATACAGCAGCGTAATTAAGTAGCAATGAGGCTCATTAAAAAATCCAATACAATATTCGACACGTGGTAGGATCTGGGTTTGTTAAGACTAGAATGGAAATCCTTTTGGAAAACGATAGGAAGAACGAAGATGTAGCGTTCTAGTGTGCAGGCAGAACGCTTTAAACTTGCGTTGTATCAACCGGAACGCTCGTAATAGTCTATCATATCAACCGAAACAGCGTTCGGTGCGTTCCTACCCAATTCGAGTACTGGGACTATGTCATTGTAAGAATGTTTACCCTTGTTATGCTGGAAACCACGTTATTTCATGTTTCAAATACTAGTGGTGGATAGCGTATATTATGTCCGAACTGGACCTTCGAGTGGTAGTAGACTTGCATATGGCTGCGTGTGTTCTTTGTTTTCTAGGGATCGTTGAAACACTTTCAAAATAATGATTGAGATTTGTCCCTATATAGTATGAATAAAAACTGTAATTAAGAGATATATTATATATAATGTTATATATTTATACTATTAAGATATTAAAGACATACTTAATATCAAACATGATTGAGGAAGTATTAATCAAATTATAACCCGGTTTGCTAGCAGAATGGTTATAAGACCATAGGCGTGCGCAGTGGGGGTGCCCTGGGTGTCGGGCACCCAACTAGTAGTCAGTTAGGTCCTTTAACGCTTTCTGGTATCACGACTAAACTTTTTTGTAATATATTATTCCAAAAGATGTGACCCACTGCTTTCCTTGCAGGTGTTTTTCTTTGAGCAATAGTTCAACTTTTAGACTCTTGGAGAAACATTAAAATTTAACAGGATTCTCTTCATGTCATAAGGTATCAGAAAGATTTTTTTTTTAAATATGAGAAAACCAAGTGCCATAGGTCAAGTTTGGTTTGTTGGGAAGGTTTCATTAAAAAAACTGTTGATATCCAACTAGATCATGCGAAAAAAGTTGAACTAAAAGTAAAGTAGAAAAAACATCAAAAAAAAAAAAAAAAACCCGGTTTTATATGACGGGGTTTGGGTTGTATAGTTCTTATTTTACCCAAAAGGGGGGAAAAAAAAACCTTTGGGGGACATAATAAAATAAAAGGGGATGTCAAAAAAAGGGGTTCTCTTATGGAGATCGTAGCCCTTTCCCTTAAAAAATTTTTATTATCCTTTTGTTAAGTAATACCTGGGAAAAATGCCCCAAATTTAAACCTGTAATGGAAAAACAAAATGACATAAAATGCTTTAAGTAAGGGTTTTTTTTAAAAAAAAATTTTGGGTTTAAAATTTTAAGGGAAAGCCCCATTTTTTTGGTCATTGGATTTTCATTTTCAAAAAAGGATAAATTGTGAATCCCATGGCGGTTTGGCAGTTTTTTTCCCTAAAAGGAAATTATTTTTCGTGGAAATTTTTGTTTTTTGTTCAGCTTTTTGAAAAAAAAATAATGCTGGCAGTATTTTAAAATTCAAAAAACCCAGTTTTTAGGGTTTTAAAATTTGGGGTATTATAAAAAGTTTTTCATATTTGTGTGCTGCCCCACAACAAAAGGAAAAATCCCATAAATATTCGATTTCTTCGGGGGAAATTTCCATTGTTATAGATTTCATTGAAGGCCCCCCCAAACGACACGTTGTCTATGAATAAATCTTTTAAAAATTTCTACTTAAATTGATAAAAAATGAAATCACTATCAGAAACAAGGGGGGCTTGCGATGGGAAAGCAGTTTTTTGTAGGTTCTTGATGGGTTAAAGGCTTTTCAAGAAATTTTTAGGGGGCAAAGGGGAAGACACTTGGGGCCCCCAAAGCAAGGAAAAAAGGAAAACGGGAATTTTGTTAAAAATTTTAAAGTTATTCAATTCATGGGTTGGGGGGGGAAACCCTCCCATCCAATTATACAACGGGTTTGGTTAAAAACCAAAAACGCTGGGGTTTCACCCGACTTTGGACCTTTATTTTGAATTGACAAAGGGGGAAAATTTTTGGTTTATTATTTTTATTTGGTAAAAAAATTTGATGGTTTTCAAATTTGTTTAAAAAAAAAGGGATACCACGACCAGCTGGGATTCAAGGTCTTCTCCCTAAAAAAGCTAAAGGTAAAAAAAAAACATTGATTCTTTTTTGTTTTTAATTTATTTAAATTTTTTTTAAAATATTTTAGGGGGAGGGGGTTTGGGACCCCCTTTTCCTTCGTTTTTCCGGGTTTGGACCCCATTACCCACCCCCCCTTTGCGCACGCCTTTTGTATAAGACGTCACTCTCGCAGTAGCCCTGGGTTTAAACTTGAGGGGAAGATCGGGGGTTCAAATCTAAAAAGGGTGTATGGGGGGTTTTTCCAAAATCGTTTTCCACTCCCCCTTCAAGGGAAAATGCTCATAAATCTAAAATTATAACCACCCTTTTCCCCAAAAAGCATTAGCGTATTTTTTTAAAAAAATGGGGTGGAAAGCCGGTGCTAAAAAAAAAAATTTAAAAATGTAAAATGCCCTAAAAACCCTTAGGAGTTTGCGAAATTTGCCAAGTTTTAAAAGAAAAAGTTAACATTCCCAAATAAAACCCCAAATTTATCGTGGCACGGGACAAATGCAAACCCAAAGAGGGCCAAAAATTTTTAAAAAGGGTTAAGGTCTCGTAAATAGGAACTAGGGAAACGAAATTTCAATAAAATTTTATTTTGTGTGGGTTTCCCTTTTCCTTGGATTTTTTAAAAATTGTGACAACAACATTTAAAAAAGGACTTGTATAGTCTCTTTTTTATTTGTCTTTCGGGGTAATTAACCCAAAAATAAAAAAAATTGAAAACACAAAAAAAACTAGTTTTTTTTATTTAAATATTTTTAAAATTTTATCTTTTTCCCTGTTTTTTTTGTTTTTAAATTTATTAATGTGTTTGAAAATTTTTAGAATTTTTTGAATAGTTAATTTTTATAATAGGGGTTTGTCCCTAGTGTATATTGATGACCAATTCAAGCAGTTTTTTCTGTGTCCATTCCCAGGGGCCCCCCACTCGACCAACGCTGCTCTGAGGACAAGGTTGGGGGCCTTTCCCCAAAGGGTTTACCGGGGACCGTTTTTTTTCCCCTAGGGGTTTCTACAGGGATGATCCTCTTTACCCCCAACATCGCACCCGGGTTGGCTGAACTTCGTCCTTTACCCCAAAGACTTGTGCAAGGCTGCAGTCAGCCATTAAAACCCAGCCGGAGGTACGTCAAAACGGGTCAAAAAGGGTTACAGCTTCATTTACTATAAAATTCATTTTAATAGTACAACTGACGTTTTTAAAAAATAAAATACGGAAAACGGTAAGATGGGCTATTAAAAACTTTTACTTTAAAACAAATCAAAAAAAAAAATTTGGGGTATTATGGGAATTTAATTAAAGGGAATAATTTTCTATTTTAAATAACTTTGTAAAGTAACATTTTTCCTTTTAAATTTGATGTGAGTGAGCCCTTACTCTTTCTTTTTAAAAAAGAGGGTTTTATGACCAGGGCTTGAGCAAACGGATTAAGTATAAATTAGGTCCTTTTTAAAATTTTCTGGGGTTTAAAACATAAATAATTTTTTTTACAAAAAAAACTTCGAGAAAAATTCTTTGCAAAAAATTTTGGAAGCTAAGGCATATTTTTGGGTTCCCCAAAATTTTTATACGGGGTGTTTTGTAATTGTATACAATAAAGGGGTTTACAGTGGAATTTATCTAAACATAAAAAACAACATAACCCGGGACAGCTTTTTTTAATCGCGATATGCAACATTCCCGGGGGGATAGCAATGGGACATGCGTCATTTGGATGTGGGTTGACGGGGAAACCGTCACACTGGGTTTACTTTTACTGGGTTTTAAAAGTGGCCAGTAATTTGAGAGAAAAAATACACAAATTTGGAATTTTACCAATATAAATCCTGTTTTTAGGGTTTGAAGAAAGACAAAATTTCCCCAGCTCTTACTTAAAATTCATGTTTTCCCTGTCTAAGGACACCTAAATCATGGGTATTTGTAGCATGAATCATCGTCTGAGTAAAACCCGGTTGGTTTAAAATTTTGTGTTTGGTAAAACCGGCTGATAGGCCGGGGAACGCCCGGGGGACCGTTCCAGTGCAAGAAAAAATTTGCATTTGGGGGGAACAAATCTCCGGAGTAAAGTACAAGGGGGGATTAGCCGCACGTCATCCCCTTCCATACGTCCATGTAGAAAAAAACATTTACATGGCAATCTATTGAAACCCCCTCCTTTTGAACCTGTGCGGGGTTTTGGAACCCAAACCCTTTTTTTTTAGAACACTTTTGGGGACATTCTGCGGGGGAAAGAAACGACCCCAAAGCCACTGCCCCAAACAATTCCCCCAGCAAAAAACTGGAATAACGAAAACAAATTTCCCAAAAATTTGAAATTTAAATTTTCTGAACTGATATTTTGGGCCCCAAAAAAATTCCAAATAAAATTTCCCTTCCCGGAAGGCCCTATTTTCAAATAAATTTCCCAAATAAAATTTTTGGGTGTGAGGTTGGGGTTTGGATTTCTTACTTGGCCCGTTGAAAGTCTGAACGAATACGACATGAAATTTTCTTACACTTTCTGCAGCCCTTTTTCCCCCCCCAAAATACGGGAAAGGACGTTTCGCTGAAAACGCGGCAAAAACATGGGGCCTGTTTAGGGTTTTGGCCCCCGGTGCACATAAAAAGTTTAAAGTGAGACGCAATTTTGGATGAAGGGAATGAAGATTTACCCCGGGCGATGCTTTTTTTACACAGGGCCCTTGAGCAGGGCGGGTTTGCGATCTCTCGATCCCCACCTTGCGCCCTTTTGGTTTGTTGGGCCCCCGTAAAGGGGAATTGTGTGCATCCAACACCCCCACACGAGGGGGAAAAATTTGGGGGAATGCAATTTTTAGTTGTGGAAAAATACCCGGGTTAGGCCCGCACAACTTAAATTTGAACATGAAAATCGTGGTTTAGGGGGCCAAAACGTGTTGTAAATTTAAAATTGGGGGACACTTCGAATTTCCTTTTAAACGGCAATATTTCACTCTCAAGGTCAATATTTAAAACGACAAAAACGGAAAGTCTCTTTCCAACCGGAAACCTGAAAGCCTTTGAAAAAAAAGGGGGTTTCCCAAAAATTTATATTGTTATAAGACTTTTTAGTTTATTTTTTCAATGTATTTTCCCACTGGCCCACTTTATTTTTAAAATTTTGCGTTCCCCTGTATAAAAAAAACCCAAATTTTTAAAAAATGGGGTGTTTTTTTTCTTTCGGGCCCTTTGGGTTTAAAAAGGGGTGTTTTTTTTTCCCGGGCCCTTTTTAAAAAGGGGAGGGTTTTTTTTTTCAGACCCTTGGGTTTTTTGTTTGGTTTTAAAAGGGAAGTTTTTTGCCCTTCAGCCCCATTTTAAAAAAGGGGTTTTGTCCCTCGACCCTTTTAAAAAAGACGTGTTTTGCCCCGGGACCATTTTTAAAAAAGATTTTTTTTCCCCCCTCAGCCCCGGTTAAAGAGGGTGTTTTTTTCCCTCGGACCCTGTTTTGTTTTTTAAGATTTTTGGGTTTTTTTGCCCTCAGCCCCTTTTTTTTAAATTTTTGGGTTTTTTTTTTTGGGTTTTTTTTTTTTTAGATTTTTTTTAAAATTTTTTTTTGGTTTTAAAAGGTTTGTTTTTTTTAATTTTGAAAAATTGTTTTTAAATTTTAAAAAATTTTTTTGTTTTTTTAATTTAAATTTGAGGGTGTTTTTTTCCCTTCAGCCCCTTTTTTAAAGGGCCCGTGTTTTGTCCCCCCGCCCCTGTTAAAAGACGTGTTTTTGCCCCCGGGCCCTGGGTTTTTTTTAAAGGAAACGTGTTTTGCCCCTCAGACCCGTTGGTTTTTAAAGTTTTAAAAAAGTTTTTTCCCCCTTTCGGGGCCCCTGTTAAAGACGTTTTTTGGGCCCTAAACCCTTTTAAAAAGGAGTTTTTTTTCCCCGGGCCCCCCCCAGTTAAAAAGAGGGTTTTTTTCCCCCCGGGCCCCGGGTTAAAGAGTGTTTTTCCCCCCTTCAAACCAGTTAAAGAGTGTTTTTCCTTTTAGACCCAAAGGTTTTTTAAGCCCTTTTGGTTTTTCCCTCAGACCTTTTTTTTAAAAAAAGTTTTTTTCCCCCCAAAAACCCTTTTAAAAAGACTTTGTTTTGCCCCTGCCCCTTTTAAAAGACGTTTTTTGCCCCCTGGGCCCTGTTAAGAGTGTTTTGCCCTCAGACCCTTTTTAAAAAGTGTTTTTTTTCCATCGCCCTGTTAAAGGGTGTTTTGCCCTAGCCCCGGTTAAAAGCCCGTGTTTTGCCCCCGACCTTTTTTAAAGAGGTTTTGCCCCTCAGCCCCAGTTAAAGAGTGTTTTGCCCCCCAGACCTTTTTAAAGATTTGTTTTGCCCCTAGCGGGCCCTTTTAAAAGGGCGTTTTTTTTTCCTTTCCAGACCCAGTTAAAGAGTTTTTTTCCCTAGCCCCGGTTAAAGGTTTTTTTGGCCCCTTAGCCCGGGGTTTAAAGGGGTTTTGCCCCCTTAAACCCTCTTTTTAAAAAGAGTGTTTTGCCCCTAAAGCCCCTTTTAAAAGGGGGGAGTGTTTTTTTTTCCTCGGGACCTTTTTTAAAGAATTTTTGTTTAATTTTTTTGGTTTTTTGGTTTTAAAGACGAGTTTTTTCCCAGCCCCATTTAAAAGGTTTTTGTTAATTTTTAAAGACGTTTTTTGGCCCCTCAAAACCTTTTTTTTAAAAGGTGTTTTTTTCCCCTTTTGGTTTTTGCCCCCAGACCCTTTTTTTTAAAAAAGTTTTTTTTTTTCCCCCCAGCCCCGGGAAAAGGGGGTTTTTTGAAAAAGACCGTTTAAAATTTTTTTTTAAATTTAAAGGTTTTTTTCCCCCCAAAAGCCCATTTAAAAGGGCCCTTTGGTTTTCCCCTTTAAACCCCCTTTTAAGGGGGTTTTTTGGGGTTTCCCTAGGACCCCTTTTTAAAAGGGACGTTTTTTTCCCTCAGCCCCGTTTTTTTTATTTTTTTAAATTTTTTTAAAGCCCCGTTTTTTCCCCCCTTCAGCCCCGGTTAAAATTTTTTTTTTTGGGGAAAATTTTTTTTGGGTTTGGTTAAAAGGGGACGTTTTTTTGGGGGGGTTTTTTTTTCCCCCCAGCCCGTTTTTAAAAGACTTTTTTTTCCCTCCCCCCATTTTTAAAGAGGGGTTTTTCCCTCAGCCCCGGGTTGTTTTTTTTGGGTTTTAAAAGGAGGGTGTTTTGCCCCTCAGCCCCTGTTAAAGACGTTGTTTTGTCCCTCAGCCCTTTTTAAAGAGGGTTTTTTTTCCCCCGGGCCCCTTTTTAAAGACGTTTTTTTCCCCCAGCCCCAGAAAAAGAGTTTTTTTCCCCTCACCCCCGTTAAAAGTGTTTTTTTTTCCCTCAAAACCCTTTTTGAAAGGGGACGTTTTTTTTCCCCCAGGCCCTTTTTAAAAGATTTTTTTTCCCCTTTTCCCCCTTTTTTAAGATTTTGTTTTGCCCTTCAGACCCCATTTTTTAAAGGGCGGGGTTTTCCCCCTCAGACCCTTTTAAAAAAGGCCGTTTTTTTGCCCCTCAGCCCAGTTAAAGAGGTTTTTTTCCTTTCACCCCTTTTTAAAGAGTATTTTTTCCCCCAAAGGCCCCATTTTAAGACGTTTTTTCCCCTTTCGGGCCCTTGTTTTTTTGTTAAAGAAAGGGTGTTTTGCCCTAAAGCCCGGGGTTAAAGAGTTTTTTCCCCCCTCAGACCCTGTTAAAGAGGTTTTTTTGGCCCCTCAGCCCCCTTTTAAAAGGACTTTTTTTTTCCCCCCCCGGGACCCTGTTAAAGACTTTTTTTTTCCCCCTTTCCAGCCCCTTGTTAAAGACGTGTTTTGCCCTCAGCCCTTTTTTAAAAAGTTTTTTCCCCCTTTAGCCCATTTAAAAGGGTGTTTTCCCCCCTCGCCCCTGTTAAAGACGTTTTTTGGGCCCCTCAGACCCTTTTTAAAAGAGTTTTTCCCCCTTTCAGCCCCTTTAAAGACGTGTTTTCCCCCTCAGACCCTGTTAAAGACGTTTTTTGGTCCCTCAGCTGGAAAAAGAGTTTTTTGGGCCCCTCGGGCCCCTTTTTAAAGGGAGTGTTTTTTTTCCCTCGGGCCCCTTTTAAAAGGAACGTTTTTTTTCCCCCAAGATAGTCCTGTCACGCACTTTATGGACGGTTTCCCTTATCAAAGGGTTTTTAGCAAGCAACAGACGGACTCCCCCAGGGAATGGAAAAAGGAGGTGCCTCAGGAGGGAAATATCGCCCATGGAAAAGGGTTTCCCCACCATTTTACCAAAAAGGGCCCCATCTGGGGAAAACATTCCGAGCAGGAGGCTTTTTTAGGTCGCAGGTACCACCCCCGCCTAAAAATTTTAAAAGGGCCTGGGGGAAACCCTTTTGGGACATTTCTAAATAGCAATTTTCCCTTTTTGCTGCTTTTTACTCCCTTTTCTCCGGGCGGCTACACGCAAAAGGTGGGAACTTTAAACCTATGTGTACGTTTTATTCTTTTAAAGAAAACACGTTCCCTTTACTTTGTAAAATTAAAAAAAAGCCCAAAAATATTTAAGGGATTTGGAATTGATTTTGAGATAAAAAAAAGGACAAAAAACGTGAATTAAAAAATAAAAAGGGAAGGTTTTAAGGGGCTTTAAAATGCTTTTTGAAAAATCTTTCAATTTTAATAAAAAAAAAAATTATATTCTACGTTTTTTAAACGGAACCCAATTGCAATTTTGATATCCTTGTTTTAATTTCAGCACTACCCGGGTACAGTGTTTTAAGTGTGATTAAAAAAAATAGAAAGCACACAAAAAAAATTTTTTTTTGAGTATTTAAGTGGGGTATTTTAGAAGGTAGGATTGATTCAAAAAATTTTAAACGAATGTAAAAAAAAGGGACTAGGTAAATGAGAAAAAAAAATTTTTTGGTTTTCCTTTTTTTAAATTGAAGATGTTGATTTTCCAGGGGTTTTTTTTGGGTTTGCTATCCCAAATTTTTAAAAACCCCCTTTCTTTAGGAATGGTATGCACTTTTCCCACGATTTTACGTAGGAAAATTCATTTGTTTTGTGTTAAATATCACCCCAAATAGGGTTGTGTTTTCCGGGCCAGGGCCCGGAACCCTGTTTTAGATTTGACAAGGCTACAAAAAACTATCCTAAAAAAAAAATTATGCATAAAAAATTTTAATGTGACCCACCAACAACCAAAAATAAACGGGGGAAGTTTTGTTTTAAAAACCCCAAAAATTACATCTTTTTTTAATTTCGTTATTAACCCTTTTCTTTTAAAAGGGGTTTTTTTAGGGACAAAATTTGGGACAGTCCAAATTTTTCACAAAATTTTTTCGGGCGAAAATGCTTTGTTTTGTTTTTAAACAATATTATCTGATTCCTTATTTAAAGGCCCCATCGGGGTTTTCAGGGGGATTCGCGGTTGTAAACCCAAAAACCCCCAAAAGGGACGTTTCTTAACCGTGGCCCTGACCCGAAAAACAAAACCGAGTGGGGGGCATTTGAAAAAGTTGAACCCTCACTGGGACGACAAAAAGTTTTTTCCACGAGGCCAGAAGGTTTGTCTTTGGTTGGCCCCCAAAAACATCCCCTCCCTATGAGTGGCCCCTATTTTTCCCTCGGTAAAAAAATTGAAACATAACTTACCTCCCTGTTTTAGCCCCCTTCTATATCGAGCAAAAATCTTTGTTTTCCTTTGGTTTACACTTTTTCTAAAGGGAGATATCATTTATTCATTATGAAATTTTTAACTCGATAAAATTTTCTGGTCGATTTAGTGTTTACAATAAACTACTTTTTTTATTGGTTTGGGTGCAAGTTTTTAACTTTGATTAAATCAGTTACAGTTCACCTTTTCCCTAGGACAAATAAAAACATTTCAGAGGTATAAGCAATACTATTTTGAAACTTTCAGTCACAGCCGGGTTTTTTGGGTGATAAAGGGAAGGGAATTTGTTGAAATTTCGGCGGGGGGGCGTGTTTCCTTGGGGCCCCGACTGTTTTTTGCAATAGTACCAGTGACAAAAAAACGAGGATAAATTCCTCACTACTCATTTCCCCAAAGTAGGGTCTCAGTGTTTTCCTTTAGATTTTAAACGTGCAGTGGGTTTTGAGGACCCAAAAACAACCCCCGGGTTTTTAAATTTTAAATACTATACATTTTTAAAATTTTTGTCAATGTCAACCCGGGACAGGTCGGGAAAGACGCCATTAAAATTTTCCAACCCAAAAGGGAATTTTTATTTTTTTCAATCAAAATTTTTACACACATTTTATTATTGTTTTAATATTTGGAAAATTTTAAAAAAAAACATATTTAAGAAAAAATTCCCGCAAATTCACAAAAAATTACTTTTAATTTTTTAATTTTAAAAAAAAAAAATGTTAAGCCATTTTTAAAAATTTTTTTAAAATTTTTTTAAAAAATTTCAGCTTTTTTATTAGGACACCCTTTTAAAAATTTTTTTTATTGGGGTTAAAATAAAGATGTTTTTTGATTTATCAAAAAAAAAATTTCATTACCAGAAACCATTTTCCCCCCAGCTTGCCAGGACTTTTAATTGAAGCTTGCTAAATATTTTTTGTTCTCAGAACGTGTCCTCAGAAAATTTGTTAAAATCCTTTTTGGTAGTTGTCGGGGGAAAGTCACGCTTTTCAGAACTTTCCAGTCGGTCCGTTTGTTTCATTTTTAAAGTTATGTTAAAAATTGTTAAGTCTTAAAACTTCTTCCCTGCTCCAACTGTATTCCCTGTAAATCTTCTAGGGGGGTGATTGTTTTTTCCATTTTTTTCCCCTTTTTTATGGGTTCCTTTGACTTCTTTTCCCAAAAGTTTAACCCTTTTCCCCTAATCTTTTTTAACATGTTTAGATTGTTTATTAAAACCATTTGGACGTGGCTGGCTATTTTCTAGGAAAATAAACTAATTTCTAGGGTGAACATTGATTCTTAGGGTTTCGCCCTGTTTTTCAGGGTTTTTTGCCCAAAACCCTAAAGTTTTTAAAACATTTTGAAAGGGGGATTTGTTTCCATCCAATTTTACAAACATTTTTAAATGCCCTTGGGTTTCGTACTTTTAAATTTAAAAAAATATGTTATTTGGGGATGTGGCTTAGATATCCAGGGGATAGTTTGTATTTTTCCCATAGGCCCTTTTTAATGGATAAAAGAATCTCTCCCCGTTATCAGAATTAAGTGTTTTTTGGTGTAAAAAAAAATTTGGCAAAAATTTTTCCAAAACAAAAAAGGAAACTTCTTTCAAACCTTTTCAAAAGGAGTGTTTGGGGAAAAACAACAAATTTCGAAAAATTGACCCTGAAAACCAAATAAAACCTCGACGAATGATATGGGGGGGGGTTTTGCATTTTTAAAATGATTTTTGGATTTAAATGATTTGGATTTGGCAATTTAATTTTTAGTTTTTTTTTATAGGTTTTGGTTTTTATTCCCACCCCCCTTTTTCATTTTTTTTTTTTTTTTCTTTGCCCGGGGCTCACATAATCTCAAATACGCAACGTTTTTTTTTAAAACGCTTTATACAAAATGTTGGCGTTTAATTTTTAATCATCTGGTTCTTCCTTCATTTTTAAATTTGTAGAGGGGTTTTTTGTCGACAGTTCAAAAAAAATTCCCGTAGTAAATCTTTCTTTTTTCCCAGTTTACACTGGAGCTTTGGTTCTTTTTAACCCGATTTTGGAGGGTATCACATCGTTTTTAAACCTTTTTGGGAACGGATTTTTTTTAAAGGAAACTTTTTGTGTTTTTAAATTAAATTTAAAACAGATTATAAAATTTTCATTGGAAAAATTTAAAAAGTTTGCCCTTTTTAATTATTCACTGATTCACTTTAAAGCTCTTACAATCTTTTACGCCCGACACACATCGGAGGGATCAAAAAACTGTTTTAAACATTTTAAAAATTACTACCCCACTCACCCGAGCCAAAGCAGACTTTAGAAAGTGTTAGGGGGGGGGGGGGGGGTTGGGGAGGCAAAAACATTTGAAGGAAAAACCCTTTTTTCCTCATTGGGGGCCCACCACAGCCATCTTTTCCCCATTTCCCATTATTTTTTAAAACAAAAAAAATATTTCTACCTAAGGGGGGGGGGCACGTGCCCCTTGCCCCCCTTTAAAATTTGCATTTTAACGACCTAGACTGAAATTGACCCGGTTTTAAAACACGCAAAAAAGGGGTGTGGCGCAGGGAACAAATGTTAAAACCCTGCAAAAGAAGTCGGGGGGTAGGGTTTTTTCCCTCTTTTTATAGTTTTACCAGCGTAAACCCCAACACATTTATAAATAGGGATGGTAAAAAAAGAAATACTTGTATCTTATAAAATTTTTACATTTCAAGTTTTTACCAGCGTTTTTGGGGTTAAATTTTTAAAAAGATATAGGAAATTATAAGATTTGGGCCGATTTTAAAAATTTTTAAAGATTTTTAAAATTAAAATTACTTTTTTTGGTTTAAAATTTTAAAATTTTGGGTTTGAAAGGGCTTTAACATTTTTTTTTTTTTAAAAAATGTTTTTTGGGGGTATTTAAAGGATGAAAAAAAAAATTTTGTTTTCCTTCTTTTTTTAAAAAAAAAAAAAAAGTGGGGAAATTTATTATCCTTTCGTATTTTGTAAAATTAAAAAAATATTTGTACTATTTGTTTTATTTTTTTAAATTTTACCCAAAATTTACCCACAAAAGGCTTTTGACGGGGGGGATAATTTGGTTTTGAACCTTAAACATTGTTTTGTAGAGAAAATTTTGAGAAAACCCCCAATTAAAAAATTATCCCTGGAAAACCCACCTTGTTTAAACCCGGATTTGGGCCCTTCCCCGTATTCTCGGGTAAGAAAAAGGGAAAAAGTGAAAAATTAAATTAAATGTCATGGGCCCCACGGGCCCCAAGATTTAGGTTCATTTTTTTTTAAATAAAATTTTAAAGGTTTTTTTTTTGGTGTTTTTTTTTAAATTAAATTGGGGAAAGGGTATTTTACATCCTAAAGTTTAAAAAAAATTGCAAGTCCCTCAATTTTTTAAAGGGTTTAAAAAACTTTCTAGGCTATGTTTTTCTTTTATGTGGTAGATTAAACCCACTAGAAATAGTTATGCTTTTTATAAAAGTATTGGGGGGGTAAGGTTAGATTTTTAGGAAGTTTTTTGGGCCCATTGGGTTGGAGATTTGGATAGGAAAAAATTTAATAGGGGGTTGGAAAATTGAAAAGCCACACCCTGGAAAGGCTTAAAAACCCTTAACCCCCCTTTCAAGGGCCCACTAATTACAATGCAATTTCCTTTTAAATTTTCCAAAATTTTTTTTCATTGGAGGGTGCCAAAATATTTATTTTTGGGTTATTTAAAACCATTTTTAATTTAAAGGTTTTGGGAAATTTTTTTTTCAGGTAAAACATTTACCATGGATTATTACAATCAAGGGTTTTTAAAACGTGTGATAAATATTATGTGGGGTTAAACGACAATCACAAGAAAATTTTTTATTCTCTAGGGGTTGGGTTTTTTGTAACTTTCACGTGGATATTGTTTTTTTTAAAAATTTGTTTTTGGTACCAGGCGGGGGAGAGCACCAAGCCCATGGTCTCAAATTCGACCCCAACGACTAAAAAAACCCATGACTTCAGGAGCCGTAGCCCCATCTGTTTTTCAACGGGACTTTCCCAACGGTGCTTTCCGTTATTTCACCCCAAAACATGCCGGCTACCTACGTAATTTCCCCCGGTCTTTTGGGGCCCTAGGTTTTTAACGTTACCACTAGAAATTTTTCCTCTTTATGTCTTTTTTGTGGGACTTTGTATCGTCCATTAGGGCCCTTAGCTTGTAAGATAGGGCCGTAGTGAAATCTTCAAAAAGGGGGAAGGTGCTTATTTAAAAGTTAAAATTTGTGAAGTTCCAATATGAAGTCAAAAGAAAATGATTGAATTTACCGGGTTTTTTGTGAGCTAGATTTTATATCGAGTGAATCAAACGCAAGGGGGAGCAAGAAAAGGGGTACCCTTTTTAAGTTTTCCCAAATAAATTTTTTTAGGGAAATTTTCCCAGTATTTTTAGCTTTTAAAGTGGGGGGGACGCCCATGTGCCCGCCCGGGCTTGAACCCAATTCCCCCCGGCAGTGGGCTGTTGGAGTGGGAGAAGGTCGGAGTCAAAAGAAGCCATCGCTTGCCCGTTTTTTGGTTTTCCAACCCCAACCCGGGCCCAAAGGGAAAGTGGTATGTAACACAATTATGTTGGTTTTTTTTAATTATTGTTTTTTTAATCATCAATTCAAAACGGGTTTCGTTTTGTATGGGCTGGGGGAATTATAGGTTTTTTATAATATAGCTTGCAGAAGATTTTAAAAAGGGTTTTTAAAAGAAAAAAAAACAAAATTAAAAATTTATTTGTTGTAAAATTTTTTTTACTTCGAATTGAAAACAAACCCAAACATGTTTTAAAGGGGTTTTATGTTTTGGCGAATGGATACATGAGAATATTTTTTGGTAGTTTTTACTAGCAAAGCACTTATTTACACTTTTTACCGAAATAGGGGGTTTATAGTCAAATATCTTTTGTGGGTTTTTCCCAAAGTTTTTTCATGGTGAAAAAATTTTACAAACCCCCAAAAATTTTTTTTGAAATTTTCCTACCATAAAAAAACCCATTTTAAAACCCGTTCCATTGATTTTATGGGGAAAATAAAAACAAACATTTAAAACGTTTTTTATATGGGGGAAAGGGAAAATACTCACAATTTTTAAATTTTTTTATGGGAAAAAAAAACAAACAAAAACCCTTTTTTCCCCCGGAGTTTTGTGGTCAAGTGTTTTTGGGGGGTTTTTACAAATTTTTATTTTATTTTTGGGACGAAATTTTTTCCCAATAATTTTAAGTGATTCCTAAATTCCGCTTTTTTAAACTGCCACGTTTCACTGTTTAATTTTGGTTTTTTAAAAAAAACCCAGTTAAACAAAAAAATGCGGGGGGGGTTAAAAAACTTCAAAAAAACCAAAAAAAACCCGTTTACCCAAAAAAAAAGGAAAAGGTCTTCTTAAAGTTTTAAAAACCCCAAAATTGATCCAATTCATTTTTACGATTTTTTTAACTTCAAACCCTATCTTTTTTCAATCTGAAAAATTCCCTTTTTTTCTCTGCAGAGAAAGCTCACCAAATCGTTGAAAAAAAAATGGTTTTTCTTATCAGTCATATGTTTTTTTATTAAGATCAGGAAACCACCGCATTTTAAATTTTTGGGAGAAGAAGATTTGGGTTGTTTTCTCCAATTTCATGGTTACATGACCAAATTTTTTGTGTTTTAAAGGGAGGTTTTCTTTTAATAAAAAACTTTGGGTTACCTGGTGGTTTGGGGGAAAAGGTTTTTCAAAATTTTTTTTCTGTGTGGGGGCCCGGGGGTTCAATCCTGGGCCCCGGGAAAGATTTACCTGATTCCCAAACCTTTCCCTTCCCCTTGACTAACCATTTTTGTGAATGTGGGGAAGGCCAGGCCCCCACCGTGGTTGGGGCCCCAACTTTTAAACAAAGGTCCTTCATTTCATCTCACAATCCCCCCTCCCATTACCTTAGCTTTAATTGCGTATAACCCAAAGGGGGTAGTAAGACCGGGGGGGTTAATAATTTTTTAATAAAAATTTATAATAATAATAATAAAATAATATTTTTAAAAATAAAAATTTTAAAAAAATTTTAACTTTATGTAGGGATTTTGTCTAAACCTGTTTTTTTAAATCTTCAGCAATTTTTTTGAAACCCGCATTCCCCGTGTAGAAAGAAATTTGGGTGGAAGTTTTTTCCCCCATTTTTTTTTTTTTTTGGCCACTGTAATAAAAGGGCCTTTTATAGCCCTTGTATTGAAGGAAAACCATCGGCACTTTTTTCCCCAAAACAATTTTCAAGAAAAAATTAAATTTTCTTCGTTGTCATTTAAACTTTAAAAATGTCTTCTCCCCCTTTTTAGAAAGAGGAAATTTTAAAGGGCAAAAAAATACCGTCAAAAATTTTTAATTTTCCTTCATAAAAAAAAACGTAGGGTAATTTTAAAAATTTAGAAAACCTTATTTTGAACAGTTGATTTGTTAACCTTTTTTAAAAAAAACAGGGCCCTTTTTTTGCCCCAAACCTTTAAATCTCTCAAAAAAATTTTGGGAATTCGTTTTTAAAGAAAATAAATTTTTTTAATTTCCTTTTTTCACGAAATTGTTCAAGAAAAGGGGGAAATCTTTTTATTTTAGCGTTTTTTTTTAAAAACCCTTAGTTTCGGGAAATTGCTTGGTTTGGAAAATAAAACGGGTTTCTCCCGCTGTGTTTTTTTTTTTAAACTCTTTTTTTTTTTTTTTTTTTTTTTTTTGCAATTAAACTTTTGAAAAAAACCTACGGTAATTTCCCCTTTTCCCCAAAAGTTTTTTCAAAAATAATTAAATTTTTCCCGGCCTGAGAAATTTTAAAGCATTTTTTTAAAATTTTTTAAATTTAAATTTTTTTTTTAAGTTTTTTTAACAATTTTTTGGTTACGGTTTGCTTTTTTAAGTAGAAAAGTTTAAAAACCCGGGGAAATTTAAAAAATTTTGGGAAACCCTTACTTCTTTAAAATTAAACAGTTTATTCCGCAAAATTTTAATTTTCTTTCGGCCACGGAAACGGGGGCCTTCCCTTTTCCAAAAAACCACTTTTTTAAAACCCAAATTTTTTAAAAAAATTAAATTCCTTTTTCAAACCCAAAAATTTTTTTTTTTAAAAAACGTATTCACCTTTATTGGAAATTTTGTTGGTTGTTAAGGGTTGCTGAAAAGGGAAACACACCCCTTTCCCGGGGGTTAAAAAATCCAAATTTTGGTTTGTTTTTTTGGGAAGTTTTTTCCCCAAAATGTTTGGTTTTTTTTTCTTTTTAATTTTTTTTTCCCTTTTTCGGCCCCCTTTCCCCCAATGGTTCGTTTTAAAAAAAGGGTTTTGGGGGACCTTAACAGGTTTAAAAAAAAAAGGGGGGCCCCCAAGGTTTTCCCCCATTTTTTAAATAAAAGGGTTTTTAATGTTTTAAAACCCCCTTTAATTTTTCAATTTAAAAATTTTTTAATTAAAAAAAAGTATATTTTTTAAAAAAAAGGAAACAAACAAAATTTGCTAAATTAAATGTGTTTTGGGCCGTTTTAAAAAAAATACCATAAAAGATTGGGTTTTTAAAGGGGGTTAAAAAGGGAAAAAAAAACTTATGGGGTGGAAAAATTTTTTTAGAAATTCCCTTTTTTTATTTTGGGGGGAAGGGTGAAAATTTTTGAAACCGGAAAAAATTTTTTTTTAAGGGAAAAAAAAATTTTAAAAAGGGTTTTTGGTTTTTGGTTTTTTTTTTTAAAGAATTGGGTTCCTAAGACCTTTAAAAGGGAAAGTTTTTTATTTTTTTTGGGGGGAAAACCCAAATTTGGAAAAAATTTAAATCTTTTTTTGAAGGACGAAAAAATTTGTTTCCCGGGCCAAAAAATTTATAATTGGACCCCGTGGGGGGAAGGGGCCTTTTTCCATGGCACCCAATTAAATTTCAAGGGGGGGAAAATTTTGAACTTTAAAGGGGAATAAAACTGGGCCCGGTTTTGGTAAAATATTTTATGGGAATAATTGACAGTAAATCGGGGATTTACATAATAAGTTTACGCGGGTTTAAATTTTATTTTAAAAATCCCCCAATAATTTATTTACTACATTAGTTTTGCGGAAATATCCCTTTAAGGGGGACCAGTTTTAATAGCACTTTTTTAGTGGTCGGGGTTCAAAATGGAATTTTCAAAAAATATTTGTTAAGGGGGATCCCAAAAGGTTTCCAAAATTTATTTAATACCTTAAAAAAAAATTGCCCGTTTATAATTATGTTTAAAAAGAGCAAACCTTACAATTTTTCCTGGGGTTAAAGTTTGGTCATCGGTTTTAAAAATAAAGTTTTAATGGGATTTTAAATTCAAATGTAATGGATTTTGGGTTATTGGGGATTTAAAAAAACCCAAAACAAGGGATTTTTGGCATCCAAGAGGGGTTAAATTTGAAAGGAATTTTAAAAGATTAAGGGGTTGGTTTTTTGGAAAGGGGAGAAAAAACCATTTTTAAGGGATTTTGTTTCAAAAAATAAAAAAATCCATTTTATAAAGGTTGGTTTAGGGATCGGTTGGGGTTTTGAAAACAAAGGGGGGTTTTTTTAAAAAAGGGGAAAAAAAAAAGTTTAAGCGGGGTTAGTGAAATGTATTAAGAAGGTTTTCAATTTTTTTGAATTTTGTTCAAAATGAAAACCGGTTTTTTGGGTCTTCTCTTTTTAAGGGAAATTGGTTTTTTCCCGTTTTAAAGGGGTGGCATTGTAAAAGGGTTTAAATTAAAGGGTTCTTAAAAAATGGTTTCTATTATTGTAAATTTCCTTTAATTTTAAAAACCAAAAGGTTTTTTTAAAATCGGAATTTTAAAAATAATTTCAATTTTATTTTAGTAAAATTTTTTTTTTTAAAGAAATTTGGGGTTAGGGGCCTTTAAGAAAAATTGCCCTTTTTAAGAATTTTTATATTTGGGAAACCGTCCCTTTTCCAGTTTATTTATAGTTTTGGTGAAAATTTCCCCCATATTATACATGGTGAAAAACGGGTTAAATTTTGAAGGCCAAAATTAAACTTTGGGAATTAAAAAAGGGGTAAAATTTTTCCCCTTTTAAAACGGGGTTGTGTTATTAACCAGATTTAGGAAACCCTCGAGCCAGCTTATTTAAAATTAAAAGGTTGGTGAACCATTTAAACCGTCCCCTGGGGTTTTTTCTTTGGAAGGGGGTTGGGAAAATTTTGAACCAATTTTTTCCAAGGGAATGAAAAATTAGACCAAGGGGGTGTATTTTTCCCCATTTACTTCACTAGCGGGGGAAAGTGTTCAATGAAAAGGAGTGGGGATTTTATCCCCAACGGACCGGGTTTTTTTTTCCTAGAAAAAATTGGTTTAAATTCCCGTTTCACAGGTTTTAGGTTCAGGGGGTCAAAAACCTACTCACCAGTACTTAAAAGGGGAGGTTGTGTTCACATGTTAGAGTCGGGAGTAAAATACTACCAGTACTTCACTAGCGTGGTTAGTTTTCCCACATGATCAGAGTCAGGAGTTTTACAAAATGTTTCAGTACTTCATAGCGGGGGTTAGTTTTCACATGATCAGAGCAGGGGTATCCCAAAATAACATTTATTTCACTAGCGAGGTTAGTGTTCTATGATCAGAGAAAGGATTTATCCCAAAATACCGTACTTCACTAGCGAGGTTAGTGTACACTTGATCAGAGTAGGAATATCCCAAATCCCCAGTACTCACTAGCGAGGTTAGTTTTACATGATCAGAGTAGGAGTATAAAAAATCCCCAGTACTTCATAGCGGGGTTTTTGTGTTCATATGATCGGAAGTAAGGATTTAAAAAATGACCGTACTTCACTAGCGGGTTTGTTTTTAAATGATCAGGGGTGGATTATACAAAATACCATTTATTTTTCACTAGGGGAGGTTAGTGTTCTTTGTTTCGGGAATAGGAGTATAAAAATACCAGAAATTCACTAGCGAGGTTATTTTTTCAATGTCAGAAAAAAGGGAGTTAAAAACCCCCAATTTCCCTTTCATAGCGGGGTTTTAAGTTTTTCTTTATGACGGCCCCAAAATTTGTAAACAATTTTTTTTTAGGGGATCCTTTTTTTTCTGGAGGGGTTTTCTTTAAAAAAAAAATGAAAGGGCCCCATCAATTAATTACAACCCCCCCCCCCCCCCCCCCCCTTCAAATAGCAAAATTTTCAAATTAAATTTTAAAAAAATTTACAAAGCGTTTTGGGAAAATTTTAAAGGGGGGGGGGGGTTAATTTCTAAATTTAAAATTTTTTTTTCTCCTTTTATGGGCCCTTTTTTTTTGGCTTTACTTTCCCAAGGGGGTTCCATATTTTTTCCCGGGTCCCCCATGTCTTATTTCCCTTTGGAGGTGTTCTTGCTTTTTTGGGAAAAATTATGTTTTTTTTCGCTTTCCTGTCATAATTTTGGGTTTCCATTATCTCCTGGTGAATCTTATCTTTTCAGGGGAGGGGGTTTTGGTTTTAAAATAGATTCTTTATATTCCCTTTCTATCTCGGTCTAGTGGAGGTTTATTATTTAATTTTTCCAAATAATTGCATTTCTGTGACCCCCCAGCTGGGGCTAGGACGTTTTTTTTTACTTCTTCTAAAGAAATTATGCGAGAAATTTCCCCTTCCCCTGATTTTTTTTAAAACCATTTTTGGAATCCTGTCTTTAGATTTTTTTTAAGTCCATATTGGTTTTTTAAATTTCAAAATTTGATTCTGTTACCCCCCTTTTTTATTTTTTTTTATTTCTTACCATTTAAAATCTTTTTTTCCTTTTTTTCCTGTTTTGTTTTATTTCCCAGATTTTTTATCTTTTTTAAAATCTTGAAAATTACTTTTCTTTTTTAAAATTTCGCCCTTTTTAAGCATAAAAGGGTTTATGGGATAAAAATTTTTTTTATTTTTAATTAATCTTTTTTATTTATAATAAAATTGGAAAAAATTGCTTTTTTAAAAGCAAAAAAAAAAATGGATGCCCTTTTTTTGGAAAAACCTAAGGATTTAGCCACTGGTGTCTAAAAATTTTATAAATTATTTATCATTAAAAAATTCTCCCCTTTTTATATTCCCGTTGGAAAACTTTCCAATTTTTTTTTTTTGAGCTCTTTTGGCTATTATTTTTGTTTAAAATTTTTAAAAAGGGGTTTTAGTTTTAAGAGGTTTTTATTTCCTCTATAGTTGCAGGGGTTTTTAAGTTTGTTTCCTTTCTTAAAAAAATATATTAAAATGTTTTGTTTCCTTTTCCTTTTGGTACCTTGGGAATTTTGATTTGTGGAAGAGATTTGTTTTTTTCTTCGACCACCCTTTATCCCCCAAATTCTTTTTTAATTCTTTATAGGAAAATTTTTCCTTTTTTTAAAGGTTTTAAAATTTCCATTTCTTAGTTTTCGAAAATTTCCTTTCCCGGGTTCTTTAAAAATTTTTCTTTTTAACATTTGGCATTTTTTAAAACGTTCTTTTTTCTAAAATAACAGAAAAATTTTTTTTTTCCAAATTCTCAGATTTTAAAAAATCTCCATATTTTTTTGTTTTTGTTTGTCCGTAGAAGTCTGGTCAAGTTGTTGTAGTAAAGAGGGTCGGGTTGTTTTTTAATTTTCCTGTTTTTTAAAGAATTTGTTTCTTCCGGGATGTTTTTATATCCTTCCCATTGATTGCGGGGTTCAAGAAGGGTTTTATTTTATGAAAGCTTATCTTTACCATTTTTGTAGCTTCTTTTAGTTTATTAGTGACCCAAAGGGGAGCTTTTTTTTTTCCCTTGTTCTATAGATACTTACTTTCTTCCATCCCACCTTTTTCGGCAGCTTGGGGGAACATTCTTTCAATTATTTTAATTAATTTTTATGGTAATCTGGGTATTGGATTTTAAAAATCATTAATTTTATTTTTTTTAAAAATTTTACCCTTGTACAAGGTTTTTTGGCACAAAGGGCCGGTTTGCCCATTTTTTGGGTTTTTAGAGCTGTTTTTCATGTTAAATAGCCCAAATCACTTCTGATGTCGCATTTTGTTAATTTTTACTTAAAATTATTTGACATTGGGTTTTTGTACCTTGGGGTTTGTGAGTATTTAATTTTATCAATTATTTTGCCCCCTGTTTTTCAAAAAACCGGAATATTTTTGTTGATATTTGTGTTTGGAAAATTTTTGTTATTTTTTTTTAAATTTCCCCTTTTGGTCGCCAGGGGAAATTTCGTTTGGGTTTTCTCTCCATTTTTTTTTTGAGGAAGGGTTCTCTTTTAAAACAAGGGTTTTTTTCCCAAGCTTTAAAATGTTCCCCTATCCTTGAATTAAGGTCTCCAGTTTTAATTAATCTTTTCCTTAGGATCATTTGCATATAGTTTTCTTGGAAATTGTCATACAATTTTTTTTTTGTCATAAAGGGGGGCTTAGTATTTTCATTTCGAAAACCCGGTTTTTATGTTTTTGGATGGAAGTAGGGGCCCCAAGCTTTACGGAAAAATATTCTCTCGGAATTTTAGTTTTTTTGATTTTATTGTTTTATGTTTTTTTGTGTATTATAATTGGTACACCTTTCTTTGCTCTGTGATGTTTTGGGACTCCACTTGCCTACTGTGAGCCCATGTTTGGCTTTTTTCCCTTTCCCCTTTCTATTTTGTTTTTTTTAAGGCGCATATTTATACTTTTTTTTCAAATTATATCATATTTTGGGTTTTTCACTTGTGTTTCAAAATTTTTAAATGTTCCATTTTTTTAAATTTAAAATTTTCCCTAATTTTCCCCAACTCTTAGCCCTTTTTTTGCACTGGGTTGTTAAAACCCTTAAATAAGCCCAGTTCCGAGGAAGCCCTGCTTTTTTGAGCTAGAAATTTTTTTTTTCCCCGGGCGGGGAAGCTAAATTCCCCCAGAAACCCTCCTCTTTTTTTCCGGGTTTGAAAAGGGGCATGGATCGGGGATGAGCTATTAATTTTTACCCGAATACTCCCGGGCAATTTTAAAATTAAAACTCAAAATATAATTTTTTGGGCCCACCCTTCTTCCGCATTACCCCCTCTAGTACAATTCTGTTTTAAAACTTTTTTTTTAAAACAATTTGACTTTTTTCTTTTTTTATTATTTTTGGGAATTTTTTTTGTTATTGACACATAGAGGTCATCATTAGCGTATACAAATAAATTTCTAAAAAATTTAAAGGGTCCTTGGGTAAAAATTAAAAAAAAGGAATAAACTTGTTGATAAAAGCAGAGGAATGACTAAGTTAAAAAAAATTAAAAATGAAAATACTTTAAAATTTTTTAAAGATAAAGTTCACTGTGAGGAAATTTCCGACGGAAAATTTTGCTATTAGTACGAGGGCACAATTTAAAACAAGGGATAGTCGTTTAGAGGGCATACTTTCCCCAAAATCCCAAAAAAAATTTGGCACAAATAAAAAAAGTACATAAAGCTCACACACGGGGAATCGCCTCTTGATTTTCAAAATATAAAAGGGTTTTTTAGATGTAAAACCCCAAGTGCAGTTTGTCACAACCCCAAATTCCTTTGTCTATATACATCATATAAAAGAGGGCCCTCGTGACACCCCCCTTTATAGAAAGCAAATTTGTTTTTTAACAGTGTTTTTAAAATCCACTGCTCATGCCATGTGGAATATCCTACGCAAAATTAGCCCTATTTGGGTTTATAAAATATTTTAATCTTTTGGGAAACAAACCCCCATAGGAGGGAGAATAATGCCCCCTCGAATGTTGGTGGGTCCAGATCTTCATTACATTAAGCTGGGGTTACAAAAGGGAAAAATTTAACAGAAACGGCGGCTCCAATACGGCACCCGTTCTCTGAATCAGCTTTTTGGTCGAAGGGGGTTTATTGCCCCCACGTTGTTTGGGGGTTTTTGAAATATTGTTAAGAATGCACCCCCTCTTGGGAAAATGCTGATATTTTGTTTTCTTTTTGGTTTTTGTAAAAACTTTGTAAAGAAAAGTCATTGTTTCTTTCCTAACCCCAGGTACCGTTAATAAGAGTGTTTTCAATTTTGATTGCGGTTTAGAAAAGGTTCAGGGCCCCAGTTCTTGTTATTCTGAAAGGGCCCAAATGAAAAAAAGTTTTTGGTTAAAAAGTCGGTCGGTTTTGAAAAGTAGTGTGCTATTTAAACAAAACGAAAGGATGTTTTTTAAACGTAGTGGTTTTCCCCCTTTAATTGTTTGGTTTAACTTACTTCCAACGGGTTTTTATTCATTTACATTTTTTTTGGTTTCAAACCTTTAAAACAGGAGACAGGCCCTTTTGATTAGGGAAATTTTTTCTGTTTTTAAAAAATGGTAAATTTTACCGGTTTAAATTTTATTATTATTTTTTCCCGCCGACTAAGGGAACTTTCCCCCCTGTTGAAAGGAAAAACTCAACAAAAAACAAATTGCCCAAATTTCCCTTTGGTGATCCCCACAAAAATTCCCCACATGCCCAAAGTAAAAAAAACTTTTTTTTTTTTCCCTGATTGGGAAACTGTTTTGTGTTACAAAAAAGTCTTACAATTTTTGCAAAAAAAAACCTTTTTTCCCCGCTATTGGAGGGGGTTCCCTTGGTTACAAGGGTTGTTTTGACCTTTCAGCATGATGGGGGAAATTTCTGACTTTTAAGTTGTCAGGTGAAAAGGGAAACTAAAACCCTTTCTTTTCCCCGGGCGATGGGTTTCGGTTTTTTTTTTGGTCCCCTTCATTGTTTTCCCCCAAAAAATATCCCTTTCTTCACCCCCCTTAGATTTGGTTTGTGGGATGGATGGAAAACTAAAATATTTGCTTTGGGTTTCATTTATGGAAAGGGTGGTTTTTCCTCGATAAAAAAATGCCCTGATTGGGCCCCAGAAGAACAAAAAAGTACTTTTTACCACAAGGTTGTGGGGGGCTTTTAAAAAAAAATTGTGAAACAGACATTATTTGGCAGTCATTTGTTTTTTATATTATCTTTAAAAGTCAAAAAAACAAGCAAAAATTTTTTTATCGTTTTTTTAAAACCCCCAATGATGTTTTTTACGCGACGTTTCAAAAAAAAGCTGGATCTCCCCATCCATTAGAATTTAAGACATTTTTTATTAAACCCTTTTTTTCTAGGGTTAAACCCAATTTTCTACAACCTTTTTAATATATTTGTATTCTTCCTGAAACACTCTGTTACAACAATTCCGGTTCCCCCGGTTTTTTAAAAACTTTTTTCTTTTTTTGGGGTTTCCCCCTTTCCCATTCGGCTCCCTTAAAAAAAAAAAGAGGTTTTGTAGGTGAAAAACCCTTTTAAAAATAAAAGGGTTTTTTTTTGCTTATTTTTTAAAATCCCCAGGTTTGGGACTTGTTCCAATAACGGGAAAAAAAATTTGGGCAGGATTTGGGAGCCATTGAATTTTAAAGAAAGGGGTGACCAATTTGGGTTTGGGGGTTCCTACAACGATTTCCGCCTTATTGTGGTCTTAACGACTGCAAAATTTTCAGACTTTGGTGACATATCAGCAAGAAAGGGACCGTCATTTATTTGTATCTTTTTTTTGTGCGAAAATTTCTGGGGTTTTTGTTTAAAAGTTCTTATTAATTTTTTTTTTTAAAACTAGTGAAAATTTTGCAAAACATTTTAAAAATTTAATTGCTTTGTAGAACATTACATAAATTTGAAAAAAATAGGTTTTTTTTCCCTTTCCTCTTCTCTTGTTCTGCCCACGGCAAAATCAGGGTTTTTCGGGTTGAACATCAGATAACCTCCCGGGTGGTTTTTGGGAGTGACTCAGCGGAGGGGGGGGTAACTTATGGGAATTTAAAATTGATTCAAGTTGTTGGGGATTGAGTCAGAAGGGTTTTATTTTAAAACTTGTTGGGCATTACAGAGCGATAGTGCACTTTTTTATTTTTTTTTAACATTTTTATTTTAATATTTTAAAAAAAACAAAAAATTATGCTAGACTTATTTCATTTTGAGTTTAATTTTCCCCCAAAACAAGGTTCTTCCATGGGGAAACCTTTCCCCCCAGCCCATCTCCTGACGCCCCCCCCATTTTTTTTGCCTAAATTTTGTTTAAAATTAAAAACGTTCCCTTTCGTAGAAGAGTGCTAACAGGGAAGGGGCGCGCGTTAACTCTTTTCCCTTTTTCAATTTTTACCAAAAAACCCCTGGGAACCCAAAAAATAATACGTGAATTTGCCAGCCCGTTCCACTGGAAGGGCCCCAAAGTGCTTTCAAAAGCTTTTGAGTATCCCGTAAAACAAAAAAAAAAGGACACTTTTTTAAAATGAAAAGTAAAAGTAAATAAATTTAATTTTAAATTTAATAAAACAATTACTCTTTTAAAATGAAAACTTCTTGATTAAAAAAAATTTTAAAAGGGCCCAAAAAAATGGGAAGGGTTTAAAGAGTTAAAAATTTAGAATTTTTACGTTGCTTTCAAATTTTTTGGGTTAAAAATTTGGGTTTCTTTCATTTTTAACCCTAAAAAACCCCCCAAATTTCTTATTAATTTAAAAATTTTAAAACTGAAATTTTTATTAATGACAAATACGATTAAATTTTTTGGCCCAAAAAAAGGGTAATTCATTGTTGATGCCCGAAAGATATGGAAATTCAAAAGGCCCCAACTGTTTGGGGTTTAAAAATAATATACCATAAAATAGGGGTATTCTCAGTTTTGATTTAAAGCTAGATGGGTTTTAATAACTTTAAAAGGGGGGGGAATTTTTTAAAAAGATTTATAAATGTTATTAAAAGTCTTTGAATATTGTAATTTCTGGGGAAAATTTCAAGCCTTTTACATAATAATGAAAGTATGTTTTCCAAAAATATTATTAAAAATTTAAAAGAAAAAAAACCAAAGGCAAAAAAAAATAATTTTAATGAAATTGGCCGAGGGCTAACATTACATACCTAATCACGCTATTTTATTTTTCAGGGTAAGCAAGAAACTTGGGTTTAAAATTGTCAAAAGCTACAAAATCAATATTTATTTTCCAAAAACCCCACTTTAAAGGGCCCCCCGCACACGGGTTTTTCGGGTTTTTCAATGGGGAAGTTTCAAAAACCCGGGTTTTGGGGTGCAACCGTTTTTTGGGGACCTTTCACGTTTTTTGGGGAAAAAAAAAAAAAAAAAAAAAAAAAAAATGGAAAAAATGGAGACCCCAATGGGTCGACAGAAACGGGGTGGTTTGAAATTTTGGGTTTTCCCAAATGGTTTTCCCTGCGATTTGCAGGTCACGAATCGGTTTCAGGGTTTCACGGGGTTTTTTATGGTTTTTGAAAATTTTTGAATGTGTTATTCCCCGCGGTTTTTCAAAAGGGTTTTTATTCTTATTTTAGGTTTGTAATAGCGGATATTTCGGGCATTTTGATGTGTTTTTTTGTCGACATTCGAAATGAATTTAACAAAGTGGAAAAATTTAAAAATTGTTGAAGGGTGGGGAAAAACGTGAAATGCTAAAAAATTATAAGCTTCCTGGGGGCTCCCCGGAAAGCATCACTGGGAAAAAAATGGCAAGATTTTTGGGAAAACCGAAATAAAAATTAAGGTTTATGTTTAAAGGGGTATTAAATTTTTTTATTTTTTTATTATTTTTGTTTGATATTTATTTAACCACCCCACCAAACCCCTAATATTTTTAAAAGGTTTAAAATTAATTAATTTAAAGTTTTTTTTTCCCTTTTTTCTGGTAAGTGATTTTTTTTTGGCAGGGGGACAGATGCCCCGGGGAAAGAAAATAGTTTGCCAAATTTAAATTTCCTTTTAAAATAAACCCCCGAAGAATTTCCCTGTTATTACGTTTCTTGTCATGTTGATAAACTACTCCCGCCAAAATTGTTAACTTTTTCCCGGATTGGTGGTGCAAACAAAACCCTCTCGTTTACCCCCGTAAAATTTTGGAGGAGCAAGGTTTATTTTACAATGTCATTCAGGGGGTTCCTGCTTTTTCGGAAAATCGTTTTGGGCCCCCTTTTAAAAACCCCGAACTTTTTGCTGCCCTTTTCCAAAAAAGGGATTCAATTTTTTTTCCTTCCCCGGCCTTTAAAACGTAATTGAAAATTCTTTTTTACTTGTTTTAGGGGTTTTTTTTTTGGTTAAAGGGGCCTTTCCCCACAAAAGTAGTAAGGAAATGGACAGTTTTTTCCCGTTTTCTAAACGGGGGAAAAGGGAAGGATGTTTAAAAACCCCCCTGGGTAACCCCGATTTTCATTTTCACTGGGGTCTAAAAATACCCCGTCCTTTTTTCTTTTTTGGGGTAAAACCTTTGTTCGATCATTGTGAAAAGTCCCTTTTTAATCAATTTATGCAATTTTGGGAAGGGAGATTGGTGGGAAAACTTTTATTTGTAATTTTGAGAACCAATGTTTGGGAAAACTTCCATTTTTGGGTTTGTTCCCATCCACAGCCCCAATGCATTTTTGGGAAAGGGTTTCCCTTTTCATCTCAAAACGATCCCGCAATTTTTTTTCATTTCTCCTGTAGGTTTCAGGCTTTTAAAATTTTTTCAATACGTCCAGATTTTTTTTTAGTTTGTATCTTTAACCCAAAAGCCCCCGATTGGGGGGTCTTTTTCCCCCCTTTCAAAATAAAATAAAGGGAAAGGGGAAAACAAATGTACATTTTTGTTTCCAATTTTCCCGTAAAAAAAAAAATTAAAAAAAATTATCTAATATACAAATGAATAAAATAAATTAAAAAATTTTTTTTATTTTTGGTTTTCTGTTTTTTAACTTTAAAGTGTAACTGTATTCCCTTTTTATTTTATTTCGCGGGGTGAGTGCAAAAGAAAGTGGCGTTTTTAAAAATTTTTATACAGTTCTTACACGTAAAAATGTATCCTCCCCCCCAAATGGATCTAGAAGAAAAAAAAAAAGCCCAAAAATTTGGCAAAATGCTTGCATTTTTGGGTGCCATTTTATAAAAAACGTTTTGGGTTTCCCCCCATCCGGAAAAATTTTTAACAAAAACCAAGGGACGAAAGACAGGTTTAAATATTTGAAAATTCAGAAATTTTTTTGTTTATGATGTTTATAGGGGCTCTCTGGGGATTCTCGACTTTTGTAGTTCTCACAAGCATCTCACCCCCACCCCCCCACCACCTTGATAAAGCACCTCCACCTTCCCCCCAGAAACATGGGGAAAAAAAATTCGGGCCCCAACCAAATTTGAGCTTTTTTCAGGAAAAAATCGGCAGCGGAAAGCAGATTAAAAGTGTGGCGAATATTTTTAAAGAAAAAGGGAAGACTGGAAAAAAAACTGCTTTTCGTAGAAAACTACTAGCTCTCCAAAATTGAAAGGAAAAGGGGCCCCAAAATGTTTCTAATGAGCTTGATACCCCGAAAAAGAAGAATTTACTGTTCTCAAATTAAACTATTCCCAAATCAAAAAATTGGGGATTTTATTGATGTAATCAACCCGTCACTGCTCCAAATTTTTCATTTATTTATTTTCCCCAAATTTGGGTCCCAAAAAGGTTTAGATTCAACGCCATACCCATTTTTATTCCACATACCTCTGAACCTTTTACATACCTCAAACAATTTTTTCCGGTTTCAGAGGGGCATTACAGGGGAAAAAGCAAACGCCAAAAACATCAAATTTCTTTTTTGAAATGTTCAGGGGGGACTCAAAATCCAACTTTTTTTTTTAAAATGGGAAAAAATTTTTTTTTTTAATTTCATTCCCTTTAAAATATGAAAGAAGTGTATCTTTCTTAATTTTTTTTTGTTTATTTTATTTCTATAAATTTGACTTTTGTAATTTTTTCTGTTAGAAACCAAAAAAAATGAAATAATAAATTTAAAACCTACCTCAAAGTTTATTAATTTTTCTTTCTTTCTGCAGTCACAACACTTTTCATTTTTGTACTTCTTCTGTTTTTAGGAGGGAAACCCTCTTTACCAATTCCAGGTAAAAATTTCCCTTTGGAAATTTTGTTAAAATTATAAAAATTTTTTATCTGTTTGATTTAATTTTTTCTGCTGTACGAAACAGCTGCCAAATTGGGTATTCTCTCTAATTTTTGGATGGCGCCAAAATTCCCTTGTTTTCTGCTTTGTTGTCTGCCCTGTTTTTATTTGACAATTTTTGTTTCTTCATCTGAACTATTCCCTTTACCTGTTTTCCAAAAAATAGCTTCAAAGATTTTGTACTAAAAGGGGTTTCAATGCAACATCAAAATTTTGGACGAAAATTGTTTAGGGGCCCGCATTTTTTTTAAAGAAACTCCCATTAAAGGGAAATTTCATGCCCCGGAAAACAGGGAAAATTAAAGGTTGCCCCCGGGGGTTTTCCCCATTTTTAAGGTTTTTAATGCAAAGGGGGAAATTTTTGTTGGGGGGGGCCACACGACGAAAAGGACCGTTTTTTTAAATTTAATTCAAATTGGCCACTTGGTGTGCTTGCCCAAAAATTTTGGTTGTTTTTTTTTGTTGGGAAACCTTTAAATTCCCCCGGTTATATTAGGTTTAATTTAACTTTTTAAAGGATTTTTTACAATTAAAAATTCAAAAAATTTTTCCTGGTTAAATTCCAAATTCCAAACCCTTTTTAATATAATTTCACTGGGGAAAATGGCCAAGGGGGGCCCCCCAAAACCCCCAAAATTTCAATATGGTGGTATTTTTTTTTTTTTAGAATTAATTTTTAAAAAAAAATTTAAAAACATTTTAACCCTTAAAATTTTTTTAAAATAAATTAAATTAAATAATTTAAATTTTATTTAAAAAAAAGTGTATTTTAAGCCAGGGTTTTAAAGAAAAAGTTTTTTTAAAATTTTTCCCAAAAAAAGCAGGGGGAAGGGTTTTTTTTTTAAAGTTTTTTTTTTAAAAATCCCCCCTTTGAAAATTTCTTATTTGGGTTAACAATTTAAAAATTTTTTGAAAAAAAATTTTAAGGGGCCCAATTAATTTTTTTCAATTTCCCCTTAATGGTTTTTATTTTTAGAATCTTAAATTTTAATTTCCCCAAAATTTTTCTTCCAAAATTCCCCCAAAGGGGGGAATTTTGTTTTTTTCAAAGGGTAATTTCTTGTTTTTAAAACCCTTTTCCTTTTAAGGTTTTTTTGGTGGGGCCCCCATTAAAATTCTTAACGTTCAATGGGGCCTTTATTTTCCCCAAAAAAGGGAAGGGAAAAAGGGTTGGTTTTTTTATTTTTCTAAAAAGGCCAAATGGATATTAAAAACCCCCAAAAATTTGAAAAAATTAATGTTTTTTTCCGGGGTTTTCCCTTTTTTTATTTAAAAATTCCATTTGTAAGCAATTGGACTTGTTTATAGGAACCCTTTTTTAAAAATAAACCATTTTTAAAATTTTTTATTGGATTGGGTTTCCACTGGGCCCCTGGGGGGGGAAAAACTTCCCAAAATGACGAATTTTTACTTAACCCCGGTATTGGAAAAACATTAAACGCCCGTTTTTTGACTTTTAAAAAATGCCGAGGTTTGGCTTCTTGCAAAAAAATTTAAAAAAAGGAACAAAATTCCGTTCAAGAGAAAAAAAAAAATAAATTGCTTGAAATGTAAAAATTTTAAAAAAGAAATTTTTTTTTTTTGTTACTGTTTTTTAAAAATTTTCTGTTTCCATTGTTTACCGATAAAGAAAATTGGGGGTAAAGTTCATTTTTAGGGGAAATAAGGGTCCCGGGCCCTATTCCAAAAAAGAAAAAGGCAAAAACCATTTGGGGGCCCAAAAAATTTTTTTTTTTTTTTTAAAAAATTCTTTCCCCCAAAACCAAATTTTGGGAAATTTCCCCCAAAAACCAAAAAAATAAATTTTAAAATTTAAAAAAAAAATAAATTTTTTTGAAAAATTCACCCCAAAATTTTTTAATTTACAAGCTTACGCCCAAACCCCAAAAACCATTGAACAAGACTTTTTTTAAATTAAGTTTCCCGGGGAAGGGAAAAAGTTAGTAACCAAACTTAAAAAATTTAAAAATCAAAAAAACCCACGAGGCCCAATTTTTTTTTGGGCAAATATTTAGGGTATTTGAATTTTAAAAATTTTTGAAAAAATTGGTTTTTTTATGGAAAAATTTAAAATTTAGTATTGAAATTTTAAATTTTTTGCATAAAAGCAAGGGGATTTTTATTGGCCAAAATTTTTGGTTTTTATTTTAAATTATTTCCCCTAGCAAACCATTTTTTGGGCAAATAATTTGGGGGTTTTTTTTAAAAATTTTTGTTTAAATAAATTAAATTTCCAAATTTTTTTTTTGGGGGAAAAAAAATTTAGATTTTAAAATTTTTCAATAATGAAAACCCTATTTTCCATTTTTATTACACCCCATTTAAATTTTTTTTTAAATTGGCCCCTCCCCCCTTACCATTCCCCCAATGGGCTATATATTTGTTTGAATTAATTTTAGGCCCCTTACATCCTTTTTTGGATTTATTTAAATAAAAACCCAAAGGGCCCCTTTTTTTTTAAAAAATGCCCATTTACAAGCCCGGGTTTTAAAGTTAAAATTTAAAAATTTTTGAAAAAATTTCCCCCTTGGGGGGGTTTTTAGTTTTAAATTTTTTTTAAAATTTTAAAATTTTCCTTTTTTTGAAAACAAAAAGTACATTTAAAAAAATTTTTAAAATTCTTTTTTTTCTTAAATTTAAAAATTAAGGACTAATTTTATTTTTACTTAAAAAAATTTTTTTTTTTTTATTCCCTTCAAATTCCCCAAAAATTTTCGTCAAAAATTGGGATTTTGGACAATTTTCAAGGTAATTTTTGGTTGGTTGAATAAAGGGGGAATTTATTAAATCTCAGTTTTTTGATTTCTCCTGGTTAAACCCCCCCCCCTTTTCTTGTCCAAAAATTAATTTTTCAAATTTTTATTAAAGTTTCGATTTCCTTTATGCTTAAAAATTCAAAGATTATTTTCCAAAACTTTGCATAATGTTTAAAAACTTTCTATGTATTTTTTTTTAAAATTTATAAAACAATTTTCTTACAAAAAAACCCTTTTTTTAAAATTTGTACACTGCAATACTTTAGTTTTTATTGGGTTAAATGATAATTTCATTGTTAAAGCTGGGGGGTTTTACGATATTTTTTTGATTAAATGGCCGTAAACAAAAAAGCGTAGGTTTCCAAAAACCGGGAACAGGGGAACATCAATTGGGCCCTGTGAGAAACATGGGTTTTCAAGGGTTAATGGGCCCCAAAATTCAAAGCTGCCAGGGGATTTTTTTATGGTTTATAGCGAAAGCAAGCTGTATGGGGAAAATGCAGTTGTTTTTAAATTTAAAAAGGTAGTTAGTTTTGGGAAACATTGGGATGCGTTTGGGATCAAAAAAGTCTTTTTTTTTACTTTCCCCTTTTTAAAAAGGGGGGCCTCGATCACGTTGTTTATTAAAATTTTTTTACCGGCCCCGGGCTTGTGCCCGTTACCCAAAAACGCGGGTTTGGTTGATATCTCGACTTTTTGACAACGATCCAACCCTTTTAAATTTAAGAAAAGTGGGGGGGCAATCCTGGCAAAAACCCGTGGTTAAAATTTTGGGTGGTTAGTTGAGACATCATTTTTGTTAGTAGTGGAAAACAACTAATTGATGTTCCCCAATTTTTTCCCCGGGAAATTTTATTTTGAATTTTGAAATTTAATTCATTTAAACCTGTTTTTGACAGCCCTTTTAAATTTGATCGCTCAACCAAATATGATCTCTGTAATTTTTAGCAAAGTTTGGGGCACCTTTTGAATGGGTTGGTTTTTTTTATTTAGTAAATGACAAAAATTGTCAGGAAAGGTAACGCAGCCCGGGCAAAAAAGTCTAAACAAAGTTTTTTATTACCCATGTTAATGAGTTGTTTTGAAAAAAATTTTTTCCCGATCGAAATTTTTCAACTAAACCCCGCATATTCTTTTCCTTTTTAAATTTGTATTTTTACGTTTTTTCCATCAAACGGGGGACTTTAAAAAATGCTTTTTAAATTCATCAGCTGGCCCTTTACCGTGGAAAACACTGGGGGAATGTTTTTACGGGAAAAACTACTGGTAACAAAATATTTGCACCACCAAAAACGGTTTTGATTGTTCCGCGGGGTTCCCGGGGGCATGGTTCAGTCTAATGCCTCCAAAAAAACTTTTTATGTGCCATGTGCTTTATCCACATTTAATTTTTTATTGCGCAAAAAATTTTCCTTGCAGAGTTTTTAAATGTTGCGATCAGGTTTCCTTGCTTTGATATTTTCAACGGAAAATTTTAAACGCTGAATGGGTCTGGAAGGGGCCCTTTCCAAAAAATGTTGTGCAATGCCCGATGGGAAAAAAGTGCGAGTGCCCTTTTATTATGTGAGCGAAAATTTTTGCTAAAAAAAATGAAACAAAAGATGTTTTTCCCGTACCCCTGGGAGCGTTTTAAGAAGCAGAAGGAAATCCCCCCAGTTCCTCATGTACAACCTTCAAAGAGTTTCAAATACAAAAATTTTTTGTTGGGTTTTTAAAAGCGGAAATTTTTTCGAACTGATTCTTTTGAAAAAGTGGTTCCCCTCCTTTTTGGGCTATTTTCCCTTTCAAAGGGGTTTACTAACCCTATGCCCCCTTTTTATTTTCTTTTTGTGCCTTTTTTTTAATTTTTAAGTAAAGTGGGAAAATAATAAACAGTTTTATTATTTTAAAAAAATTTTTTTTACCTAAATAAAAAAAAACCAAAAGCCCTTTTTTCCGGTCATTTAAATAAAATAGAAAAAAAAAATTTAAAAAAGTACCTTTTTTACAGATTTTTTTAAAACCCAAAAAGTGAAATTTAAATTTAAATAAGAAACATTGACGGGAATTTTTAAAAAAGGAAGGGACATGTTTTATTTTTTAAAAAGGGGAATTTTGGAAAAATTTTAAAAAAGTTGGCAGTTTTTAAAAATTTAAAAAAAAAAAAAATGCAAGTTGGAAAAAATTTGTTATTTTTTATTTTACCTTTTCATTGGGGTGCCTTTTGCTTGGTTTGGAAATTTTAGTTTAAAACTTTAATTAAACCCGGGTTTAGGGTTTGTCAAGTTCAGGCGCAAGTCTCCCCTTTAAGGGCCCAAAATTTCCCAAATTATTTTTTTTGTTTTGTGAGGGCGGGACAACGGAACTAAATTTCCTTTTTTTTAAATAAATATGTTGACGGGGAAAGGGGGGTGAGGGAAATGGTTCAGGGTTTTTTTCCCCCAAATTGGGGATAATTTTTCCCTAAGCTTCACCAGACAAACTCGTAACCCCTTTTGCTTGAAAAAGATTTTGCCTCCAGTTATACTTCAGATTAGAAACTTGTCTGCAAAGAGTTATCAAAACTTATTCCCCAGCTTCAAAATTTAGAATGGATCTAGGAAACCCCAAACCGGAATTTGTAACTTGGTCAAATTTCAAATCTTGGAAATTTCCCTGTCAGTTTTTAACTGGTCCCAAAAAGGGGATAAATAAAAATTAGGATTTTGTCTTTGGGAGTTCAGGATTTTTTGTTTTCTGACATGAAAAACTTTTTTAGGGTCGGAAACTGAATCAGCTCCTTTTTCGGCTTTAAAAATTTTCCTTGTGAATATCAAAATTGGGGATTTAATGATGAAATCATTCTTTTGGGGGTTAAAGGGTTTATTTTGTTTCTTTTAAAACCTTTTATTACTTAATTCATTTTTTTAAAAAAATCTGTTTAAAGGGCTCAAAATTCCAACTTTTCGTTGCTTCAAATTCTTACTTAAAAAAGGAAACAGACATGGCGGAAACTCTGGGCAATTTAAATTTGAAGAAAGACACAAAAAAGTTTTCCCTTTGGGGAAAGGGCCCCCTACGGCCCCTTTTGTAGAGCAAGGGGAAAATTTGAATTCCCCTTTTATTTTCAGGGGAAAATTTTCGGAAAGACGGTCATTGAGGGGGGGTTTGCTTTGATCTTGTTGCCCAGTAATAAACCGTTTAGGGTTTCCCCAAATTAAATTTTTTTGCAGGTAAGTGTTGAGCGAATGAAAAGTGAAGTGATGACTCTGGCCCCTTCTTTCTTTTAAAAAGGGCTAGAAAACCCCGCATGACGACCCGACAGGGGAGGGCCCCCATCTGTTGCGCAAGCGAAAAAGTTTGTTTTTGGGGGGTCTTTTTTCCTTTAAAAAAAATCTTGCCCCACTTTAAAAATCGACAAACCCTTCGTTTGTGATCAAAAAATTTTTAGCAAACAACATTTCCCCGGTAATTTCCCTTTTTTCATTTTAAAAACCTCAAAATTAATTAATACAATTTTTTCTTTTTATCAATCAAATTATTCATCAATCTGCAATTCAAATTTTCTTTTTTTTTAAAAAAAATTGGTGAGTTTTATTTAACGTCCGTGGCCATTTTCCCTCAAATTTTTGGGAAAAAAGTTTTTGTTGTCAAAGGAACCGATTGACTTTTCTTTTACTAGGGCCCTACCTAGCATGATTTTTAACAAATTTTTTTTTAGCCGGGTAAAAAAGGTTTTGCCAATTTTTGTGAGGTTTCCACTTTAGCGATCAATAAAGACACCCCGTAAGAAGCAAGAAAACTTTGTCAAGATCGGGGTTTCTAGTTTTTTAAATATTTTATTACATTAGGCCGTTTTCAGTTTAGCTTCGAAAGGGTTGAAAATAACTAAGTACCCTTTTCTCAAATTAATCATGTTTTACTTTGATAAAAGTTTTTTCATTACGAGGTTCATGGTTCATTACTAGTAAAGGTTTTTTTCACACAAAAAAACAATATGGAAAAAATTTCAAAATTTTTTCTTGGGGACGCGATAAAACCCAATTTTAAAAAACTTGCCCAGTATTGACGAACTTCTTCTTTTTTTAATTTCCCTTGTGCATGAACTTTTACACTTCAAAACAAAAAAGCACAAAAAACAAAAAAGAAAAAAAAACATGCACAAAAAATGATGGTTTAGGCACACAAAAGGTAGTGAAAATGAATACGGAAAGTAGGGCAATGGAAAGGGGATTGTTGTGATGGAGGAGGGGGAGGGGTTGAGTACCGTTGGGCCCCATGGGTAACCCAAAAGGTGGGGAAATTTGAGAGGGGTGAGTGCTGTGAACTCGTGGTGAGAATAGCCAGGGGACTCGTGCTACCCCGGGAACTTCTTCTGTACCCGTACTATTTTAATTTTTCCCCCCTTTTAAAATCATCGCCCCCCAAAAAGCCCCCCATTTTTTCATTGCCCCCCGATAACCTAAATCACCCCTTTTGGGGGGGTCGCCCCCGGTTGGGAACCACTGGGGGTTTTTAACTTTTAGATCATACCGTTTTTTTTCGTTGTAACTCTTTATTAAAAATGTCGTGCATCAAGTGATTGGTCACGCCTTACCTAATTTTAGATAATACTTTGTTTTACATAATCAAAAACACATGTCCTCTATTTAAAATTAAAAGCCTCGTTGTTAAAAAATTTTTCACTGACTTGTAAATTTGGATTTCTTGGGTTTTAATTTTCGCATTTGATTTCAAGATATGTCACACATATCTCTTTGTATTTGGGTCCATAAATGATGGGAAGCTGTGATATAAATTTTGAAAACAATGTTGTTTTTTTATGAGCTTGTGAAGAAAAATTTTAAAAAACATTTTAAGTTTGATCCCAAAGAGCGGCTTTTTTTAACAGTTGCAAACGGGTTTACAGGCTTTTCTGTTGGGCCACACAATTTTACCATTTAAAAGTTGTAAAAGTTGGAAGATGTTGAGCTTCCCAAAAAAATTGGGCCCATTAGCAAATTCCCCAATTTAAAAAAACTATTTTGCTTAGGGTGGGAATGAATTTAAAATTTGGGCCTATTGATTTGGGGGATTGATTTCAAGTATTAAAATTTTGGCATTTCGGAGGTTTTGCAGTGTTCGGGCGAAAATTCCCTCATTTCACATTTCAAAAAAAAAGGTAAAACTTGTAGATTTATGGTTTTAAAAAGTTTAAATTTTAATGTGTTTTTGTGCCGGGGAAATATACTTTTTTGGGCCATTTTTAAGTGTAGGCTAAAGTGAAAAAACAGTGGGGTTTTCTTTCTTTAATGGGAAAAAAAAAAAAATGCGCCAAATTGCTTATTTTCTGCTAAAAATACCGGGGCCCTTTGGTATTGGGTAACTTCGTCATTGGAATTTTGGGCCCCAAATCCAAACCAGGCCTGTCTTTCCCTTTTGGGTTTCATATTTACAAATGTTTTTTAATTTGATTTCACGGAATGGCAAGACTAACATTAATGGGGGCCTTTTAAGTCTTTGATAGGATCGGTAAATATGGAACAATCCAACGATTATTAATTTCAATGTTTTTTTTGATTTACTTTGACAATTGTTGGGTCTTCCGTTGTTGCGTAATCTGGGGACGATTTAACCCCGTGTTTTTAAACCTCATTTCCCGGGAATAGTTTCTGCTACTAATTTTCCCGTGGAAACGCTTTGGAAAATTTACCATACCCCGGTTAATTTTGACAAAAATGTTTCCTTTGGGACCCTGGGTCATGTTTTTTTAAAAAATCCTATGCAAGCCTGGATCTCTTGTACTCGGGATTTCAGTGATATCATTCATAACTAATTTGGTTATCTTTTCAAACAACCAAAAACAGAATATGTGCATGAGGGCAATCCACGTTTCTGGCCCCTCCCCGAATACATCCAGGGCACTTTTCGCCAAGCACGCTATGTTTACAATGAAATCCATTTTAAAAATTTAACTTTTTTTTTAAGACTTTTTGCCCAAAGTAAAGGCGATCAATTTGGGGGTTGACCAGGGAATGACTCAAGGGTTTTATTTTTATCCTGGGATTGCATGTTTAATGTGATAAATAAATCTGCTGTGCCCCAAAAGACAAAAAACGAATGGGGCAAATTCCCTGAAAATGTTTAGGACTTCCCATGAAAGTTGCTGGAATAATTGTCATCCTGCCTAAATTTTTGCATTTTTCCTTTAGTATTTAAAACCATCTTTAAAAAGGGGGAATTTACTCTTCGAACGGAAATTTGGTCCGGGTTTTCCCGGGTGTATGTTAAACCCCTCTGTTTAAATTTTGGGCATTCATAAAAACCCGATATTGGTGAAAAAATCGCCCCACATTTTTAAGATGTGTTGTCTTTATTTTAACGAACCCTCAGCGGAAAGAATAATTTGTTCATTTTAAAAGGGCTTTTGTTTTTGGTTTTTGGCCCCTGTGAATTTAAAATTTTTGTTTTTAAAAGAAAGTGATTGAATTGCAAATAATATTTATAGTAGGTGATTCAAAAACTCCATTGCTAAACCCAAAATTTTTTAAATTTCCTGTAAGGGGATTTATCATCTTGATTGAGAAGTGGGTAACCATCTTTACATTGCCAAAAAAAATGATGGGGTTTTTGTAGCCCCATTTGAGTGGTGTGTTTCTTTCAAAAGCTGAACGTTTATTCCGCCCTTTGGAAAACAATTTCAGGGTTTTCCCAAAATTTTTTCCCACTATAACAATGGCAACTTCATTAATTGTTGGTGCATTGAAAAAAGTCTTGCATTTTTGGCCCCAAGAGTTTTATCAGCTTTTAATTTCAATTTTTTGGGTTTTTCTTTTGTCATGAGATTTAGTTTCAGTTTTGAAAAAAAGTAATCAACTGTTGTGTTGATTAAAAAAAAGTTTGTAATTCTTTTTCCCAATAGGCCTTTTTCACGGAAAGTTTATTTCACCCAAAGAAAATTAATTTTTATGTTTTAATTGCCCCTGAAACAAATTGCAGGAAATTTTTTAGTCGCCCTCTGACACCGGGAACAGTGAACCCCTTGTGATATATTTGGCCCTTTTTTTGTGAATTAAAAAGACAGGGTTTTTTATTTTTTTTACAAAAAAAATAAAAATAAAAAAAAAACAAAGCCAAAAACGGAGGGTAAGTCGTTTTTATTATTTCCTTGAAAATTGGCATAAAATTGTTTCCCAACTAATTTTTTGCCCCAATGGAAACTTTTTTAAAAAATTTTTAAAATTTTTGGATATTAAATAAGGGAAAAGTATGGGATCCGTTTCCCGTTTTGAAACCGGGTTTAGTACAAAGGTTTGGTGGTGGAAAACCCAAAGGCATAAATTTTTACTTTGAAAAATTTATTCGGAACACAATCCAGCGGCTTCATTTTTGTATTTCAATGCCTTTTTCAATTTTGGGCAAACTGGTTTTATAGATCCCAAAAGCAAAAGCATTGGTAGGGGACTGTAGTCAAATTTAAACCTCGGTTTTCTGAAAGCAGCTCGTTTCAAAAATTTCAAAATTATTAGTTTAATTACGTGCTGCACGGGTTTGTGATACCCAAAACCTTTCAATTTCATTTTGCTCTTTACCCATTTCTGTGCAGTCCGATTAGGTGAAAATATCTTGGTTTCTAGCATTTCGAGTTCTTTTAACCCAAAACGCTCCGCCCGCATTTAAAAGTCGGCCCAGGGCTTTAAAAATGAGTATAAAGGGAAGCACACACAAAAAAAAAACCAATCAAAACCAAAAATAAATCGAGTAAAAATTTTTTGTCGAATTTGGGAAGGGAAAAAAAATTTAAAAAAAACCAAAAAAATAAAAACCCCACAAATTTAGAAATTTTAAAATGAAAAAAATGTATATCGTGAAAGAAAAAGGGGAGAAATTACGGGTGCATTCAAAAAAAGTTTATATTTAATTTTTAAGGGCCCACGTTTTTAATTATAAAATTACTAATTTTAAAATTTTAAAAAGTTTTTTCTTTATAGGGGAAAAGTGGTTTTTTAAATTTTTCAGTGCAAAATTTTTTCAATTTTTTTTTTTACATTTAAGAACCTTCCTCCCGGGCTTTTAGCGAATTTAACAAAAAAAAAAAAAAAGCCGAATTGGCCAGGGCCCTTCTCCCATTTAGCGCCCGAGCCCAAAAATTCAGGGCCCTTCATTTTTATTTATATAGTAGATTTAAACGACAAGTCACATTTTGGATCCCAAATTTTTAAAACCCCCAAAATTATCCCTTTTTTAATCGCTAATTGATAAATTTTTTTTTAGACATTTTTATTTTGCCTTTCTCAGTTCTGCAATATCCCTATTACCCATACAATTTTTCTGAAAAACGATACGTAATTATTTTAAAATTGGCTTGACTATATTTAAATTTTTTTTTTTATAAGTTTCCAAAAATTTTTTTTAAATGACCACCCGGGAAAAAACAAAATTAATTAAATTGTTTGTTTTGAAATTAAAATTAATCTAGTCCTATTTTTAAATTATGCTGGTTCTATAGATTATCATTTGATTTCTTTTTTGATTTTTGGTGTTTTTTATTTTTCTTCTCAAAAACATAATAAAAAAATTTTCAGTTTATTTTTTCCCCTATTTTCAAAAAAGTTTTGCCAAAACTCGTTTAATTTTTAAAAAAAAATTTTTAAAAATTTTTTCCCCTTATTTTTAAGGGTGATTTTCAAATTTTCATTTCCCCCTAATCCTTTCCCTTTTTTAAATAAAAAATTTTAAATTAAAAAATGTTAAAAGCCCTAAAAATTATTTCAAATTTAAATTTAAAAATGAATAAAATTTACTTAAATTTTTATAAATTATTTCAAAAAAAGAAACCCAAATTTTTTGAAATCGCATAAAAGTAAACCCCTTTTTTTAAAAAATAGTTTCAAAAAAGGAAATGCAGAATCTTTTTCTTATTTTGTTTAATTTTTTCTTTGGTTTTATTGTTTTGTTCTTTGTTTTTGATTAATTTTGTTTTTATGAAAATTCAAATTTCCCGGGGAAAAAAATTTTTTTGAAAAGGACATAAAATATTTCATTTCAAGATTTTAAAAATTTACTCAAAGTCATAAAGGGATTTTTCCTTTTGAAAATTTTGTATTTTACCCCAGAAAATTTAAAAACCCTTTTTATGACATTCTTTTATAAAATCAAAACTTATGTTTTTTCAAAAATGTAATCTGTTTAATTTTTTTAAACCAATAAATTTTTTATTTTATACTGTTGCTTCAATTTCTTCGGCGGGTTGCCCCTTTAAAAAATGTACGTTTCACTCTGTTTGTCTTTTTTTAACCCCTTCCCAAATTTGTAAATATTGGGGTGGGGGTGTATGTACGAGCCTAATTGGAAAAACTTTTAAAAAAAATTCGTTAGTAGGTAACAAAGGGAAAAGTTGCTAATTTCAAAAAAATGTAAAACCCCAAAAATATTTTTCCTTGTTGGGTGTGTTTTCTGGGGTTTTTAAAAATTTTTCTAGCTAGAATTAAGGGGGTTTTTACCCTTCTATTGGGCTGATACGTTCAAGTTTTAATGCTTTTTGCTTAATTCACCATCTATAAAAAAGTCAAAGGTTTTAAAAAAACTTTTGATTTGTAAACTATTGACAATGTTTTGGGTTTTTTTGAAATGTTATTATTAAACAGTGTTTGTTTCAATTAGTTAAAAAATTTTGTGCTTTTGTATGTACTGAAAATAACCTAAGCTGGGAACTCTTTTAATTTTTTGTTTTCTAAGGAAATTTTTTTAAAATTTGGTTTCGCATGTACGAGCTTTCCCGAAGCGTGGGCTACGTTTTTGGGGGGGTTCTGGAAGCCCCACCCTTTAATGGGGCATTGTCAGGACCTTCTTTTCCGGGCGTTTTGGTGGAAAAGTTTACAGAACTCGCCCCCAGGAGAAAGTTCTTCTCGAGAACGGCGACCTCATCACTCCCTTCCCCGCACGGTGAAAAAAGTGAAAAATTTATTTTAATTTTTTTGGGGAAAATTTTCCCCCCCTTCCCCATGCTTCTTGCCCTTGTAAGGGCCACAATTTTTATATTTCTTTATTATTTTTTTAAAATACCCCTTTTTTTAAAAGTTTTTATTTTTGGGGCATAAAATTTTGTTTGGGTTTTTTTAAAAAGATAGGTTGAATTTTCCTCTATGTGCCCAATTTTGGGTTAAACATTCCTACTAATCCCTTGGGGACGTAAGATAATCTGGTTACTAATTTTTAATGATCCAAGCCTTTGTATGTTTTTAAATTATCAAAAAACTCAGGATAGCTTTTGTTTCTAATACTTTTGTGAAGAAAACTTAATAACATTCAATTAAAAAAGTAAAAACCCCAAATTTTTTAATATAAGAGTAAATTAAAACTAAACACGTTTTAATTCTATAATGACTTAAACTAACCCCCTTTAACTAATTCAGTTCTCCCAGGCCAACTTTTCCAATTTTTTGGTTTAGCTAACTAGAACCCAAACCTATTTTTGTTACTTAAACTAACTTTTTTCTTGTCCTATTTGTGAAAATTTAACTAACCTTTTAATTATCCATTTAAAGAAAATTAAAACTTTAACTAGGATTAAACTTGTTAAAAGGGTTAAATTTAAAATTTTTCCAATCCTATTGTGGAAATAAAATTTTTCCTTTTTACTAATCCGATTTTTGAGGATTTAAGCTGAAGGCCTTAAAATTTAAAAAGGGGGGTTTTTGAAGGTTTTTACCCAAATTTTCCCGGGAGAAAAAAGGAAAAACCCAAATTTTTCAATAATGGCAATTTAAAGCAACCCGTTTTTGATTGGAAACCCCTGGGATTGGTAATAAGGGTTTGGGGAGGAGAAAAAGGGGACGCAAGAAAAATGGAATACCATCTAGTAAAATTAAACCCTTTTATCATTGGGCCTAAAATTTTGGGCCCCTGGGGTGTTTAAATTTTTGGGGTATTTTTCCCCGTGGGCGTATCTCTTTGAAATATTTGATTCAACCCACTTTCAGGTCACTTAAAAAGCTAAACCCATAGAATGTTTTTAATAGGTAAATTTACCTGCTTTTGTTGACTTCATCCTCCATCTTTAGGGTGTAGACACCCTGTTGTTAAAGTTAAGGTTTCTGCACGAAGTGTGGCCCGGATAGATGAATTCGAGCAGACTGTAATCTATAACCCCCTTATCCTTTTGGGGGGTTTAATGCGTTTTTGTTTACCCAAAATAGGGGGGTTGTTTTTAGACCAAAGGGAAACTTTACTTGGCGTAAGGGTGTTTAACACCCAAAAGGAAATTCCCAAAGTTTCCACATCCGATAAAACACTAATTTTTTTACGATAAACTTTTTTTCATCATAAAAAGCTCGGGAAAAATTTTAAGAAATTTATGATTTAAAGATGGGGCGATCGGGGGGGGTTTCTTTTATTTAACTCCCCGAATCAGTCACAAAGTTTCTGTCCCTTTTTGGTGGTGGATGGGTTTTTAAAGTTTACAAATTCACCGTGAAAGGGTAAAGTTGACAGTTTCAGTGAGTGCTCAGAGGAAACTCACTTTTTTGCCCGAGTCCAAAATCACGTTAAATTCCAATTTCGAGGTTTTAGCCCAGGTGTGAAGAAGAAAGCTATGAAATGATTTCCTTAAGATAGGCCCACGTAATATTTACTTTCCCCCGTAAATTTAAATGTGTACCCTTCCAGTAAACAAATGTGTGGCAGGACCCTGAATAACGGGTTTTTTTAAGAAAAACTTGGTTTTAAAAGGGTTTTTTATGGGACTTTTTTTCCCTCCACAACAAGAGAAATGATTCATTTTATTTGTTTTAGAAATTTAAAGAATTCTTGGGAGGGCTCTTTTTGAAAAAAAAGGGAAGGATAAGAATCCCACGTACATTCCTTTTGGTGGGGGCCCCTGAATCGTTTTTCCCTGAATTTGTTGCACATCTGAAGGAATGATGGAGAAAAAATACTTCCATAATTTTTGGGGATACTTTGCGGGAAATGACATTTTAAAGTTTGGCATGGGGGCCCAAAAAAGGGAAGATGGTGCCCACTTTTAGACCCCGCACAAGGGGCCCTTGCTTTTTAGGGTGTGGATTTTTAAAATGGGTTAATTTAGTGTTGCCATAGATTTAATACGTCTCTGGAAGTTAAAAATTTTAAACCCGAGTTTGGTACCGTTAAAAAAAGGGATTTTTATTGGTTTAAAAATGCCCCGTGTATATTTCCCAAAAAAAATTTTTTCCCCCCCCCCCCCCTTTTATTATTATTTATAAAAGGGAATTTCGTGAATACCAAAACTTCATGGTTGCTAATTTGGGGAAGCAAAAAAAACGTGTTTTGGGAAAGTCGCATACCAAAGGGTTTTAGATCATATGCTTAGTTTTAAAAAATGGGTGTTTGGGAAATTTAGCAAAGTCTTGTTTTAGATATGTACGCAAAAATTTTTACTGGGGGTTTAAACAAAATTTTTTTGTTTAAATACACATTTTCCCTTTGTGAATTGGGGGGTCAAACCAGTTGTTTAACCCCGGGTTTTATTTGATTTGCATTAGGGAAAAAATCCACCATTTGGGGTTTTAAAATCATTTAACATTGGATTTGCATTTTATCTTTGAAGAAAGATGATATAGATTTTACCCTTTTTGGGAACGCTAAATTTTTATGGGTGGGTAACCCCGAGTGAAGAGAGAGGTTTTTACGGAGCCATGGTTTTGCAAATTTTAAAATGATTTTTGTCTGCGGTGCAAACAAATTTTTACAAGGGGGACCCCAATCACAGGACTGGAGGTGTGGGGAAAATTTTTAAAAATATTTTTTTGCATCTGTTTGTGGCCCTTAAATTTTTTTTTTAAATTTAAAGTAAAATACTTTTTTCCCTGATTTAAAGAAGTGTTTTAGACATTGTACTGTAAGGTTAATGTTGAAGCCCTAAAATCCCTTCCCCAGGTTGGGGGAGGGGTGGGGGTTTATGGGCCAGGGGTTTTTTGTAAGGGGAGCCTTTATATAAGTACTGGGGCTTTAATAAAACGTTATTGAATTATTTTGGGGTAGTGATCAATTTGATCAAAATTGTTTTTTGATAGCTCTTTTTTGGGGGTTTAAGTTAGTGTACCATGAACACTAGCAATAGTGCAGGGCGGCTAAGTAAAGTGTTAAATCGAAACAAAGAATGGGGAAAAAATGCTGCAAAAAAGGGGGGCGAATAAGTAAAGCTGATATGGACATGTTGAAAAACGGCCTTTAATTGCCCTTTTTTGAAAGGGGGGAAAGGACCCAATTTTTTTCTCCCCCGAGATTTAGAGTGGGGAAAATCTTTTTTTAACTGGGTCCCTTTTTTGTCGGTGGTGCCAAAAAATTTACGACACGATTATAAAAGAGGGTGGAGGACGTTTTCATTTTATTTCAGAATCGGGAAAAAGAAAAACCATCAACGGGGTCGGAAGAGAGGTTTTTTTGCACCCATAAATTTTTGTTATGGGTGTAAAAACTAAGAGAAAATAATAAAACCCACATTGAGGAAAAATAAATTTTTTTAATGTTCCCAAAATTCGGGAGTTTTTAAATCTAATTTTAGACGGAACCCTGGGGTGTAGGAGAGCAAACTATTTGATGTGGAATGAATTTTGTGTCGCTAATCATGGAGAAGACACTGCAGATGGCTGAGGAGAGACCTGTGCCCTAACCTGTGGCGGAGACGGAATCGGGAAGGAAGCACGTACGCTGGAAAGGCCCACACTCCCGTTTAGGTGTTGCAAGACAATTGGGTTGGTAACGCTGTTGTGGTGCGGATGATGGAAAGACCGGTGAAATCATAAGGAGAGAACTTAAATGAGCTGCAGTTACCGGGGAATGGGTATCAAGTCAGGACGATATATACTGTTAAAAATGACATTATTGTTAAGATGGATAATGTGATCCAGAAGCGCAAGCTACTATAGGATGGAGACCTCTTCAGCAAGGACTTGGTTGTGGAACGATGGCGAGAAAGTGGCCTAAGGTCATGATATATGTAGTTTCCAAGGAGTTGACTGACCAGGAAACTATTGATTCGATCTACATGCAGAATAGTACTAGCACATAAATCAGCTTTGATGATTTCAACAAGGAGTTCCGTTGCGTGCATAAATAAAAGCAAACATCTTGAAAATATAGCAACCATTGGGTGTTGTGTGCTCCCCCATAGTGTGGTTGAGTATGAGCACCATAGTTAAGGTGAACATTGGATGGTTCTGTTGTAGAATCATGTATTACCAGTAAGTTTATGGTGAAACAGATGCCAAACAGCCAAATTATTTAGTAAGGATTGGCATACTCGCATTTCAGAAAACTGCATGAGCTTTAAAGCTGTACCAAAAAGATAAAAAAATAGCACCTGTACATATTGCCGAAGCTTAATACACTAGAGTTAGAGGGCTGGACCACATAACCTCGGGCCTTAAACAAGTGCCTCTTCTGAGGGTAATGCCAGGTCTGGTGTTGTCCACTCTTTTGGGTCGGTTTTAGACGTGGTTTACTCCTTTGCTCATGGTGGTGGTAAGCATTCAGCTTGGATGCTCTCCCAAATGTGAGTGTGAAAAATCAGGCTATTTCAGGTTGTCTTTCTTTAAACATTCTTGAAGGGTTGTTCTTTGAGGTGGCCTCAGGGCAACGCCTTTCTCAGCTGGTCTTGAAAGTCAAGTAACGGGTTGCGGGGGGCTGAAATCCTGTAGGGTCGTCTGTATGTGTGTAGAGTTAGATGATGACACCCACCCACACACTAAGTGGCTGGTAGTCCGTACTCGGTTTCAGCTGGGGATAGCTGGTCAGAACAACTCCACGAGGTATCTGCTAGAAAACATAGAGTCATTGTTCCAGTGATGGAATCATAGCTAAGGCTGATATTCTTACTTCCCATGGAATGTTGGAACGTCGGGTGTCCAAGATACTGGGTGTATGTGGGAGCCAGGTGGTGTTGGGGTTGTTTACTCGCCTGGGGCTTATCTTTAGCATGTCTTGGGTGGGGTTCAGCAAGATAGTTAATCGGATCGTATTTCAATCCTTATCATGTCCATTTTTCACTCTTCTGTCTCAAGGTAGGTGCATGATACAGATGAAACTGGAACCCTTTGTGGGGATGACGAGCCCCAAGAAAATTGCTTCTTTATTCGTCTTCTTCTAAGTGCTATTTTTATGACGTGCAACGACAGAAGACTGACATCGATGAGTCTTACAATGTCTTTTATAGGTTGTGCCAGTCACCATTGTGTCGATATTTGTCACTGCTTTTTGTTTAGCGTATATCCAACCTATCTGGTACGCTGGAATGGTACCTCTATCAATACCAAAACCACAGTGATGCTTGTATGAAGCACCTTTATTCCATTGACTTTAGTACTCCCATTTCCATGCCCAAATTGCTAGAAAACATCATGGTGGATATAATATATGCCTGTTCTTACCTGTTTGACATAGTATTTTTGATAGGGACAGTTCATGTTATGCAACGTCGAAAATGAAGTTTCACGCACGTTTTTCCAATCTCTAGTGACACAGGCTCACCAGTGTATGTTCTTATATTGATTTACAAACTCATAATTTCCCTTTGAAGTTCGAGCACATAGTACAACTAAGTATTTAACTGTCCATAGGAGACCACACATATTACGTTAGCACTAGTTTTCGCAAATACCACAAGGGTTGTGACATTATGGTGATGTCACCCATGACCTTAAATTCTTTCTCAACATCTCTTGCCACCAAATCGGTTTCGGGGATGAGTTATATTTCCCAAATAGATTCTGACATCATCAAGGTTGTGACATCACCCAGGAACTTTTCCTGTCTCGACGTGTCATGCTGCGCTGGTTCAGCGCTGGTGTTGAATAAAATTTATCATACTAGATTATGACGTCATAAGGGCTGAGAAATTTCTCAAAATAGATTTTGAAATCATCACCCGTGGCCTATTTTGGTTTCAAAATGTCATACCATCAAACTGGCTCAAGGTTCGAGTCATAACTCCCAAAATTGATTCTGATATCACCCGTGACCTATTCCTGTCTCAACATGTCGTACCACTAAATTGTGCCAGGTTTGAGTTATATCTCCCAAAATAGATTCTGACATCATCAGGCCCGCGATATCACCACACAATGGCCTGTGTTGCACAATCCGCAGTCATCAAGTTTCACTATCAGGGCTGTGACAGCCTAATTACATAGGGAGTATGTCATTAAGGCAGGGCAACGACCTCTTGCAATACATTCCATAAATAGCACCCAACTGACCTGAAAATAGTTCAAGTCAAATATTGCTGGGGAATGAGTTCACCGGTGAATACCCGCCCAAAATAGTATTCAGGTGACCTGAAATTATTTAACTGAGTCAAAGGTTAATCTTTGCTAGATGGTAGTCCTATTTGCTGAAGTAAGAGAATTATATAAACCTCTTCTAAAACCCTAATTGACCTCGTCTATTGGGTCATGATGATGGTATAATATCATTATGTTTATTATACTGCAGAGATACATTAACATATTTTATAAACCAGGAATATAATATTAAAAATTCTAGTAATGTAACGTCATAGTCGTAAGCCAGGCAAGTTATTCTACTAGAACTGTTACAGCAACCACGAGTGTTTATTTTCAGAGCAACTGAACGAGATTAGGAAGTCTAGTATATCCCGGCTCCTTTGTGATAATGGAGATGACATATTCTCCATGCAACCCAAAGGATTTCAGAAGATATCTCACGAGTAAGTTATTGGTAGCTCCCTATATTGAGAAGTCACTATTTATGAAATGGACAACAAAGGGATACAATAAAAGTTTAATGTACACTATATCTGCTTAAAAGTCTAGAAATCTTCAAAATTTACAAATGTAGCAGTTAGTAATCGAACATCTTATTTATCTTCAGGATGAATTATTAGCTTTTCTTGCAAGAGAAGATGGGAGAGGAAAATGTCTATGACAGATAGTTCCGTGGACACGTATGCTAAAAACTGTTATGTAATTAAATAATGTTTGGGCTCACACACATTTAAACAATCTTATATGTAATTCAATTTAAAAATTACGTCGAGCAACATATCATTTGACAGGGTTAATAAGTTTAAATATTCAGGAAAAATTTAAATCAACAATAACAATACTAGATTGTAAATTAGGAAAATAATACAATCGGGGAAAGCATGCGGTCAGTAAGTTGTAGACATCTCACCTTCTGTCATAACATGTAAAACTCAAAATATACAAAACAAAAGCTTTATCTTTTGATCTCTACAGGTGTGAAACGTTCTCTCTTACCTTACAAGATGAAAGTAAATTTAGGGTATTCGAAAAAAAAATATTTTATATATATATATATATATATATATATATATATATATATATATATATATATGTTCAAAAAGAGAAGACGCTCCTGTGGAGTGAAGGATGTTACATACCCTGTACTCATCACAAGGTCTTGTTATGATAATCAAGTATTTTAGAATACGGTGGTCAGGACATGCAGGATGAATAGGAGAATATAGAACCTCATTCAGGGTAATGACTGGCAAACCCAATGGGAAGAGACTATTGGGAAGACCTGTACGCAGGATGACATTAGAATGGAACTGAAAGAGATAGTGTGTAATGAGGTGGACTGGATAGAACTAGCTCAGGATAGCCATAGATGGCATACTTTTGTAAGTACAGCAAAGGAATTTCGACTTCCTAATTCTATAGATTAATTAAATATATGTAACTAAAACAAATATAGGAGCATTGGCTGTATCGAGTAGAAATATTATCGCAACCCATGATTGGTTTCAAGATTAATTAGACATAAACTATCATATATTTCGTTGCGGTGTATTACCATTGGCCCAGGATATTCACATTCACTTTGTCCAACTCTCTCTTGTTCTTGTCTACTGAAACCAGGAACAACCATGCGTCCTGTTTTCACCGAAAGTCCTTGTTCGTATCCGTTGTGATCGGCTTAATATACCACCTTAATGGTTTTCTATATTCGTGGTATCTCAGTAGTCAACGCTATGGCCCACAGGGAAGGGTCATTCAATCAGAACTTAGCATGGGATTATCTTTGCAAACACCATAAAAACTGTGTCACGTAAGCCCTATAAATTAGAAACATTAGTTAATAAGTAGCTATGTGTTATTTTTCAACCATTCATCTTTAAATATTTCTCCACACAAAATACTGTTCACTTTATTTTTATATATCATTCACAACATCTTGAATAAATATAAACTCAAGCTTCTAGAGTAGCATTATTTAATTTAAATTTAGAATGATATTACTAGAAGCCAATGGCGCATCTAGCAGCGGACAGGCTAAACATTTGTCTATAAATAATTTCAATCAAACTTGAATTATATAAAGTAAAAATAAAATATAAAGCTTTGTTAAATGTAAAGGCAAAGTTATAAAACCTGAACTATGATTTGATATTAAAAAAAGTTTCCCAAAATTTCCCACTTATATGAAAATACAGAAATAATAACTTCAGTGCTTTATATTAAAGATCACTTACACGATTAAAATCCCTGCCTCATTTCCCATAAAAAAAACTCCAAATAACTTCTAGACGTAGACTGATTAGTATTTATAAAACATTTTCCTGACTTCCTACATTTAAGGAGCTGTTTCCACCAACAGAACCCATTCTCACAAGGAATTTAATTTTGTATAAAAACTTGATAGCAAAGAACATTTCTGTACGTCCCACGATTAGGCTTTCAGGTTATAGACAGGTGAGTTACTCGTATTGTTGGTAACTAAGGTTCTCAGGTTATAGACAGGTGAGTTACTCGTATTGTTGGTAACTAAGGTTCTCAGGTTATAGACAGGTGAGTTACTCGTATTGTTGGTAACTAAGGTTCTCAGGTTATAGACAGGTGAGTTACTCGTATTGTTGGTAACTAAGGCTCTCAGGTTATAGACAGGTGAGTTACTCGTATTGTTGGTAACTAAGGCTCTCAGGTTATAGACAGGTGAGTTACTCGTATTGTTGGTAACTAAGGTTCTCAGGTTATAGACAGGTGAGTTACTCGTATTGTTGGTAACTAAGGTTCTCAGGTTATAGACAGGTGAGTTACTCGTATTGTTGGTAACTAAGGTTCTCAGGTTATAGACAGGTGAGTTACTCGTATTGTTGGTAACTAAGGTTCTCAGGTTATAGACAGGTGAGTTACTCGTATTGTTGGTAACTAAGGCTTTCAGGTTATAGACAGGTGAGTTACTCGTATTGTTGGTAACTAAGGTTCTCAGGTTATAGACAGGTGAGTTACTCGTATTGTTGGTAACTAAGGTTCTCAGGTTATAGACAGGTGAGTTACTCGTATTGTTGGTAACTAAGGTTCTCAGGTTATAGACAGGTGAGTTACTCGTATTGTTGGTAACTAAGGCTCTCAGGTTATAGACAGGTGAGTTACTCGTATTGTTGGTAACTAAGGCTCTCAGGTTATAGACAGGTGAGTTACTCGTATTGTTGGTAACTAAGGTTCTCAGCTTATAGAAGGGTGAGTTTCTCATATTGTTGACAGCTAAGGTTCTCAAGTTAGAGACAGGTGAGTTTCTCATATTTTTGGTATCTAAGATTCTCAGGCTATAGACGGGTGAGTTTCTCATATTGTTGGTAACTAAGGGTCTCAGGTTATAGACAGGTGAGTTTATCATATTTTTGGTATCTAAGATTCTCTGGTTATAGACAGGTAAGTTTTTCAAATTGTTGGTAACTAAGGTTCTCAAGTTAGATACAGGTGAGTTTCTCATATTGTTGGTAACTAAGGGTCTCAGGTTATAGACAGGTGAGTTTCTCATATTGTTGGTAACTAAGGTTCTCAGGTTATAGAAGGATGAGTTTCTCATATTGTTGGTAACTAAGGTTCTCAAGTTAGAGACAGGTGAGTTTCTCATATTGTTGGTAACTAAGGGTCTCAGGTTATAGACAGGTGAGTTTCTCATATTGTTGGTAACTAAGGTTCTCAAGTTATAGACAGGTGAGATTCTCATATTGTTGGTAACTAAGGGTCTCAGGTTATAGACAGGTGAGTTTCTCATATTGTTGGTAACTAAGGTTCTCAGGTGATAGACAGGTGAGTTTCTCATATTGTTGGTAACTAAGGGTCTCAGGTTATAGACAGGTGAGTTTCTCATATTGTTGGTAACTAAGGTTCTCAGGTTATAGAAGGGTGAGTTTCTCATATTGTTGACAGATAAGGTTCTCAAGTTAGAGACAGATGAGTCTCTCATAGTTTTGGTATCTAAGATTCTCAGGTTATAGACAGGTGAGTTTCTCATATTGTTGGTAAGTAAGGTTCTCAAGTTAGAGACAGGTGAGTTTCTCATATTGTTGGTAACTAAGGGTCTCAGGTTATAGACAGGTGAGTTTCTCATATTGTTGGTAACTAAGATTCTCAGGTTATAGACAGGTGAGTTTCTCATATTTTTGGTATCTAAGATTCTCAGGTTATAGACAGGTGAGTTTCTCATATTGTTGGTAACTAAAGGTCTCAGGTTATAGGCAGGTGAGTTACTCGTATTGTTGGTAACTAAGGGTCTCAGGTTATAGACAGGTGAGTTTCTCATATTGTTGGTAACTAAGGGTCTCAGGTTATAGACAGGTGAGTTTCTCATATTGTTGGTAACTAAGGGTCTCAGGTTATAGACAGGTGAGTTTCTCATATTGTTGGCAACTAAGGTTCTTAGGTTATAGACAGGTGAGTTTCTCATATTGTTGGTAACTAAGGTTCTCAGGTTATAGACAGGTGAGTTTCTCATATTGTTGGTAACTAAGGGTCTCAGGTTATAGACAGGTGAGTTTCTCATATTGTTTGGTAACTAAGATTCTCAGGTTATAGACAGGTGAGTTTCTCATATTGTTGGTAACTAAGGTTCTCAAGTTAGAGACAGGTGAGTTTCTCATATTGTTGGTAACTAAGGGTCTCAGGTTATAGACAGATGAATTTCTCATATTGTTGGTAACTAAGGTTCTCAGGTTATAGACAGGTGAGTTTCTCATATTGTTGGTAACTAAGGGTCTCAGGTTATAGACAGGTGAGTTACTCGTATTGTTGGTAACTAAGGTTCTCAAGTTAGAGACAGGTGTGTTTCTCATATTGTTGGTAACTAAGGGTCTCAGGTTATAGACAGGTGAGTTTCTCATATTGTTGGTAACTAAGATTCTCAGGTTATAGACAGGTGAGTTTCTCATATTTTTGGTATCTAAGATTCTCAGGTTATAGACAGGTGAGTTTCTCATATTGTTGGTAACTAATGGTCTCAGGTTATAGGCAGGTGAGTTACTCGTATTGTTGGTAACTAAGGGTCTCAGGTTATAGACAGGTGAGTTTCTCATATTGTTGGTAACTAAGGTTCTCAGGTTATAGACAGGTGAGTTTCTCATATTGTTGGTAACTAAGGTTCTCAGGTTATAGACAGGTGAGTTTCTCATATTGTTGGTAACTAAGGGTCTCAGGTTATAGACAGGTGAGTTTCTCATATTGTTGGTAACTAAGGTTCTCAGGTTATAGACAGGTGAGTTTCTCATATTGTTGGTAACTAAGGTTCTCAGGCTATAGACAGGTGAGTTTCTCATATTGTTGGTAACTAAGATTCTCAGGTTATAGACAGGTGAGTTTCTCATATTGTTGGTAACTAAGGTTCTCAAGTTAGAGACAGGTGAGTTTCTCATATTGTTGGTAACTAAGGGTCTCAGGTTATAGACAGGTGAGTTTCTCATATTGTTGGTAACTAAGGGTCTCAGGTTATAGACAGGTGAGTTACTCGTATTGTTGGTAACTAAGGTTCTCAGGTTATAGACAGGTGAGTTTCTCATATTGTTGACAGATAAGATAAATGATTCATTTGGAGGATCTTTTTTTTTTCTGTAAAATCTTATTCGATAAAAGTGTAACATCCATTTATTTTTGTTTTAACTGCATCACATTTAAATTTCAGATGCTTTCTATGTTTTAATTGCATATTCCTTTGAATATCTACTATATCTCGCTTCGATAGCTTAGCCAGAAATGTACTTGGAGCAATTGGGATTTGGTGGGGGTTTTAATCCACATAGTCGGTAAAATATTATTTGCTCATCTCTATCGTGTTTTACACCTCCAAATACTATAATAATACTACACAAATCTCAAAAATCTTTTGTTCACTAAATTTATTAAACTATATAAATGGTAAAAGTAAAGATTTTTTAAGTTTTTATACATCGTGGCTAGTAGCATTTTACACTTATTGGTATAAATTATACTATTTTATACTACATGGGGAAGTGGCTCTGACACTCACAGAACATACCATTATTGCACTTAGCTTATAGTTTCTCGACTAATATTAATATAATATTGACCTTGGTTTCTTCTGACACTTAACACTCATTATTTTCTAGCACTTGGGACTTCATCTGCTGAAGGGCACCCACTGAGATAGTGTGGGTGTGGTGTATGCCCTAGCTGTGGCACGTATGTGGTGGGGCTTTATAATGGTGAATATGTGGCACAAAGCCAATTGATGTTGCGTCATTGCCATCAACAAACTACTCGTCACGTGCTGACGGACATGAAGATGCCAGTCGCCAACACTGACTCCTCAGAAGTGGTGGACGTGGAGCAGTCGCCATGTGACCGCCACACAAGTTTAAACATGTCGGAGCCTAGTGGCGGGTGCCTGACGCTGCGCCCCACGTCACTCGCCACGTAGCCACCACGCCACACGCTCACCACCTCAGTGGGTACCCTGCCTAAATGGCCCCATTAGTTTATTGAGCACTGTATGCTCATCATTATTGCCGTAATTTACAATTAGTGAATATTTTTACAGTAATTTCGTGGTCCACTGCAAGCGAGATGACGTGCTTCCGGTGGTAAACCTGGGATTGTGGAAGGACCACAACCAACACAAGTGATCCTGCAGGATACAACTGTTATAGAGGAACTACCAAGTGCTACACTACAAAGGACGAGACCAACAAGAAGGGATCCTGAAGGATACGACTGTTCTGCTACAATTACAGAAGAAAATGTAAAAACATTGTCAGCTGTTGTTGATTTTACCAGAATCATGTTTTTGTGTTAAGTTAATTGGCGATAATATCGACACGAGTAGCGCATTTAAAAACCCTTCTAACTCTGAGAATTATATGAACAAATATTATTTATTTTATATATATATATATATATATTTTTACAAATTTCATATTGATAAAATCTGAACCGGTTTTAAAAGCTGGCATTTCCTTTGAATATTAAGTTATAGCTTATCTATACACAATACTTTGAGTTAGTGCCTGTTGGTATTAGTGAAAAAGAAAGACGATTGTCACAGAATAAACAATTGGTTTTTAAATAGTTGGAATTATATACCATTTAAATTATTTTAGTTTTTTTTTACCGTGTTCGCCCCGTTTAACCTCTCTACTCCATTTGTCCCGATTATACATTTTACCCCTTTTTGTTCCTTTTATACCTTTTTAACTTTTTCAGAATCTTCACCCTAAATAAATACCCTTTTCCCTCTTTTCCCTATTTACTCTTTATACCCTCTTTACCCTTTCTACCCTGTTTACTTTTTTACCCCTTTTGTTCCTGATGAGGATTTTCAACCATTTACCTTTTTTTATTTACTTTACCCCTTTTAACCTTTATAACCTTTTTTATTTTTTATATGATTTACTTTCTGTCCTTTCTATCACTTTTGCCCAATTGTTTCCATTTCGGTCTTTTTGACATTTTGTTCATTTATAGACATTTTTGCAATTCTTGCTCTTTTGGTCTTTGTTCCCTTTGATAGGATGGATTATAAACATGGTAACGAGCAAATTCTAGCTCTTAACGTTGGCAAGAATATGAACAAAGAGTGAATGTATTCCCTAGCCGAGAGAATAGAGAAAGATCGAGCAAATTATACCAAGAGCAACAAGCAACGTATGGAGGAGGTAAGGAAATTGTATCGAGAGCATGAAGATCGGCTCGGTAGAGTGAAAACAAAGTTGAATTACATCCCATCCCATCTGCACCGAATTGAACAACCTGAAGACAATAGATATTCTTTTGGTAAAGGAGAAAAAGTAGGAATGGGTTTTACGATGCTAACATTTTAGTCGTGTTAAATGTGGGATTTCCCTCATCACGTTCGGATGAGACACCTAAGGACTACGCAGATTCAATGTCTAACCGTGATTTCATATATATATGTATATATATATAATTCACACCCTTCCAAATTGGGCAAGAAATATTTTAAACTGACTTTACCGGGGGAACCTAAAGATATAAGTTTGGAATGGGTATTAACATATCCTAGCCCAGTAGAGAGCACCACGCACTTAGAACGATCTGATTGGTCCTAGGTCACAGCCTTCAAACAGCGGTCACTCGCTAAGTGCAACAAGGGCATAAGTATTGCGGCACATATACTAAATCGGAGTTTGCCCCCGGCTTCGCTCACATTCAGGTTAGGTAAATTACTTTTTTCATAGAAACATCTATACTAGCAAATAGTCAGTTTTAGACACGTACTATGAGGCGAGGATTTCTATACATTAAGAGGTGAGGTGAAACAGAGAAAGCATATAAAATATATCTATGGTCACTCAGAGTATTTTATTAATAAGATGATAATTACTAATAAGGTGATGACGTGTCATTATTGTACTATATTAAAATTAATTTTAAAAATCTTTAAATACACAATAAGGAAAGTTTCAAGTATAATAGGTAGTTACAAAATAATAATAAGAAAATATACTTAAATCTACTTTAAAAGAAGGTTTATATATAATAAGAAATTACAAAATAATTTATAAAAGCATTTAAATACTCTTTAAGTGAAGGCTCAAATATAATAAACAAGACTACCGAAGACGCGGAGATCAGGGCTATGTCCCGGTAGGGTGCATTGATAGGGATTTTTTCTAAATGGTTTTCCCCGTTCTCTCCACGTAAATTTGAGTGCACTTCCTCTAAATTACTCCTTCATCATCCGTAACCCTTTAGCGTAATTAGTGCATAGGCGTATAACGCGAACAGTTAGTAAGACGCTGGCTATAAAATACATATCTTACTGTGAATATGCTGAGTTTCTTATTTTGTGAGATAACCAGTGAATATATAGAATCACCGAGAGTAGTGGTTTATTTAACTAATAATAAAATTTATCTAATTTTACCAATGATTTTATTAATCTCCCAATGCAGTTTGGTTAAGGTATGGAACATGAACTGTCTTATCTACATTTACCGGTGATTTCTTTTAATACCTTGTGTATCTGGATAAAAATATAGAACATAAATACAAACTAACCTAAACGTACCTGATTTAACCTGACTTAAACTAAAATAAACTAGTCTAAGTTTGTCTAAACTAACCTAACTTGCCTGAACTAATCTTGACGTGACTTATTAACAATCACTAGTGCTTGATGGTAATAACATTTTTGGGGAGTAGGGCCTATGTAAAATAGTATATATATATATATATATATATATATATATATATATATATATATATAATATATAATATATATATATACATTCCCCAAGTGAACCACTGGCTTTGTAGAGTCACCGGTGACTTTACAAACTGATCACTTTCAGCACATTCACAGTATCATATGTATTAGAGCAAAGGAACTGAATATCATTAATACGTTTTAATATGCGATATATTTTGACGAACATAGATTGCTGTATACGATACATAATATAGGTATGTATAGTATATTATATAATATATTACTGTAATATTTGCACTAAAGATCTAAATACATACCATATGCATATATAGTATTTATTATAATACATATACAATTTAGATGTATGTGGTGGATATATAAATTATATATATAATAAGTATACATACTTTATAATGCTATACTATTAACCGTTCAAGGCATTGTAACGTGACACAGCTCATGGGAGGAGAACGGCGGAGAGAGACAGCGAGGTGCAAGGACCAATCATAAATGCGTGTCACTCTGTACTGAGTTAGGAAATGTAAATACACTTCCGGGAAAGTAGGAATGGCTCCCACCATGCATATGAACTTGAAATACTTGTCTTGTTTATTGAACCAAAGAGCAATAAAAGAGCTAGAATTTGAGGTGATAGTAAACTATAGCATATCTTTCATGTTGGAAAGATTCGCATCAACACCGCGAACGCTAAATGTAGAGATGGGTTTGACATGTGTATAGAGATAATACAAAGTTCATATATCGGACAGAGCATTCATCATGTCAACAAAGGTTGGTGAGGATAGGTCTACCGTCAAAACGAGTATAAACAGTTACGTGATGAAGGCAAGAATCCTATATCATTGCCAAGGAAACCTTTAAGCATTATCACGCAGTATCTAAATGAAATGGTGAAGATTACAAAATCCTAACCAAAGGAGATAGAAGTCTCACTTGAGATAACGCTTAAGGGGGCCGCCTACCGGAGAGTTGGAATGCGTTACAGACGTTCAGGAAATACGCCATGTTAAGTAGTGTTTTATTTTTTCCAAACTTGACTTAAGCCAAAAGGAAGATAAAAGGTGGCAACATGCTTATATAGTACTCTCAACCTTATATTTTGATAATCTATGTATATAAAAAATTGGGGAATGCCAGGCCTCCACCGTGGTTCGGATTCCACGTTAAACTGTAGGTCCTTCATTTCATCTCACAATCACCCTACCATTACACATTAGCGTAAGTGCGTATAACCCGAACGGGTAGTAAGACGCGGTGCTAATAATAATAATAATAATAATAATAATAAACATTTAATGAAAATTCGAAATTTACTCATTTTCAATGGCCTTTTAAGTATATTGTCACAGTTTTGAGACGAAGGTAACTACTAGATAATCCTAGATACAACCTTTCAGAAACAAATATAGTCATTTTTTGATAAGGTCACAACAAAAAATGTAAAGATGATTGACTGATCAATCCTTTTGCTGTTTTGACGCGTCAAAGCTAATGCTTTTCAGCCATCACGTAGCACAGCCATATCCTCCATCTACTCTTTGGAAGTAAAGAATAGCCGGAGAAAGAAGGAATGGCAGTTGATACCATGCACATGCACTCTTTTAGTTGGATGTCTGCCTTTGCCTTGTTGAGAGATGATACAACGCACAGTCTTTTAGTTATTAGTGTTGGTTAAAAAAGGTTTAAAATAATATTATCTGCTGTAGCTCTTAAGGCCAGTCTATAACCAACATACCCGCTTGTCGGACTCGCAACTACGCAATCGCAAATGCACTCGTAATTACGCTTTTATTAAATACAAAATAGACTGTCCACAATGAAAAGTCGTAAAACGTAATTTCAACCAATAGGAACACAAATCAATGATGACTATGAAAATCAAATTTATATTAATGTTTTCAAATAAGAAATAAATATTTAAAAGATATTTAACTGGATAAATACACATGATTTTAATTGGAAATCCTGTATTCATTAATATACATTTCCAATCGTTTTTGTCATAGACCAATTAACTTCAAATTATTTGATTTTAGTAGTCCATCCATATTTGTTTTTTTTTATTGGCTAAACGCAAGCCAACGCAACTACATAAACGCAAGAGATGGACAATGTTCATCTCCTCCCGACAAGCGGGTCCGACAGTTCCGACATACGATTGTGTTTGCGTAAGCTATTGTAGTCAGATAAAATTACGTTATTGCGTAGTTGCGAGTCCGACAAGCGGGTGCGTTTCGTTGTAGACGGGCCATTATGGTGAATGTGTTTACTAACTGGTCCGGTGTTTCCTAACAGTTGTGTATGCTTTGTCTTCTTATTATAGCTATTATAATTATACATTATTAACATAGAATAATATTGTTTTTTTCGTAAATTAAAACTATTATGAACAATAATACAAGCAAAACGGACCACCGAAAAGGGAAAAAAAACTAGACTTCGACTATCTGCTCGCCGCAAAAAATTAGGATGGAATAAGGAGAAGAAGCGTTTTATTGATGGATCAAAGTAAGTTATACTGATTTATTAGTACAAAAACAGGACTTAGTTCACTGTTCAACAGTTACGTGCTAGTTTTATTTTGTCGTGTTGCTCCTATATTTAGGAGGACGGGGTTAAAATCCCGTCCGGAAGCTTCATGAAGCTGGTCCTGTGGAGTAAATAACCATAATTTGAACTCTGTTGCTTGGATTTAAAACATATATTTTTGTGTGTCTTATAATTATTCTTATAAATCCAATGAGCTTCCATTCATTCTTTGGACTATTACTAAAATCATTACATGAAGAGAAGTAAGAGAGAAAAAAAGCATATATTTACTGTACTTATACTAATTACTAACAAAGTAATAATGGACAGTTTAATTTCTTAAAATACGTATAACTATAAACAAAACCAAATTTTAATCACTACACGCAAAATACAATTTAATTTGAATAAAGCCTAATTCAGATCTGATACGTGAAGGTTAAATTTAAAACAATTATTACAATGTTTAGTGCCTGACTAGTAGTTTCAATTGAAAACGTTCCAAAATGATCTTTACAATATAAAAACCTTGAGCAACATATTTAATTCCTGAGTAAATATGAATTTGTCTTTCCATATGTAACAAAGCCCGTAATGTTTAACCCTAAATATCGCAACAATTAGGGTTGTATCAAGATCTAGAAGTTTACCGATGATATACTGTAAATTCAAGCAACATTTTGGATGGTAACAAAAAATTTCTAATCATTACTGACCATTATTGATTGAAAGCAGGGATTATATACTAAGTATTGACACGTGTTTGTGAATTATTGCATTGCATGGTGGGGTTACGTGAAGCTAGTCTCCCTCAGCCGGTAATATACGCCCCTTAGTACGTTGTAAATAAAGAACTAATTCTGAGACAAGGATTTAATTTAAAGCACTAATCATGCACTAAATATTGACAAATGTTTCAGGATTAATGCCTTACATGGTGAGATAAGCTTCACGAATCTCCACCAAGGTGCATTAGCGGTAGTTTTTAAATGTGAAATTCACTTTGGTTTTATCATATATCCCCACACGCTAATGTGAGAGCACCCTTTCTTATCAAATCCTTCCTCGTCCCTAGAAATTTTTTTTAATACTGTTGTTTTAATTTTGTATAGTTTTTTTCACAAAAAGTAACAAAGGCTTATTTTCAAACCAAAACTGTGCCATTAAAAATTCATAAGAAATTAAATTTAAGAATAATATTTGTTCACATGACTTAATAATAATAAAATATGGTACTGGAATATTTGTTTTAAATTATTTAATTAAATTGTTATAGATTTTTTTAAATACAAGTTTTATATTACAATAACTAATACTTGAACAGGCTTGACAGAATTAAATCCTGTGTTATTTTGCATGCATATAATATCTCCTAGTAATAAAATCCTCAGATAATTACACTTTTTGTCTGAGATTTTTGAGAGCTACGTGCTGAAATACAAATTATGCAAAATGTAAGGCAAAGCATAGTGATTTCTTAG
>JBCFYV010000100.1:17183659-17199469 GCA_039000515.1 Timema cristinae
TTGGGTGTACTGAAGGTGGTTTTTCCTAAATGGTTTCTCACTTTTCTTCAACACAAATGCGGGTATATTTCCTCTAAATTATGTTAACTCAACCTTACTACACTAATGTAATTAGTTCATGTGAGTATAGCCCAAACGGTTAGGTACTATGTAGGGCTAAGAAAATAATCAATAACTATCATTAGTCATTACTAACATGCCAAATGTCTTCTTACCTATGCAATACCAATCTCTTGTTTTTGTATTTTTTTCTCGGCTCATTGTGGGGATGTCCAGTACTTCAATAATTTCTTTAAATTGTGAATATCCTGTTCCAATTGGAACACTACCCCAATAAACAGCGTCATTGAATTATGTATGTCGTGCGGGTTGTTTTGAGGCAATGCATTGCCTACCATCACAATTGTCAGAAAAATAAACCAGAGTAAATTCAAGACCATTTCTTATTTCCTTTTCTAGTTTATAGTGACCTAACTAACGTACACGATTTGGAGTGTTCACCTAATTTAGTGATCTGTTTAGAAAAAGGCATTACATCAATAATTCGGTGATCCATAGTGAGAGAATTCTGTGCTTTTTCAATATTTTCTATGAAAAGTGGTGGTAAGGTATTTTCATTACTATATTCATATTTTGAAATAGTGTTTTCACTAACGAGTGAAGGATGTTCCACATTCGGTAGTAAATCCTCCAATTCGTCATCTTCATCAAAAATGTATGTGTCTGCCTGCATATCTTTGGAATTGGAGGTTCCTACAGTTGGTGTAAAGTCTTCACTTTCAGGGCACAAGTCCTAAAAACCATTAAATATATATATTTTGCATAGTTATTTATTTCTTACAGAACGTCTTACCATTCATCAAAGCTATTCGCAATAAGTTATCAGGGGGTGGATTTATAGGCACTAAAATTTTTAAAAAAGGCAGGCCAATAGGCACTAAAAATCTCAAATAGGCACATAAATAGGCATTATAAAGTTAAAAAAGGCTATAAATAGGCATTAAAAAGAAAAAATAAGCACATAAATAGGCATAGTAATGAAAAAATGCACCAAAACACTCAACATTTTTATTATTAATTCTTAAAATTTAGCACACACTTTCCATAAACACAAATAAATTACCATTAGAGTTAATTACCAAACAAATACTTATCAAGATTTTCAGATGTAAATTTTGTTCTGTTGTCTGACAATGTTTTTATACTGTGAAAAACTTCTCTCGACTTCACATGAAGTAATTGGGCAAAACTCCAGACAAGCTATCTCTTCTGAGCTAAGATTGACTTCTGGGAGTTATTTAGTTTGTCCTTCAAAGATGTCTGCAATACTTGCCATCACTTTCCACCCATGGTTTCGCTGCAATAATCTGTTAAATTTGTCGACGATGGCTGTGCCAAGTTAGCCAGAAGGCTGATTCAGGTTTTCTTCTATTCCCCGCATTATCTTCACAGCTTTCACAAGAGGCAAATTCCTCTCTCCAAAAACTGTGATTGTTCCAAGAAGATTTCCAAAATTGCTTTTTACGTATGCCAGATCCGCAATGACACTTGAGCAGAAGATGGCAGCATTCACTTCTATAATGGCGACAGCTTGTTCCTCGTCAAAAGTTTGGACTACCGACAAGCAAACGGTTGATATATCAAAACTCACCATTCTTTCAATATATTGTGTTCTACAAGTATAACCATTAATTTTTTTTTTTTTTCAAATAAAGTGGACGGACAGGTGAAATCAATAAAACTAGTGGTAAGCGCTCACTGCAATTTTAATTAGTGAACACACCTAAATATAGTGTATTGTATAATATCTTTTGAATGTTACCCAGGTGATCTGCGTAGTACAACGCAGCATGAAGTCATGTACCCCAACGCGTTAACACTGGTTGTGGTGGCAAAGGTGTGTTGGGCATGGCGGCCTTAAATGAGAAGATTTGTTTGTTTTACTTTATATTTTAATTGAACACGTTTGTTCACGAATGAAATAGCGCTTACTTCTAATCTCAATTATGAAATAAACTGGGCAATCAAAATTATCCAAGCAAGTATTAATTCAAGTTCATGAATGTGAAAAGGTGGAAATAAACTTCGGTATGAATATAACTATGTTGAGATCATACTTAAACTAGTAAAGAAGTTTTCATTTATTTAAAAGTACCAAGTGACCCAACTCTCAGTAAATCACACAGTCAGCAATTATTGACATCATTGTGGCTAGTTTCATTAATTTTATCATAACATCAACTTTTTATTTCAGAATTGACTCCCTGATCACTTTGTTGTATTGGCTCAGTTGATTACAACAAACACTTGTCACAATCTGAGTATCAACATTCTCTAACTTGGCTGACCTATAGAGCCAAATAGTTGATGATATCATTAAATATTGGTGTATAATTATCTGTTTGTGTTGGATGCATTGCAGGGCCAATAATGAGAAATGCAGCAATGGAAGTAACCTTAACTTGACTTCAAAATCTTATGGTTCAGGTAAGCACTTTTATATTATTTTCAAATTAGGTTATTCTTTCTCACAAACACTATTCTTGTTTTAAACACACGCCATAGTCTTAGAGTTGAATACACTTTAAATAAATGCTTGTATTTTTATAATTGTTATAAAACTAATTACCGTTTTTCTTCATTATTGGCAATGTATCACCAGAAAGTATCGCCTAAACTTTATTTTTCACTGTCATATAGTCACTAAGAAAAAGATCAAAATATCTAACAAACCTTGATGTTGATCAATTCATCAGTATTTATACATTTCTAAAACTCATACCTGCTTACTTTTTAAAATTACAAGTTTTGAAATATTTACACAGTATCATAGGCCGAGCTCAAACCCTAAATATCCTCAGCAACACTTCTGCACTTGTGCGCTCATTACTAGAATTGTCAAGCATGTGCACTCTGTTAGCATACCACGCTGTCTCAAGAGTCTAGGAATTGATTTATTCACAATGAATTTCTGACTTCATAATTGGTACCAGTAGTCTAAGGTTCAATCTTAACTGATGCGCTGGGAATATTGTGTGTACACAATTAGCACTTGTCTTTAGTGACACACGACTTCTATAGTTATGGGATAAATCCATGAGAGCTACCTGGTTTTTAATTAAGTGAAACATATTTTGTGATTCAAATATTTATAATTTTAACGTAAATATTTTGTTAGCTCCAATTCCAAAGTAACAATAAAAATATCCTCACGTGTTACATTTTTAAGATACCTCTTCATAATACACTAAGTTTTTAGAAATTTTAAATTGTTTGAGGGCTTTGAACACTTAATTCAGATAAGTTTAAAGTTAGATGTATTAAACTGCCTCATGAATTTTGGTTATAGTTGTTAGGGGTACAAACAACCATTACATTAAGGAAGACAAGCCTAATTGTTACCACCACGTGTGCTCTCCAACAAACTTAAAATAGTCTCCAAATATCGGCACGACATTAGACGGTACACAAACTCACGAATCTTTTATCAAGAAACACTTGACTATGTCGAAGTAAACAGAAACAGTTCAAAATATCCCAAGTCCAGCGCACGACACTCCACTCTTCTGGTCTAGCTCACTTGTTGACCCACCCATGCTCTCACAAGAGGAAAACCTTTCTGTTCTGGAACACAGTAACTAGTCCAGTCTAGCCACGAGACAAAGTCACAACCCTGACCTTTACCTAAAATGTCGTGTGCAGCCAGTCACACACAAACAAGAGCTTGCACGATGGGTTTCCTAAGTAGTGTAGAGGGACCAGGAGAGAAGAGATTACTTAAGTATGAAACTCTTAGAGACGTTAAGGTAGCTGTACACACACAGCTAAAGTGTTGTAAAGTGGATTGTTGTGGGGTGTAGACTGCAGTATTGTATGATGCTGCGGAGCAAAATGTGTACAACACACTACTACTACTACTAATAATAATAATATAATAATTAATAGATATAAGGGATCTTATTAATCTGGCAAAGTTAGTCTTAGCCTGCTCTTCCACCTAACCAGAGTAAAGCGTTGTGCTTGCCTCAACTTGCGAGCCTTGGTGTTCTCACCTTCCTACGTTCCTGCTGTCTTGTCGGGTCGTCGCTCCACCAGCTGGCGATTGTAGTAGTACAGACTATTGAAGTCTATCTTAGAGACTGCGTGGAGGAGCTCGTTGACAGCGCCTCTTAAACTGAGTTTGTGGAAGGCCTCCAGAGTGGAAGTTCGGAGCAAACCTCTTCCATACCGCTGGACTGGTTTCACACCAAATTAACATGATTGGTTCTGAGACCTAGTGTCGGCGCTCAAATTGGGTTGCTCTGTGGCCTGCTTTGGTACTAAGTGATGGCTCAGTTTATCTGCTTTTGAGCCAGAAGAGCTAATGCCAACAAGAAGTTTTGAACTGGGAGCGCGGTACGTGACCGAGACCAGAAATAAACTTTGTAATGTTGGTCCCTATTGAAACACACATTTTGAGTGTATCTGTATTAAGATATTTAAAATGGTGATTGGTGCGTGTCCTTTTCATTTATTTAGGCCCCTTGGACTAAATATCACCAAAAGATCACTCTTGGTGGAAGTGCTGGACTGTACAGGACTCTTCTCACATTATCAAAGTCATGTAAGCACCGAACTTTGGGCCTATCCCGCTTTATCTTTCTTTGCGCTCATTATAATGGCCGTTATTGTCATGTTGATTTTGTTTCGGCTGTATTAAATTTCACACCAAAAATCTTTCCATTTAATTTTTCAGATATGAGGAATTTATTTAAATTAAAATTATATCCGGGTTTCTCCCTTAAATGGTTTATAATTGTTATTAATTTTTGAGCTTATCTCGTGATGAAGTAAATTTTGGGCTTAACCTTATCAAAGTTTATAATTGTTCGTATTAAGTAATTGAGGGTGCTTTGTAAATTACTGTTTCTGGTATTCTCCCATTAAATGGTTTGCTAATTTAATATTGGTTTTAGAGCTTCTCTTTTAAACAATTAATCATATTACTAGGCAACTTGTTAATTAACCATAACATTCAAAGCTTGATTATACTTCTCTAGTTTAATTTAGTATGTATGTTTTTTGTTTTTTTGAATTAATTATTTCAAAGTTTTATATTTTTGGTGCTTTATGTTAGAATTTTTGATTCCCTTTTTTTTCTACCTTTTATATTCTATGTTAAAAAAATAATTGCAAATTCATTCAAACAACCATTCAAAACTTAAATTATTTCAAGAACCCATTTTTGTTTATTTGACCAGATATATTGGGTGGCTGCATTCTTAAAAGAAGTGATGGATTTTATTTGGCGGGTAGAGTTATTGATCTACTTCCAAGTCTGCGATGCCAAGAAAGATTAAAATAATGAACAATTATCTTTGATCTACACATGAGAATAAACATCTAATGAGTGGGTTCTCACTTAGTGGTATGGATGTGTTTATCATTTTGAATAAGAACCATGAAAAGAGCTATTGAGGCTGTGATTTTGTCAATATTTTGAGAAGCAATGCTATTAAACATAAGCTCACAAGGCTGCCTTTAATTTAATCTCACCCAATGCAGTTTATTAAAATACAAAGAGATATTGTCACATTGTTTTTTGATTAAATATATATCAAACACATGTGTTTGGTAGTTGTTCTGTAATGTAATTTTTTAAGTCAATAGTCAAACATGTGGCAAACTTATTCTGGAGAATAAGAATTTGCACGTATTCAGGTAGAAAATTCTTCATCCTTTTCAGAGAATGAAAACAGGCATATACTTTCATGCTAACTGTGGTTACCTGATATATTCATTTTAGATTTTTATTTAGAATCACACCAAGGTCTTTGATTGTCATTTTCAGTTGTAATGTGGTTTATACTAGTTTTATGCCGCTCAACAAGGAACGGTCCATATTCAAAACCTCTCTGCGTGGGCCTTTAAAATGGATGTACAAACTTACTTAAAGAAGGGGCATTTTTTTTTTTTTTAATTTAGCTGGTCAATAATTTATATTATTTTTTTGCAAAATCCATTAAAAATATGACAAACACACAAAATAAACTGACATGAATAATTTCTAATACATTGCGAGAACAAAACATTCATAAATATCCTAATGGCTTGGTATTGGTCTAAAAAAGAGATGAGGATACATATCCTATACTCTTTAGAAGACTTTGTTTGGATAATAAAGTCTCGTAGATTATGGTGGCCAAGGACTTGCAGTACGAATGGGAGAATCTAGAATCTTGTTCAGGGTACTGACTGGAAAATCCAACGAGAAGAGACGAGACCATTAGGAAGACCTAGACGCAGATGGGAGGATAACATTAGAATGGACCTGAAATAGATAGGGTGTAATGAGGTGAATTTAATAGTACTAGCTTAAGCTAGGGATAGGGCTTAATGAGGTGAACTGGATAGTACTAGCTTAAGTTAGGGATAGGGTGTAATGAGGTGAACTGGATAGTACTAGCTTAATATAGGGATAGATGGTGTACTTAGTAACTGCTGCAATAAACTTTTTAGTGCCCAATGCCACAGTAAATAAATACAGTAAATAAGTTGAAGGACAAATTCATTAAAGGGAATCTGGTTATTTATATGAATATTCTACAAATAAATTTAACTAATTTGAAAGTTTTGCTTTTTATTTAAATATTGTGAATAAGTAGTTTGTTTAGATATGAGGGGTTATCAAAAACTTTCTGGACCGATGCTGCCAACTGGACAGCAGTTGTAGTAGCACTGCAAATTTAGGCAGTAACACTAGCATGTCTTGTGAGTCAATGTATTTCATGCATCTGGCTGGTTGTGCTTATTTTTCCATGTCCGTTTTTTTTGGAGTTTGTACATGGCCTGTAGGGATTTTCACGATGAATTCGAAAAAGGAATAGTATGTTGTGTGCGTCAAATTTTGTGTGAATCTAGGGAAAAGTGCAACGGAGACATTAAAAATGATTCAACAAGGGTTTGGGGAAGAAAGCATGGGCTGTACACAAGTGTTTCAATGGCATGCCCGGTCAAAGTTGGTCAGACACCCGTTGAGGACGACAAATACACAGGGAGGCTCAGCAACTGAATAACACCAACCATGTTTTTTTTTAATTAACAATCTAATTTGGCCTGGCATCTTACAATTTTAAATCCAGGCCTTATTTACAGAGTATCAAAAACATTTCCTATTATTATACATTATCCAATTTTATTTAATCTAAACAGGTTTTGGCTCCTATAGTACCTATCTTCGAGATACAATTTCATTCACCGGTTGGTCTGCCTCGGGTATATTACTTCCCCGGTACCCACCTCCGCTGGTCACCCCATCAGACCCGGATTCTCATCCCAGTCCAGCGATGCACCCAGCAGCTGCGAGCATCCACCACCTGGGGAGGCGCCCTTACCGGAGTTGATGCTCCACCTACACCTAAGTGCAACCACTTCCTTAATTACCTTCCCTGAAATTGTTTCTCCTAACCTACCCATTCCTATAACCCTCCCTTTATATCCTATTCTAATCTTATACTAGCCTTACAACTAGCTAACCTAAATAACTTATAACCGTCCGGGAATGTCCATTGCCCCGATGGTACAAGAGGACTGCAGAGCAGCTGCCTATCTCCATCTTGACGCCAGGGGCCCTTACAAGACCTAATCCTAATCTTCTTTTTTCCAAGAAGAGGAATCTGCAGTCACAGGATTCCCCCATGCGTCCCATTTCTTTCCCCTCATATTTCCCATTGATCGGCTGTAATGATGATCCTTCGTAAATACAGGGTTATCCCAGTAAACCTCCGGATCCATCAGCCGACTGGTATGCCAGTCCCACAAGGCTTCGTGTTTGCCACTTCCCGGCATCTCTCCTTTCTCCTCATGGAAGGTTGTATACCATTAATTCCACAGAAACAACCTTCTCCTTTCCTTATAATTCCCCCGCTGAGACCTCACCTGCGTCCGTCTCAGTCCCGCTTCCCATGTTTCTGTCCTCGTATCTTTCATTGTCCTCGTCATTGTCTCCTTCTTCGTCACTATCCCTGTCACTGACCTCGTCACTGTCACTGGTCTCTCCCCCCCTTTCTTCTCTGGCCCTCCGTCTGTTTAGCCTTTGTCTCAATCGTCGTCCCTCTTTCAGTGCCCTTATATATTCCATCTTGGCTCTTTCTGAAGCTTCCGCTGCCAGCTTATCTAGGAACCTCCAATGGACGGGATCTCTCAGGATATCACCCACCAGTCTCCCCTGCACTTCCTGCTGGTTAGGTCTTCTTATCTCAAGCGTACGGGCACATTCCAGCACAACGTGTTCTAGGGTACCCACCTCACCACATTCACACCGATCAGTTTCGACCAGTTCCATCTTTCTTAAGGATTCCGGGTAAGGCCCCTTCCCCGGGGATGGCTCCAGATGTGCGTTATCAATCCTTTCAACCACATTGGGAAAGAGTTGATAAGCCCTCCTACCAGTTTCACTGCTCTCACAGCGTCTCTGCCATTCCCTCAACAGAGCAAATACTACGTCTTCAAATATTTCAACTTCAGGTGAGGTGAGTATCCTAATCTTCTCCCAGTTATTCTTTCTCTTCCAGTACCCAATTGCCCTCTTCTTAACTAGAAGGTCCAATGGCCACACACCTAGAGCAACGTTCAGAGCGTCTGTCGCCACTGTCCGGTAGGCGCCCGTAAGTCTCAGAAGGACATTCCTCCGTATACTTCTGACAGCCCTAACCGGCACGACGTTGTTCAGTCTTTGCGCCCAGACGCACACTCCATAGCCAACAATAGAGAGAAGGATCGCGTGGTGGTATGTCTTTATTATCCGCACGAGCAAGTGGAACCTCCTCCGCCTAATGTTTATAATCTTATTCATAACCCGCTGAGCTCTCCCCATCACTTCCTCTATATGCGCTGTGAAGTTTCTGTTCTCATCAAGAGTGACTCCCAGGTATCTGACCGTTTGGCTCCTTCTCAAGTTCTTCCCCTCAACCTTTATTGCCGGATTCCGATTCCGCACAATTTTTCCCTTAAACAGCATGAATGTCGTCTTCGCCGGTGCCATCGTCAGTTTGACACTTTTGCACCACCTTACTAGCCCGTCTAGCACTTGATTTGATCTTTCCTCCAGGCTCCTCCTTGAATAACCTACTACCACTATTAGAAGGTCGTCCGCGAAGGCGACCACCCCATGCATTTTGGGAATTTCCTCCAGCATTTGGAGTCCTGCCTGAAGCCCCAATTCCCAGAATATCGGCCCACAGACCGAACCCTGGGGACATCCCTTGGTAATCTTTTCTGCACGCTGGCACTCTTGACACCTCAAGGTGGCATACCTATTTCGGCAGTAGTCCTTCAAGCTTCTATTCAATCGCCCTGGACACTGCAGTTCTCTTAACCGACCGAACAACGCCGGCCACCATAGGTTGTCAATTGCTCCTGAGATGTCTACAAATATCCCCACCACATATCTGTCAGCGGCCGAGTCGATCAATTCCATTGCTCTGCAGATGGAATCCTCTGTTGATCTACCCCTTCGAAAGCCATACTGCTGTTAATGCATGCCCACTCCTGTCTTGTGCCATAATAATCTTTCGCACAGTATTTTTTCTTGGAGTTTCCCACTCGTGTTTAGCAGGCAGATAGGTCTATATGACTTTGGAAGAAGCGGATCCTTGTCCTCCCCCTTGCTTAGTACGATTACCTCGCTCTGCTTCCAGATGTTCGGGATTCTGCCTTGAGCGAGGCATTCATTTAGCAGGCCTGCAAAGTAGGGGGCTATGAGGTCTGCGGTCTTTTGAAGCACCTCGACCATTATCCCATCTGGCCCAGGTGCTTTCTTCTTCCCCATCTGAGCAATAGTCCTGATCACCTCGTTCTGACCAACCACTTCCACAGGCTCCTCATTGTCATACACGTCCCGAGTCATGGCTCCTCTCAGCTCCCTCTGTTCTTCCGTATCTGCTTCCTCATAATCCTCCGGTAACAATGTATCATTCAATAACGCCACTGATTCCTCCCAATTCGTCGTGATGCTGCCATCCTCTCTCTTTTAGTGTAGATAGCATCGTTGGTGGTTTGATTTTCCCAGCCGCTATCTTAAAAGGATTTCCCCAGGGTCCTTGCTGGAGCTCCCCTTCAACATATTCCTCCCAGCTTTTTCTTTTCTCTTCTTTCAGGCCCTCCTCAAACTCCTTCTTTCTTTCTCTATATATTTCCAGCATCACCTCACAGACAATATGGGTTCCTGCACCTATTATACCTCCTGCAAGTTCTCCTTACCCTTGTACGTAGTTCCTGCAGTCTGTCATTCCACGGTTTATTCCGACCCTGGTATCTCCTTTCATCACTGGGATGGATTTCCTTATCGCATCCGGCAGGGCCGACGTAAACTCCTTGGCCTTGATGTTGACATTGTCTCCATTTTCAACTTGGTCGGGCAACACCAGTTCCCTCCTCAGCTTTACCCAATCAGCTCTTCTAATGTCGTATATTTTCTTGTCCCTCCCTCATTTCCTTCCACCACCCTCCCCATGGCAATGCCGAATACGATCAGATTGTGGTCGCTAATCGTCACATTATCGACCACACTCCATCCCTCAACCATGGCCACAGACTCAGCGTTGCATAGGGTAACATCGATGTTCGTAGCCACCCCAGCCTCCCTTTATACGTAGGGGGATTTCCCGGCTGGTTTACAACTTCCAGTCCGTGCCCATAGATGAACTCTTCAAGGGCTCTCCCTCGCCTGCATGGTCTTCCTGGATCATTTCTCCTGTCTCCTCTGATCACTACCCGACTATGCCACATGGGAGACTTGCTATTGGCATCATCAGTAATAATAAGTGGCTCACCTGCGTACATCTTACACATTACCTCCATCTGGTCCAGGTACGGCTCTATTGGATGCCTAAACTGAAAGTACAGATTCGCCATCACAACCCTGACACCGCCAGTTCCTAGCTCTACACAAGTTACCCATTGGTTACTCAACTGTGTAATCTTAGTCACGGTAATATCCCTATTAAATATAACAATGGCACTCATTGGCATCTTACCGCTTGTGACTATTCTAGTAACCACCGGCATGTGCAGAACTTTACCTCTAAAGGTATACGGCTCCTGTATACATACGACATTGATCTCCATTACCTCCGCCAGATTACAAATCTCGTGCAACACAGTCATGATCCTCATAGCATTAATTTGGCCTATTTTAAGTATACGCCTAACCATTACGGATTGGGCGTGAATGCATAGCACGCCGGCCATGCCACACTCTGATTAAAGGTTTTGCGACCGTGAGCTGCTACAAACTGCTGATACGTTTGCTCCAGGCTAAACTCTTCCTCTCTCCTCTTGAAAAGCTGTTCTTTGAGATCCACTAAGCGGGCTACCTCTGTTGGCAAGTTCAATGATTTCAGCTGAATCCTGTCCAACGACTCAGGAGTAGGGAACATGATACTCCTACCTCGTTCATGCCCCAATCTTACTAGATGTCGGAGTGCCATGTGCAGGGTGTTCTTTTCCTTCAATCTGAACAGCCTCAAGGTCTTCTCGAAGGTCCCATACACTTGAGATGGCACATCACCTATCCCTTTTTCCATCTCTCCTTCCACACCTGTGTAATCTCTCGTTTGACTGCCCTTGCTTACCGACTTATTATTAATCCCTCTCTCCTTCTTCCCGTAGCCCAGGCCATGCCTCCAGAACTTCCGATTTTGCTTGGGCTTAGTGATAAGCTCAGTCTTATAAGCGATCACCTCCTTAGACTTATCCTGAGGCTTCGCATCTATCTTACTCTTGGGCCTTACAGGTGTGGCTACCAGAGGATTATTAGGGGAGTCCTCACAAATTTTGCAGATGTTGGTCAATACTAGGGGATTTAACGGCGCGTTCTAGACCTGCGATATCAGCGTCGATGATGCCGCTGCCGAATCCCCTGTAGAGCCAAACTTCCCATTCCAAAATTCGTTACCCGGCCAGCTGTTGCCATCCCACGCATATGTTATGACCAGATACCCCTCCAGACCCATATGTCTCGTATGGAGCTCTCCGGGTCGACATGATCCGTATATCCCTGCCCTCCAGCACTTTCTCTCTGTTAGCAAAGTGCTCCATCACGCCATCCATCCACAGCAGCTCCAATACCGCTATAGTGCCCATACTCGAGCCGTGTTTATCCACCGTTGCGTAGAAACATTCCCTTAACTCCTGGTATAATATGGTATCTTGGTGTTCTGAACCACTCCAAACCCCGAGACCGAAACCAACCACCTGGAGATGGACCCTACACGATCTTTCCCTCGATATCCTATAGGCCTCAGAGAAGAGCATTTCAAAAATGATTCTCATCCTCCGCCTATATATCGATTTGAAGATAACATCCCCATCCCTAGACTCAAACGTCCCCTCATGGTCCTCTCCATCTCCTTGGAAATATTTTTTGATGTACTTCATCACCGGATCTTCCTTTGGATTCGGGCTCATATAGGTTCTGTCACCTCGCCCAGAATGCCTCAGATTCGGGCCCACCAAGCCAATGATTGGTCCACCGCTGACTACCTCCTTCTTTACAGAGTGACCCATATTTCCCCTCTCACCTTTGTTTATAAAGAATGTGATCGAAGAGACCCCAATCAGCCCCGATGCCACTATTTCAAGTCCCGCAGACTCGCCATATGTTATCTCTTCCTGCAGCTACCCCCCATACCCGCATGACTTGTAGCCAGTGCGTGTACAATAGGTTTAGTTTCTTCCATAACAGTACCTGCATCTTTGGCTGAGGAGCCTCCTGACAAACCTCTCGACTGACATATTTCTGTAGAAGGGTCTTATCTCAGCAGGCCCATCACTGGCCAGGAATCCTACTAGTGCTGCCATGAACTTGTACGTCCATCCGTGGACCAACGTACGCACCGATAGTATATGATTCTCGGCCTCCACAACACTCATGACTCCCCTACCAACCATTTTCCTCATATCCACCGGTGGCATCGGGATTCTACACAACTCTAGATTTTGCCAAAACTCCTTGCATACCCCTTTTTCTATGGCCAGGTCCATGTCAGCTTCCCTCTCTCCGATGAGCTCAGGACTCAGTACTATTTCATCCCCTTCTTTTGATAATCTCTTTACCGTGCCTCCATCTCGTACGCCGACCTTTTCCTGACCCGACCTATCAGATCGTGTATGGGTCCATTAGTCGCGGCGATCTTCTACCTATAAGTTGCAGCCCTCCTTTGATTTCTGACACATTTGGACGGGGAGTTCTTTACCCTTTTCCTCGTCCTTTCATGTTTAAAGCCTTTTCCAGTCCCGTCCATTTTCACCAGTATCAGTTTTAGTAAGTCTACAATTTCTGTCAACAGTTTAATTTCAATGGTCGGTTCTTTCTATCTGTCTCCTCATCATCATTTGGTGGGTCTTGCAATCCCTTGAGTTCGGCTTCTTACACTTTTCCGACCTCTTCCTTGCCACGCAGGGATACACACCTCCTCCTGCTCTTGCAGTCCTTATATTTGTGGCCCTCTTTTCCATATTTCCCGCAGAGCTCCTCCTTACTGGGGCAATGCGCCATAACATGGCCCAGGTCTCTGCACTTGTAACACCTCATCACCACGATATAGTCCTTTACGGACACTGCGCTAAAAGAGATGTACATCCTGCAGCTCAATGTATGTTCCTCACTCTTGGGGATACCTCCACCATATGTTTGACTACATGTCTGTCTTTCGGTCCCGTATTAAACTTAGGCTTGAAACCTTCCTCAAACTCCTCTTTGGTCATTCTCCCCTTCAAGTTCTGCTCGAACGTCATGTCAGTGAGTTTCTCCCCAGTTAAGTCCCTTTCCACGTCAAAGATAGTTATCAGCGGTCGCCTCTTCCTCGGTTCCTCACAAGTCATTGTTCGCCAGTTCATTGTTTTCAATGATCTTTTTGACATCATCTTCCGACTCCATCTCTACCAGTAGTCTGGTTTCAGCAGGTCGTATAGCTCTGATCTTAATCTGGTCTTTCACAGGGTTGATTTTCCCCATTAGAGTCTTTTTAATATCCTCAACCAACTTTCCCTGCAGGGGAAGTCACAAACACCGCCCTATGACTAGGCCTTATTACGTTTCCCACATCTAGCTTTCTCTTTGTCGCCCCCGTGGCTGCCACAGAGGCATAGGACATCCCCTGATTTACCTGATTGAGTTCCCTCCCACCCTACTCTGCCCCATCAATCTCATGTTCTCTTTCTTTAAGATTCTTATTTATCCATCCTTATACACCTACTCCAGGATCAGCAACCTAACCCTTCCCATTATTTCCCCTATATCTCCCTTATTTAACCTTCCGTCTTTACCATATTTTGACCTAATGAAATCCTCCACCTCCTTTATCTTATTCAGCGCTGCTAGTGGGATTTCATCCTCTTTCTCTTCCCTCTTCTTTTCTTTCTCCGTCTTCCTTGTTTGACTTAACACCTTTTTCTTCTCCTCTGACCTCTCCTTTTCCCTCACCCTCTCCCTAGCCTCTTTCACTTCCCCTCCCCCACCGCCTTTCCTGTCAGTACTCATTACTGTGCTGACATATCACACACTTTTCCACTGAACACAACCAACCCGGACCACTAAGTCAATGTTCTACTAGGTTACTAGAAGGTTACTACAAGGTTACTAGAAGGTTACTAGGTTTTACCCAGCAGTTACCCTAAAACTTCTCAAAATATTTCCCCACAGTTTAACAAGGTTATTAAAAGTCACCAAAGATTAACTATAAATATCACCAGATTCTCCACAACCTTTACCAAAGCTTTATCCTGTCAAGTTGAAAAAATTACCAGAAGCTACCAAAAACTAGTTCTACCGACGTTTTCACTGAAAATGTAACTTTTACCCGTATCCCAAAAGTTACTAAAAATTTATCAGAAGTTACCAAGAGTTGGTACCACTGACATGAACACAGAAAGTTATCTAAGTTCACAAGGTTTCTAAAAAGTTACCAGAAGTTACTAAAAGTTGTCATCACAGGAATTACCCAGAAAATTTTTAAGTTTATAGTGTTACTAAAAAGTTACTAACAAAAATCACCACGAGGCTACCAGACTGTAACCAGGTAAGGGTCCTACGTCACTTGCACCGAAGTTGCACCGGGAGTGACCAGGATGACCCTGTTTGCTCCGACCTGGTTATATTAAATTCACTATTTTCTTAATATCTACTATACCTCTGGCCCAATTTTCTCCATTTCTACAACAAAATCTTCAGGATTTTAGCGGGCTTCTTCCTCACCCACTTCCGTCCCCGGGACCCTTCGGGCTGCTCCAGAAACTGCGAAACACTGCTGTGCCTCTAGCTGGTTTTGAACTCAGACGAAAGTAGATTCCTCTTATAGCCACAAATATTCTCCACACTTTACTTTAGAAATTATTTTTAAATCTCCACTTTTGCTAATTTTTAAAAACAAAAAACATGGAGCGACACCTGACACGTCCGCTTAGTGTAGCACCGCAACGGGAAGTACCAACCATGGTTGCCAAACTTCAACAGATCATTCGTCAGAATCGATGACGGACCATTCAAGACCTTGCTGAGGAGATAGGAATTCGTTTTGGAACATGCCAACAAATTCTGACTTTCAAATTTGGAATGCACCATGTAATTGCCAAATTTGTGCCCAGGATCCTTACAGCTGACCAGAAGCAGCAGAACATTGACATCTGCAATGAGCTTTGTTAGGTCGCCTCTGACGATGCAACCTTCTTGTCCAGGGTTATCACTGGTGATGATGAGGTGTGGGGTTTTTTTACAGATATGACACTGGAGACCCAAACAACAATTATCCAATCGGAAAAGCCCAACCTCAC
>JBCFYV010000100.1:17199569-17209611 GCA_039000515.1 Timema cristinae
CTTGTTTTGAGGTTTTTTTACCTGTTTTTCCCCATGACAAAGAACGGGAAAAAAAAAAAATAGCAAAAGAAGTTTTACTATTATAATTGAATGATTTTTTTTGCTATTTTTACCTGGTCCCTTTTTTAAAAATAATGTTGTTAAATTAAATATTAAGAAATATTTTTATACTAAATGTTTTCAAACTTGAGACATTAAAAACGCGTTTTAATTTAAAATACTTTGGCTACAAAATTCTCTATTTAGTGACTATTTATTATAGAATTTTTTTGGTTAACTTTTTTAAAAATCAATTTTTGATCTTATTTTTGCATACTATTTTCCCAAACTTTTTTATTGTAATTATAAAAAAGAATTCAATGTGGGATAAAAAATATGTTTTAATGGGTAACTGAGTGTAAGTCAATTGAAAATCAATTTTGACCGGTGGTTGGGGGTAAGGTTTGTCAGATTCTTGCTGGGCGGGGGGGTAGTCCTTATTTCATTCCAATCACCCTCCCATTACACATTGCGAAAGTGCGTAAACCCGAACGGGTAGTAAGACGCGGTGCAAATAATAATTGAAAATCAAGATTAAATGCCCTTTTTAAATACTAAAGAAGTATCAATATTGAAAAAATTAGCAAAATACAAATATAAAAAATTTAAAAAATAGAAATATGATTTTAAAAGTGATGTAAAAGCAATGATTTGAATTTAGGAAATAAAGATGTAAAAGATATTAATTTTGTTTAAATTGACAATTTTAACATTAAATTAGCCTTCAAAATTCAAAAAAAGATCTTAACATTTTAAAAAATGTGATCAATTAAAAATTAATGTAAAAATAAAAATGTTAAAAATACATGTAATAATAACATATGAGTCAAGTAAAGTTGAATACACATTATGATGAATAAATGATAAGTTGTAAATTAAGGTAAACATTTGTCAAGGGAGAGAAAAAAAATTAAATAAATACGAATTGAAAATTGAATTATATTTTTTTATCTTGAGATTAAAATTCCTTGTTCATTATGATCTAAATGTGAATCAATCCTAATCGCATGTTTTACGCGTCGCGGCGTCTTCCTCAGGCCATTAAAAGTTTCCCTGAAATGATTTCCTTCACAGAAAATGGAATGAATTCAGGGAAATAGAACCATTTCTGTAAAGGAACTCATTTCAGGAATCTTTAAGTCCTGAGGATGATGCCGCGATGGTCGAAAATGTCGATTAGTGATTGTTCCATTCGCATCACATTGAAAAAGGGAATTTTTAAAATTTAAAGATAAGAATAAAATTCAATTTTCAATTCGTTTTTATTTAAATTTTTTATTTCCCCTTTGAAACTGTCTCCCTTAAACTTTACAAATTATCTTTTTTTTTTTATCATAATTGTATTCAACTTTATTTGCTTGTGTTTTATTAAATTTTTATTTTAAACATGTTTTTTTTTAAAATTATTGTGAATTGACTCACATTTTTAAATATTAAATCTTTTTAAAATTTGTGAAGGCAGTAATTTTAAATGTTAAATTGTCATCTAATTAAGATTAATATCTTTTAATAATTTACCCACCCTACATTCAAATCTTGCTTTTTTACATCATTTTTAAATATCATAATTCTATTTATTAATTGTTATTTTGTGATTTTGACTAATTTTTTCAATATTGATAGCTTCTTAATTTAAAGAGAGCATTCATATCTTTATTCTCAATTGACTTACACTCAGTACCATTTAAAACATACTTTCTATCCCCCATTGTATTATTATTATTTTTTACACCGCGCTTACTCCGGTTCAGGTTAAAAGCACTTCGCTAATGTTTAATGGTAGGGTGATTTGAGATGAAATGAAGGATAAGTTTAACGTGGAATCCGAACCACGGGGAGGCCTGGCATTATACTTTCACAAGATATTTGTCAGAGGTAAGGAAGGGTTTTTGGGAATCAGATAAATCTTTTCGGGACCCAGGGATTGAACCCCGGCCGCCAGATAGAAGTCGACACCTTACCCCTAGACCCCAGGTCACCCCAATTGTAACTATTCTTTACATTGAAATTTTTATTATAATTACGATTAATATTGTTTCCTTACTACAACTTATAATGTTTTTTAAAATTATTTATATTAAAAAAAAAAGCATTTACTATTTATATTTTTTGCTAGAAATTTATTTTAGTATATTATTTTTTTAATTTTAAAGTTCAGCATCAATTTTATAAAGATTAAAAGTTGAATTTAAGTAAATTCTCAATAAAAAGTCTACGAGAGCCCTATAATGGCATGTGCAACTGCGCATAAAAAAAATGGAAATGGAAACAGAAGACGTGAAAAAAGACGATTACACTATGTAAAAATAAAAAAAAATACAAAACTTTCAAAATTTTTTTATTTATATTGTTTTTTTATAGGGTAAATTAAGTTACTGAAGCATAATTTGGGGAAATATTAGCTTATTAAAACGTCAATTTTATTAAAAAAATTTATTTCTAATTTCAAAAACCCATATTTTCTGTTTTTTACTTTCTTTTTTTTTCAAAAAGATTACTCTTTATAAAAATGATTGTTTTACTTTTTTTGAACATGTGTACTAAAATTCTTTAACATTTTAAAATTATTAATATTCTCAAACTCGAAGGGTTTCAAAATACTTGACTTGAATAAAAAAAAAAACCCAAACTCGCAGATCCCCCAATTATACAAATTATGTACTATAGGTTTATAATAATTAATGATTTATTAATGTATATAAGACATGTATAAAAATTTACAATAATTAAATAAGTGTAGTGAAGGAAAACCAACTGAAAATAAAGGTTAGGCCCGGTGGAACAAACAACTTCTCTTTCAATGGGCTTCTTTAACTTTTACACTTCCCCCTTCTACTTTTCACATTGTTTTAAATTTTGGAAACATAATTTTTTAATCAAAAGGGAATTAAAAAACTGTGTAAAATGTAAAAATTTGAAGAATGGGAAATGTAAAAGTGCAAGAAGAAATTAAGGAGGAGTGTGTTTGTTTCTCTCTACGCCAAAACCTAACTATCCTTTCAGGTTGGCTTCCTTCACTATCACTTTACATTATTGTACAGTCAGGGGCGGCCCGAGGCAAATTTTGCGTCTGGGTGGGATTGATTTTTGGGGCTCCTCGATATAACTGCAAAATAGTAAGAACATATGAAAATAATCCCCCAACCTAAAAGCTCCAAACTTAACATACCGGCATGATAGAAAAATAATCTGAAGGGAAATTTTACAAAATGATAATCATCCTCTAAATGTTTCACTGTGAGATTTTACAAAAACTGTTAGGATTAAAAAATAAATTACAGAAACATGTTTGGTAGACAATGTTTTCTTCTTTATTTTTCTCAAACAAGCACTTGGACATAATTAACGGTTTATTAGATAATTGCAAAAAACAGTTTTAGGGCGTTACGTTCCCAAAATGGTGGATGTAAAATAACTTTTCAAGAGTGGTTATGTTAGGTGAGGAGTTACAGGTTTGGGGATTATTTTCACATCATGCCAGGTTACATTAGGCTAGGTTGGTGTTCTTTTTGGCGCCCCACTTGAGCAGCCCTCCCGGTTTCGCCCAGACCGTAAGCCACCCCTCTGTACAGTATTTCCACACAGTCTTATTATACATTTCCAAGACATTAGGCACTAATTCATTTTATTATCTTCATAATTTATTAAGGTATCTAACCTTTATAATTACAGGTTTTGTTGAAACACTCATACATGGAAATCTCTTCATGTGGTAAATCAGTGAGCTGGCCCCTCTACTTTGCTTACGTTGCTGGGTGAGTGATGTAGACTTGCATCAAACTGTACCGGATGGATTCTATTGAATACCAGCTTAAGGGACAACACGACACCAGCAATTTTACATTAGATTAATGTTCATAAAACCATGTTGATCATCTAACAAGTTTAATTTTATCAAATATTTCAAAGAAAGTATTTAAGATATGAAATAGTTCTATAATTACTTTGTGGATTTCCTGCCTATTTTAGATATGGATTTTCATATGTTAAGGAGAAAATTTAATTTTACAAATTAGGTTGCCGACATGTGGACATCACCTTTAAATATAATCAAGGGAGATGGAAGAAAATGTGATTTATGTTTTTTGATTTTTTTAAACTTATGTCCTGATATAATCAGTCGGTTCAGAAATTGCACATTAAATACTTAAAAAAAAATGACAAAAATATGTTTTGTCCAAAATATATAGAAAATTGCATCGATAGATACACTTAGTTTAATTTTCTTCACATAGTAATCTCGACAGTTCTTGAACATTTGTCATGGGCCTTGCCTGATTTAACCAGGACTCTTCTCCTCTGGTCAAACTTCGGTATGATGCCTATGACAAATACTCAATAGCTATTGAGATTACTTTACATCCACTACTGTTTCCATTCCGGTGTCAGTTTTTTATTCAACCCATTTATTTTCCACTACCGGCTTGCTAGTTTTGTCATAGCTTCAAATTACTTATAATTTAATTTAAGGCTAGGACAAGCACAACATCCAGTCCCCAGCCGCTAATTCATCAATATGAAAGGGTAAACCCATATTTAATCAATAGTAAATTTTTCAGCCAAGCTGAGAATTGAACCCGAGACCAAATTGATCAATATGAAAGAGTAAACCCACATTTCACCAACGGTGTTGTACCATTTATTTCTTATAGTCTTGATTAAATTTTTACAGTTGAATCATCTTTATTTAGTGACAATAATTTTTTATTGCAATAAAATATCAGTTGTAATTTTGGCATTAATTTTAATTTGTTGACTTTGGTGGTACTTGGGTAAAGTGTTCATCTCAAGACCTGATGTTTGTGGGCTCAAACCCAGCTGGGGTTGACAGATTTTTCTTGAGCAATTAAAAATCCATCGGGCAACTTGGAGAAGTAAAGCCGTTGATCCATTGTTGATTGTGGCATGTAATAGAAGCCTGGAAGCTATATGAAAATACCTTTCCTAGTGTAAGCGTTTATTACCGTAAAGCTACAACGGTTAATAAATAAACGCAAGACTGGACAATATTGGAATTAAACGAGTAAACTCACCGTTGCCCCATTCAGCAGCTTCAACTCACTAATGTACTCCCCGCACAAAAATAACATGCCACAATGAATTTAACTGACCAACCTAAGCGAGTGAAAATCACGCAACGACTGAACTGTGCATTATCGCGGGGCGTGTTGGGAAAATTGTTGCGCGCATGCGCAAGAAGGTGGTGATGTGTTAAAACATTTGGTCTATAACACAATCTACCAGCTACTACGTTATTTCTACCGTGGTCTATTTATCCCCTCCCTCTCTGCATTGTTTTTGTGTTTGCCTGTGTTTTGTTTTACCCCTATTCCTCCTCTCTGAGCTAGAATAATTTTGTATATAATGGTGTAGTCCAGATGGACGAACTACTCTTGTTAGGATCTGGTCCTCGGATACACATAGTGTGTCGGGATGTTTTTAGAAGGTATGAAATTCCCTTTTGGCTGGTGTATTTTGAAATTCTGTTTTGGCAAATTAATATTTAAATTTAAAACCTTTACAACTATAAATAATAAGCTTTGTAAGGATATCACGTATTACTTTAATCCCTTTAGATATGACATTTTCAAGAATGTTTATCTTCAGTTTAGTTTTGTGTAACATAAAAGCCCCATCTGGGTTCACAGGGTATTCAATTTGTCAATTTTTACAAGACGTAGAATTTTGAAAATGTTAGTATCTTATAGCCTCTCTGGCATGAGAGTGTATTGTTTGTTAGAAAGAAGTTTAGTAACTTATATCCTGTCTGGCTTGAAAGCTTTATAATGTTAGTGACTTATGAGTAACTTATAGCCTGTCTGACGTGAGAGCTATAGTATTCTGGTTAGAAAGAAAGTTAGTAACTTATACCCTGTCTGGCTTGAAAATCTTTATAAGAAAGTTAGTGATTTATGAGTAACTTATAGCCTGTTTGGCTTGAGAGGTTTGGTATTGCCATTAAGGAAGAAATATTAGTAACTTACCGATTTCAGTAATAAATTGCCCGCAACTATTGTTTTTGTTGTGATACTCACTTATATTTATATATGCAAATTTTTATTACTGTTCAACATTTAATCTCTCTTTAATCAAGTTCAATAAATAAAATGTTATTTTCTGAAATATTTCTTTATATCAAATATTCATGTTATATCCTTCTCACTGTAACCAAGGTACATATAATTATCCTCATTTACAACATAGTTGAAGAGTGAGTTCAGGGAAACAGAAAATAAATGGACCTGAGTATGGCCTATTTACTTTGTGATTATCCTATCGCCTCCTCTGCAATTATTATATACCTTTTTTATTCTTGATTTTGTTGTGCACCAGCCTTAGTTCGTTGGGAATTAAGGGCGGTGTTACACTAGCAAAATTGGTAGGCCATTTCACCCTCATTAATAGAAATTATTGTGCGCTGATCTAATCAGTCGGTTCAGAAAGTGCACGTTAAATACCTAAACAAAAAAAATATATTCAAGTTTTAATAATAAGCATAGGGTTATATCAACACTTTTCCAGAATTCCTTATAATTCTTTTTTTATATTTATTTATTTTGAGTTCCTTCTAGATGGTTGATTTAATTAATTTTAATTTTATATGAAAATTACACACCGATTGCCTCAACATAATTACTACACTCAACATAGTAGGCTATATAGACTAAACAAATGAAATAAAATTAGTGTGAATATAAAAGGCCGTACATTTAAAGTTAAAATATTAAACTTTAGTTTCTGTAAACCTCGATTTGTGAAAAATAGCTAGTTTTTCTATTTAAGAAAATATGATTGTAAATTAATAATATAAGATACTTACATTTACTATTGTTTTTCACATTACAATCACTGGATAGAATTTTAACTTGACCAATTTGTTTTACTTAGGTCCACGTTAAAAAACGGTTTATCACATTAGCTGTGTACAGCCTTTTATATGTTTATATCAATGTTTCCTAGCATTCTTTACCAATATCCTTTTTATCCCTTTTATTTTTTATTTATTCTTTAAGGAAGTTGCATTTAACACTCCCTCCTGGTGAGTTCTGATAGAATGAAACCTAGGTTGAGGGATTGGCTGGAAACAATCAATTTTCTTCAAGAGTCAGCCATTACCCCTTTGTCCAATGGCAGCAATGTAAAGCATGAACTCTGCTCTTCTTTTTTATTGTAAAAGCCATATTGTTTGTTCCCTTTTATAATTTTGTATCCACCATTTATAAATGATTTCTTAGGAATATAATGAAAAGAGTGTAGACACACTATTAAATGTGCACAGACCCGCATGGTCTAACACGTCATTTTCGTGTTAGACTGGATTGCTGGTTTTATGGAGAAAGGGGTTTGAATCCCAGCCAGGAATCCTGAGGGTGGTTTTTCCCTAAAGGTTTTACCACTCTCTAGCCTTGAAAAATGGAGGTATATTTCCTCTAAACTTCTACCCTCGCCATACCTATACCATTAATATATGCGTATCATTTTAACTGACAGTAAAATGCTTGTAAAAATAAATGAATATGGTTTTAACACAATAACAGTTTTTGGTGATGTTTGTCTTGAAGTAAATACACTTATTGTTTCCAGGGATCAGAGCTGCAACATCTCCAAGTCCTTCACATGTTATGTGTTTTTCTGTTCAAATGAAGATCCACTAACAACATTTTGCAAAGTATTGGTGAGTTCCCACACTCATGGTACATAGACTAGGAAATCTAGGTTATTAATATAGACAGCACAACTTGCCATTGTTGATTCATATCTCTAATAATATCAATAGTTTATTTATTTATGGGACACCAATAGGGCTATAACTACATCTACTAGGTATATAGCTCACTATGTTTATATCTCAAGTGGGCTGTAAGATGTGCTGCCAAAATAATAATATATAGTGTCACATCAAATACATTTGAATTAATCGTGGATAAAGATGTTAGAAAACATTCCTAAACTATGTTGAAGAAGTAGCATAATATTTATGTGTTTGAGCAGAGAAGCTAAGGGGGAAGTGTTCTGCAGGTGGTAAAAGATCTGATATAAAAGATAAGGTGCTCGACTGGTTATATAAAGCGCACTTTGTACACATAGCTCCATATCCAGCAGAAACATAGACATTGGATCTAAGAAGACCAGGAAAGTGGAGGCCATGGAAACTAAACTTTTGAGAGCATGTTAGCTGTCAGCAGGAGAATAGGATAGGAATGAAGATATTCAGGAATATATGGGCTACATGAGCTAGAGAAAACAAAGTGAGAAGTGATATGGACATGTAATGAAGATAGAAAAGAAAGGATCCCAAGGAAAATGGTGAGTTGAGGATATAGAGTAGAGCAGGTGACGATCATGCGTGTGAGCGAGAGGAGGAGAACCAGTAAAAGGACAAAGAAGATGGAAACTTTTACAAAAATGACCTTGCCACAGGCTGGAAAACATTTCCTGATGGTGATGAGTATTGGAATACTCCTGGCTTGAAACTTGAAGATGGATTAGCCTACAGTTGTAGCCTCAGCTGTTATGAATTAAAAAATCAGCTACCATGACAATTACTGTCAATAATACACCAAAAATTAAACAAAACATCTCCACATCCTCAACCCCACCAGCCTCCCTCTACTTCCTCCTATATGCATACAGCAACCACAATCCAAGCAAAGAAGATTTCAGCTAGATATTAGGAGGATAAAAGGGCAAAGCTTTAGACACTTAAAAAGAAAAAACTGTACCTCAAATATCACAACTAAAACCAACAAAACACATAATTAAACATTTTTTTTGGGGTAACCATCCCTTTCTTCAGCAAATAGAATAAAACACTAACGGGCACAGGGCAAAAAGGTAATCTTCACTTAGATACTGATACGGCCTGGCCTGTTAAAAAAACTTTATCTTTAATTTTTGGGTTTAACGGATAGTTTGTTATGTTTAATTTTATATAATTATTAAATTAAATTACTGTTTTTTATTCCTATATAAAATTGATGGACAGTTAAAGTAGGTTTGCTTGGAAAAAAAGGAAAGAAGGTTATCTAGGTTTGAGACAGGGGGGAGGGGGGGGGGGGCCTATTTGGTTATACCTATATTGGTTTGGGGCGGATTTGCAAATAATAGGTGAAAAGTTCCCATCTACAAAGCTGGAAGCATGCAACTATTGGGAGAACTCGTATAAATCTAATACATAACATTTTTTAAAAAAATCTGAATTATGTGTTTGGGTGTAAATTTTTTTTGGGTTTTGTCGGGGTTGTTGTTAGGACTCGCAGAATGTTTGGGTTTTCTTTAAAGGAAAAGCCATTACCTCCTTGTCCATAGCAGCAATGTAAAAAAACAAAATAGGTTTTCCTTTAGAGCTTTACTTCTGGATATTATTTTAATTCAAAAAATACCAATTAAATTTTTAAATTTTAAATTTCTGTACAATGTAAATGTTAATAAAGTTAATGGCATTTTTTTTTTACCATCGGGAAAATTTCAGGAAAATGGGAATTAGTGGTAGGGAAAAAAAAAGGGAATAAGTTGGGAAAATTGGGTATAAAAAACCGGGAAAATTTTTTTTACTCAAAATATGAAATGAATAACAAAAACAATCCAAGCAGAGCGAAATTTTTTCAACCCAAAAAAAAAATTCTGAGAAACCCTGCTTAATTTTTTTAAAACTCCATGCTGGTTATCTATCGTGACAGTCCTCTTGCACTAAGGAGGTGGGGGGAGCATTTAATAAAAGAATGTGCGAGAGGGGGTTGGAAAAAAGAGGTGGGGAAGGGTGTACATACTTTTTTTTTTAGGGCTTTTTTAAGGAAAAACAGGGAAATTTTGGAAAATGTCAAGCATTTCATTTGGTAAAGTTTAGTAACACTATGTATTAAAACTTCTGAATAAAACTGCATCTACTTTTTCTTATTCAAAATTTAAAATTTTAGATTCAGGATTTGATAGTTAAATGTACATTTGGATTTGAATATAATTAGTGGATTCTACTCATTTCTAATAAATTTTTATTTTTATT
>JBCFYV010000100.1:17209711-17256358 GCA_039000515.1 Timema cristinae
TTCGATGCAGGACTCTTTTAGAATCTCTAATACACACGTGTAATTATTAAAACAATCAGTTGTTCCCAGCTCTACGCATCTATCTCCGTCAGAGTACTCTTCCAAAATTGATATATCACCAATAAGTGATATAAAATGATCTTTACCGCATTTACAAAGCCCTCTCTTGTCCGCTCTATCGAAATAAGATCTACTTGTAAAAAGATTTTTAGATTGACGGCGACGTTTAAATGACCAAAGGTGCTTGTTTAAACTCGTGTCTTCATCTGACTCCATTTTAATAATTCTATTGGCTTAAATACACACCGTATTTATCCTATAATTTCTAGTTCTCAAGGTGAACATCATCTACTCTAATTAAGTATTCAACTTTAATCTCCCTACCATCGAGTCACGATTATAAAGATCAAGGCAGAGCGTGCACCTTTCTAATTAGATATTCAGGTCGCTTGTGAAATGTCAACCACAATTGACGGAGTGGTGTGGAAAGGTCAACCACAATTTGACGAAGGTGTGTTCAGGTAAACACATTGAGGTGGAGGACTATAAAAGGAGTACATATTAGATAATATATGTATAATCTTCATCATGGCGTATTCATCAGTCGTAGATAGTTTTGCAGGATGCAATTATGAACATGTTTATAAGATGTCAAATTTTTTAACAGATTTAGAGACATGCGAATGCTTTGACTTTCCGCATAAGATATCGAATCCAGGCTGTTTATTAGTTATCAAAGAATATGTAGAAGAAAAATCAATGGAAATATAAATAGAACAGAGCAGTTACTTTACTAATTCTATTATTTTGGAAGGACAACAGGAAAAAAAGGCAAATAATGTTACAACGCGCTATCATATATGTCAAGAAAATTGTTTCGTGAGAAGAAAGGGTAATTACTGTGCACAGTTTGAGAGAACCTGCTGTCACATTGTATCGTGGGAGTTCTTTCACGCAGAGGCGGCTATGAAGAAACAAAAAAAAAGATAAGGATAAGGAAATTGAGGAGAATGTTAAGAACATGTATATGTATATTGTATTTTGGTTATTGATTATGTAATAAAATATACAATTTACAATGTTTGTTTGATTTACATAGTATTATGATGTACATTTTCATAATTCCTAACTATGTCCTGGCTTACAATTGTTCCACTAGAAGAGGATTTTTTTAGTAGAAGGAACAGGTTTAGGCTTATTATCAACTGTTCTATGAGGTGATTGAATAGAACCTTGTGGGGGTATTGGAGATTTAGAATTACCCCAAGCATTAAATAAAATATCTCGATTCGAACCACAAAAACCATTACTTAAACTTGTAAAAGATCTTAATTTATCTTCATTAGGAAACATCATTTCTTTACTACTATCAATAGGCATAGCAGTTCCTGGACCAGTATTAAAGTCCCACTCAATGCTCTGAAAGGTCAACCACAGAAGACGAAGGGGGGGGAAACACATTGAGTTGGAGGCCTATAAAAGGAGAATTTAACTATACCTTGGTATCATTTCATCGCCATCTAGTCGGCTGAAAACAAGTTGTCACGTAAAAAAAACATCAAAATCTCGTATTTTTGGCAAAAGTAAGATCAATTTTACTATTATTTCTCTATATCTCTAGTGTTCAATTTATTAGTTAAACTAATATTTTATATTTTTCTCTATACTTATCTGTTTTTAATTTAAATATTTTTTTGTGTGTTTCTCTTTTCTCAATTTATTATTATTTAAACTAAAAATTAGTTTTATTTTTCTATTTTTTTTATTGTCTAACAAACAAACATTTAAAACTGGCGAATCTAGCGACAATGCTAGACCCTCTACTTCAGACATTAACAGACAGCGCGAACACATTTTTGACTATGCGGGAGGGATAACAAACACTGATGACACATTTACCATAATAAGAGAGACAGGACGATCGTATACTAGGTTCAACACCTTAGGAAGGGATATTTTAGTTCGTTTCAAGCCTATGATTATGAACATGAGTCCACTCCTTTATCTAAAGACATGTTTTTCAAACCTATTAGCATACTTGCTTAGAGGTACGGCGCCTTACGATTTAATTGGACTCACGATCACGAACACTGTAAAATAATTCTATCTTTTTTTTATATATTATTATTTAAATTTATTATTCTAAATTTATTTAGCACGAGACTCTCTCTCGGGACCTCTGGGTCATGTTGGGCAAAAATGTACCCTTATTAATTAAGCTGACTTATAAGACTAAAACTTACTTACTATACAATTAGAGTTTCTTAAATCTACAAATTACATCTATAAATTACAGTCTATTTACAAGAACGAGATCAGTCAAGGTTAATAAGAATACTAACTATTATATAAAGTCATTGCCTCTGTCGAAGTAATTATGCAGTTCGATGAATAAAGTTACTGTCTTGAATTATTTTATTTACGTATCATATAGTCTGTTGGTGGCTTCAGTTTGTAGACAGTTATAGTATCAGAAATCACTCACGTGTTTTAGTCGTAGTCGGCCGCGATACTATTTACTACCAATCCTTTGGTTAGTAACGTTATTCTTGTGATCCTTACTAAATCTTCTTTTACAAGAAATATTGTCTTATACTTTCGCTTTCACTAGTATCCCACTAGCGGTTTTACGTTTTCTTCCTTCATAATAATTTTTTACAACAATCCAAACAAACAAAAACAAGCTCCCAAAACCAAACAAAACCTCGCTTCTTCTTTTCTCCAAGCATAGTTCTGCCATTATGGGTGCTTCCTTCGACAGAAGGCAATTAACTAGCCTTAATTATAAGTAGTATAAAACCAAATAAGTATTCACCTAAGTAACAAAAATTATAGCTAAATAAAAATATAAATTAACAGGATTAAAATTCTTACAGTGCCCTCTTAGACCTTAGTAGCTAATTATCGAATGAAAATTAGTTGCTAAGGGATATATATATATATATATATATATATATATATATATAACTATGTAAATAAAACAATTTTTAATTCCCTAAGACATAATAAGTTATATAGATGCAAGACTTTACTTTCTCCATGTTTTGGGTTGGTACACATGTCCTGATAATTCACTCACGAAAGTCCGCTGATACATTTACAACCAGTTATAATGTCTCTTTCATCTGAATAGAAAAAAATAATGGTGGCCATACTCCCATTTGAACGTCAACAAATTATCACAGGGCTTGCATCTTGCTTGTTGTTTTATACGTGTCTATTACCTCTAAAAGAGCACGTAAATCCAAGCACTTTATCTCAACAAAATCACTATTTAAATGTTCACTTAAACTCCAACTTGTTGAACGAACACTAAGGCCCGTTATCACTAGTTTCGTTCTCGCTATAGGCATCTATGCATAATAGATACCATTAAACTCCATAGATATTATAACATGAAATAGCTTAACATACATAATATAAACAAAGTAACAGAAATAAAACTAATTCAAATCTGATTTATACTGATGGTCTGTTCTCAAACAAAATGAGTTCATGGACAAATACCACACACACCTGGGTACTGAACCTGGACCCCTCGTGTGTAACTAAAATATGAGTCCCGTGCTCCTAGTAGTCAAAATTCCACAAAGACACTTAAGAAACAACTCAGGTCAATACCTGGCTTGGACTCTAAGCTCACAAAAAAAAAAAAATTATCTGGGGGATAAAAAAAATTGAGTGAGTGTAAAAAAAATTGTTATACTCCCAGAGCTAACTAGCCTATTTACCTAGCTTCTAATTCCCTTCTAAAAGATTTGAAATGAGAGAAGAAACACCACTTGGCGGGGCAGACTTTCATAGCTTCACATGTGGCTCAAACCTTCCATCAGCAGTTTCATGACACACCTCACCAGCAAAATAATATCATCTTCTTAACTTCTTATAATGGCTCCATGACGACATAACAAAAAAAAACCTATCAGACTAGATCCTTAAAAGCGCTTCACTGAGAAGGTTGAAACAATTTTCCAAGACCCAGAGAAAGTGCAGGCATCTATCTCATTTAAAATAAGTGTCTCTCAGGAAAGGTCGTCTATACGAGATCCTGGAATGACACTCCTCGTAGTCACCATTTCTATGGTCTACCGGCTCACATTAACGGTGCTGGCTTCACATCTTGACAGTTACAAACTTGCTGCCTCGTTCTTCTAATTTGGCCAAGCTAGTTCCCTAATGGTTAAGGGGGTTTTGCTGCTCCTCCACCATGCGTGTGTCCTATAGTTTCTCTAGTCAGCTGAAGATAATAATACCAAATTAAACATATAAAATTGTCGGAGCAAAAAAAAAAAATCTTTTAAAGTGAAATAAAATGTGTCTCTTCTTATTCTCCTACTGTGTTTTTACCTATTCTTATTGCTTCTGTACTTCCCCTATCTCTTCGGTTCTTGTTTTAAGTGTTCCTTCTGTTCTTTGGTTACCCCTGTTCCGGTAACAATAACTACCTAAAATGATACAATGACATCCCCATCGCTAATCATAAAATCATCGGGGAAAAATGTCGTTTCACTCGACCCATCTCTTCCGTAGCCAATTCTGTACCCAGAACCTTTACAACCTGCGCCCCATCTGGGCAGCTTAAGCCACAGGTTGACCATTTTCCTCCTTCGCGATGACGTTCACATCAAAGGACCGAGGAGCTCGTTCCGAGTGGGGTGAAGGGTTAGGTCCCCGGTAACCATGGTTACCTCTAGCCGTTGATTCGTACTGGTGGTATGGATGTTGATGTTGTTGGGAGGATTGTTGTGATCCATTATAATATATTTTCTCCCTCTCACTGTAGTCCGGGTGGTTACGATCATTTGATCTGTTATCCCGTGGTGACCTCCACTCCCTAGCTCCAGGGTTTAGGCACCCCCTGTCGTTAGGTCCTCTATCTGGACGCCGTTGGGACGAGTTGGACCAACCTATATTACCATCCCGGTCAAACCTAGGGACCCGGTCTCTACGCCCTAGGCCTCCTCGGCCGAATCCTTCCTGTGGACCTGGAGGTTGCTCATTCCTCCTAAATCCTCCGCTACTGGGTTCAGTGGGGGAAAATCTGGACGATATCCCATGGTCAAGTTTCCGTTCTTCCTCCAGCGCATCCAGTTTCTGGAGGCCAGCTCTAAACTCTTCGAGAGACTTATATGTGGTTCCGATGAACAACTCCCTCAGTCTGATAGGCAACTGGTGGATCACCATGTGCACAATTTCAGTGTCTGTGATTGGTGACTCAAAGTGGCGGCTCTTGGCGTAGATGTCCGCCAAGTAGCCCTCTAGGGTCCCTCCTTGCTCGCTGTATCGGGAGGCATGAAGTTTTGCACGCAATTGTCCCTGTGTCTCGGTTGACCAAAACATTCCTAGGAACTTCGACCGGAAATCCATCCACCCTTTGACTCCCTCCTTAATCACCGACCACCAAGGTACGGCGTCACCTATTAGAGAGTGGCCTGCAAGTTTCACTTTCTCTTTGTCGGAAAGGTGGAGTCCCTCAAACAACTCCTCTAGGGCCGCAATGTGCGCTACCGGATTTTGTTGATTCCGACGGCTGAACCGGGGAAGCCGGTTCTCCAGCGAACGTTCTCCTAATAGAGTTAGCAGGGGTGACATGAGATTTTCCGGGCCAGTGTTGTGCCCCGTCCCTGACCTCTCGGCGATGCTAAGAACTTGCATCTGTAGGTTCGCTATCGTCTGCGTCACGTCACTCATCTTGCTTTCGAGTATTTCCTGGGCTCGAACGTGGTCCTTACTCTTCTCATCCAGCCTGGAAATGGTTGAATGTATGGCGGTGGTAGTCCCTAATTGATTCTCTCTTTGCGTATGCCCTTCTATGTTCAGTGAGCGTAACCTCTCCTCTAGTAACGTGGTATGACGTTCTAATCGCTCATCCACCACCTTCCGGTTTGACTCCAGTTCCTTATGTACCTCAGTCATAATAGTCTGAGCCTTCTGCTGGACCTCGGCTAGTTCAAAGGAAACCCGCTCTTCTGAGACAGCAATACTCACTTCCAAGTCCTCCCTAGTACGTACTAATTCATTAGCAAACTCGTTTCTGAAAGAGTTTGTCAGTGTCCCTATATAGGTTTTCAGGTCCTCCTTCGTCTGCTCACGGCTGTCCCTAAGTTGGCCCTCTAAGCTGGCTCTTAATTCCTCTTGTCCCGCCTTCATTTGTTCCTGGCTAGCTACCAGCTGTCCTAATAGCTGTTGGATCCCCGCTAGAATATTGGTAGGGGGTGTGGTAGGAACTTGGACAGCGGTGGTTTGTATGCTGGTTGGGGAAACTAAAGTGTGGGGTATGTCAGGTGGAGAGATAGAGATGGTTGGTATGTCAGGTGTCCTAACATCGTCCCCAATTTCCTCTAACAACTGAGGGATCACAGTTACCTCCTCCTCGATACTTCGAACTATCTCCGGTGACTCCATATTAATAGTATTTGTAGTCAGATTTACCGTGGACTCTTTAGCTCCAATTCTACTTCTAAGGAAATAACCCGCTGGTTTCATACTTTTTAACTAACCACAATTTCATAACAGTTGTCTTTGTGAAACTTTTAAGAGTAAAATACATTTTTCCCAACATGAAAGTAGGCCCGCGTTGTTGGCGCCACTGAAAATAATTCAATCTTTTTTTTATATATTATTATTTAAATTTATTATTCTAAATTTATTTAGCACGAGACTCTCTCTCGGGACCTCTGGGTCATGTTGGGCAAAAATGTACCCTTATTAATTAAGCTGACTTATAAGACTAAAACTTACTTACTATACAATTAGAGTTTCTTAAATCTACAAATTACATCTATAAATTACAGTCTATTTACAAGAACGAGATCAGTCAAGGTTAATAAGAATACTAACTATTATATAAAGTCATTGCCTCTGTCGAAGTAATTATGCAGTTCGATGAATAAAGTTACTGTCTTGAATTATTTTATTTACGTATCATATAGTCTGTTGGTGGCTTCAGTTTGTAGACAGTTATAGTATCAGAAATCACTCACGTGTTTTAGTCGTAGTCGGCCGCGATACTATTTACTACCAATCCTTTGGTTAGTAACGTTATTCTTGTGATCCTTACTAAATCTTCTTTTACAAGAAATATTGTCTTATACTTTCGCTTTCACTAGTATCCCACTAGCGGTTTTACGTTTTTCTCCTTCATAATAATTTTTTATAACAAACCAAACAAACAAAAACAAGCTCCCAAAACCAAACAAAACCTCGCTTCTTCTTTTCTCCAAGCATAGTTCTGCCATTATGGGTGCTTCCTTCGACAGAAGGCAATTAACTAGCCTTAATTATAAGTAGTATAAAACCAAATAAGTATTCACCTAAGAAACAAAAATTATAGCTAAATAAAAATATAAATTAACAGGATTAAAATTCTTACAACACGGAGAATAACCTCGATAAACCGGTCGGCGTTTCGTACCGTAGATGTGATCAAATTGATGTGAATACTATTATGAATACATTAACAAAAGTTATTCAGAGTAATGCCAGATTTGGTATAGCCGATGTGTTGAGGATTAAAGTGAACCATATCAAAATGATTATGGGCAACGGTAGAGCATTAAAAAGAAGGTGCCTTCCAAACGATTATCTAAGTCATCATAAAAGGAGCATAGTCGTTGTTAAATCATTGACGAATTGTTTGGCTCACGCTATAGTAATAGCGATAGGCAAAAGCACAAATGATATTAATTATAAATCATATATTCAGGGGTGGAAAATAAAAAATGCTGTAGATGATCTTCTCGCAAAAGCGCGTGTAGATTTATCCGGGGGAGGGGGACGCGAACATCTCGATAAATTTCAACGTTATTTTGGGGACGAATATAAATTAGGTGTGTATAATACCCTCTCGACCGTCAATGGATTGTGGTATGAGGGGGTCTCGTCTTCTACTAGGTACATTAATCTACTGTACGATGACGTCACACATCACTTTAACGTAATAATCAATATGGCGGCGGCCTTTTTCGTTCGGTATTTCTGCGACGGATGTAATACCGGTTTTAAAAGAGGTGCGAGACATTCATGTAAGAATACTTGCCCAAAATGTATGTCCATACCTCCGTGTTTGTATGAAAGCGAAAGAAATGTGTATTGCAATGAATGTAACAGAATATTTTGGTCTGCCGCTTGTTTCACTAGCCATAAATCGAATAAAATTGACGGTAAGAAAACAGTTTGTGATTTAACACAGGTGTGTATTACCTGTGATAAAACAAAGGGGAGTAATCACGAATGTTTTAAATCATACTGCCCAACGTGCAAACAGAACAAAGAAAACCCGCATCGTTGTTATATGCAGGTGTTGAGTCGGAAGGAGCTCGATGATAATTACCTAATGGTATTTTATGATTTCGAGACTAGACAAGATCGACCTATAGCCAACGATTGCATTTTACACCAACCGAATTTTCTTCACGTACAACACTATTGTGTAAAATGTGAATTTAACGATAATATGGACGAGGATTGTGACCAATGCGGGAAACGATCTCATTCCTTTTTGGATAATCCGGTAGACGGCTTCATCGACTACCTGAGACAACCGAGGCCGTTTGCCAATAAAATTGTTTGTCTTGGGCATAATGCCAAAGCCTTTGACGCTATATTTATCCTGAATAGATTTCTATCACTAAACTGCACCCCTAAAATTATCGCGGACGGAACTAAAATACTCTGCATGACAATGGACCACATACAATTTAAAGACAGCCTATGTTTCCTACCTATGCCACTGAGTCAGATCCCGAAAGCGTTTGGACTAGACTGTAAAAAAGGACACTACCCCTATTTGTTTAATACAGAAAAGAATTTAAATTATATCGGTGAGATGCCCGGTCCCGAAATGTTTGGTGTGGATTATATGAAACCGGATGAGCGAAATGACTTTATGGTGTGGCACGCTGACAAACTGCGGCAGGGGTATATATTTAATAATAAGGAAGAGCTGGAGGCCTATTGTGTGGATGACGTAAATGTATTACTCAAGGGTTGTCGTACATTTCGTCATTTATTTCTAAATATAGGTTCGACAGACGTTTTTAGAGAATCTATCACAATCTCGTCGGCGTGCAATAGATTATTTAGAAAACTGTTCTTAGCCCCCGATACGATAGCCATCCTGCCCAAGGGGGGTTACAGGTGCGGTGACAGACAGTCTGTGAAAGCCGTAAAATGGTTAGTCTATCTGGAGAAAACCCGACCCGATATTCGGCACGCCTTCAACGGACGTGAGAAAGAAATTTTGGGTAGGAAAGTGGACGGCTACTGTGACGCGACGAGAGAGATTTTTGAGTTTGACGGTTGTTTCTTCCACGGGTGTACATGTCTTTCGAACCGTGACGCGACTATAACAGGGACGAAAGAGACTCTCACCGAGCGATACGAGTGCACTCTGTTGAGAGATCGAGCATTTAGAGCCGCAGGGTACACTGTTACAACTATGAAAGAGTGTGACTTCGACAAAATACTGACTGAAGACCCACAACTAGATCTAGTGCTAAACAATCACCCTATGATTCAAACTGCCCCACTCAATCCACGTGATGCACTGTACGGTGGACGTTGTGAGTCTATGACATTACACTACAAGACAAACCCCGACGAAAAAATAGGCTAACTTGATGTCTGCAGTTTATATCCCTGGGTATGCAAATATTTTAAATTTCCTGTAGGTCACCCTATAAATATTTTTGTCGCCGACAATTGCCCCGTCGACGTGGTAGACCGAGAGGGGCTAATTAAATGACCTGTTTTTCCTCCTAGAAATTTGTATCACCCCGTACTGCCCTACAAGACACAATCAAAATTAATGTTTTGTTTATGCTCCTCTTGTGCAAACGAGATGAACCAAGGGGATTGTTTACACACCGACTCTGACAGGACTATTACAGGCACATGGATAGTGGACAAGGTTCGACTAGCGCTAGAAATGGGCTACAAGAGGGTTAGAGTGCACGAATTTTGGGAATATAAAATTACCCAGTTCGATCCTCAGACCAAAGAAGGGGGACTGTTTGTAGAGTATATAAACAAGTTCCTCAAGATCAACCAGGAGGCGTCTGGATTACCTGGATGGGTGAAAACAGACGCAGACAAAGACAACTACGTTAGCGAGTATTACAAAACAGAGGGAATAGTGATGGATAAAAACGAAATTGTTAAAAATCCAGGAAAGCGCGCACTCGCCAAATTGTGTTTAAACTCTTTCTGGGGACGATTTGCATTGAACGAGAACAAAACGCAGACCACAATTGTGAACAACCCAAAAGACTTTTTCTCCCTACTCACCAGCCCGGGGACAGAGGTTTGCAACATTATTTTCCCCAATGACGAGGTTGCTTACGTCTCGTGGACATACCGTGAGGAAGCCGTCCTCCCCCTGGATACGGTCAACGTGCCTATAGCGGCGTATGTGACCACCGGTGCCCGTATGAAATTGTATTCATATCTCAGGCACTTGGGCTCTTCTTGTCTTTACTGTGACACAGACTCTATTATAAGTGTGATAAGACCGTCAGACACGTACACGATACCGACCGGTGACAAGTTGGGCGACATGACAAACGAGCTGACCGCCTACTCTGAGAGCGCGTACATTACAGAGTTTGTTTCCGGTGGACCGAAAAATTATTCTTACAATGTGTTTGTCCCAGAGACGAACGAATACAGGTCCACCACCAAAGTCAGGGGTATAACACTTAACTATGAAAACACAAAGATTGTAAACTTTACTACTATTAAAGACATGATTTTGAAATACATGGACCCCGTACACGTGACTAACCCGCGAAAAATTAAAAGAAAAAGAGGCGCCATCGTCGTCTCCCAGTTGGAGAGAAAAAATTATAATATTGTATTCACTAAACGTAAGAGATTGAATAACAACACGTCCGTACACTACGGGTATAGTTGATGCTAACCCCGGCCGCTGGTATAGAAAACTATCATGATCTAATATATATTGACATTGTTCTTCTCTCTCTCTCTCTGATTTCAGTGTCATCCTTATTAAAGTTCAAAAAGTTAAATAGAAACGCCGTATCACCAGTTATAGCCACCACACACTCTGCAGGTCTAGACTTGAAAAGTCCCTACAATTGCAGTATACAGCCCTCGTGCAGGCGTTTAGTTAAGATAAATATTTCTATTATATTACCGGAGGGAACGTACGGTAGAATATCACCGCGATCTAGTCTGGCTCTTCATCACGGTATAGATGTTTTGGCCGGGTTATAGACGAAGACTATCGTGGTAATATTTGCGTATTACTCATTAATCACGGTGACACTGTTTTCACAATTAAAAGCGGTGATAAAATTGCTCAACTAGTATGCGTGAAAATTGATTACCCTAGAGTTGAACACACTGATTCGCTATCAAACACTCAGCGAGGGGAGGGAGGATTTGGATCGAGTTACATCCCTATAAAAGATCGTGTCACCGGTAATTGTAATTTAGTATAATGGATCAAATCAACGCGTCCATCCTCGCGTACTCGGAGAAGCAGGATTTGTGTCTGATGTCTGCCGCGGAGTTGAAAAGTTTACCTATAGAATTTATTAAAACATACGCGTGTAGAGATATAAATCGCGCTTGGAACTTACTCTCTCCCTCTACGCAGCACGAATTGAAAGATTATAAATATTGTTTGTAACATTATAATAGGGGCGTAACGCAGATTGATGGTCCGCCGTCTATAAAGAAAAAATGTCAACAATGTCTGACATCGTCGTAGACGAGCCGTGATATTTAAGTACGTGACTGGTTTTTTTTACATTGGTCTCTGGACACTGACTGTTAATTGGTTGTTTTTTACTATTAATTGTTTTTTTTTCCTTTACAGTTTTGGATCAACATCGACAACATGACCAATGTAATTGTAGATTTTCAGGGGTTTAAAGATGAATGCAATAAGTTTATAATAAAAGAATGTAGTATAATATCTATTGGTGGAAGTGATGTACATCACTATACATTTAAGTCGCCGTATTCCTTTTCAAAATTACCGCGTTATATTAAAAAACAATGTGATTGGCTCACATATAACCATCACGGTCTGCATTGGGACGACGGTGATATGAATGCCGATCAATTTAATATAATTTTAAAAATGGTCACTCTCAACTCGACTATAATTTATGTAAAGGGGGAGGAAAAGAAATTTTTTTAATGGAAATTGTGAATAAAAACAACTTGTTATTGATATGATAGACTTGGGGTGTCCCTCCCTGAAGGCTAGGATCCATAATAATTATGATAAATGTTTCGGTCATAAATATAAAAAATTAAATTCAATTTGTACTCTTTCGAAAGTAAAATTTCTTAAAGATTGGTTTGTCGCCACCACTACTATAAATTTGAAATCGTAATTTTTATTTTTTAGTTTTATACCAACACTAGACGGGTGCACATCGATGTCTGTGTTTGTACACCCTTTCACACTGATATTAGCGGGACCGTCTAATTGCGGTAAAACTACTTTTGTAGAAAATTTTCTGTTGAATTTAAAACAGGTGTGCAGTGTGGATAAATTTGATAGAATTCTATGGTGTTTTAGTGAGAACAATTCTATTCCCTCGCGATTATCTAGTCACGTCACACTACACAAAGGTGTACCGGACAATTTCAATTTTAAGGCCGGCGGGCCTCAACTCATCGTGCTGGACGATTTAATGAACGAGGTTTATTCTAACAAAGTGTGTGAACTTTTTACCAAGGGGAGTCATCATAGAAACCTATCGGTTATTCTGATCACACAAAATCTTTTCCATCAGGGGAGTAAGTCTCGTGACATCTCGCTTAACGCTAAATACATTGTTGTGTTTAAAAAGCCGCGTGATCAAACACAGATAAACTATCTAGCTAGACAAGTTTATCCTGATAATCCGTCCGAAATACAAAGCATCTATAGGAAAGCAACCGAATCCGCTCACGGGTATTTACTCTTTGATCTGAGTCAGAACGCGGACGAACGCCTGCGCTTCAAAACGGACATATTTGACACTATTTGCAAAGTGTTTGTCCCCGCTAGACTACTAGATGAAACTAGTCAAGAAAAATAGACACGTACTGTCTGTGTTGAAAACGGCCAGTCCTTAATTGCGCAAAGCTATTCTTAAAGTCGTCGACCCGGATGTTATAACAACACTCGGCAAATGTGCTCTAAACACATTAAACAATAATATTAAAATTAGTAAAAGAGATAAGGGAAAATTAATAAAGTATAAAAATTGTATGCGTAAATTGGCTAGCAGCGGTGTTTCGTTGAAGAGAAAAAGAACTATCGCCGTCCAATCGGGCGGCTTCTTGAGCATCATACTACCCGTTATTCTTTCAGCTCTCGTAGGTGCATTGGTTAAATAATAATATGTCACAACTTAAACAGATGCTTCTAGTTCCGCCAGAACTATTTCACAATAAACGCGATGACAATGCCACCACCGATTTTGTACAGATGAAAAAAATTCTGAAATCTAGGAAAAAAATCGATGATTATCAAAGATTGGCTAGTTTTAGAAAACATCAACAGCGTTATTTAACAGACAGGGAGAGAGCAAAACAACCCATTCAAATACCCATCGTAGGTCCCACAGTATTAAAACGTAGACCGGTCGACCTTGCACGACGAAAAGTAAAAAGAAAACGACCTAGGAGACAGCCGACGGTTCCACCTCGATTCCTTTCAGACGAGGCCACATTTCAAAGCAGTCCTATTAGTGTTGTAGACTCGCCAGAGAAGGAGGGGGGTTGGGTGGAAGGGGAGTCATATTTTGTGCCTAAATCAGAATCTGATGAAATTGAAACAGGTTCCTTCCGCCTTTTCGGCAGCATAGCGGGAAAATATTTATCACCTTACGTCCACCGGAGAGTGTCTACTGACCCTATATTTGGAATTAGAAAAGAGGGGGACACTTTTAAAATTGGCAATTCGAGTTTCACCGTAGACGATAACGATATATACCTGGGTAACAAACACTATAAAGGCACGCAAGGACTTTGGGAGTTGTTGACCAAAAGAAACGTAAATAAAGATATAATTACAGAGAGTGATTTAAAAAAATATAAAGACATACTAATTGCCACGAGCGCTCATCGACAAAACTTTAATCCTAACGCGAAAATAACGTCCAGCAGAGGTTTGAAATATAAAACAATCATTTCTAAACTTTTTCCCGCCAGACCGCGTTGGAACACACTAAGATGAGCGCCACGTTAAAAAAATTATATTACAATCTCCCACGACCTTCGGCTTTCTCAAGCGCCACCAATCTTAAAAAGTATAGTCGGTTGAATAAAATAAAAGTAGACGAATGGTTGACCGGGCAGGACGCGTACACTCTTCACCGTGGTTAAAGAAAAAGGTTCCCACGTAACCCGTACAGAGTGTCCAATATCGACGATGTGTGGGAGATTGATCTAGTAGATATGAGAGCTTTAAATAAGGACAACCGGGGCGTCAACTACATTCTAAACATTATTGATCTATTTTCAAAGTATACGTGGTCTATACCACTTAAAACAAAGTCGGGCGCAGACATCACCGTGGCTATAAAACAGATTTTTAAGAAAGGACGACGCCCCCTTTCGATTCAGTCGGACAAGGGTAGGGAATTTTTAAATTCTAAATTTAGAACATTTTTTAAACAAGCGGGCGTTCATTTTTATCATTTGCATAATCCGGACATAAAGGGGGCCGTCATGGAGCGTTTCAATCGCACACTGAAAACTAAAATGTGGAAATATTTCACCGCATTCAACACTCACAACTACGTCGATGTGTTGGGCAAGCTAGTTCAAAATTATAACGCTAGTGTTCATTCGACTATAGGAATGGCTCCGGCTTCGGTCAAGCCTATTCACGTACTTAAAATATTATTGCACCTGCAAAAGCGGTGGGATAAAATTAAATTGGGAAAAATTTTGTTCAAGGCGGGAGATCATGTGCGCATAAGTAAAGAAAAAATGATTTTTGACAAAGGATACGAGGCTAATTTTACACGAGAAATATTTAGCATAGTTAAAGTAATTCCTAGACTTCCCCAACCGGTCTATTCGTTACAGGATCTCCGCGGGCGGCCCATTGAGGGACATTTTTATAACTACGAACTAGTTCGCGTGCGTCGTCCAACGATTTTTCAAATAGATAAAATAGTACAGTGTAAGCGGATTAAGGGCATTCAACATCATCTAGTCAAGTGGAAAGTATACGACAGTTCTTTCAACAGCTGGGTGGCTGCGTCTAACATTAAACAAATATGAGTCAGTTTTATGTAGCACTGCCGTCAGATTCGAGCGCCGAATATTACGAGAATAATACACTCTCTTACTATACTACAAAATTGGCACAGTCCATACGGCTAGAACACGACTGGTGGGAGGTGGGACTAGCTGAATTATCCTATCCCGTGGGTTTTGAAACTCTCGAAGATAACATTTTATCCAAAGATAAAGAATTGACGGCAAACGTCGTGGTGACCCAAGTGGGCCGTGTTTCGTTTCCTCAACAAGATTTCACCTCCTTTAAGGAGCTTTATAATAAAATTAAGAGCTCTATAAGTGATAAAGGAGATCTAGAGGTTTTAATATCCGAATTTCAATGGTACATTCTTCGCGATCAAACAATGTTGACTGAGATTAAAAAACAAAAGGGTGCATGGACCGCCGACAAGTCACCCATAACTACACGATTCAAAAAGACAATTTCATTTACGGTGGCAAAAAAAAAATTTTAAATAGAATTTCCTGTTCGTCTCTATGTGGGCATCGGAGACTTAATTACAACCATTCGAAACAGACTACCCAACATAGAGTCACTTAATGCGGTTAATACACATATGAGGGATTTAATGAGCGAGGATATTAAGGGGGTCTTTTTGCGACCTAATCATAAACTGCCCGGCTCTGTTTCAATCGAAACGGAACCCGTCTTTGTGTACACAGACATTATAGGACCACAGTTACTAGGCGATTCGTATGTAAGATGGATTAGAATCATACAGTTCCCCTCCGCCACCGCACATCACGTGTTCTTTCCTATATTCTATTTTCCCGACAAGAAATGTAATTTTGACTCTATAAGTATAGGCTTATACACAAAGTTTGGCGAACGAGTGAATTTTCAATAGGGTCCCGTGCCCACCGTAGCGGTTTTACATTTTAGAGAGAAAACTAGATAAATAGATAAGGGGGATAGTAATTTGACTTAGTCTTAACAATGGAGGGAGAGAGAGAAAACATCGGTCCCGTCTATCACGCCAGTTATAAAATGCAAACATTACAAACAGGTTCGCACATTTTGTCCGACATAGCGACACGTGAACCCGGTCAAAATGTCGGTGATATAGTTAAAAAGCGCGTCACTCAGGCGGTCGAGGGACGTGGCTTAAAAAGGGTAAAAAAGCGTAAACGACTTCATTCGAAGGTGAGCGCCAGAGCAAGAGGGAACAAGAGAGCTAAAAAAGATATTTTCGATTAATTATGGAGTGTTCAAAAACAGAACTCGATCTTTTCGACGAAAAATGCATTCAAACGGTAATTAAAAATAATAAAGTGGTCGAATACAAACCCATCACTTCCGTGGACAATGACGCTCAGTTTTTTTTGCCCCGGGGACGGTGAATACTATCGAGACCTCTCTTCAATTAAATTATATCTTCTTATTCAACTGGTGAGGGGGGACGGGACACCGGTCGCAGCCGACAATAAAATCGGATGCGTCAACAACTTGTTAAATTCTTTATTCAGTCAAATCAATATCTCTCTCAACGAAACACCTATTACAACCTCGACCGACAACTATGCCTACAGGGCTTATTTAGAGACTTTAACTAATTACGGTAGAGACGCCTCCGACACCCACCTAGTGAATGGTATGTGGTTTTTGGATACCCCGGCCGCTAACGGTGAACTCGCCGCATCCACAGAGAACAAAGGCTTCGCCACGAGATTAGACTTGTTAAAACATCCGGTCGACTTGGTGGGACGTTTACACGCCGACATTTTTAATATTTCACATTTGCTGTTGAAAAATGTATCGTTGCGTGTTAAATTAATTCGCAACAAAAGAGAGTTTTATCTGCTCACAGACGCGGACAATTTAAACACCGACGTGCGGTTGCGAATTTTAGACGCCACCCTCAATGTGAAACACGTGGAAGTGTCGCCGACTATTTCACTCGCTATAGAAAAGACACTGTTACGAAAGCCGACCCAATACCACCTCAATCGGGTGGACGTCAAGTCTGTGACCGTACCCAAAGGATCCAAGTCTGTGAGTCTAAACAATGTTATTCAAGGGGTTATCCCTAAAATTGTTTTATTCACAATGGTGTCAAACGATGCGTTTGTAGGCAGTTTGAACACGAATCCGTTTCAACTGGTTCACAGAAACCTCGATCGTTTCGTCCTGTATGTAAATGGAATCCAAAAACATTTGCCCATTTTGATCAATTTTGACAACGTAGGCACGTCCACCCTCGCCTATGATACATTGTTTTCGGGATTGGGCATACACCATCAAAACAACGGCCATTTAATCACGCGAGACATGTTCAATAAAGGTTACTTTATGTTGGCCTTCGACTTAACTCCCGACAGCGCAGGACAGGACTCGCACACCAGCCTTCAGACAGAGGGGAATGTGAGATTTGAGTTAAAGTTCAAGACAGACCTTGACACCGCCATAACCTGTTTGTTTTACTCTGAGTACGAGGGGACGGTGTCGATAGATTCTAATAGGGAGGTGAAAATTAATTATTAACACCATGAATTCTCATCAAATAGACACACTGCTGGGCAAAATTTCAATCTATAAAGGGACATTTCCTTCGGACAAATTACCTCAAAATTTCACTCGTCCCGCCTTATTTGTGGTCAGTCTAGACCCTGACACTAAACCCGGCTCCCATTGGGTGGTTCTATATTTTTCCAAATTTGGGGAGTATTTTGATACATACGCCAGACGACCGAGCTTAGCGATGACTAGATTCTTAAATAAACACTCGACACGATGGATGTACAACCGCAAACGACTCCAAGGCATAGCCTCCGGTGTGTGCGGGCAGTATTGCTGTCTGTTTGCCGTTGCCAAGGACGCCGGCTGGAGCCTGAGGAGATTCACAGACCTGTTCTCAACCGGCAACTTGTGCAAGAACGACCGACTGGCCATCACGCTGTTCAAACGTCGCTTTGGCCGCTGTCCAAGGTGTACTAGCAGCGGTGCCCAGACGTGTGTTCCAGCATTAGATATAAAAGGTATACTAGAGTTTTATTTAATCATTTGTATTCAATTATCTGACAGATGAACATCATGTCGGCCATCTTTGATTTTTCATTTATCGTAAACTCGAAAAAGGAGTGGGTGCTCACCGAGCTAGCCATAGTTTTCATCGACGAGAAACAATCGTCGTGCTATCAATTCAATAAAACCACCGGCTTGTGCTACTCCAAATTGGTTGCTATTCTAAAACAAAATTTAGATAGAGCCGTCGTGCCTTACGCATATAATAAACAAAAAGGGAATTTCTTGTCCCGTCTCACCGGCCGGACATTCATCCCACTACGTGAGGACTATAAATGTCCCTTTGTTGATTTGATCAACTCTAATTGTTGGGGGTGTACCGCCCCTTGTCACGACATCACCACGTGCGCGTTTAAAAATGCAAACGCTTTGGCACGATTCGTCAGATTTCACAGCGCCGAGAAATTGTATAAATTCTGTCCAATCACCGACGACGACGACGACACGATACTAGCTTTAATTGTGACGACTGTTGATTACAGGTAATCAGTCTAGACGCAGACAGCGATGAAGACTTGCAGCTGTAATATGGTGCAGGATGAATCACCATCGTTGCTAACCAAGACTTTCTACCTAAACGACAAATAGAACAAACACGTGGCGGTGGGCCTCTTCCCTGACCGCAACTTTTACGCTCACGTGATGTTTTCATCGAGTTCTAATCGTCTAATACTCACCGTCCCCAGTGGAACTTTCTCGTCAAAGAAATGCCGTTTTGGTCCGAGTGTGTGCAGACGTGTGTAAACTTTGAGTCCAGCATGGACGACTTTAACATTGAGGTGAAAAAACTTTTCGGCGTGTGGAAATTGTGTCTGAGTGATAAAAAATACATTCAGATCTACCTGTCTACGAACGAATTAAAAACTCTGTATAATCTTGAAAAATATATCACACGCCATGTAAAATATCTAAATCACCCTAATGTATCGATGTTCATAGACAATACGCTTGCCTCCAAATCGTTTGTAGACCCGCCCGATCCTATCCCATATTTTGACTATCTGTCACTGTATGACGATCTTTGTATTTTTATGGATAACAATAATAAATTGTGAAATATGTATATTTTTTATAATAATTAAATGTGGAAAAACTTGTACTTATTTTTTCATTTCTAGTAATATTTCCCTCTCATTTAAATTATATATTTGTAGTAATAGCCATACAACATTAAAATACAGGTTTTTCTCTTTATAGAGTATACCCAAAATAAAACATGACGATGGTTTATGTTCTCAAAAAATAATAATTCAATAAATTTGAAAATGTCATAATCCTGTGACGTCAATGTCTAAAATAAAGGTTTTCTCCTTTATAGAGTTTATCCAAATAAAAAAAAACATGGCAAGTAGTGATGGTTAATAATAATTCAATAAATTTGAAAATGTCATAATCCTGTGACGTCAATGTCTAAAATACAGGTTTTCCAAATAAAAAAAACATGGCAAGTAGTGATGGTTAATGCTCACACAAAATAATAATTCATTAAATTTGAAGACGTCTTAATCCTGTGACGTCAATGTGACGTCAATTGAAACGTCACTAGCATACCAATATTTTAGTTAGACCATAGCCTCATACGGCATTATTACAGTTGATGGCTCAACGCGGGTCTATACCTGACATACGTCATTGAAAACGTCAATCTACACACAACATACGTCTTTGAAACGTCATTGAAACGTCAATTACATACTCTCATACGTCAAATTATGAATAATTATCGACTGGACATAGTCGCCCACTAACTACTAACGCACCTCGGGAATCATCGTGTGGTTGCCGTACATAAATTAATTTCATATTAGTATTCTGAGGCCCGATAATCCTCCATATATCATCTTGATTGGAGGACATAGAATTTACTGCCCCTTGTTCCCTCTTTTATACCCCTTTAGGTGATTAAACTTGAAAAACCCTAAAAAAAAGTCTTCCCCATTTCTATACAGAAACATTCATTTTAAATTTCAAGGCTCTATGTCCACTAGTTCAAAAAATGCATGGTCAGTGAATTTTGAAAACTTTTGAACCCCCTTTTTCTTCTCTTAAAGGTGGTTGAATTTAATAAAATTAGGTCCTATCTCTGGTCTATAGCCAATAAGGAAAGTTTCAAATGTCCATGTTTGAAACCATTAAGCTCTTCTAACAAAACCACAAACTCCCCCACCTAATTTATTGTCTCTACGGGCATAATTGGCCCTGTAGTTTGGAATTGAAAGCAATAATGTCTCATCCCAGTATATCCAGACTCATGTTAATATTATTAAATCAATATTTAGTTTAATATAAGAGAGTAAACATAATACATCCTTATATTTGTGCTTTATACTTCTAATATTTAGATATATTATTTTTAAATTGCAGTTTAAATTGACTATTTGGCCCAAATTAACTTTAGATAAATGTTTTCAATAGATGATTCTTCTATGATATTAGTTTTGGTATCTACTAAGTGAGAAATAATGTTTTAATCAAGACGAAACTACAAACAAGTTTATAAGATGTATAATATTAACTTGTGTCCATATTATTAAAGCTAATAATTAGCCTCAATATTTAAATGGTATGGTGCACCAAACAGACTTTCTCTCTATTTTGTCTAAAAATGGAAACATTTACTTAAAACTTGTAATATTTGTGAAACCAGATAATATACATTTTTACAGAAACATGATAGAAAAAATGACCATCACATTCCACCAAGAGGCATAAATGAAAGAAACGTATTGTTCATTATTCATATTTTAAAGATTTTACATATTTTCATCAAAAAGACGAATAATAAACTCCCGTTTTCTGAGAGCTAATTTTTTTTTTTAATATTTGCCAATGGCTCGGAAGCTGGGGACCTTTCAAGAATTACGTGAGGATCTATTGGGTGGGAGTGATCAGTAATTTCTTAAGTTTTCGTGGGGGTGGGCAGATTCCATCTTAACTAAGGATTTTATAAATGTTTATGGTTAGACAAAATCTAAAATAAAAAAATAAAAAAAACTTTTACTGACGCACAGTCAAAAAGGTTGCACCTAGCGACGACAGATGGCGCTGAATCATTGCCTAGAGACGTACACAGCTATATATAGCTATAAACTGTCATTTATTTATGTTGTTTTAAACCTAATTTTCCTGTGATAAATATTTTATAATTTCCCATCACGAATCCTTTTGTCTAAAATAATATAATTTACCAAATTGTAAGAAAATTACGTAAGATTAGTCAGGGGAGAGGAGGGAACGAGAAATCTTACAATTCCTTAAGTAGGGAAATTTGGAGAGTAAGAGGGGTCAAAGTAATGAAAAAAATCCTTACGTAATTTATGAACAGCCCCTATTGGTTTTATAAAAATATATTTCAAGTAAAGGGTTTTTTTTAATTTTAATTTTGTTAAATTCTTACAATATTGAGTTATTTCGTGTTTCAAATACTTGCAAATATATGATTAAAATGGGCAATATCTTATGTAATTTACACTTACAATTCTGTTCATAGGATGATTAGTTTATAATGATAAACATTGCCTTGATACGAAATTTAATAAAAATCGTTACAGTGGATTTAGAGATAGCTTGTTTTCTCTCTTTTTTACCTTTACTAAACTACCCTCAATTAGAGGGTAAGATATCTAACTCCCAAAACTCCTTGAGGGAACCTTATAAAACCATATATACTAAGTTTTAGGCTGATCAGTATAATGATGTCGGCTTTAGTTCTGGATGTAGACACACAGGCAGACGGCATCGCAAACCAACACCTATTCAGGCAGGGGGTGGTGGTAGGGGTTACAATTATCAACATTTGATTCTTTCTTACGAGCAAAGTAGTTTTCTTTTCAGGGTGTCGAGAGAAAGTAAAAAGTGTCTATTTAAGTAAAGATGAGCACAAATCATAGTCTTATACGCTTCAATGGTGCAAACACATTTCTATACATTCTTAAAACTACTTTCAACTAAAGGCTCAATGGCACTATGGAGTAAAATAATCACAATTTAAGATGCAAGAAGTAGTAAATATTACATTGGCCACTTATGTAGGTTTTTGAGTTTATACAGTCATAATGTCCAATTATTTGGATAATGTATTTATTTTTAACCTATACTCTATAGTTATATAGTTTTATGAAGACTTTTTATTTATAAACCGATGCATATTTGAGCTCTTACACACTTTAACAACTAAAGTGTTTTATTGAAACATACCTACTATCCAAGCCTACTATTTAAAAACCAAAGTTGTTAACCTAAAGCTTAAGCCAAACAGCTGGTTTTGTTTGTAAAACGATCACAATCATTCAATACTACTACTTATAAATCCTTACATTATTTCAACGTTTCAAAATGCAACACGCTACAAATATTAATTTGGAGACCAGAGTCTAGATTCATAGAAATATGTCAAAACACAGTTAATTTATTACATTTAATTGGGATCAAAATCAGCTTAAATTCACAAGTACTCAACTCTCCAAAGTTCACTCAACGAGATGAGATTATTGGTGTAATATGTTCCATATTTTCTGCGTCTGTTTCCCTAAAAACTAAATATTCTCCTTTGCAGTCCACAGCAAGTGATTGTGTATTCTAACTTTAAGGAGGTGGCTTTGTGCAAAATAGATTGTGCTTTTTGCATTGCCTCAGTTAATGAGGCTATATTATGCTTATTTTCTTCAATGCCTTTCCTAACATTATATGTACAATACCTTCTTTGTGTTGCACTTAAGGAAATTGCTCAATAAATGTTTCTAGGAAATGTGTGTGAACATATCTGTAGGGGATTTGAGATTCCTTAAGTCACCATGCCTTTTATTGAGATATGCCCTATGAATAATTTAATAATCATGCCATGACTTCATGCTGGCATCACACTTTGTTAATGTTTTCATGCAGAGTTTACAGTGAAATTTCCGTTCTATCTTGTATGCAAGATAGCCAGCAAATTTAAAATTGTATGTGTATGGTTTCATACTCGTTAGCTCCTATTTAAAAACCATTCATTTAATAACAAAATATGTTAAATAGTAAATCATTTTGAGATACCTATTTATTTTGTATCTCATATATAAAAATAATATCTATGTAGCCAACAATCGGGTAACCCTGAAAGGTGACATCAATTATTTAATGGACTAGAATAGCCTACAGCCGTATTTTATAAGCCACAATGTTACATCATAGTTTATGATAATTAAAGGAAGTGTTTGTCTGTGTTTGTGTGTGTGCGATGATAGCCAAATCTACGGCACGCAGATATCTGACCTTTTTAACATAGTTGGACGGAAGGTGGTCCGATTGCACCTTGAAGCAGGATTTTTAAATTTTCAATTATATTTTTAATTGTGATATTTTAAACAAATTTTTGAAGAAAATATTTTCTTTTTTAGAATTACGTTTCAGAGATAAGGGTACCATGGGTTGGAGGGATGTCTAAATAATTCTTATGCCACAAGGGGCCACGGACAATGCCGTGCAGGATTGCTAGTAATTCATAAAAGAAAGCTTGCTAACTTTTAAGATAAGTACTCACACAAAATACAATTATTTAACTTCTGTGTTTACTACGCAATTTTAAATAACAGAGACCCTTAAAACTATTTAAAAACATCCCAATATTTTTGTTTTAACTTTAATTACTTAAGTGTGGGAATTTTAATTTACACCGGGAAATTACCAGTTTTTAAATTATTTTAAGTATACATTAATGATTTTAAATACATAGCATCAAATAAATATTATAGACCTGCATTGGTGGCCACACGGTATGGTATCTATCAAATAGTCATGTTTTGATAGGGTCACAATTTGTGGGGTTCTATAGAAGATATCACACATTTAAAAATTACTTTATAATTAAAATTTAAACTATTTAATTAGTCAGAACTTTCAGCCTCATTTTGTTGAAAACAATATTAGAAAATATCTAACCACTTGTTAAGGCCCTGCCTACCCATAAATGCACGGTTCTAAACAAAAGAATTTAGAACAAAATATATTTAATAATTCAACCTTGTTGTTTTTTATTTATTTTAGTAACATATCTGGGCATCTTTCATAATTCTTATGGAATTTTCAAACCATGCTAAAAATAGTTATTGAAATATTTTCATTAAAATGTTTCCATTTCAATGCATTTTAAATGGGAAAACAAAAATTATTAATGGATTTATTTATTTTCTTTGTACAATTAAGCTAGAGTGTTTGTTTATAACATACTATTTAATGAATAATTTCTTTTTCTTTTTAGACATATTTTTTAATTTGGGTTAGCTTCAATAATCACGAAGATATTGAGCTCTAACGACTCCCAAGTCGACTCTCTAGTCAAAATACATGGTTTTAAATACAACTTTTCCTTCTGCAACTAGTTGTCATAGCTGATAATAGGTGCCGTTAGTATGATCATTACCCATTTACAAGCTAGTATCATTTTGCAAGCGTTGGCTAACCTGCTGTATCGGAATGCAGGCGGCAATGGAGGGTTAAACTAATCTCTGTGACCTTCTTGAGTCAAAGAAACATTAATACCATGTACGTTAGGATAAGAAGGGCCAATGTCCAATTATGAAAATTTGCGTAATTAAATATAAACAATTAAACATCTTAATATATTCAGTAACTAAAATACTCACAAAGTCTTCCTGCTGTGTGAATAAATATAGTTAGTCCCTACTTACTTCAATGAGAGTATTACTCTAGTGATACATTATTTTCAAAGAAAAAGCCACATGCTTCTCCATACACAAAGTTTTATGACATTAGCCCTTATTTAACTGAGACAGTAAAACATGTAAAATTCTTCACTTTTATCTTATATTCTTTCTTGAGTTTTCTCATTCTTTAGCACTACACGTTGTAATAATAAGTGTTAATATTCAAAGTAAATGAAAACTACTGTAAATTGAATTTTTAATCCACTATTATAATAAATAAAAATAAACATTCCTGCTCATATCAAACATAGTTATTTTAAATAAAGTTTGGTCTAAATGTAATTTGGAGACGTTCTCAGTATAATTTTATATACTAGTTTTTATTTTACGTTCTAGGATTTGACTCTCATTGGACTTTGGAATAAGTTATTTTTCAAAAAGTTAATGAACGAAGTTTTTGGTAGTCAAGATGTGAAAATGTTAATTTTATTTTATTAGCGTGTTAAATGTGATTACTTTTAATTTGAACCTGTAGCATTCTCGCAGTTTGTGCGCTCGTTTTGGAAGAAATGTATCGAATCCCGAACAATAAGTACCCACGGTGATTACTTTTTATATAATTAACAATATGTGACCTTTTTGCTTTCGAACAAAATCCAATGGATTGTATAAATTTTGAGGTGGAGAAGTATTTACAAAATATTATTTTATACCCTTGTGAATAACAAGTTTATGAAGAAAGGGCGCACAAAGAAAATCAAAGATATAATTGATTATTTAACTTCTTGTAGTAAAGGGTAAGTTTTTTTTTAATGGTATGCATATTACTGGCGCTTAGGCTATCTGTATCTACTAATTTAAGTACAATGGATGAGCAGCGATACTCTTTTATTTACTGTAGAAATAATATCAAAATTAAGATACAAATAAATACTTCTATATAACAATGCAGCGATTATTCTGATATTTCAAGTACTTTTTTTTTTAAAGAAAAGTTCTTAGCTGAAAGTAAATGTTACTAACACTCTGTAACTCACTTATTGTATGTTCAAAATCTCTTGTGCCTTGGCCGAGTTCGTATCACGCTAGTACTAAGTAATTTCAACCTAACAGGGAATCGAACTAGTCAAGTTATTGAGCTGATTAATTTACGCACTCAGTGCTCAGTCATAGCACTTTAGCAATATTGACCACGACATGAAGATAAGTAAATATATATTTAAAACCATTAAAATTAATGAACTTTTGTGTTCCCTATGCCATAAAGTAAGTAAGTAAGTAAGTATTTGATACCCGACCGCCTCTGTTGTATAGTGGTCAGATTTACTGGCTTCAGATACTGAAGTCCCAAGTTCGATCCCCAGTGCCCCTAATTCTGTCTGTGAAGCAGTGGGTCTGAAACGGAACCAAAATCAACCTCGTGAGGACAAATGAGGAGATAATTGAATGAATAAGTAGCGCTTCAGTCTAGAAAACTGAGATAGAAGTCTGGAGGGCTCGTTGTGCTAACCACATGGCACCCTCATCTTGAAAATGTTGGCACTATCTTCGCCAACATACGGCAGCCTCTTGATTGGTATAGCCTGCTTGCAGGCTGACACCATGGAGATATTACTCAAGTTAAACTCTACCAATAAGATAAAAAATTATTCCCAAAAACATTTATTTCTGGAAAATTGTGTAAATCCTATAGATGTTTGAAAACTGTAAACACCGTATTAAATAACAGATACCCACTTCAGTGGCTGAGTGGTCTAAGGTGTCACTAGTGTTAAATTGGCCTGCTGATAGCGGAGCACTTGGGGTGCAAATCCTGGTCGAGTCTATTGAGGGTAGTTTTTCCTAAATTGTTTCCCATCTTCCAAAATAAAAATGCTGGTAGATAACCTCTCAAATGCTTCTTTCCTCATTACCACCCAATTAGATTATCATATATGCGTATAACATGAACAGGTAGTATGACGTGGTAATATCAGTAATAAAAATAACAGATATATTTATAGTCAAAATTGTTATAGTCTTCGAAATGAAACTGCTTTTAAAATATGTTATTGCCTCCTTAGCCTTTAAATTTTAAAGATTAGCCAAAGCACAGTGGCCAAATTTAGCACATTAAATTTTAGTTATTTTTTATTTTACCTGCTTACTAATAAACTCAAATAAATGGTACGACAAAATCGTAGTCTACATACTCAATCGTATAGGTTATTTATTATAGTTAGTGACAAAACCTTCAAAAATAAGTTATCTCTAATTTTACCTTAAATAAATTTTTCTCTGATAAATAAGTGTACATTATTATTTATCACTACCCTCACCAGATATTTATTTGAAAAAATTTCAATAGTGGTACAACAGCATTAACCTGGAGTCACGTGACACTTTGATATGCTAATTACTCAAAATGGGTACGGGTACAAAACTTTCTCTTTGTGGTACAAAACGGTACAGAACTAGTACAAAACTTTGGCATGAAAAAATTCAAAAGTGGTACAACAGCATTAACCTGGAGTCACCACTTTGATATGCTAATTACTCAAAATGGGTACGGGTACAAAACTTATTTGTGTTACAAAACGGTACAAAACTAGTACAAAACTTTGGCATCAAAAATTCAAAAGTGGTACAACAGCATTAATCTGGAGTCACCACTTTGATATGCTAATTACTGAAAATGAGTACGGGTACAAAACTTATTTGTGTTACAAAACGGTACAAAACTATTACAAAACTTTGGCATCAAAAAAAGTTCAAAATCAAAAGGGGTACAACCGCATTTACCTGGAGTACGTGGATTACTCACTTTGATATGCTAATTACTCAAAACGGGTACGGGTACAATACTTTTTCTTTCTGGTACAAAACGGTACCAAACTAGTACAAAACTTTGGCATCAAAAAAGTTCAAAATTAAAAAGTAGTAAAACAGCATTAACCTTGAGTCACCACTTTGATATACTAATTACTCAAAATGGGTACGGATACAAAACTTTGGCATCAAAAAAAGTTCAAAATTCAAAAGTGGTACAACTGCATTAACCTAAAGTCACCACTTTGATATGCTAATTACTCAAAATGGGTACGGGTACAAAATGGTACAAAACTAGTACAAAACTTTGGTATAAAAAAAATTCATAAGTGGTACAACAGCATTAACCTGGAGTCACCACGTTGATATGCTAATTACTCAAAATGGTACAAAACTAGTACAAAACTTTGGCATGAAAATATTCAAAAGTGGTACAACAGCATTAACCTGGAGTCACCACTTTGATATGCTAATTACTCAAAATGGGTACGGGTACAAAACTTATTTGTGTTACAAAACGGTACAAAACTAGTACAAAACTTTGGCATCAAAAAATTCAAAAGTGGTACAACAGCATTAACCTGGAGTCACCACTTTGATATGCTAATTACTGAAAATGAGTACGGGTTCAAAACTTATTTGTGTTACAAAACGGTACAATACTATTACAAAACTTTGGCATCAAAAAAAGTTCAAAATCAAAAGGGGTACAACCGCATTTACCTGGAGTACGTAGAGTACTCACTTTGATTTGCTAATTACTCAAAACGGGTATGGGTACAATACTTTTTCTTTCTGGTACAAAACGGTACAAAACTAGTACAAAATTTTGGCATCAAAAAAAGTTCAAAATTAAAAAGTAGTAAAACAGCATTAACCTTGAGTCACCACTTTGATATGCTAATTACTCAAAATGGGTACGGATACAAAACTTTGGCATCAAAAAAAGTTCAAAATTCAAAAGTTGTACAACTGCATTAACCTAGAGTCACCACTTTGATATGCTAATTACTTAAAACGGGTACGGGTACAAAATGGTACAAAACTAGTACTAAACTTTGGCATCAAAAGGTTCTAAATTCAAAATTGGTACTACAGGTTAATGGACGTCTAGCTGACTGGAATGAATAAGCTAATTTTTCTGCTCGAGAGTGTGATTGTATCTTGACGTTATGTCTCCCCACGTTTAGTCAAACTTGGTCGCCTACACACTTTACGGTCCTGCACTACACTTCTTATCTCTCTCAATTCTTGGAAAAAAGTTTGCTTGCTGCCTTTACTGATTACCGGTCGTGGTCGCCAGTCTCCCAATTGTTTAAACAAACCAGTAGTTCTGCCAACCTGATGGCTGGAATCCACCAGTTTGTATAACGTTAGCAACGCCATCTATTTTAGAGCTGAAAGCTCAACACGCCGCCAGGGAGGGTAGGCAGGGCCTTAAATAAATTGGTATTTCTAAAAGTATGCAATTCTTCTCAATGCTCCTCAATAAATAATTGCAGTTGACAGCCAGTCCCTTAGTTAAAAAAAAGGTTAATTGTGTTTCAAGTTTTCTTTGTAATGTGCAGTCAGAGTAAACTTATTTGTGTGGCAGGATTAGGGTACTTATGACGAGGGTAGGGGGGGCTTAGAGACGGAGGAGGGCGCTACCTGAAGCTTTACCGGTGACCGCCAGCCGACAGGAGCTCATATTTTGTATCTGCCTTCTAGTAGATTTGAGTTTAAAGTGAGTCGTTTACAAAACGCTCACTTGATTGCGCTGTAGTCACTGGTAATAGCACCTGGCGATCCCAACGTTGAAGGAGTAAAGCCTCGAAAAGGAGTGCAACATTTTTAACCCAGGGGCTGTGGCTCTGTTCTTTCCTTATCTGTGCCCTTTGTACACAAGTATCTTATATCAAAATGTATCTGTATTAATTTAGTTATTTAATATCCACTGTTATTTTTATGCAAAGAAATAATATAGATTTATATTTTCCACCTTCTTGCCGGCTTATGGCCGGCTGGAGTTTCTTTATCAGACCCCATCTTATAACAAAGGGTATGCATTCACATATCTTATTCATAACTATAATAATATTAGTCCTCTTCTTTGATATTTAGAACAGTAATTATCAAAAGACAATTATTTTGACTAACCACGTGTTTGAACGTAGGGCAATACGTAGTTTCAGTATACAGTAGAGTATAAACTTTGAGGTAGTTTATATTCAATATCTTGATATAATTCCAATGTTGCACCCAATTACAGAAATAGTGAATTTTTTACTTGTAGGTGTTCAATCAATCTGATTGACATGCTACACTCTTTACTAAAATAATAAGAGATATTTAATTTTCCATGCAGGCACGAGAAGGTGTTGGACAATTGTAATTGGACAAAACATTATGAGCTTTTTGTTGTGTAATCCTAACGCGCGTTTAGGGAGATAAGCTTCATTTTCAGACTTGATTTTATTATAAACTGATTTAAAACCGATTTGTTAACTTTCATTGCACATTAATATAAAATAATACTGAAACTTAGTACCCTTTCGAGTTATACGCTTATGGGTTAGGATTTGAGAAGGTTAGATATAGAGGACGTGAACCCACATTTGCGCGGAGGGAGAGTGGAAAACAATTTAGGGAAAACCACCCCAGTTAAAACTGAGCGAGATTCTAACCTAGATCTCCTTGTCCTCGGCAGTCTAGCTCAACATGAAACTAGTGCGTTAGCTAACTATGCCACCAAGGTGGGTATTAGTATAAGATAATGTTGAATATAATCATTCCAGTGTTACCGATACCAAATATATACTTAGGAAACTCTTTCCATTGTACGTTCCATGCTTTTAACTTTTTATTTTAGTTAATAAAGTATTATATCACTTGTGTATTTTATTTATATTAATTTGACAACAACATGTAAAAATAAATGCAACCTTTACAACGTAAGTATTTAATTTTAATTACTGATATATTTTGTGTGCTATGTCTCACTTCTCACTACAGCTATCCGCGTATTTACTCCTAAGGATAAGGAATGAGGAAGGTAAAATGTTTGGGAAATGTATCCGTATTCGCGTTGAAGGATAATTATAAGCACATTAGGAAAAAACACTCAGTACACTCCATCGGGATTCGAACACTGATACCCTAGTTATTTCGGTCTAGGACAACTGGGCACCGCCACCTGGGCGCCGCCAACCAGGCGCGGCCAACTGGGCGCGCGCGAACTGGGCGCCAGGCTAACTGGGCGCCAGGACAACTGGGCGCCAGGACAACTGGGCGCTAAAATAAAACTAAATTTTTATTTATTTATTAACTTATTTAATTTTTTAGAATAAAAAATGGACCATTTTTTCATATTTTTTCAATTAAAATTAAAAAGTGATGGATAAAAACTAAAAATGAACTTTTTTTAATTAATCATATTTTCAGCGAAACATCATATATTTTTCTTGGAGTATTTTAAAAAATAATCTTAGTAGAGGAAACTTAATTAATTTATATTATAAAGTTAGTCTATTTTATATAATAAAATTTCTAAAAAAAACTCCACAAAAAATGAAAAATAAGAATTGTGCGCAAAATAAACCACTAAAGAGGAATAATAAGTAGCATTTATGTGCATCTCTATGTAAAAATTAAAATAATATCGCCGATATTATAATACCTTTCAGCTATGGCTTATTTCTGGTGCAGGTGCGACGAGATTTGGTTTGTTTATTCTTAGAAATCCCCCCCTCCCCCATTATTATTATTACTTTTCTCTTATCCAGTTCATAGATATGCTGTGCAGGTGTTACGAGCTTTTATTTGCGTATTCTTAGAATTCGCCCACTCGACTCATTACCATTACTTTTTGCTTCTTCACTTCATTAGGTTTCGTCAACCAGAGTGGTTTGGACGAAATGGAACAAAAAATCGTGTCACAACGTGACAAACAAAAGTACGTAGACAATGGGTTTCTATATGTTTTTGATAAATTTAGTGTCGATGGACAAATCAAATTTTGGAGATGTGAAGGAAAAAACAATAATTGCAAGGCTAGATTACATACAAGAGGAGAAGAAGTGGTTAAAAGATTAAACGAACACACACATGATAGTTCATCACCACACATTAGAGCACAAGAGATGGTTTCAAAAATCAAACAACGGGCTGCTGAAACACGAGAATGTACGTCTCAAGTCATCAACGAATGCACAATTGGCTTGACCCAGGCGGCAAAGGTATTTCATTTTACTTAGCTAAGTATGATAAATAATACATAAATAATTATTAAATTAATCCTTCAATCAATATTCCTTTCATTATTAGTAGGTTTCAAAACAAAGGCTAGTAACTTATTCTAACGGGTACAGATGAGAAAGAAACCTAGAGGAAATGTTGTGAGGGTATGGAAAAACCACCGCGAGTAATCACATGTTGAAAACCACCCACCAAAGTGCACCCAGCTGAGATTCAAACCCGGACCTCCTGCCAACGGCAACCAAGTGATTTTTTTAAATTGTTACGTTCAGTGCAATGTGAGTCATCAAAGCAGGTAGTAACCTAATTAGTATCCTTTTAAGGTAATTAACCTCTTACATAATAAAATATATTTAACGCAAGAAATATGTATTACCAAGTCTGTAGATTCCAAAAATCCACTAAAACATTCTCATGACAAATAATTTTGGCGAGGAATATAAAGGGTGGTGTTCAAATATTACTAACGCAATTTTTAGAATACAATCTTAGCACCTTCCCTCATTATTATTGCATAACTTAACAATTTGTTTTACATTATAAATACAGGCTATACTCAGGGATGCCATTTCAAATCTTTCAGGGGAAGGGAGAGGTAGGTAAGATCGTTAACAAAGGCCCTATTTATAAGCTCAGCGTAACACCCCCTCCCGCCGCTAGGGGTGGATCCAGATGGACGGCATGGGGGGCGCGCCCCCCTCTCCCACCTCCAAGGATTTTTTATTTGGTATCAAAACTTTTTTAATTAAATCATTTAAATCTATTTTATAATCACTACTCGTTGTACTGTCTTGTAATATCTCACTAGTCGCTAAATGGGACGTTTGTGCCTCCCCTCGACCCCAAATATATTTAGTAAAAACTAAATAACATCAAGTTGAACTATAAAATTGAACACCAAATAAGTGTTGAATGTATTTTATCTATATTTTATAGTTTAATAGGCAATTATTTTCAACACATTGCCAGTGAAAATGAATCCAAATATTCCTAGGTTCTCGAGACATCTAATTTTCAAAAAATTACCAAGCAAAGCCTTCTCTTTAACTCCGGCTACTACTTTGATTGTTTGCCTCCCCTCCTTACCTCCAAGTTAATTTCTGGGTGCACCACTAATCACTGTCAAGAATAATTTAATAAAATAGCAGAGTAAATACTCACGCCCAAAATTTATCCTTAATTTAAGGATTACACTCAAGTTGAGCCTTCACGGAAAAAAGTTTGTCTCAAATTTGGAAGAATTTTTTCTTCAGAATTTCTTGAGGAAGAATCTCCCCCAGCCCGGTACCGTGGAGGCACCCACCCCCTCACGAAAATCCTGGATCCACCCATGCCCTCCACCTCTCCACTCCAACTATTCCTCTATAAATCTAAAATTAACTATTTTTCATACGATTCCAGTTCCCATGCATTGTTTTTACGTTGGTGTACGTTTATAGTGGCATATTTAGCCCTAACAAATCTTGTTTTCTATTTCCTATACAATATTAAAACTGGAATGTTAGAGTTGGTCCCTTTTTACCACAACAGATGTACTTATTTTTGTATGTGTTTTTAAATCCTTTTAACTCTTTAGATTATTCGGATTAGTGTTTTCATTAAGTAACCCCATTCACCTTCATAAATAAAAGCTAAGCTCAGCCCGAAGCCCCCTCCCCTTTTTAAACCCTCTTTACCTCCAGCATCATCCACTAAATCTTAGAAGTGTTACGCAGTATTCGAAGTGCTAAGCCCATACATAAATCTTGAGCATAAAATTAATGTAGCAATAATTTTATAGTAAAAACAATATAAAATGTAAAGTATTGTTAATCGTAACTAAATTCTTACGGTAATCTAAAACGTTTTCTGTGTTCAGGGGGTACTTCCGAAAGCAGATGCTCTGAAAAAATTAGTTCGCCGTAAGCGAAACCAAATAAACGCTGCCCCTCCAGTTCCAGCAAATCTTCAGACGCTGATAATTCCTGATAGATATAAAATGTATGTATCCGAAACGGACATTGAAGAAAATTTCTTACTTTCTGATAGTGGACCAGATGCTAAAAGAATCCTTATTTTTGGTCGACAACGTAATCTGCAAATATTACGTGACGCAGAGGCCTTATATGGAGATGGAACATTTAAGACTGCCCCATTACTGTTTGCACAAATATATACGGTGCTTGGTAAGCAATTTGGAGGGGTGCATCCAATTATATATGCACTCCTACCTAATAAACAAAGAGCTACGTACGTACGACTCTTTGAAATGTTACAAGAAATCGAACCTACCTTTCAACCACAAACATTTTCCTGTGACTTTGAATCCGCTGCAATAAGTGCTATTAGAGATTGTTTTCCCCAAGTTGAAATACATGGTTGTTTTTACCATCTAACACATAACATAAGAAAACAAATATGTGCATTGGAACTTATTCAACTATACAACAACAATGCAGAGTTTTGTTTGAAACCAAGGATGATATCAGCTCTGGCATTTGTACCAGAAAATGATTTAGACCAAGCTTTAGATTTGTTGGCAGAAGAACTTCCAGACAATTTGCAGCCCCTGATTGACTGGTTTGAAGACAATTATATAGGTCGTAGAAATCGCAGAGGCGTTGGACGACGAGTGGCATTATTTCCACCAAATATGTGGAATCTTTACACTAGAGTATTAAATGGTACAGATCGTACTAACAATCATGCTGAAGCTGCACATCGCAGGCTAGGAACTGAGCTGGGCATGCAACATCCCACAATATGGAAATTTATTGATGCTCTACGTAAAGTACAAGCTGCAAGAGATATCTACTATGAACATCTTGTAGCTGGACATGAGCCTACGCCGAAAAAAAGAAAGTATCGAGAAGTCGATGCTAGAATTTTAAGACTAGTTAGGGACTATAATAATAGAGACATTATTTCGTTTTTACGTGGTGTTGCGCATAATATTGCAATGCATTAATACAAGACAAAGAACATTTAAATAAAATATAATGCTGCGCATAATGATATTTTTTACCCATCATTTTGCATTAAGCTAGTGTTTACCTATCACTTTTTTTTGCTAGTTTTTACCCATCACTTTTTAATTTTAATTGAGAAATATATAATTAAAAAAGAGTAAATTTTTTATTCATTACTTTTTAATTAAAAAAGTTATTTTTAAAAAAGAAAAAAGTGCAAAAAAGTGATTTTTTTTAAAAGAAAAAAGTGGGGTGTGTTTTTTGTTTTTACTCATCACTTTTTAATTAAAAAGAAAAAGAGCATTGCAAAAAACAGCTGGGCGCCCAGTTGTCCCGGCGCCCAGTTGTCCGGATCCGTAGTTATTTGCAGTCCAGTCTAACGAAGAAGGGAACCCTAAAGAATGGTGACCACAGAACCTGGTCACAACATATTTAATAATTCATTTACAAGTGTATATTTGGGTCCAACACTCAGTTGATTGAAAATTTTTGTCAATGAAAGGGGGTGAGTCGGGGTAAGGGATTACCCCTACCTGGTGAACTATTGTACTCGGAGAGACGGCAGCTCTTAGCTTGTCTTTCTCACTAGGAACATTTCATAAGTGAGTTGTTTTAAAGAATTCTCACTTGGAAGCGCTGTTATCACTGGACATTTTAAGTTCTACCTGACTCGAGGAGCGCAACAAATCTCCCGTAAGGCTGTTTATCTGTTAATTCTTTGTCTGTGGCGTAGGCTTAAAGAATTTTCACTCAAATCTCGTTAAAATGGGTCTATGCTTTTGACAGTAATCGAGGAACTAACATCCGGAAAGGCAGATAGGCAGGTGAAATGAAAAATATTCAAACCCGCTTTGGTGGCTGAGTGGTCGCGGTAGACTAGACTGCCGATGACAGGGAAATCGAGGTTCAAATATTGGTCAGATGTAGGCTTACTCAGGATGTGTTTTTTTCAAAAATGCTTTTGCACTCTCCCTCCACACATATGCGAGTACACTTCCTATAAATATAGCCTTCATCATCCCTAAAGCTCTCAGCGTAGTTAGTACCTAAGCCTATAGACTGAACGGGTAGTAATCCGCTGTGCTAAACAAAGGTCAAGTTAAACAGATCCTATCTACGCTCGGTCAGTTATCATTCAACGTATCAAATTGATGCAATGGTCCACCTAGGTTGACAGGCGGTGAATGGAGCATGTTTCTGTTGTATATGTAGTACACTTTGGTTTGATATATGTAGAATATAACAGTCCAATTTCCATAGAAGGAGCCCTCTGATAGCTAGAAAAGTTATTAGGTATTATTTATTTTGTCCTTAGGAACTCGGAAGTTCACTACCGCACTTAAAACAGTACGTCACCTATTCCTATCTTGAGCTAGCTCCATTCGGTCCACCTCATTACACCTTATTCCTATCTTGAGCTAGCTCCATTCGGTCCACCTCATTACACCTTATTCCTATCTTGAGCTAGCTCCATTCGGTCCACCTCATTACACCTTATTCCTATCTTGAGCTAGCTCCATTCGGTCCACCTCATTACACCTTATTCCTATCTTGAGCTAGCTCCATTCGGTCCACCTCATTACACCTTATTCCTATCTTGAGCTAGCTCCATTCGGTCCACCTCATTACACCCTATCCCTATCTTGAGCTAGCTCCATTCGGTCCACCTCATTGCACCTTATTCCTATCTTGAGCTAGTTCTATTCGGTCCACCTCATTACACCTTATTCCTATCTTGAGCTAGTTCTATTCGGTCCACCTCATTACACCTTATTCCTATCTTGAGCTAGTTCTATTCGGTCCACCTCATTACACCTTATTCCTATCTTGAGCTAGCTCCATTCGGTCCACCTCATTACACCTTATTCCTATCTTGAGCTAGCTCCATTTGGTCCACCTCATTACACCATATCCCTATCTCAAGCTAGCTTCATTCGGTCCACCTCATTACACCATATCCCTATCTCGAGCTAGCTTCATTCAGTCCACCTCATTACACCCTATCCCTATCTTGAGCTAGCTCCATTCGGTCCACCTCATTACACCTTATTCCTATCTTGAGCTAGCTCCATTCGGTCCACCTCATTACACCTTATTCCTATCTTGAGCTAGTTCTATTCAGTCCACCTCATTACACCTTATTCCTATCTCGAGCTAGCTTCATTCAGTCCACCTCATTACACCCTATCCCTATCTTGAGCTAGCTCCATTTGGTCCACCTCATTACACCTTATTCCTATCTTGAGCTAGTTCTATTCAGTCCACCTCATTACACCCTATCCCTATCTCGAGCTAGCTTCATTCAGTCCACCTCATTACACCCTATCTCTTTCAGGTCCATTCTAATTTTATGCTCCAATCTACGTTTAGGTCTTCCCTATGGTCTCTTCCCATTGGGCTTGCCATTCAATACCCTGAACAAGGTTCTAGGATATCAAATTCTCGCTGCATGTCCTGCCCACCGTAATCTACGAGACTTGATTATCCTAACAATCTCTTGTGAGTACAGGGTATGCAACTCATCATTATGTAATACTTACAACTCTCCGGTAGCTTCATTCCTTTTTGAACCAAATGTCTTCCTAAGAACCTTGTTTATGACCACACTAAATTTCTTTTCATCATGTAAGATAAGAGACCACCGGTAAAATTATTGTTTTGTATTTTCTGGGTGACCTGGCGGTCTAGGAGTCAGACTTCTATGCTGGCGGCCGGGGTTCAATCCTCGGTCCCGGCAAAGATTTATTTGATTACCAAACCCTTCCTTCACCTCTGACAAGACATCTTGTGAATGTGAGGAATGCCAGGCCTCCACCGTGGTTCGGATTCCACGTTAAACTGTAGGTCCTTCATTTCATCTCACAATCACCCTAACATTACACATTAGCGTAAGTGCGTATAACCCGAACGGGTAGTAAGACGCGGTGCTAATAATAATAATGTATTTTCTGAGTCTTACATTCCTTGAACGCAGGCGATATGTCAACAACTGCATTTCCTGACTGTATTCTTTTCCTAATTTCCTATCTAATATCGTTATTGTTAGTTAAAATTGTCCCAAAATATTTAAACCCATTAACCATATCAAATTATAAGCTGTTCGCAGTAATCTCTAAATTTACTTTAAATGATCTACTTGCTCTTATTCATATGTCAAGTTGTTTGACCTTAAACAATCATTTTTAATAGATAATAGATCATTATTTATAAAATAACACTAAAAATGTAGCAAAATAGTATAAGAGTTGACCGAAAAACATCTGTTTTTATTTCTCTGGCTATTAAAATTCTACTATATTATACTGAATCCACCCATGTATAGATATTCAACTCAAATCTATAATACTTGAGAAGAGGATGGAAATCAAAATGTTGCTTTTATAATTCAATTTGAATAATATTAAGTAATTTATAAAATGACGTTAGTTTAATTTATTTAGAAATAATAAATTAAGACATAGGTTAACAGCATCTAATATTAAGCAAATATTTCTTAAGAAACTTAACATTAAATTTTCAACAGGAATTCAAGATTCGAGTCGTACAAAAAATGACACTGGGAGCATCGGTGCTATGCTGGCTATTAATTCCACTGAGTGTTGTTCGTGGGGGCACTGTGACAGTTTTCAATAGTTCCATCGAACATCAGAAGGTCGATGACAAGGATGATACAACATACTCCAGACCAAACATTGTGCTGATAATGGCCGATGACATGGCCTGGGGTGATGTCGGGGCCAACTGGCCTGAGACTTTGGACACCCCTAACTTGGACAAGATGGCCCAACAAGGACTAAGGTATGTTCTCGATTTACCTTATATACCTACTCGCGAGTCTAGGCTACTTCTTTCTGTCAGTCAAATTTTAAAATATATACGGTCAGGTGAACATCATAGCAGCAGTCTTCTACGTCAATTGAACTTCACATTTCCAGAACCAACCAGTTCTGTTACTCAATTAATATATACACAGAAAAATGAGCTAAGATTTTACAAAGGTGACACATAAACTTGGCGACAATATAAAAAATAAAAGAAGCACTCAGGCTTTCAGGAGAGAAGATTTTAACACATAATGATTCAATACGTAGAATTTTATAAAATTGTCCATTAACTTGAAATATATTAAGAGTGGGAACTTTTTATTTGGAATAATATGAAGGGAGAAAATCTACATCATTACACATTTAGTTTATGAAAATAATAATTTTATAATTGTTTTATTCATTTTAAAATAATAATAGTTTCCAATCAATTATATAAACGGTACAAACGACCAATTCTCGTATTTGTTCCTTGTCCCCAAGAATGACGGACTTCCATTCCGGCGTGTCTGTATGCACCCCATCCAGGGCAGCCTTGCTCACAGGTCGTCTGGGTCTCAGGACGGGTGTTGTGAAGAACTTCAATCCTTCTTCTTTGGGGGGAATACCCGCCAATGAGACGACTATACCAGAGATTTTGAGAGAGGCTGGATACAGGACTGCAATGTTCGGTTTGCACATGCCACCAAATTACACAATCATAGATATTAAATGTATGATAGCAGCGATGCAATGACAGGAGGTTACATGGGTATATACCTCTTGATTAATGGGTACAGAATGTTGTTTGTACCCGCGTAAACTATAAGATAAAATGACTGTCTATAGCTTGAAGGCGAGGTGTTTTATGTACCGGTATAGGGAGATTTGGTGTAGAAGAATACACATATACACATACAAGAAGTTGCATAGGAGTTAGGCGCGCAGCACTGCACATGTAATAATGGCAAGCACTTTCTGTGATTTAGGACCGTTAATGATTACCCTCAGAACGTATTCACATTTCTAGATAGACTGGTATTAATAATTGTATGTTCTGCTGCTATGTTCCAAGATGTCTAGGTGTGTAGTGTCGCGCACCTCTTGTACATACATGCTTGAACAGTTTTGTTCTCCCGGCGCTGTACACCAATACTTTGAACACAATTTATTGGTTTTAGCTTAGTGTACTGGATGTAAGTGTACAGGGATTTTGTATTACTTTTGGTTCATACAAGCTCTACATATAGTATGGGCTATCAGTTTCCGATCACCCTGTGTGTGTGTGTGTGTGTGTGTGTATATATATATATATATATATTTAATGATAGATACTTTGATCATTCTACAGGTTGTTCCCGGGTTAAACAGCTAAACTTTGGAAACTAGTAGTGAATCAAAAAAACTAACTCAAAATATATTTAGGAGATTTGCTAGTTTTCACTTTCTTTTCGTTCAATCAGAAAAAATAACTAAATAAAAACACAATTGGTAGGTATTAAGTAAAATATTTTTTTTTATTTTGTTCAAATTGACGGCCTCCAGCCCGTAGACAAGCATTGTACCTATCAATGACAGAACGAGTGGTTGACCGACATTGTGTGACTGTTGTTTCTTCGTACATTTGCGTTATCCTTTGTTTTAATGATTGAAGGTCATTAAGAAGCAATTCATATACTTTTTGCTTGAGACCTTCCCATAAAAAATAAATCCAAAGGTGTTAAATCAGGTGAACGCAGAGGCCAAGGCATAGTCCACAGCACGACCGATCCATCTTTCAGGAAAATTAATACTAAGCCATATCCGAGGACCTCTGCAGAAGAAACCCTTTTTATTTTGTTTATTGCTGGTTGCGTGAAAATTAAGCTAAAACAAGCCAATCTACAAAATACAATTTAAGTTAGTTTTTTTTTCCCCACTAGGCCTACTATTTCCTGAAGTTTAGCCGTTTAATCTGGGAAGAGACTGTATATTCTATTATCATGATCATTATTATTTTCTGGTGACCTGGTGGTCTAGGGGTAAGGTGTCAGATTTATGTGCTGGCGGCCGGGGTTCAATCCTCGGTCCCGGCACAGATTTATCTGATTACCAAACCCTTCCTTCACCTCTGACAAGACATCTTGTGAATGTGGGGAATGCCAGGCCTCCACCGTGGTTCGGATTCCACGTTAAACTGTAGGTCCTTCATTTCATCTCACAATCACCCTTCCATTACACATTAGCGTAAGTGTGTATAACCCGAACGGGTAGTAAGACGTGGTGCTAATAATAATTATTATTTTCTAATTTTTAATATTATCTACTTATAAAATAAAGTCTGCTTATTACAACTAAAATATCCACGAGAAAGCTTTTAGAAACACCCAATGCTCAAAGTTTTTTTCAGGGAGAGTGTAAGTAAACTGAACCCCTCCTATTTTTATGAAGTCGATCCCAATCAACAATTTCACTCTTGCACGCCCTCAAACCCTGCCCCCGAACTAAAAACGTTCCTTGAACCTTTCTCTGTATGAGTAAAATTTAACTCAATGAGTGCATGATTTTCTCGCATAGTAAGTAACTAACTATATAACACGTGTTTCATCAGGTAAATATATTATATTGTATGACAGTTGAAGCACTGACTTAAGGGGCCCACTTACCAGATCCTTATGTTGTGTTGTTGACGTCCAAAAATCCCACACTTGTATCACTACGGATTAATTCCCTGATATAATAATGCTGTGATGATATTTAGGTTGTCTATAGCTCCGTGGTCGAGCGCCTATAATCACTATACGGAATAGATACTGTTTAACTAGCTGTTAATTGCTCCGTGGTCAAGCACTAATTAAATCGGTATAATTAATAAATGTAAGAAAGAAAACTGTTGATGGCTGTTTATTCACACACGGTTTATTTAAATGACATCTGTTAATTACTTATACATACTCCAATTAAATGCTTTATGTCAATGCACACTTGTGATATTAACGTAAATTATTGTATTCTGTGTTAGACTGTGACTGTGAGAGCCAGTGATAGTGCATTTGTGAGTCCCTTACTGCGTTACTTGTTTGAGCGTGGGTGTTAGAGCAAATTGTGTGCGTGCGGATGCCTTAAACATACGCACAACGGCTTATATATGACATACCCCCTGCCTCTTACTCCCTTCGTCAACAGTGTGAAAACTAACTAATAGAAAGAGTCCTGGCGACAGGTGTTGTGAAGGCTGGCTTCTTATTGGTATAGGGAATTGGCGTCTTTGCCAAATACTGCGGAGTTGTTCCTTTAACAGGAAAAATTGTATAAAAAATATATTTTAATGGTAAAATCCTTTTCACTTTATTTCTGAAAAGCGCGTGTTTCTTCATGGATGAATCATAAAAGGATATTCTACATATATTACTTTAAAGAAAAATTACCTTCATCCATGACTTTTTATATATTTTAGAGTGATATAAATCAATATCATTACACACTATTCAAGAAGTGATTTGTTATTTCAAAATATTGTTTACGCCAAAAGGGACAAGAAAGTTGTCAATATGTCCCTATAAAATTTAAAAATACTTCATTTTGAATTTAAGGATTTAAAATACATCATTTAAAGGTGAAATTATCTAATTTTTGGCATAGTTTCACGTTGAACATTGCAGTTCTGAGTAAATGGAACGTAGCATACGGAAGGCTTATTAAGTTTTGAGGTATTGTATGTAAAATTTCATATAGAAGACTAATGTCAAATAAGGAGAAGGGAATAAAATAATAACAAAAATATATACTTTTATAATTTATTACTTTTTATCTAAATAAGCATGAATATTACTAAAAATCATTGATTGACCAAAAAAAAGTGTTTATTGTTTTGTTATTGGCTTATATCTGGTTAAATGTTAATTTTACAGAAAAAACATGTTAAGAGCTTATTGCAGAGCATGAAATAAGTGTGACAAGGTTTATATTTATTTCCTGAATCATGTATAACTTAAAAATATATTTAATCAGTGACAAGTCGTGTTGTTTTCTAACACTATTTTTAAAATGTTGGTTTTCTTCAGGCAAGTGGCATCTTGGCACGACAGCTGGCCACCATCCAATAGACAAGGGCTTCACATCGTATCTGGGTGTACCCTACAGTGTTGACATGGGGTGTGCGGATATACCTGGAGCCAACCTGCCCCAGTGTAGACCTTGCCAGCACAGTGAGATAATTAGATAATTAATAAAGCTATGATCCAACTTGCTACTCTTAAAACTGCCCTACTCAATTTCCTGCAAGTGTACAAAGTTAGAAAAGTACACTCTATGAGTTAATTATGATGAATAAATAACTTGGCCTCTCTAATTTTTGATTCTTCCAATTAATACAAAAAAAAATCTGCATATCTTAAAAGTATTTATAAGATTTAACTCCCCTAATTTTCCCTTAAATAATTTCTGAATATTGATGTGAACACTATTTAATTCTAATTAATGCACAAAACACAAACGATAGTTTTTCCACTTATTTGATTTATGTCTGGTTAAGAAATTCACTTACCTGGTTCACATGTTAGATGTAAAAATCAGTTATTTTGTTCTACCAAACGCCCCTAATGTGACTTTTTACTACAACACCGTAATATTACTACAGATGTTACAGAAAAACATTACATCTGTCCCCTTACATTATCCCTTCCTTAGCTTTATTCGTCCCAGAACACGGTTTCAGACATACAGGTCTGGCTAATTTTTAGTTCCAGTGATCAGACATTGAAGCTAAAAATCATCAGTATTTCTGCATATTAGCACGTGTGCAATTCAAATATTGTAGAGAAGTTTGAACTACTAGGTTTTTATCAATTTATGGTTTTAGTTACGCAAGACTAGCTTAAAATTGTTGCAGGACACATCATGCCAACCGTAGATATTCTATATTACTTTTAACTATTATTATTATTATCATCACAGCGTCTTACTACCCGTTTGGGCTATACGCACTTCCACTAATGTTTAATGATAGGGTGACCCACCCCCATCATTATCCCACACAAATAACACACAGAGGTAAGCACAAGAGAGTTATACATTTATATTACAATTAACATGATACAGCTCAATGAGGGAGCGGAACATAAGAGTTACATCTCTAAGCAAGGACATAAGCCAGATGGGCAATAAGACACAAGGGTTACCGCCAAGGCCGGATGGGCACCAAAATAATAACAAACAACAGACAGCCCCTTATTCTTAGACGTCCCAAATCGGCGTCATTAGAGAATGACAATAAAACTCTAATAAATTGGTCTCCTATCTCACTATAAAAATATCTTTCATAATTAAAGGCAAAGAGCCAGCACATGCCCTAGCATAAAATATATGGTGAGTAAAGATCACAAGTACCTAACCTAAACAATGGTAGAAGCATTATAATAATACCTGACATAATATAAAGTTCAAAAGTCTGGAATACTAAATAACCTAACGTTTTAACAATAGACGGAGTGCCTTCCGTAGATATATGCACAGGGTGGCCCGCGGCCCCACATTTAATAATCATGAATATACATAGATACAAGGAAAGAGACGATAATAAACTATACTAGCTTTAATCACTATCAAAGTGTCCACACAATAATTACCCTCCCCGCCGGCTCGTGGTCCCACATTTAACCAACCTCTAAATGAAAACAAGGTGGTAAAAATAAACTATCTCAATCCTTAACAAATACTCTAAATAGGTCCTGGATGCAAGAAATAAAGCTAACAGATTGTGACTTTCTCAGCTAAGTTACTTATAACAGACCACTAAACTTTCCGTGATGCGGAAATTAAACGTACAAAAAAATAAAGGGAGCCAGAATGGTTTTCCCCAAGTTAACATTGCCTTATGGGCAAAGAGCAAACACCTGATCATAGTCATTTATTACCTGTAAATATATATATTAAGTACTGAAGTTCGAGACATTAAATTTTGAAAGATCAACATTTTAATACCAAAGTAGATTTTGAAAAGAGTGACGAGCCTACTTAATAGTTAGGCTTATTACCTTGTAAGTCCAGAGTATAATGCGTAACTATACTCTGGACTCTAACCATTATATACTCTAAGGTAATTATGTGTTCTCAGTATTTGGAGAAATAAAGAGGGGGAGGGGGGGAAGGAAGTTTCAAGAACAGTCTCGATAGTCCATGAGCATCGGCCACAAGCACAAATATAGTCCATAGAAGTTTTAGAACACGCCCACCGGCGCACGCACAGCTCGCGCTCAGCGAAGTTCACTTGTTTGCTTGTTCATTTGTTTGAAGGGGAGGGGAGGCTCTCCCAACACGGTCGGTGGCGAGCCTCGAGCCCCGGCTCAGTTGAATTTGGATTTTGTAGTGGAGAGCATCTCGGGCTTATTGTAGACGAGTCGGAACGAGTCAACTAGGGCTGGCTTGGTGAGTGATATAACTTCTTCTGTGTCATGTTATAACAAGGTTACAATTGTGAGATGAAATGGAGTACCTACAGTTTAACGTAGGATCCGAACCATGGTGGAGGCCTGGCATTCCATACATATACTTTTAACTCCTCGTCACTATAGAAGATGGGTTATTGACACTATGTTGAAGGTAATACATTATCATGTCTCTTCCTAGGGCAGACAAACTACCACTCATAATCATCATTTTAGGGTCTCGAAGTTCCGTATCACCTTTAAAAATGGAATGTATTTCATAAAGAAGTTTCCATCATTGAGTCTGTTTAACACCCTTGAAATTTCTATCCTAAACCATCCTCCTTGGTTTATCACCAGGCAATTAACCAGCCCTGTGGTATAATGGGCAGTACATAGTGCGTACAATCTTATCATTATATAATCTAACCACAGCCAACTTTGTAATAGTTGGTTGATTACTTACAACTTACAAATCACTTTTATTGTTCACAATGTTTATATTTACATTTTTATGACTTTTGTCTAAAAATAAAACTAATTTTGCACTTTCATCAAACTATTCAACATAGACTTATATGACGTAAGAGTGTTAACATTATATCAAGTTCAGTCGAATGTTGGTGACCTGGTGGTCTAGAGGTAAGGTGTCAGACTTCTGTGTTGGGGGTCCGAGGTTCAATCCTCGGTCCCGCACAGATTTAGCTGATTACCAAACCCTTCCTTCACCTCTAACAAAATGTGTATTAATCACAATTTGTAAATGTGGGGAATGCCAGGCCTCCACCGCGGTTCGGATCCCACGTTAAATTGTAGGTCCTCCATTTCATCTCACAATCACCCTACCCATTATACATTTGCGTAAGTGCGTATAACCCGAACGGGTAGTAAGACATGGTGATGATGATAATAATAATAATAATAATAATACTAAATCAAATGTAACGTTTATGTTCTTCCTTATACCAATATATGTCTATCTTGTTTAGGAAACAAGAAAAAGCTAGTTTTGAAATTCAGATCAATGTTGTCCAGGTGCAAATATTAGAACGAGTGCTTGTACTCGTTAACGAAAGGGGAACAGTGGTATCAGTGATTCTCTTCAGTGGCCGCGTGGTCTAACAAGTTACTATCATGTTGGACTAAACTGCCGATGGTGGGGAGATTGAGGTTCAAATCTTGGTTGGGCATTTTCCAAAATGGTTTTACACTCTCTATCACTCTCCACGCAAATGTGGGTACACTTCCTATGAATATAAAACCTTCATAATCCCTAAAAATCCATTAGCGTAATTAGTACATAAGCGTATAAACCGAACGGGTAGTAAGACGTGGTGCTAAAAAACAAAGTATCAGCGGATGAAAAAGAAGCCCTATTGTGTGAACTATTAATTTTCATCAAGATGCAGCTCACTTCGAAAAATATTTTTAAATTCCCCATGTAGTCGTTAAGCAAATATTTAAACTGTGTAGCGTGTCAATCATGTAAAGTTGACACCTACACAA
>JBCFYV010000100.1:17256458-17450066 GCA_039000515.1 Timema cristinae
TATTAAGAAAAATTTAAAATTGGGGGGTTAATATTTTTTTCCCCACTTTAAATTTCCCTTTCGGAATAAGTTGTAAAAAGCCAGAAAAAAAAACAAACAGTACTCTTTTTTTTCCGAAGAACTGAATGTTTTAAATTTACATTTTAGGTCAAATGACTTTGGGCCCAAAAGACTTTTGGTTACATTTTTAGGCCAACTGCCGCTGTTCCCCAATAATCTTTACCAAGAAGTAATTTAAAAAGGTGTTCGACCTGTAGTTTGTTTGAACATTTTAATTGTTCAGAGATTGAGTTTCTTACCCTAAGGAGGGATGATAGCCCCGGTTACTCTATAACATAGGTCGGTTAACTATTTTAGTTTCAATTACTACATTTGAAAAAGTTTGTTATGAATTTAAGAAACATTGGATTGTTTTTATGTGGTGTATCTATGCGCGCGCGCGCACACACACACACACACACACAAATAACGCTGATCATTATTAGAGCTTAAACAACTCACACTTTGATAACCTATGCTATTATGATGCATGCAACAAATAATATTCTTATTTAATAATTTAACAATTGAACCATGTACACTCTATTTATTCTGAAAGAAAACAACCTTACCCTACAAGTTTCTACTATAGTATAACTTGTAAGATAGGGAGAGGGACACCCATCATTGGATAACTGTTACCTTTCAGGGTAAATTGAGTGTACATATTTTTTTCTAAATAGAATTATTCAAATTTTGAATCAAAGTATAGTTTGTGAATTAAAACTAATAAATATTAAAACTTAACTAGACAAGAAATGTTAAGAACTGTTTTTGCAGACCTGTGTGATTTCCAGTTTCTGCCCATGCATCGAATGGAGACCAAAATGTCTGTGAATATGATCAGATGGTGCCATCAGGTATGCCCAAAAGTGATTGGCTATTGGGAGACACTCTTTGTTCCTCACACCGCCTGCATTCTCACGTATGGACACTATGCAGGTATGACATAACATTAGGGGTTTGTGAGCTTGGGTTTTTTCATTTGAGTCAAACTCGAGTTGAATATTTCTAAAGCTATTGAGTTAGTCGATTTTGAGTATATTTGTAATTTTAAAATGTTAAAGTACATTAAAACACATGTTCTTAAAATATGAATGACACTCATTTTTATAAAGAGTAAATACTTTTGAAAAAAAAAGCTAAACAATGGAAATATCGGTTTTTAAATCAGAAATAACACTCATAAACACAATTTAAAAATAAGAAACAACACTCAAATAAAAATCATCTAAAAATAATTAAAATTGTTTCACACTCAGGTCATTAAGGACATTATAAAACTACACCAACATAATTATAAAAAAAAGTTAATAACATTAATAATTGCCTAATGGCTTGAAATGTAGAAACACTGTCAAGTGATGTAAAGTAAGTGATAGTGAAGGAAGCCAACCTGAAAGGATAGTTATGTTAGGCCTAGATAGAACAAACACACTTCTCTCTTCATTTCTTCAAAACTTCCCAGTTGCACATCAGTTTGGATTTTTGGGATATTACTTTTTCATTAATGTCTCTTCGTATGAAAAAATAATATTTCCGAAAATTCAAACTAATGTGCAACTGTGGAAGTTTGAAGAAGTGGGAAGTGTAAGAGTGTAGAAAGAAAATAGAGAAATTGTTTGTATATATCCAGTTAACCTAACTATCCTTTCAGGTTGACTTCTTCGCTATCACTACCTTGTAGAGTGTTTCTACGCTGTCTTGATAAAAAGTAATAAAATCAATGTTTTAATAAGCTTATATTTTCCCCAAAATATGCTTCAATAACTTAATTTACCCTATAAGAAAACACAAGACTCATAAACAACTAGAAATTTTAAATTGTTTCATATTTTGTTTCTTATTCCTTAGTGTAATTTAGAGTTATCACGTCTTCTGTTCCATTTCTAGGTTTTAAAATGGGGGGGAAACCCGGGGGGAATTTTTTTAAATTGGGAGGGGCAATGATTGGGAAAAGGGGTTTTGGGTCTTTTGGGGGCCCTATTAATATCCTTGAAAGGGGCCCGGATGGTAGGGGTTTTTACAAAAAATTTAATCCTTTTTGGGGGGGGGGAAAAAAAAAAAATTTTTTTAAAGGGGTTAAGGGGGGGAAGGAAAACCTCCCCAAAATAATTTTAAGGAAAAAAATTTTTTTCAGGGGGAAAGACTTCGGGGGGGGGGGGCCCCCCCCTGAAGGTGTTAGGGGGGGGGGAAGGAACCCCCCCAAAATAAACCGGGGAAAACAGGACGGGGTTTTAATCTAGGGGAAAACAACCCATCAAAGGGGGGGTGGGAGAAGAGGAGGGGATTGGGAAGAAACCCCTTAAAAAAAAAGGGGGTTTACCCCCTAAATTCATCAAGGGGGGGCCGGCCTCAAAAGGGAAGAGGGGGGGGCTAAATTGGGAAATAAAAAGGGTTAAAATTTAAAAGGGGGGGGCCTTCCTATAATGGGGGGAGCAAAAAATAAAAGGGGGGGAATTTGGGTTTTCTTTTATGGGTTATGCTTTTTCCTTTTATTTTTATGGGGGGGCCCCCATAAAAAACTGCCCCTTTTTATGGTCTATTCACTATGTTTTATTTGGGGAAATTCCTCAAATAATTTTTTGGAAAATTTTTCCCTACGGGTTTTTTTGGGGGGGAAGTTGGAAAAAGGATAATTAAACACCGGGTTTTAAAGGACCATAAATTTTTTAGTAAAAAAAAAAAGGGGGAAAAAAATAATTTTCCCAAAAATTTAAAATAATTTATAAAAAAGGTCCCCCCTTATTTCAAAAAAAATTTTTTTAAAACGGTTAAATAGAAAAAAATTTCTCAAAAATGGAATTTTAAAAAAAATTTATTTTAATTTGATAAAAAAATGTAACAAATTTTTATGGGTTTAAATTAAAAGGAAAAAAAATATGACTTTTTTTTAAGAAAGAAAAACCATTAAACCCTTAAAATTTTTAGGAAAGATTTTTTTTTTTTTTGGGAAAAAATTATTTTTACCCCAAAAATTCCCCCAAAAATTTTACGGGTTCCTAATGATAAAATTTTTTTTTAAAATTTTCCCAGTGGAATCAGAAATTCCCATTTTCGAATTTTTTTTGAAAAGGGTTCCCCCCCTTTAAAATTACTTTTCCCCATTTTTTAACCAAATAAAATTTTTGAAAACTTTAAACAAAATTTATTGCCAAAAAATTCCCCTTTAACTCATAAAAGGGGGACCTATTTTTTTCCAAATTTTTTAATTTTTTTGTTTAACATTTAAAAAAAATTTGAGGGGAATTTTTTAAAAAAAAAGAGGGGGGGGGCCCCTTTGGGTTGGGAGCCATTAAAAAATAAAGGAAAAATTGTATTTTAAGTTAAATTTTAAAATTGCCAGGGTTTTTAAAAAATTTAAATTTCGGAAAAATTTTAAATTTTGGGTTAATTTTATTCTACAAAAACCCCGGGGGGAAATTGGAAATTTTCATGAACTTAAAAAAAAAAAAAAAAAAGGGAAAAAAAAAATCGTAAAGGGATTTCCAAAAAAATTTTAAAAATTAAAAGAATAAAATTTGGAAAAACCAAAAACCCTGACACTAGAGATTTTTAAAAAAAATTTTTAAAAAATTTAATTTAAGTTAAAAAAAAAAAAAATTATGGTTTTTTAAAATTTTTTTTAAAAAAAGGGTCCCAAGGCTTTTTTTAAAAATTTTTTAAAAAAAACTTCAAAAATTAAAAAAAAAAATTTCTTTTTTTAAAAAAAAAACCCAAAAAGAAAATATTGGGTTTTTAAAAAAAAAAATTTTTTTTTGAAAAAATATTTTTTTTTTCCCATTGTTTTGGGTTTTTTTTTGAAAAAGTTTTTAATTTTTAAATAAAATTTGAAAAAATTTACCCTTCAAAAAAAAAGTTTTTTTAAAAAATTTTTTAAAAAAAGGGTTTAAAAAAAATTTTAAAGTTTAATGTTTCTTTTAAATTTAATTTGTTAATTTAATACATAAAGGGGGGGTTTTTGGAAAATAAAAAAAAAAGGGGGGGGGTTTGATTTTTACAGTGGTTTCAAGGGGGAAAAAATATTCTTATTTTTAAGGGGGGGGGGTTTCTGGTTTTGGGGCCCGTTTAACCTTTATTTTTTTTTAGGTTTAACTAGTACCATTTTTTTTTTGAATCTTTAATTAATTTTAAAAAAAAAATTGACAAAAATTTTTGGACCCAGCTTTGGGTAAAAAAAAAATTTATTTAAAAAAAAAATTCTAATTTTTTTAACAAAAACCCCCTTTTACAGGGTTTAGTTGGGTCAAAAAAAAAAAATTTTGCGGGGAAAAGCAGGGAATTAAAAAGGGGGGGAAAAAATTTGTTTTGCCCAAATTAAAAAAACAAAAAAAAATTTTTTTTCTTTTTACTCCAAAGCCCCCCCCCCAAGAAAAATACACTTCTTAAAACTTCCCTAACAAATTGTGATTTTTTTAGGGAAACCCGGGGTTTCCCCTCCCTTTGACAATTTTTTATTTTGCACGTTTTTTCTTTTAAGGTTTTCTTTTTTTGATCGGGGGGGAATGTCCCCCGGGCCTTTTTTTTTAAATTTGGTAAGGGCTTTTTGAATTTCAAGGAAGGGTTTTGAAAGTTGTGGGGTTTTGAAATGGAAAAAATTTTAAAACAAATTGGGGAAGGAAATGGGCCCCCTTTAAAAAAAATCCGAAATTTTGAAAAAACCTTTTGTTGTTTTTTTTTAAAAAAGCTTTGATTATTCCCCCTTTTGGCCAAATTGGAAAAAAAAATTTTGTGTGACCCTTTGGTTGTGGGGATTTTTTTTTTCCCGAAAATGAAACTCAAAAGGGGGGGAAAAGGAAATTTGGGGCTCAAAAAAAACCCCAAGAAAAAGAGATTAACAAGGGAAGTCAGGGGGAAAAAATTGGAAAAAAATTTTTTTTTGGGGGAAAATTTGACTTTTTTCTTTGAGCCCGAGGCCGGCCAACCCTTCCCCCGGGGGGGCGGTTTCCTTTTTGGGGGCGGCTCCTTTCCCCTTTTTTCGGGACGCAAAAAAATTTTTTTGGGTTTTTAGAGGCTTGAAAAAAGTTTTTAAAGAGGACGGGACTTGTTTTAGATTTGGGACAAGGAAAAAATTTTCTTCTTTTAAAAGGTGTTTTTTAAAAGGGGAAAACAAAAAAAAAGGAGTTTTGGGGTTTTTCTCCTTTTCCCCCTTCAAGTTGATAAATTTGAAGGGGCCCAAAAGTTTAATTTTTTCCCCTTTTTCGAACCCTCTTTTGTGGGGAAAAATTGTGTTAAAAAAATTTTGGGGCCCTTTTTGGGGCCGGAAAAGGGGGTTTGGTTGTTTTGGGGAAAAAATTTTTTAAAAGCCCCTTTTAAAAAAATTTTAAATTTAAAACAGTGAAAAAATTTTTTTTGGGGGGGGTTTGGTTTGGGAAATGCGGGAAAGGGCAAAAAATTTGGGCCTTTTTTAATTTCCAAAAACAAAATTCCAAAAAAAAAGAAAAACAGGGAAAAAACCGGTAAACCCACCCAAAAGGGAAATATTTAAAAGACAATTCAGGTTTCCTTTCCTGGGAAAAATTTTCCTGACCCATATTTTTTGGCAAAAACCTAATTTTACCTTTAATTTTTGGGGAAACTGATTAAATCCGGGCCAAATTATGCTTCCCAAAAAAAATTTCAAAATTTATTTGCAAAATATTGTGTAGAATTTAAAAAAAAATTTTTTTAGGGAAAAATTTAATAATTAACGAAACAAAACAAATCCAGTCCCTTTGTTAACACCTGATTGCCTAAAAAAAAGTTTAAAAAAAAGCTTAAATTTGTTTTCATTAAAATTTTGTTATTAAATTTTCCCAATTAAAGGGATTTTTTTTTTTTGGGGGGAAACCATAAAAATAAAAATATGTTTTTTAAAATCCAAAAAATTTGGGCATTTTTGAACCAAAAAAATCTGGAAAAATTTTTGTTTGTGCAGTTTATTTATGGACTTCCCCGGGGGTTTTAAGGGGAAAACCAAAAATTTTAAAAAAAGGGGCTTTCGAGGGAATGAATTGGGTGGTTTTGTAAAAATTTCTTTGGGAAAAATAAAAAAAAAAAAACTTAGTAATCAAAAAGGGGGGAATTAAAAAATTTTTAAAAAATTAAAAAAAATTTTTTAAATCTCAAAAAACCTAATAAATTTAAAGGGGGAAAAAAAAAAAAAAAAAAAAACAAAAAAAATTTTCTTTTAAAATTTAAAAAAAAAAAAATTAATGATAAAAAAAACAATTTAAAATATTGAAAATAAAAAAATTTTTTTAAAAAAAAAGTTTTTTTTTAAAACTTATTAAATTTTAATAAAAAAAATTTTAACGGAATAAAGAAAAACGATTCTTTTAAGTTTTTTAAAAAGGAAAATTTGGGGTAAAATAATTTTTGTAAAATTTTAATTTTTGGGTTTTTATTTAAAGTATTTCGAATGTAAAAGGGAATAAAGGGTTTTTTTTTGGGGGGGATTTTTTTCCACTTCCTAAAATTTTGGGAAAAAATTTTTTTATTTTCCCAAGGGGGGGGGTGGTTTAAAGGGGGGAAGGCCAAAAAAAAAATTTTTTTTAAAATTTATTTTCTTTTGCCATGTTATTGAAAATTTTATAAAATTCAAACTTAAAAAAGGGGGAAATCGGGAAAAATCAGGGAGTTTTTTTCAAAATTAAACCCAAAATTTTCAATTCGAAAGGAAGTTTTTTTCCCGCCGGGAGGCAAAAACCCCAGGTTCGCCTATTTTAACAAAAGTTTCTTTACAAAAATGTTTTAATTTAGCTATGTTAATTTTTCTATAACAACAAAAAAAATTTTGTGAAAAAAATTAATATTATAGGAAGAAAAATTAATTACTGCAGAAAAGTTAACCTTTATTTTTATTGTTTTCAAAGATTGAATTTGACTCAAATTAAAATTTTTTATTTTTCCCTTGGTTTTTTTTGTTGTTTGAAGAGAAATGGCCCAAGAATGCTCTCGTTCTCACCAGGTTCAAAATGACAACTAAATTTTTGTCCCCTTTCCAATTTTGGTTGGGGGGTTTGGGGTTCGTTTGGGAAATTAAAAGGGGGTTAAATTTGGTTATCGTCTTAGGAAAAAACACCGTCTAAAAAAATAAAAACCCTCAACCAACCCTTTGGTCTGGGTTTTGTAAAAAAAATCTTATATAAAAAAAATTTTTTACTTTTCTTTAAGTTTTTTTTTTCTTTTTAAAACCCCCCATTTAAAAAAAATGCTTAAAAAAAAATAAGGGAAAAAAACAAAAAATTAAAAAAAAAAAAAAAAAAAATTTAAAACAAAGGGGACCCCTTTATTTTTTAACAAAAAAAAAATCAACCTTTAAAACATAAAATGATATTTGGGTGTTATTGCCTTTCCCAAAAAAGTGTGTCAAAACAGAAGAAAAAAAACTATAATAAATATAACTACTTCATTTTAATTCAAAAAAAACTGTTAAAAAAAACGGGAAATTTTGTTGATGAAAATGAAATTTTCACTATTTTGTTTGGTAAGTAAACTATCAAAGTGCTTTTTTTTTTTTTCATTTGAGTTTTCTAAGTGCACTTTTTGAACCGAATGATTATATCGCACCAAGAATTTTATGGGCCTACAATTTTTTTGGGGAAGTATTTTCATAACCTTCCCGGGGGTTTTTTTCATGCCCCAATCGCACGCGACTGAAGGCTTTATTCCCCTCCAAAAAGGGAAATTGTGTCATATTTTTATTGCTCAAAAAAAATCCCCTTTACCCCGCAGGTTTTAACCCAAACATGGGTTTGAAAGGCCTTTATTCCAACCATCGAGGTCGACTGAAAAATTTTAAAAATCAACTTTTTATTTTTTTTGGGGATCTTTTATTGGAACCCGGTGGTAATATTTATTGGTGAGACAGTTCCCACGTCTGAGTTGGGAATTTTGCACTGTTTTGGATATATTTTCAATATTTTGGTGGTGTAGTGGTTTTAAAATTTTTGGTTATGGTAGAGCCCGATTTTAATGTTATTCTTTTTAATTTGCATCAAAAATGGAAAAGCAAAAGATTAAAAAAATTTAAATTTTTTTCAGTTTTTTTTTCTGTTTGTTTTTGTCTTTCTCGGGGAAAAAAACTTTTTAAAAACAATGTCACTAATTTTCAAGCAACCCCCTACTTCTAAAGGAATTTTTTTGTGTGTATTGTGGGAGTGAGCAAAGTCCAAGTCAGTCAATATGCTCGTCAGGAGGGTTACCGCTGCTCTAATTAAATGTGTGTCTGTGTTTTGTATGTGAGGAGAGAATGCAGTTGAGATATGGCCCCCAAAAGCCATTTTTACCGGGGGTGTATTCTGTAACATTTTGACAAGTTGTACAAACCCTTAATTTTTGAATCTGAATAGCTCATTTTTTTTCGTTTTTGGGGGGAGAAAAAAATGGTATATAAAACGTCAAGGGCAAAAATGGAACCCAAAGCAAGCAAGACCCCCTTGTCTATAGGCAAATGAAAAAAAAATGGCTAGTATGTTGAAGTCAAAATTTTCCCTTTGGGGAGAAAAAAATCTAAGAAAAACCCTTTACTTTAAAAATCCGGGTGATCTGACGTTTATTTGTTTTCAAAGAGCCCCAAAATAGAGGCTTCATTGAAAGTTTGTAGTATTTTGTATGATTTCTAAATAGTTTTTTACTGCTCTCTTTGAAGTCTTTAAATTAAAGCGTTATTTTGTGATTTAAAACAAATTTTTAACAATAATGCACACAATCATTAAAAAAAATTGTATATTGTGGTATAATAAGAAAAAGGGTTTTTTTATTACTTCAGAAATTTTCAGCCCTAAAATTAAATTTGTTTTAATTTTATATGGTTTTCATTATTAATTTGGGGAAAGGGTTTTTTATGTTCACTTTTATCTATTTTAATGTTTTTCCTTCTATTTAAATCTTTTTTAAAAACCTTTTAGAACCTTCAAAATTTTGAATTCAAATTTGACTTCTAAAATTTGGATTCAATTCAAATGTTTGAGTTTATATTAGAGAATTTGTGGGGGATTCAAAATTTCAATTAAAAAAAATTTGGGTTTTGTTTGAAATACAAAACCCTTTTATACTTAAGAATAAATTTTTTCTTTCTATGGTCTTGGGCAGCATACCCCAATAAAAATGGGATTTTTTTGATACTCTATAAATTTCCTTTTGTAAGTTTGTCATTAGGGTTTTTTTAATTATATTTTAACTTAAAAATCTCCTTTTTATTGATTTCAAAAAAAAATATGGGGATTGTATTAATTAAAAATGTATTCACTGGTAAAAAAATAAGTATTTTAAAGTAAGCGACTAATACAAAAATGATTAACTAAACATGTTCCCTTTTTGAAGCGTCTATTTGGCCCAAAATAGAAAAATTAAATTTTCCACCGAGTTTAAAAAAATATCTATAATGCATGAAAGTCATTAAAAAATACATTTAAATTTTTAAATTTTATAATTTAAAATTTTCCTTTAAATTAAAATATACCGATACTAAATTTGGAATATTTTTTTATATTCAAACAAAATTTAAGGGTTTTTGTGTGTAAAAAAAATAATGTTGAGAGTGCATGTGCAATTGCATCTCAAAGGCCCATGAAAGAAAAGAGATTCTATGTTTCACTACTTTAAAATATGAACTGCTTTTTTACCACTTGTTTTGAATTTCGAATTATTTGATTTAAAAAAATTATATTAATATAATCTATTATACTTATAAAATAAATTGGTCTGACTGATTGATTATCATTGCCGAGCGCAAATTCAAGACTACAAGCATGAAATTCGGACGTATATTCATTTTGTTATGTAGGACCCCCTGAAAAGGTTTTTTAAAAATTCCACCCCCCAAAAGGGGGAAAAAGGGGGTGATAATTGTATGAAAGCCCATTTTTGGGTTTAATAAACAAAAATTTTTTATTTCGGTTTTTGAGTAAAAAATTTTAGGTTTCAGGAATTTTGGAAAATTTTTTTTTATAAGGGATGAAAAGGGGTGAAAGTTTGTATCGGACTTGATTTTTTTTGATCGAGGTCAAGTTATGGTCATCAACGTAACGTAAATTTTAAATTAAACTGTAAAATAAATTTTTTTTGAAATTTCACGCGGCAAAAACGGGGCACGCTATTGTTTTACTTTATTAAAATTTTAATTTTTAAAATATATTTTGTAACTTTGAGATGGCTAAATTCCCCCTTTTGTATTTTAAAAAGAGGGTGCTTTCACTCTACTTAAGGTTTTTGGTTGTCTAAAGCTTGCCGAACCCTTCCCCCCCTTTTTTTTAGATAAAAGGGGTCTTTTCCCAAAAAATTTTTGGGAGTCCCTTTTTTTTAAAACTCGATGCTTGAAAACCTTAATAATTCGCTTATGATTTAAAACGTTTGAAAAAAACCCCCCTTTAATTTTCATTCACCCCCCTTTGAAAGAAATAGTTCTTTTTCTTTCGGGGCCTACTTAATTCAATTTATTTTAAAGGCGAGCCCAAAACTTGAAAAAAATTTGCACTTTTGCTAACCTTTTAATTTAGAAGGCAAGCCTTTATACACCCCTCCCTCTGTATTTCCTGACATATCACCTTATCCATTACAGAAAACCCTCCCCTTTTGAAAGGGGGTTAACCTTACTGGTGAAAATTATCTTCCTTTTATGGAATTAAGGTCACAAACTTTAACCGTATCCACCCCCAAACTGGTTTCTATCCGGGTTTTTTTAAATCCCCATGAAATTGGATTTGTTGAATTCAGCCCCCTTTAAAATTTGGAAAAAAAAGGTTTTCCACTTAAAATTTCTAGTTCATCAAAGTTAGTTCAATGATTTTTTGCTGTACACAGTCTTCATAGGCAAATGTTTTGTGGATATTTCTTGAGTAACTGAATCTTTGGTTTCTGATCCCTTTCATTCCCTTTAAAACTTTTTAAACCTTTCTAATTCTCGCCACCCAAATTTTTCCCCCCCCAAAATTCCCCATAAGCCTAGCCCAATCGCTTGGCCGCCATTGCACTGCGTTTTTCGTTTTCCTTATGGCCTTGAAAGTATATATTTTGGGTGGGTCGAAATCCCCTATTTTTCAACTTTAATCTAATTTTGTTTTTAATCGAATCTTTAATCTTTAAACCGAATCTAGCAAATTGTTAGAATTTTTTAAAGTTTAGAATGACCTACATTTCAAAATTAGGCCTAGCTGTAATTAAAATTTTTTCAACATGCTTTCTTTAATCAATCAAAACCCCCCTTGCAAAATACTGGTTAAAATCCCGCCAAATTAAACAATTTTAAACTCATATTATTGTTTTTGAAATCAAATCAAAACAAATTTTTTTTGTCTTTTTTTTATTTTTAAAGTGTGATAGATGAGTTAAGTTTCTAAAAAAAATGTGAAAATTTAAAAAAGTTAGGCCTAGTTACCCTTTTATCAGCTTTGGTCTCTTAGGTTTTTTAATTTTTTTGATAAAAAAGCTAAATAAAATAGAAACGTTAAAAAAAAAAAACTAAAAAACCCCAAAAAAAACAATGCCCCAAATTTTATTTTTTTTTTTATCTTTATCATCTTTTGCATGGAAAAACAAATATATTCGTTTTTTGTTGTATCGTTTTTGAATCATTTTATTTAAAACAAAAAATATTTGACCCGCAATATGTTCATGCCCATTTTATTAAGCAAAACTGGTTTTTAAAATTTTTACAAATTTCTTCAAAAACTATTTGAAAAAAATAAAAAAACCTTTTTGAATCAATTTAAAAAAATAAATGAATTCAAAATCGTTAATTGATTCTTAAAAAATCAAGAGATTATAAGTAATAATTACTTGAAACGTTTCCAAACAAAAAATTAAAATACAATTTGTAGGTGGTAGGCCTAAACAAAAAAGTTTTATCAGTGTCTAACTTTTGGGAATTTATTTTTTAAAAACCCCAAAAAAATTCAGCTTTAAAGGTGTATGAAATAAAATTTAGGTTTTTTGCTGTTTAATAATTAAAACTGTTGGGTTTTTTTTAAAAAAAGCTGTAATTTTTTTTGATTTATTTTGAGTTATTGTAATTCTAGTCTTGATTTTCAGTTTTTGATGAGCTTTAATGTGTTAAATAAAATAGTTACAAGTTGTTTGTGAAGTGAAAGTTTCAGAAATTAGCATGCTCTGAAACATTTGAGTCCAAGTTACCCATAGAGGTGGAGGGTAAGGTATTAGGCACGTTAAATTTTCTACACCTAACAATTATTATTTTTAAAAAAAAGATTTTATTCATGTTTATCTCTTTTGTCCGACAAAATAATGATTATGGATTAAGTTGTGCTTTTCAAGTAAGCTTAACTTAGCAATTTTTGAATTCAAAAATCAAAATCTTATTCTTTTTTACGAGGGGAAAGATTCTACCATTGAATCCAATAAAACACCTAATCCTTGAATACTTGTCAGGATTCGGTGGAGTCGAGGATTCAAAGATTCGAGTGGCCCATCTCGAGTATATATACAATAAAAAAAAATATATATATTATAATATATACACACAATATATTTTCATTGTCACATTTATGGTTTTGACCCTCATCATATTTGTGGTGTCTGATGTGTATATTCACAGGAATACTGATTTGGAACAACACATTCGCTCTTTATTGACAAAAATAGAACCTCATTGATTGTTTACAAGTACTTGATCTTATCACCAATTGTGCACGCTGTCTTCCGTTTTCTCACACTACTTTTTGTCAAGTCTACAACCAACCTCCTCCTCTCAATGCCATAGTCAAAACGCAACAATTAGAATGGGGAATAACCTCGAATAGTCAAAAAGAAGAAGTTCTTGACACAGAAAATTAGTATTGAACAAGAAAATAAGTCTGACCCCCAATCAATTGATTTAAGATTTATCCCTAGCAAAAAATAAGTCTGACCCCCAAATCAATTGATTTAAGATCTATCCCTAGCAAAAAAGATCCTGCTAAATGTCAATCATGCTTGCCTTGCACTAACCTACAACATGTCTCATATAAAATGTTAAGAATGATCTTAGAATTAAATAATTCACTAGGCTCTAACCATTTCAAACTATGTACTTTACAAGAAAGAAGTAAGGGGCGCATTAAAGAGGATGAAACAAGGAAAAACACCAGGTCTGTGGTGTGAATTAGATATACAATGGTTATACAGGATGCTGAGAGTGGTTTGGTAAGAGAGCAATGTGCCGGAAGACTGGGAAAAGGTGTTATAATAGCTATTTTCAAGAAAGGAAACAGGAAGGGGAGTACAAATTATAGAGCGATAACGCTGATGTGCTACTGTACAAAAATATATAGAAAAATTCTAGAAATGAGAATAATAAATAAATAAAAGGAAAGTGAAGAGAAGAACAGCATGGATTGAGGGAAAATAGGTCTACAATAGAATCTTTTCCATACAACAGCTGATGGAAATAAGGTTAGGATATGGGAAAGATCTGGAAATGGTATTTATGGATGTGGAGAAGGCATATGATAGTGTGGATAGTAATAAAGTTTGGATATTAATGGAGGAGGATGAAGAGTGGTAATGAGAGTGAAAAGCATGTATGAGGATAACAGGGGTTTTGTTAAGATGGAGAGTGTATAACATTATTGGAATTAATTAGCTGTAATTGCCCCATGAACGAGCACTAATTAAAGCGGTACGGTAGCTTGATGATATAATTTGGTATTTATAGCCCCGTGATCGAGCACCAATTGTTGAACTATTGAATTAATCGCCCTCGGTGGGCCCCATTTTAACATTCCTGTTACACCTCTACGTTGTGCGGTCTTTTATAACATTATAAATTATATTGATGATAATTTCCTCGTGTTTGGGAGATATTTTATAACCTTTAAAATAATACACAATTATTAGGTTAGATGGGATTTTATTTTAATATCACTATTGTCTTGAACGTAAAACTGATCATGTCGTTAACGAATTCGAGACGCGACTGATAATGATAACACGACCGTACGTATCGAAGGTGGAGTGACAGACAGTCACAGTCAGGGTGCTAGTGAGCCAGTGCTAGTTTATTTCACCACGCCGAATATAAACTCTCTTCGAAAGAACTTTCTAGAAGGTGGTGTTAAAAAAAATTTAAAATAAAAAAAAACACAGCTCAATGGCAGTAGAATGACCGAGAGCCAGAAGCTGCTCAAATTACCTTTTAAAATTTCTATTCGATCTTTCCAGAACAGGAAGTTATTATTTATTAAAAACTTAAATTGTCATATTGACTCAACTAACGTCACGTGCTCGACGTCATTGATCATGGCTCTTGCCTTCTTAGAAGAAGAAGTTGCTTTAAGCGCCACGTAATATATTATAAAGTTCAAATAAAATTAGGACGATATTATTGTCAATGCTTTCACATATTCTTTAGAGGCAAGTCAGTAACATTACAAGTGGGAGGTTGGAGTGGTTCTAAATAAAAAAATGGAGTGAAGCAGGGGAGTGCTCTTGGACCAATACTATTCGTTATGTTAATGGAAATAGTAATTAATACAGTGGCAGGAAAACTCTGCGAGTGAAGAATGAAAACCATGATGTTTGCTGATGATTGATGGTATGGGAGGAGAAGGAAGAGGAATTACAGAAACAACTACAAGAATGGAATGAGGGTGGTAAAGAGTGTAGAATGAAATTTAGCATAAAGTGTGAGGTAATGGAGAGGATAAGACCTAATAAGGCTATAAGGTTGGATGGAGAGCTGAGAAAAATTCAGAATGTAAAATATCTTGGTAGCGTGATTGAGTAGAAATGTGGAAGTAGAGAGCAAGGAGAGATGTTCTCTAGGTCCATACAATAGACCTGCAATGGAGAAGAGAAATCCCCTTGACGTATAAGGAAGTGTTGTGCAGGGCGTACTTTGTACCCATTGTCACATATACAGAAGAAACATGGACAGTGAATGTAAGAGAGACTAGGAAAGTGGAGGCCATGGGAATGAGTTTGTGAGGAGCATGTTTGCTTTCACGAGGAGAAACAGGATTAGTAATGAAGTTATCCAGGAAAGAGTTGGAGTACAGGGAGTAAATGGGATAGAAGAGGAAGCAAGATTGAGAGGGTTTGGCAAGTAATGAGGATTGGAAAAGAGAGGATGCTGAAGAAAATGTTAGAAATGAAGTATGGAAAAAGACCACATGGAGGCCAAGAAAGAGATGACAAAAGTGTTAAAGTGAGAGGAGGAGAATGGTGATATTAAAGGAGAAAGACTGATGGAATGAAAGAGGAAGATGGAGGCATTTTACTGAACTGACCTTGCCACAAGCTGAAAAGATTGATGATGATGACTTTACAAGGCAACATATTAATTCTTTCAAGAATATTCTATAACTTTTGGTGAATTGCCGAGCATCGTTACATATTTTCCCATTAAATTATGTTTAAGACAAAAGACTGTATATTCAAAATAATAGCTTAACTTATAGTTGGGTAAGCATCTGACAAGACCACTAATCTCCCAAAACATTGATTAAAATTTTAGCATACAATTTTTAAGTTGAACAAAAAAAAAAAAAGTTTGATTGACATGAAAATAATAATAAATCCTAGAATAGCAGCTGAAACATCATTTATATTAAAAAATATGAAGTATATATACCAAAATAGATGTAGCCTAAATTTTAAGAGTATATAACCATTAATCAGTCTTTGAAGCTTATGCCAATGACTCGAAGAGTGTCTTGTCCAGACAGAATCGAGCAATATATACATTTATCCCACAGTGCAAATTAGGAAAAGAAAAGAGAGGGGAGGGTCACGCGAGGAGTGGATTATGGCGCAACATCTGTATGGCTCTTCATGAAGTGTACATGTATGAAGCTCTTAGCAGGTGCAGTCCACTAGAGAAACCCTTGCCATCTGGACAGCGAGTTTCAAAGATACTCACAAAATACTCCCACCGCAAAAGTTGTTAATTATGTAGTTACAGATGCACACATCCTTTTGCGAGGGGTTAACACTCAGTCAGGAGAATGGGACACTTTTGTTTCTTGCTGTGGTATCGTAACAAATGGGCCAGCAAGACAGAAGTGGTAATTAGTATTATTTACACATTCTTTGTAGTGTACATGTAACTACACTAAAAATGTAATTAATGCATCACAGTCATACAGAGGATAGCATGTATAAACTGTTCAACAACACCACACAAATATTCACATATGATGGAGCCATGCTCATACCACAACTGTACCCTTTATTTGTAAATAATGTTTGTCTAGGAAACCAAAGTTGTATCTAAGGATCATCGGAGCCAAGTCTACTTAAGTTTGGGCTCTGTTCTTTAAGAAGTGTTCCATGGCTATCACTCCATGCACATGGGGATGTTAGTGCACTCTAAGGAGTGCTCAATTGCTGTCACCTCTTGCATGGGGGATGTTAATGTACAGTGTCATAACATCAATGGTAACCATTAAACAGGGGAGGAAGGTTTTCGATTTTGTCTAACAAGAATTAATGAGGTAATATTTTAAAAATTGGTGTTGGTGTGATTCATCCAGAGATCACGTTATCTCAGTTGAAGAGCCTCAACCATAAATTATTATTCAATTGGCAGGGGGAGAATTAAATTATTTCTTAGTTGATTTTGTGAGTTTTGTGGAGAGAGAAGTTGAATTGAGATAGTGGTGATATTCTGTAGTAGGAACTTTCATAGATGTATTGTGTTTTTCATTTGGTCTTCTTTTTGTAGAATATAAATGTGCAATGTAATCATTGAGATTCAAGACAACAGTATTTCATGTGCAGGGTGCGAGGATAAGAAACACTTCCTTAACCACGGCAAAATGGTCACTGTTTTCAATATTTATTGTTTGAATTCAAAATGGAGTAGGTTAGTGTTTGTTCAAAGAATTTTTCTTATTTTTCACACTCGTTTTATTTGATCAAGGCAATAATCCTAAAATATAAAAACTTTGTTTTGGTTTCAATCTTTGTGTGACTCTTTATACTAAAGAAAGAATAAAATGTCACCTTTGAGCATTGGATTCTACCCACATTTTCCCCTCTTAACATTCATTATATTGTCATATTGTTGCAGGTGGTCTCAGAACCAAAGTAAAGGCCAAGCGGAGCTACTGTGATTATTTGTTGCCTTATAAGTCAACTCCATCATGCAAACCGAAAATGGCCGTCATTGGAACTGGGGAGGATGTCCCCGGGGTTTCCTGACTCTGGAGATGACAAGGACATCTTGAAGAGAACATGTATATATTTCGTCCTGGCATGATGCCTCCTTCCAGACAGATGTTCTATCAGGTACACAGCATAAAGGTAACATATTGTGTGCTTCTATGAAGGAAACACATCATGGTTTGTGTGTGTGTGTGTGTATGTGTTGTAGTACTGTGATGTGCAAGTACCAGAGATACAAGACATGTTAGAGAAACTCCCAGAACCTCAAAGTCAATGTCATGAGAAGTTAGGATGGATGCCACCACGCTTTGATGATCGTTGTAGAGAGATTCTCAACGCTGAGATCCTCAAGTCTTTTCATACGGAACTATCAGGTAAATCCAGATCTTGATAAGTGAAGTAAGATGGTTCTATATCAGGCCGTAAGGAAATATCTACATAGCTCTCATAAGTGAAGTAAGGTGTTTCTATATTAGGCTGTAAGGAAATATCTGCTGCTGCTAAGTGAAGTAGATTGTTCCCAAACCTGGGTCTATATTTTATGTCACAGGAGGAACAATATCAACAGAGATGATGGTAGCAGACGACAGCCCCTAACTCCAGTTATTCTTAAGGATTGTCTTTATAACTAACATACACTTGTAATTGAAACTGTTTTAATGTAAAATAAAATGTGTGCATTCTATAAAAATGGAAATATTGGACAGACCCGATAGAATAAATTTAAAAAAAAAACCTTAGATTTCTCACAAAATCAATATATTTTTAGATCACATTGGGTAAGGGATACAATTACATTTCATTACATTTTACCCCTGCCCATACCTAAATAGTTTTAATAAAAGCATATAACTTATGAATGAACGATAATTAAAAACACTGAGGATGTGTTGAGACTAAATATTAATACCATTCTTAAAAAGACATCTCGATAATAACATTAAAAGTCCCCCTAAAATTTCCATTTGTAAAATAAGTACAGAAATAATAGCTTTGCTACATTGCATTTCTTCCCCAATGTACATTTCATAGCATAGCTCTTGACATTTAAACCCCTTTTTTTCCAAAATACAGCTCTTATTCCTTAACAGTAAACACTATTTTCTCTGCTAAAAAGTGATTTATTCAGCAGCCATCTATTAGCATTGTATACACATATTTTCTCTCTTTAAGTGGGGTTTCTTTACTCGATTTTCACTCCAAAGTTTTATTTTTATTTTCTATGTATTATAAACTCCTTGAGCCATTGGTGCTCCTCATTGTTAAACATTGTACTAAACAATACTTATAAAGTATTGCATTTCTTTTCTATAACCATCAACTGCCAGCCTGTGGCCTGGTCAGTTTAGTAAAATGGTTCCATCTTCCTCCCTTATTTGATTCCATTCTTCTCCTCTCACTCACACATTTGTCGAGATGTGCTCCTCCCATCTGGTTCTTGGTCTCTTTTGCAGTCTTTTTTCTATATACCTCATCTCTATCATTATTTTATTTATTATTTCCTTTTTCATTCTCATCACTCAACCATACCATCTCAGTCTTGCTTCCTCTACTATCTCATATACTCCCTGTACCGCCACTATTTCCTGGAAAACTTCATTCCTAATCTTGTTTGTCCTCGTGACAGCTAACATACTCCACTCAAACTTCATTCCCATGGCCTCCACTTTTCCTATCAGTTCCAAAATTCACTGTCCACTAGGGGTGTGCGAAGCCAGTTTTTTCAGTTCGAGGCGAATATTCGAGAATATTCTCGATGTCGAATCGAAGTTCGAATAAAATTTAAACAACTAATAATAGCTCTGAAAAAAAAATTATTTTTCTAAAAACACCTAGATGGTTTTAGCCTTAATATATTTATATATAGTTCAAATGCTATTAAATTGATACATTTTATCTAACATTAATAAAACATTACAATTTATCCTAATTATGTAATAATTAGGGACTGGATTCATAGGCACCGAAAATGTTTAAAATAAGCAGGCAAATAGGCACTTTCTTAAAAATATACTCGTACTGTGACGCCCACAACCAGGACGGAAGCGTGTGTAAAGAACAACCATGGGATCACAAGAGAAAACATAGTTTTATTTAAATTTGGTTAATTACAAAGGTAGTGTAGATACATAGTATAGTCCAAAAGAAAGGCATAGAGAGCCTACGATTAGTCTGGCAGAAACTTTGACTTTAGCCATCACAAATATACATAATGTTTACTGCCCTCACAGGGGGAATTATTGGAGTGCAAATTCTGACATCTAAATTTAAACTGGCCGCCGAAAGGCGCGTATAACTCCAAAAACCAAGATGGCCGACATTTAGTTATGAATACCAATGACGTTAAACAAAATATATAAAATATATAACCCATAAAAATTAACTTTTGATACCTAAAAATATATATAATATAGTGGTTAAATATCTTACGAATAGACCCCAACAATAGCCATTAAATCCTAATCCTGAGTAACAACGCATAATCTAATAATACAATATAGAATAAAATTCATAGAATGAGTTTCGTAAACCACCGTCACACCCATACATCTTAGCGTGAAAACCTCATCAGAAATAAATGAATATATAATAAACTTCGTGGCTAAAGCGAGCATTGTATATTCTCTAATACCCTCTGAAACCTAAGAAAATATCAAGGCGACCGCTTAGTTACGCTAAGTTACTCTAAGTTAAGATAAGGGCGCGCCACTAGTACAAAAGAAGTACTGAAACCAATCAAGACGTCCCCTTGAAAACTAACATAATAAACTTGCGGTTCACCCGCGTTAAACCCCATTTATAAATCATAGTAATATTAAAAGCCCAAACAGTAATTTTGAATAAGTATCCCCCCATTTAAACCAGAACTGAATTTTGAAGAATATTCCCAAACATTAGTTTTATACCGGTGCCCTCACCTTGTGTAAGCCAGTGGTACAATAAGTGCTGCTCTAAACAACACCAGCTATTTTATAGTACACACAGTCCACACATGTTCTCAGAAGAGGGGGGGAAAGGAGGGTGGATACAACGAGCAAAGGAAGGGAGAAGACTAGCGCTCTGGAAGCGTAGCGGACAGTCCAGTAATTACTCGAAGAAGGGAGAACACTCGAAAAGCAGAGACGGAAATTGGCTTAGTCAAGTTGAATTATAGTTTGTTGTGAGCCGGGGCCAGGATGACGAGCGAGGTGTCGACCAGCGTCTCGTTTCAGTCTTATTCATTGAAGCCACGGGAGAGTTTGTTTTGGTGCGTGAGTTAGCGTTCCATCTGACGGAGAGAAGCCACGCCAGCCTTGGTGAGTGTTGGAACTCCATATTACAGGGTGATAGGCGTTAGATGTTTGTTGTTGTTTGGAACATCGTTACAGTACCCTTTCAATTTTGTCCATGTGGTCAGCATAGTACACTGCCGCTTGTAACCAGGTACCCCAACGTGTTAGAACTGGTTGAGGTGGAAGAGGTGTTTTCGGCAATTTTTCCCTAAATGTTGCTATGCGCAAATGAGCTTTCAGAAATACTTTTTGACAGATGAAATTACAGCATTTATATTCGAGGACTGTGAACGAATGTGTTAGGCAGGCAATGTGAATTAGTTTTGGGTAGAACACCTTCAAACTTGCCCCAGCTTTTAGCATATATGCTGCGCTATCTCTCAGCAGCACCATAAACTTCTCGTCATTGTTTTCTGATGGCCAAAGCACTCCTGTAACAGAACAATAAAATAAATATTTAGTCTCACAGTATTACACAGGATAAAGTTCCGAATGTAAAAACTTTTATAAATCCAACTTACGCAGAGAATCGCGAACAACTCTGGCAATTGTCGAGCTGTAAGCGACTTCAAGCACTCTTGAGGCAATCAAGTGCGGAGAAGTGGGTCCTGTGGAGTCAAGTTTAGCGACCACGATATTTGCGATGTATCTGCCGCAACGGTCAGTTGTCTCATCGACACTTGCTCAAAAGTAGGAATCTCCAATATTTTCTTTTATCTTCTCAATGGTCTGGAAAGAAGTAAAAATTCACTTAATATTCAAAACAAATAATTATGTATGTAAACTAGGCTAAATCATGGTTTAAATTAGGAGGGATAGCCAGCACACTTACCTAGGTGATACTGGAGTAGAAATTGTTTAGATATGTGTTTAGATGTGTGTTTTTTAATGTTATATCTAAACAATTTCTACTCCAGTATCACCTAGGTAAGTGTGCTGGCTATCCCTCCTAATTTATACCATTATGTAAGTAAACGAAAGTGCACAGCTCCAATTAATTTAAAATATCTTTGAAATTAAAATGTAAAAAATAAATAAATAGATTAACAAACAAAAAACTTATGGATAAATATTAAGGATGTAAGTAATTCTTCCACAATGTGAATTCATCGGGAATCTACTTGTTGGTATATTTTGTGAGGAAACCTTTTAAAATGGGATTGTTTAGCTTTGTCCATGGTATTTTCGCGGCTACCATCGCAGCGCACAATTCAGAGTAAAATTGTTCACAATTGTCAGGAAATACAATGTGCGAAATTAACATTTGCCTGCCAGTTTTTTTTAAAACTTTTGCAGTGCATCGCTGTTTGTTTGTGTTGGTCTAAATGATATTTCTTGTCACATTTTACCTAAAATACGTGAAAAAAATTAAATAATTTGTAATTTTACCAACTGTAATTTATTACGTCTAACTATTCTGAAATAGCCCTAAAGCCGTTAAAATATTTATCAGAAAGTATAAATCTTAAATCCATGAAAGAGTTTAAAAGTAGTTTACTTGTATTTAAAAAAACCTATGGAATGCTGTTTATTTTAAAGCAAATAATAATAATATTTAGCACCGCGTCTTACTACCCCAGCAAATAATAAATGGAATGATAGTTATTTTTCAAATATTGCACACCTATTTTGAATCCTATTATTAAATTTAATGACATGGATATTAAACTTACCTCTTTGGTACACGATTGGCAGAAGATGATTTTTCCATCTGTCGTGAAATTAGTATCACCACCTATCCATTGCTTAAATAAAGCGCTTTTGCTTTTTTTTTTCCTTGGGCAGTTTCCACCACAGTTAACACAAGAAGTGTTACAAAAAAATTCAATAAACAAACCCACCAAGACAGAAGTTGACTCTAAAAGACACAATCACGTACTGATATAATGATGGTTAAACCGAGTGGTAAACTATTCTAAACTCCACGTCAGTCAGGCTAAAGCTGTTGGACCACGTCTCACCACCCTCTCCCATCCCTCTACTCACTACCATTCTAATACCCCTTATTATTGGGCGTGATGTTCTAAACATAGTCTGTCAAGGTCAGGCCAAGTGACATGTTCCCCTCCCCCTCCCACTAACCCCTTTCAAACCCAAACTTTCATGTCTATAAACTAGACTCTTTTTCAGCAAAAATAAATAAATCTATGTATCAAAGAAAAAAGGCCGTAATAGGCACAATAAAGTTTCTTATTCATAAAATAGGCGCAATTAAGGCTCATATTCATAAAATAGGCAAAAACCAACAGAATAGGCAATTCTAGGCACTATAAAATTAACATATTGTACTTGTAATAACATGAAACACCTATATATCTCAACTGCCTATGTTTTACGATAAAGGAAAAAAAAGGCAAACAGGCAAAATCCGGTCTCTAGTAATAATACACAATAAGACATTAACCTTTTTAGAAAAAAAAATGTAGGCCTACTAAAAAAACATTTACTTTGGCTTGTAAATAGACAATTATATTTTATAAAACAATATAGGTATATACTATATTTGGTTAAGTTATATGCTAATAAAATATTTACACAGGCCTGTGACATTGTGCAATTATATTATCCTACATTTGATTTGTAATTAAACTTTAAAAAAATATTCACTTCAGGACAGTTTATTTTATAACTTATTTAAAAAAAATGCATATTAGGATAAATTATATCAACATCAAACAGTTTTTATAAGTTCAAATAAAAACAAACATTGCAAGAAAATATTTACACAGGCAGTTAGATGTGTCACTTTCTTTTCAAGTTATTTTGAAGGAATGTTAATTCTTTGACATGAATAGGAGTCAACAATTCTCGTCTGGAAGTTACAATGTTTCCTGAACTAGAAAATACCCTCTCACTGCACACACTTGTAGTAGGTATTCCCAGGTATTTGAGGGCTATCTCGGAGACATTATGGTATTTTCGAAAACCCTTTTCCCTCCACCAGATATAGGGGTTTGTTGATCTGGGCACTCGTGGTTCATTTAGGTAATCCTTCACTTCACTATTGTTGTCTATTGCCGGTTGGGTGGTATTTGGTATGGAATCAAAACTTGACCATAGTCCAGAACTAGAATAGGAGCATGAGGGTTGTTAATCTCTTACGTTAGGCTCTAAAGATGACTTGTCACTCAACTTCTTAACTTCAATTGCTAGCGTGTTTACTGCCACCATATCATCAACCAAGACACCTCTAAATCTTGGGTCGCATAGCATGGATGGGCAGAAAATTGGATCTGAATCGTAGAAACTGAAGCGAGATTTCAAAGCCTTATCTAAACTTCTTGCGAACATCACACCATCCTTCTTGCAAGCATTACACCATCCTTCTTGCTAGTGATAAAAACATTTAGATAGGATTTGAGGCAATGAAGGATGGGTATAACCATTGAAGAGTTTGGATAACTTACTCTCCCCACTGTCCTTGGTGGCGTCAGCTAGTGGGCCAAGAACCTCCACAATGCCTGCCGCTTGCTTCCACTCAACTGCAGTTAGGACCTCAATGTTATTTTCTGAATTGGCAAGTTCAGCTCCAACAGCTTTTCTAACAGCATGTAATCGAGAAAGCATGTTATACTCGCTGGACCACCGTGTATCCACAACTGAATTAACTCGAGTACTGGCAGTCCCATCTCTTCCATTACAGTATGTAATCTTTTTCTTCTGGATGGACTACTACTAATGTCCCACAATTACTTTTGTCTTTGTCAAAAGCGTACAAACCCCAGGACATTCTGTATCGGCATCATGGATAGCTAATTATAAGGAATGGACAAAGCATGAAATGGAACAAAAATTTGGAGCATTATCGCTGACACACTTTATTGGAAGTGTGTCTTCATTTAAAGCAATGCCCCATTCACATACAGCCTCTTGCAGTGTAGCTCTGATGTTCACAGCTGTGTGTGATTCATTTAGTACAGTGTTCATTGTAAAAGACATGCACTCTAATTCTAGTTTTAAATAGTAACACATCAGACTTATGTAACTGTCATGTGTGGGTGATGTCCATCCATCTGAGGTAAGTGACAAAGCAAAGTGTTGGGGTAGATCATTAATAAGTTGGCATTTTAAATCTTTTTTTTATCTCATCATATAGTGCTGGCACATAGTTTGGTGAAAATGTGGTGCGGCAAGGAACTTTATAGCTTTGTGTGCTATTGGGTTGGTAGGCTGTGTGATCAAAACTTTCTGAAAGACACCTTGAATTGTTGACTGAACTAGTGTCTTTTTTAGGAGCTGAGGTAGTTTCCATTTCATTGCCACTTGCTCTTTTAAATCCATTGAATTGAGATGGATGCGTCTCTAGATGGTTTGAAAGTGTTTTTGTTGTACCTGGGATAGAGGATTTTAAAAATTAAAAGCTTGAAATCAAAAATGTAAGTTATATTTTAATCAGATAATAAAAATATTAGGCTTAAATGCATTAAAATGATTATATAGTCCTAGCATTCAAGCAAATTTAAACTTGAGAAATTAAAGAAGTAATTTGTAAAATCCAATATTACTGTTCAATCTAACAAATTAAAATAAAATGTAGATAAACTGCAACATATGCTCTAAATAATAATAATCCAAGTTATATTTATTTCAGTTTTAAATTTAAAAAAAGTTAAATCTTTTGGTTTTACAAGAAAAATCTGCATTGTTTTAAAAAGAAAAGTCTCTCTTATACAGTAGCCCTGTGGCTTCTTTGGTGCTGACTGACAGTTCACAGCTGACTTCTGACTGTCAACATTTAGGTATATACATAAATTTTGACTGTCAGAAGTGACAGCTGCTAAACACATGTTTTTGTAGATTATATGGTTCGGCATAGGGATACATAATTTGTTCTGGTAACTTTTCAAAGCTGTCAGCTGTGAGCTGTCACTCAGCACCAAAGAAGCCATGGGGTTACTGTAGCAATAAGTCACCTGTTGGCGTCTTGTATTTTTTCAGGCATATATTACACTGGACAGTTTTTCATCAGCTCTTGTGAAAAATCCCTATATTTCACTTTTATTTTTCTTTGTTTCGGACATTTTCGTAGGCCTAACCAAAACATGTTAAGAAATTAATAAGAAACAGTCAAATGCTACCAACATGAGGTCATCAAATTTTCCATAAAGTATTCGGGTTAATATAAATAAATTATTTGATTGTTTAGTTAAAAAAAGTATAATTTAAAATTGAAACAAAATTTAATCAATAAAGGGTAAATATGTTTACTTATATTCTGTCTCAAAATTATTATTTTTTACTTTCTATCAAGTTTTTAATTCATCTCTCGGTGCATGCGTCATAACATTTTCTTTTGAGTTGAGCAAATACAAGTGAAGTTCCTTTCATTTCATTTCAGAATATTGAAAAAAGATTTACTTAAAAAAATTATACAAAATTCAAAGCAAAAATATGATTTTAAAATTGTATATTGATTTAAAAAAAAGATATTATTTTAAATCTTTATCACATGAATCTAGGTCATGTGGCGGTGAAGATAGTTAAATGTATTTCATTTGTGAATCGAGCAGACCATGGGGCATTGAATATTATTGATTATTGAACTTGTTTAACTATTGATAGTTATTCAATATTTAATCAAAACAAACAATTTAAAATTTACAAGTTATTTATTAAGAGAGAATAAAAAAAAAGATACCAGGACATTTTTTTTAACAAAAATAGTGTGATCACCATTTATAAAATTGGTCACTAATCTCAGTAGAAATATTGTGGAATAATAATTATGTTGGCGTCACAATAAACTAGTTGTTTTATAACCACGTCCTTTTGTGTCAATACATAGATATTAAAAAATATCAAACCAATCAATATTTAACCTATAATTCGTTAGGGCCCATCTTTCGTAATGTAAACAAATGAAAATAATTTGTAGTAGAAGCTTGCGCCTCATACATATTAGTAAGCATTCTATAATTCAAAGTTTTACTTGTTTAAATTGTGAATTGTGTGTGGTAAACATGAAGACAATCTATTAAAATAACAGCTCAGATTGGTTAAAATTGAAAATAATCATATTCTTTTGCCGAAGCTTCGAATTTTTTGAAGTAAATTTTGTTTGTCAAAGTCAGAAGTCGAAGCTAATTAATATTCGCTTTGACTTCAAAATTCTCGAAGCTTCGCACACCCCTAATGTCAATGTTTCTGATACGTGACTATGGGTACAAAGTACACCCTATAGAGCGCTTCCTTACACTTTTACACTTCAAGGGCACTTCTCTTCTCCATAAAAGGTCTCGTACACACCTATAGAACAAATCTTCCCTGCTGTTCTCTTCTCATTAAATCCTCTCTACTCCTACCCTCCGCCTCAATCATGCTTCCAAGCTATTTTACGTTTTGTATGTTTCTCAGCTCTATTCTATCCATATTTACATCTTACTAGACTTGATACTCTTCCTTGTATTACCATCACTTCACACTTTGTCATGCTAAATTTCATTCCACGCTCTTTCACTTTCAATACAGTAGCGCATATAACGCAAACAACTCTGATATTATTGTGTAGCATCCAGTTCTTCTTCCTTCCCTAGTGTCATGGCCGTAAGGTTAGATACAATGTTTGTTTTGGACACATACATCAACATGGGCACATACCCTTTTATAAAAGGGAATTAGCATCATATTGAAACATAGTATGACTTTATTATAATGCAAAAAACAAATCCAGGTTGTACACTGCATAACTAATCATTGTAAAATACACACTTTTTAAGAACATAATCAACAGTTGTGAAACAAATGCTTCAAAATAATGTAATTTAACCCTTTTAGTGCCAACGTCGCCCAGAGTGATGCACAAAATATTTTCTAAGAGTGCCAACGTCGTTCACAACAATCCCATGTTTTCGAGCTCTTAGTTCAGTATTAAGTCAACAGATAGGGTAGATTTTATTTCCACTGCATTCTTGTATGTTCAAGCTACTTTTATTTGTCTTTGCACTTAAAGTTTCGATATATCAAACATGAAAATTATTTTCTAACTTTGAGCTTGTTCTTTGGCTTTGTTTGTAAACATGGCTACTAAGAGGAAAGCTGTGATTCAAGACACAGAAATACTTACAATATTTATTGATAGCTCAAACAAGAGTGATCTATTTGTAAGTGATTCTGAATTTGTAAATAATGAAACTGGACAGGAATTATATTTTAGTGAAAGTGAAATATCATAGCAAGTAGGAGTGGCAGCTGACATTGATAACATGAATATGAATACTAGTGATTCCTAAAGGGATGAAATAAATCTTGAGGATCAGGATAATCCACCCTATTTATGCAAAAGTCCTAGGTTTGACATCCCCTCCCCTTCTGATGCCAAGCCAATTATTTAATTTAGATTTTATTTTATTATAACCATGCTAAAGTTGATGGTCACTAAAACAGCTGCTATGCATAGCCCAATTTTAGCATAAAATCTAAAGTTTTTTTTTGTAAATTTTGTCATTTACTCAGTTTTTTATGTTCTTTTTAGAGATTTATTCTATTTCAAGCTATTTAAATGTTCAATGCTTAAAAATTAATGTTAAATAAAACAGTAAAAATGTTTTTTTAATATCTTGGCTAGTGATTTTTTTACTATATTTAATAATTAAAAAAGTATTTGTATAATTATATAATCAAGATTGGAAAGCATGTTATCTAGCTTATGTAAAAATTTGAGTGCAAGACATTCAAAGACTGATGAGTTATTAAAATTTAAACAAAATCATGTATTTTTCAGCAAAATGGCTTGGCACATTTTTTTTTATCATTTTTCTTAGCACTTGAAGGGTTAAGTGATTTTTTCCTCAATCTTAATAATGTTGATTTTTTATACAAAAATTGAAACTATAATTAGATGGGCTATATTGTAATGATAGACACATACGCTCATAAATCAATAATAGAGTGTCTTAATGCAACACGAAAAAATATTTGTATTTAATGTTGAAAAAAAATACAAGTCTATAAAGTCATAAAAGCTGAATATAAAATAAATATAATTACTCCTTTTATGTTATAAGGAACTAGAAAGTCCACTGCCACACTATCTCATTAGTCATTAAACCCTGTGTCTATAGTAAGCTAGTTATATACAGTCCACCTCATTACAGCCTATTCCTATCTTGAGCTAGTTCCATCCAGTCCACATCATTACACCCTATCTTTTTCAGGTCCATTCTAATGTTATCTTCCCATCTGTGTCTAGTTCTTACAAATGGTTTCTTCCCATTGGTTTTACTAGTCAATACCCTGAACACGGTTCTATAATCTACTATTTGCATCGCATGTCCTGCTCACCATAATTTACGAGACTTTATTATATTAACAATGTTGTGTGATGAGTAAAGGGTATGTAACTCATCACTATGTAACCTTGACTTCCCAGTATCCTCACTGCTTTATGGATCAAATATCTTCTTAAGCACCTTGTTTTCGAACAATCTAAATTTGTTTTCAAAATGTAAGGCAGTGGTTCTCAACTAGCTAATTACTGCTGACTAAAGATGTGAGAAGGAAAAATTTTCCAGAACGAAACATATTCAATTATCATTTTTGTAAAATAATTTCACCTTATGGAACTAATGCAATCGAGATATAAATATCCGAAATATCAACATTTAATTTTCCTAAGGGCGTTAATACTGGAAACATCATCAAACGATCTTCGCTGGCCACACGGTTCAACGCACTACTCTCGCAATAGACTGGACTGCCGATGCCCGAAGTTTGATCCCTGTTGAGTGCACTGAGGGCAGTTTTTTCTAAATAGTTTTCCACTTTCACAGGTGCAATTCTTCTAAATTCAACCTCTCTTATTCCTAACACAACGCAATTAGTACATAGGTGTATAACCCAAATGGGTAGTAAGACACAGTGCTAAAAAAAAAAGAGTAGTATAGAAACAAATGAATGTGAGCCTTTAAATAACCGTGGATATGTGGAACAAAAGGGAACTAATTGTTACAACCCGCCTCGGTGGTGTAGTTGGTTAACGCGCTTGTCGTGTTGAAGCTCGACCGCTGAGGACAGGGAGATCGAGGTTCAAATCTCAGTCGGGTGAACTGGGGGTGGTTTTTCCTTAATGGTTTTCCACTCTTCCTCCACGCAAATTTGGGTTCACTTCCTCTAATTCAACCTTCCCAATTCCTAATCAATTAGCATAAATAGTACTTAAAGCGTATAACCCAAATGGGTAGTAAGACACGGTGCTAAATATTATAAAATATAATAAATATTACAAAGCTTTTCCACCAAACTTCTTAAAATCAGGAAAAACCTTCACCCAGAATTGTTCTAAGCTACATTATTGGAACCATCACAAGTCACATCAACAAGTTCATCTTGCTCTTCTGCAGATAGAGTTGTGAGTTGTACATCACCACATTCAAAAGAAAAGAGTTCCTTGTCCATGAGTTTTCAGGATTTGGTGCAGGAAAGTAATCTCTGAAGCTAGTTGCTAAATCACGAAGGTATTCGGTTATGTTATATTCTACTTTTGGTAGCAATTTTTTTGGCAGTGGACACACTAAATGTGTCTAGTGCTGGAATGTTAGTGTGGCTACCACCTTCTACTCAGCCTTCCAATAACCATAGTTTTTTAATCACTGCCTCAATCTTAACTTTAACATAAAAAATATTCACATCACTACCTTGCAGGCTTGTATTTAAAGTGTCCACGTATGCGAAAATGTCTGCTAAGTAGGCTAACGAACACAACCATGTAAAATCTTTCAAATGATCACATGGAAAGTTTGAGTGTACCAGAAAAAGTCGTACTTAATCTGTAACTCTAATAATTGCTTCAATATTTTCCTCCTTGACAGCCAACACACTTTTGTATGCAAAAGTAGATGAAAATATTGGCTCCTCACTTCTTCACATAGTTTTGAGAAGATCCTAAAATTCAAAGCTTGAGACTTGATAAAATTAATATTCTTAACAACTTTATCAAGTAGTTTTTTTTTAATGAGTTTAACATCTTCTAACCCGCCTCGGTGGCGTAGTTGGCTAACGCGTTTGTCATGTTGAGCTCGACCACGATCAAGGTTCGAATCTTGGTCAGGTGAACTGAGGGTTTTTTTTCTAAATGGTTTTCCACTCTCCCTCCACGCAAATGTGGGTTCACTTTCTTTAATTCAACCTTCGCAATTCCTAAATCCATTAACGTGATTAGTACTTAAAGCATATAACCCGAACGGGTAGTAAGACGCGGTACTAAATATTATATTAACATATTCTTTGTAGCCAAAGCTTCTCGGCGAATACAGCAGTGGCTCTACAGTCTCTATTCAAGCAACAAGTCCACTGATTTTCTGTGAGATAACTCGTGCACCATCTGTTGTCAGGCCCACACATTTCTCCCATAAAATGTGGCTCTCAGCAAAATAAAACCTTAAGGATTTAAAGATGCACTCTGCTATAGTGTGTAAAAGTTCACTTAGAAATAAAATATCCTCCATAATGTTTTCTTTCCATACATAGTGTACAAAGATAAGCATGTTAGCTTTGTTTGTAATATCAGTGGTTTTGTCAATTTGAAAAGAAAATCAGTTGCAAGTCTGGTACCACATATTCTTAATTTTATACTGTTCGAAAGAGATACTGAATCAATTCCCCTAGCTGCCGACTCACTAAGTAGCCTACCTATTTGCATATAGCTACACAAGGAGGAAGAATAACTTCCTCCTATAGTATCCTGCTTTAGCAATGATTTTTGATATGTCATAAGAAGCTAAGGTTCCATTTTCCTCAGTACTCACAACTAGTTTTTTTCTATGTTTTTTTGCCCCTTCTTCAACTCCACAAGTTTTATCTTTAAAACATCAATTGATTTATTTTTGCAGTGTGTGTGTTTTGTCTCCCAATGGTGTCTAAGATTAGCAGGCCTGCAGGCAGGTATTTCTGCTTCATAAAAATCTACATTTCTTTATGCAGAATACAGAAGCACCTGCCTATAGTAGTCCATTCCATCTCGTTCATCCCATCCTTCTCCAAAATGTTTGTTTAACAATTTATTGACATTTTAAAAATGTTCTGCTTTCACTGGAATTTGGGATGGTAGTGGCTCAGGATTGATTGAATGTAGACTTTTACCTTTCTTCAAAAAGGGTTTAAAAGTTCCTGTATCCACTCGGTAGTTTATTTCTCCTTTCATGGCAATGTTCTTGTTATTAGTTCCTTTAAGGTTGATTCACACTGATAGGACTGTGCGCAGACTGTGCTGAGACTGTGTCGTGCTGCCAACAATCTTGAACAGGTCATTCCCATAAGAGTTATCTTGTAAGACCGTTTTTGATTCACACTCATAGGACTGTGCTCAGGCTGTGCTGTGACTGTGTCGTCTTGGATCGGTTCAAAAGTGATTTCCCAAGGTTACGGTCCAGCACCATACGAACACAGTCCTATCAGTGTGAATGTAGACGATGTCGCCTTAATGTCGTCTTAGTGTCGTTTCACCTACTTCGGCTTCTTCCGGCAAGCGGCGAACCTTCACGAAAATTCTTATCTACAATCTGACAGTGGATGCGGAACATTCCAACATTGTTAACACAACTGTGTACAATAAGCCAAAACTATGGATGAAGAAAACTTAATAATTTTGGTTCAAGAATATGAATGCTTGTATAATTTGCAGCATAAAAATTATGATAATAATCTCACTAAAGAAAATATTTGGAAGGAGATAGCTGAAAAACTGAATGCAAGAAGTTTCTGTAAGGTTTCAAAGTTCGGGACACTCATTCTTAATATTTGTGAAGCTTTTGATGGTCATCTCTGAGTTGCCCAAATATATTGTGGGATTCTTCTTCTCTTGCTCTAAACAAATGATGAACCCAGTATTTTATTCGTTTTCTCCTCTTTTTATCAAGTGAAATAAGATAAAGACCACATGCAACAATCACATCTTCCTCTGTTTGATCCATGTCTACTGCTGACGATGAGCAAAACAGCGCTAACAGCACAGTTCCAGCACAGTCCTATCAGTGTGAATGGTAGCGACACGACACAGTCCCAGCACGGCCTGAGCACAGTCCTATCAGTGTGAATCAAACTTTAGAGTGATTCTCTTTGTTGGAGCAAACCTAAATTGTAATTGACCAGGGGCTTTGATAACATCAGCTACAGAGGATTTCACCCGCCTCTGTGGCGTAGTTGGCTTAACGCGCTAGTCGTGTTGAGTTCGACCGCCGAGGACGGGGAGATCGAGGTTCGAATCTCGGTCGGGTGAACTAGAGGTGGTTTTTCCTAAATGGTTTTCCACTCTTCCTTCACGCAAATGTGGATTCACTTCCTCAAAATTCAAACTTCCCAATTCCCAATCCATTAGCGTAATTAGTACTTAAAGCGTATAACCCGAACGGGTAGTAAGACGCGGTGCTAAATAATAATAATAAATACAGAGGATTTCCAATTATGGATAGGCACATCTGAGCCCACATTTTTTACGGTTCCATATTTACAGAAAATATCTTTATAGCCATTTGGCGAGAATGCCTGTCATGGTTATATTCCTGTTTTGGCCTGACAGCCATCTGCAAAAATGGCATTAGCCACAAGTCAGCGATACCCAAGTCAATAACAAACAGACTGCTGTTGGCTCGACTACGCACTCGATTCACCCCGCCACCACACACATGCCCGACCACAATGACTAACAACAAGATAGTGAGGCGGCGCCAATTCGACGCTCAGTTACAAAAATTCCCAGATCAAAGACCTTTAGAAGGAAAGAAGATACTCTTCGGCCAGTGTTAAGTTTTGTTCTCCATTCTAAAAGCGTGTGTAATCCCCCCCCCCCCCCTTATTTATGTTCTTTGGTTTTCCTCCCCTCGTAATCCCGCCATTCCATGTTCTGTGGACTAACTTCGATAATCACAGGGGGAAGCTAAGGCTTCGGAGATTAATAACAAATGTAAGAAAAATTCTTTTTCGGCATGTAATCTTTTCTTTTGTTTCAACATTCTTTTTTAGCTTGATTTATTGAACTCTTGACCAGAAAACAGCGCTAGTGATGTTGTTAATAATAATATTTTCTTTTGGACTTAAAATTTTCCTTAGAGTTAAACTTGGTTCTCGATGTAATGAACTTGATTTATTGAACTCTTACTAAAAAATAGCGCTATTGATATTATTATCACCAATATTTACTTATGAACTTAATTTATTGGGCGCCATCAGCGCTAGTGTAGAGGTTATTGATAACCACCATAATAACTTTGATTATTGAAGGTAGTGTTTTGGGCGTTTACAACTAAAATGTGGATTGCTCAACTTTATAATCAATACAAGCAATTTGATAGTTTTATGTCTAGGGTAAATCGATGTAAGACATATTTTCCCTTTTGTCGGGATGGAGAGATGTAAAGATAATGATATAAATAAGTTTGATTTTTATGTAAAGAATATGAGTATTTTGCAGAGATCTAATTCGTGAGCTTTGTATTGTTCTTTCCTGGCTAACAATTACGCATCTAACTTGTGTTTTTGTTAACGTAAGCTAGTGATGGTGATCACTAAAATATTTAATACGCTCTTCTAATGAAACCATGCTATCTTGATCACAAAATATTTTATACTATATTTCTCCCCTTTTTTGGGATTTTCCATATTAATTGTTGTTCATATCTTTTTTGAGTATTTAATAAACGAGATCCATTTTGTGGATCTTTTCTCCTTACTCTATTTTCCTCTAATTATTTATCCTTAGCTATAACACTATCCCGCTTCTAAATATTTGTCTGGTAAATGAATTAGGGGATGTTTATATATTGTTGAGGTTGACCGTGGGGACGGGTTCCACAATTGTTCCAAATTGCGTGTTCTGGGTATTGGTTTCTTGCCCAGGTTTTTCTATATTCTTTACTCACTAAGCACACTCTTTCTTTTTGTTGACTTTTTTATTTTTTATTTGAACCCTATGTTAAAATATGCAATTCTATGCAGGGATATTCTAGTTTAGGTTGGTACCATTGTTAAATGTGTCGTTAGTTTTTGATCTAATCTGTGTCCATGCATATGAACCTGTGTAACAGTTGAGTCATGTTCTTAGTCAACGCATCTACTGCTAATTTTAAAACCCGTTAATTTTTCTATAAACTTGTGTACTCTGACAGGTTATGAACCCAGGCTTGTGATTGTGGATTTTAGGACGGATAAACCTATAAGTCAAGTGTGCACCGTAATACGCATGAGCTCTACGTGTTTGCTTGTTGTTTGTGACACCGTTGCCAATCACCATCGCCATAATGGTTTTAGAAGAAGACATAACGTACAGAATTCCGCTTTTCGATGGCACTAATTTTGACAACTGGAAGTTTCGAATAGAAACTCTTCTAGATGAAGTGATCTGTTGCCTTTTATTCAAGATGACTATCGGAACTTGGTGAAAATTGCGTCTACTGATAATGTTGAAATTAAGTCGGAAAAGGAAAAAGAGCTGGACAAGCTTCGGAAAGCCGATTGTAAGTGTAAGTCACAGGTTATACAACGAATCTCGGACAGCCACTTGGATTGTGTGAAGGATAAGAACACCGCCTATGATATATGGCTAGTGCTTTGTAATACTTACGCTCGTAAAGGTATTGGTAATCAGCTTTTATTACGCAAAACCTTGTTGATGATGAAATTTGATCCCTCTTCAGAGACCCTTGAATTGCATTTTATTAGGTTTGATCGTACCATTCGGGAATTGAAATCGTCGGGAGCTAACCTCGAAGAATTAGATGTTGTCTGCCATCTTCTCTTGACTATACCATCTGAATATCAAGTAATTGTCACTGCCATAGAGACATTATCTGCTGATAATCTCAACCTGGCATTCGTAAAAACGCGCCTACTTGATGAGCAGAGCAAACGCCAAGCAGAAGGTATCGATGGATGCAGCAAATCATTCTCTAGCGTTACTGATTGGAAGGCTAGAAAATTGAAATCTTCGCAGACGGAATATTGTCCCAATTGTAAACAAAGCATTTCAAAGCAAGTTACTGGTAATACGTGTTTTTTCTGTCATAAAGCTGGTCACTTTCGTTCGGACTGTCCAAAATTGAAAGGCAAGAAGCAGAAGAATAATTCAATATGTAAAGCAAACGTAGCTGAAGCTAGTAAAGCTGAATGAAGTTTGACTGTGTCAACGTCAGTGGCTTGTTGTGATGGATCTGTGTGGTTGCTTGACTCTGGCGCCACTGAACATATGATCAGTGATAAAAATATTAGTTTGGTCTCAAATAAGAGACGCCTATCGAAGTCTATCAAAATAAAAATGGCTAAATCAGGATCGATGTTGTGTGCTGAAGAGATCGGAGATATACACGCGTCTGTGACTACCAAAGGGAATCAAAATTTTATCAAAATTTCCAACGTACTTATTGTCCCTGGATTACAATTTAATTTACTCTCAGTTAGTAAAATGGACGCTAATGGGCTTAAGGTTGTGTTTGAAAAGGGGAACGCTACTATTTTGAAAGGCAATATTTTTGTGGCCGCTGCCACTCGATCTGGTAAAGTGTATAAAATGTCTCTTTCGCCTCGTGAAAAAGCATGTGCTGGTGTTGCTAGTTCCATTGTAGCATCATCTTATTTGTGGCACAAGAGGCTTGGTCACATTGGCAAAACCGGTTTAGTTCACTTAAGTAAAATTGTAGATGTAATCAAGGTTGATCAAGGATCGATCTCCGATTTATGTGACTCTTGCATAAAGGCTAAACAAACGCGTCTTCCTCACACAAAGCCACGCATTAGAGCTAACGCCCTTTGGAGATCATACACAGTGATCTTGTAGGGCCCATTAAGCCCGTATCATATGATAAAAAGAGGTATATACTTAACCTGATTTATGACTTTAGTCACTTTACAGTCATTTACACTCTAAAGGAAAAGTCTGAAGTGTTTACCTACTTCAAACAATTTGAAGATATGGCAACAGCTCACTTTAACCTAAAGATAAGTCGCTTTAGGTCAGATAATGGTGGTGAATTTGTGTCGCAGGAAATGCTAGATTATTTAAAAAAGAAAGGTATCCAGTCAGAGTTTACGATCAGGCATACAAGTCAGCAGAATGGTGTCGCAGAAAGAATGAGACGTAGCATCATGGAGAAAACACGTTGTTTACTCCTTCATTCTTCTCTTGATAAGTCACTCTGGACGGAGGCGGTTATGACTGCAGTCTACCTAATAAACTGAGGGTTTTTGGCTGTGTAGCATATCTTCGATTACCTAATCAAGTTCTTACAAGTAAACTTGACAGCCGCTCGAAAAAGTGCTACTATGTTGGTTACTGCCCGAATGGGTACAGGCTCTGGTGTCCACAGGAACGAAAAATCATACGTGTTTATGAAATAATTTTCGATGAACATTTGTTCATAACCAGTAGTGTTGCTGGTTCAACACCGTCTCGAGCTATTGAGGTAATCAGTTCGACTCCAAATGAAGCTTTTACTAAGAAATTGCAGGAGGAGCCGTCTTCAGGAGGAGAACCAGAGGCAATTTCTGACGAAGAAGAGACTCCTGGTGATGAACTTGAACCTCTGCGTAGGAGCACAAGACCTAGCACTGCACCAGCGTACCTAAATGACTATGTCACACTGGCTCTTGGTGCTGAGTCATTTATTGACAATTTGCCAGAAACCTTCGATGACATTCATAATAGAGATGATGCCCAGAAATTGATGGCTGCAGTGGAGGAAGAGATGTACTCATTGAAGAAAAATGAAACCTGGACTCTTACTGAGCTGCCATCCGGTAAACGAGCTATCAACTGTAAGTGTGTATTCAAGATGAAGCAGGATGAAAATGGACAGCTTTACAGGTACAAGGCAAGGTTGGTGGTGAAGGGCTGCGCACAGAAGAAAGGGTTTGACTACAATGAAACTTACTCACCCGTAGACCATTTAACCTCTGTCAGAACCCTGCTTGCGATTATAAACAAAGAAGATTTAATTGCCTTCCAGTTAGACGTGAAAAATGCATTCCTACATGGAGACCTTTCTGAAGAGGTGTATATGAAGCAGCCACCTGGCTTCGTAACTGACAGCAACCTTGTTTGTAAGTTACACAAGACCCTCTATGGATTGAAGCAGGCACCACGGGAGTTGAATGCTAAACTTGACAAATTTGTGAATTCTCTTGGATTTAAGCAGTCTGAAAACGAAAAAGTCTATACTTCGACTTCAGCAACAGCATAAAAACTTACCTTTTGGTTTACGTGGATAACATAATTTTGGCGGGAAACAATCTACAGAAATAGAATGACACCAAAACATATCTTATGTCAGAATTCGAGATGAAGGATCTTGGAGGTTTGCACAACTTTCAAGGTATAAAAATTTATCAGAAAACTGATGGTATGTCCCTTAGCTAAACAGCCTACTTGAAGAAAGTTCTCAAGACATTTGGTATGGAACAATGCAAACTGGTCAAGACACCGATGGAGAAATAACTACATCAGAGTTCATAATAAAAAAAAAGTACCGTGAGCTTGTTGGTCAGCAGGTACCAGAGCAATGCAACAGAAGCTCACTGGATTGGACTCAAACGAATACTACGATACATTCAAGGAACACTTGAAGTTGGTCTCTTCTTTCTGAAGAACTGCGATGTCGCCTTACGGGCTACGTTGATGCGGACTAGGCCAATGACAGCAATGATCGTAAATCTACATCTGGGTACTTATTCCAAGTTTATGGTGCCACTGTTGGTTGGACTACACGTAAGCAGACTACAGTTGCCCTTAGCTTGACGGAGTCAAGAGTTTGTCTCCCTGTCAACCGCCTCATCCGACCTACTCTGGTTGAGAAGACTGATCCAGGACCTTGGGATCACTCTAGAACCCACAAAGGTGTACGAGGACAACCAGTCCTACATAAGATGTTTGGATAAATGGGAACATCGAAGACTAAAGCATATTGATGTCAAATACAACTTTGTTCGTGATTTGTATTTATTTGGAGACAAATGAACCATGTGCTGACATTCTGACAAAGAGTTTGGTTTGGAAACAAGTTTGAGTACTTTTGTAATTATATTGGTTTAATCAAATGCTGATTCACTAGAGTCTATTTGCATGTATTTAAGGGTACATGTAGGACTTTTGCCTAATTTTGTGGTTGTAGTTGAATTGAGGAGGAGTGTTAAAATATGCAATTCTATGCAGGGATATTCTAGTTTAGGTTGGTACCATTGTTAAATGCGTCGTTCGTTTTTTTTTATCTAATCTCTGTCCATGCATATGAACCTGTGTAACCGTTGAGTCATGTTCTTAGTTACAGCATGTACTGTTAATTCTAAATCCCGTTTATTTTTCTATAAACTTGTGTACTCTGACACCCTATTAGTAAGGTTTTAGGGTTAGGGATAGGATTCACTGTATTTGCTTAATATCAGTCAGATTTGCCTGACAAAGCATCTATTGTTTATTATTATCTATCTCATCTGATCCTTTCAATCGCTGCCCGTCGGAACAAGTAAAAATATTTAGTGTGTCCGTACTTATTCTTGGAATACCTTTCACAAAGAGTCATGTTATATTGATAGAGCTGCCTAGAATAGTAGGCAGCTTGATTGGGAATTTTTGGGTAAAACCAGATTCTTCTGACAGTCAAATGAATATCTAAGCACCATATATTTGACCATTGCTTCAGCTTTCTGCCGATCGGTTGCGGCAGTAATTACTGATTTCAACCTAATACACTCGGAGTATTCTTCCGTGGCTGGAGACTTGAAACTTATATTGAAATCGTTCATAAAAATATCACAAAAGTAGTGATACCTGACCTTATTGTGGACATAAACTCCATTTTTGTAGGCTTACCACAATTTTTGTACACTGACAAGGAAAGAGTGCACAAATTTTGGCAAATTCCACAGCTGTGATGTTGCTGGATATCAACTATATGAATAAATTTTAGATTGTAGAATGTTGCTATCAAGCTGGGCCAACATTCACATTTCAAGACCTGAAGGGCTTCTAGAATTTATTATTCCGTTTGGAGATGAGAGCGTTTTCCCCAATATTCACATTGCTATTCAGATAATGCTAACCTTGCAGTTTTCATCGCCAGCCATGAGAGATTATTCAGCAAGCTGAGACTAATATTTGTATTTGAGAGTCTCCATGGGTTAAAGTGATTTTGCTCTGCTAAGTATATAAAGAGAAGGTGCATTGGTAATTTTCTGTTTTTCCATAATATGTTAAATAAAATATTAACAAGCTTGAATGAATTTTGAGGTGATATTATTGTAAATTTGTTTAAAAGATGGGTGTCAGGTGTTTGGACAAGGGTGCAATTTAAGTTCTTGCCATAGGCGTTATTTTCTGTAGGTCCGCCACTATATATTTAGTGATGATAAATCGGCAGTGACAGTTGAATATGTTAAAAACATCCTATTAGCTGAAAATGAGAAAGATAAGAAAAATGTTTTGGCTTCTTTAGTTCCCCATCATATAATTATTTATTTATTTTAGAGCAGTGGTTCCCAATCTGGGGGCGATAAATAAGTGGGGGCGATGAGTATTCAAAGGAGCAAAAATTAAAATAGTACTGTACAGTAGAAGTTGCCGGGTAGCACGAGTCACTGGCTATTCTCAGCCGGCGAGTTCACAGCACTCACCCCTCTCCACAGTGCCCATCTGTTGTTGCTCAGCGCGGCCGACTGGTGACTCAACCCCCTCCCCCTCCTGCCATCACAACACACTTGCCATTGACCTACATTTGTCTTCAGTCTTCACTAGCGTTTGTGTGCCTCACCATCAGTTTTTGTGCATGTCTTATCTGTTTTTGTGCGTTTGTTTTGAAGTATAGAAGTTCATGCACAATGGATTCAAAAAGAAGAAGTGTCGTCAATACTCATCTGAGTATTTAAAATTCGGTTTTATCACGTCACCACAAAATGTGCAATTTCCACATTGTCTTCTGTATGATAAAACATTTACTAGTAATGAAGCCATGAAGCCTTCGCAAATGAAAGATCATTTATCAAGAGTACACAGTGATAAAGTGAGTGAAGAACTTAGTTATTTTCAAAACCTCAAAGCTAAAGCTGATAAATGGCCTAATGTGAGTGAATTATTTAAAAAACGAGCAACCGATCTTGACAAAGTTCTTCTTGCTTCTTACGAGGTGTATTTATTGATCGCTAAATTTGGTAAACCTCACACAGTTGGCAAAACTCTTGTTTTACCGGCTACCAAAAAAATTATTGATATCATACTAGGAGAGGGCCCTAGTAATAAGATAAGTCTATCGGTTCCTTTGAGCAACAATACTGTTTCCAGTTGAATTGACAAAATGGCCACGGACGTTGAATCCAAACTCATCAATTTGTTGAAAAAAAGTAAATTTGGATTGCAGATTGATGAATCAACTGTGATTGATAACAAAGCAATTTTATTAGCATATGTGAGGTTTATCAATGAACAAAAGGAAATGTTGTTTGCTAGAACTTTGATCACTGATACGAAGGGATCGTCGATTTTTAAAGTGGTGCAAGATTATTTTGAGAAAAAGATTCCCCTAACAAACGTGAGTACTTGTGCAACAGATGGTGCTCCTGCCATGTCAGGTCGTCATGCTGGGTTTCTATCCCACCTTAAGAAAGAAGTGCCAGAGGTCATCCCTATTCACTGTGTCATTCATCGTCAACACTTAGCTGCGAAAAAATTGAGTGGTGTCCTGCATGAAACCCTACAACTGGTTATTACTGGTGCCAACAAGAGCAAAGCTAATTCCCTCAATGACCATCTGTTCAGACAACTTTGCCATGAAAATGATGAGGAATTCGAACGCTTGCTTCTACATACGGCCGTGAGGTGGCTTTCCAAAGTAAACTGTTTTGCCATTTCTTTGAATTATTTGACACAGTTACTGAGATTCTCGACACGTCTGATCCTGTTTTAAGTGAGAATTTGAAGCAACGCAAGTTGTAACTTACATTCCTTACAGATATTTTTGAAAAAATTAACAAAGTCAATATAAGGCTTCAAGGAAACAAGATGAACCTTATCAAGGCCAAAGGAATTATTTCATCATTCATCGCCAAGTATGATATTCACAAGATAAATATTGGCTGTAAGGAGCTGATTCAGTTTCCGACACTTAAAAAGTGTTCAGTGTCAGATAACGAGACTCCTGAACTCCCAGAAGAAAAAAATCCTAATTTTTATTGATCACCTTAACCAGATAAAAACTGACATGGAATCAAGGTTTGAAGATTTGACCAAGTTACAAATTCCGGATTGGATTCTAGATCCATTCTCATTTGAAGCTGTGAATAAGCTTGATAACTCTTTGCAGACAGAGTTTCTAGATCTGAAGTATGACTGTGAGGTGAAAATCATTGACAAGCAGAGCAGTTACGAGTTAGTATGGGTGAAGCTTATGGACACTTATCCACAACTGTGGAGAAAAACTAAACCACTTCTCATCTCGTTCACATCAGCATATTTAGTTGAAAAAGGATTTAGTTCTGTTGTCCAGCTCCTCACAAAACAGAGAAATAAGTTGGTCATTTGCCTCAAAGGAGACTTGCGCCTGAACTTGACGAACATAAAGCCGGATATTCAAGCTTTAACTGAAATCTACCAAGCACAAGGCAGCCATTGAAAAGGTAAAATAAAACAATAACAAAGTTTTCAAACTTTCAAATATTTTTTCAAATTTTAACTGTCAACTTTCTTAATTCTTCCAGATTCCAATTTAAAAATGAAAACATGTACTCGTTTTTTAAATGACTGTCAATGATCCTAGTTAATTATTTCACTTCTTTGTTCTTAAAAAAATCTGTAAAAAATGTACATTTTTTTTTTTTTTTTAAGAGTGACCTGATAAAACTGCTTTGGTTGTTTTTATATACGGTAATAAAATTGTTTAAAATAATAAAACTGCTTTATTATTTACACTTTACTTTAAATTAAAATTAGGCATACAATGAAAATGAAAAGGGGGCGATATGTGTTAGTCAACCTCCATAAAGGGGAGATGGGCCACAAAGGGTTGGGAACCACTGTTTTAGAGGAAGTAAAGGCTAAAAATGGGATACAGGCAAATTTTATGGACAAAGATAGATAGTCAATGCTGTTTTCAATGTAATCTAAGGGAACATGTAATGAACAATTTACCTGAATTTAGAAACAATGTAAAAATGGTTATTGAAAATTAGTTTTTATTTGTGACCTCCATGGAATCAGTTGACGTGACTAACATGACTGTTGGTAAACCCGTGTAGGATATATAATTTGTTTTGGATAGTGGAGCTCTATGCCATTTATTAAAGAGCAATTATACATCTTATTTAACCAGTGGCGTTGCGTCAGGGCAAGCAAGACGAGCATCTCTTGCCTTTGATTGAAGATATATAATTATTTTATTTTATTTTTGAAATATTCTCCTGGTAATCATTTAAAAGTAATTCAAGTATCTGTGGGTTTGAAAAAAAAAAGTCCTATACATGGCAGTGACTGTAAAATGCATGCAAGACGTTTACTAGTCCATATAATGGTGGTTGAAAGTCGGTATTTGTCCGAATTTCACCCCATTTCTCTAACTAGTTTTTTTTATATGTGACATCATAGGTTTTGGAGGGGAGAGAAGGGGAAGAGCTGCGGATGTCAGGTAAAAATGCAAGCAGCCGAGCTACGACTTCTCTTGCATGACAGGTGACGACTAGAACCGAAGTCACTACCCCTCCCTTCCCCTTTCGTAACATATAGGGATGGTATGGCATGAAAGGGGAAATTAATATTGTCAAGGTAATAACCCTGTGCCTAGACATCTTTAAGCCCGGTACACACGACACAACTTATTGTACATACAGCTGTACAAGAAGTTGCAGCCTGAAGATGGTGTCGTGTGAACACCAAAACTTGTGCTTTGAACAACTTATTGTATAAAATTTCAGGAAATATATCCTAGATCATCCGATTTGCTTGTACAACTTTTGAGTTGTAAACACAATAACTTCGTCTGCTAGACATTTACTTAATAAAAAAATAGTGATTGTAATAAAAACAGCTAAATTCTTGAAAACAAATAATTATAATTTAAGGAGGTTAAACCCCAAATATAAAGGTTTTCAACAGTTTTAAGAAAATATTACAAAATTGGAAAAAACAACTTTTTTATTTTCATAATATTTAGGAATGATTATGAAATTGTAACCTTTAAACTACTAGGGTTACATACTTTTAATAGTAAAGAATCAAGATTAAACAATATATAGGTTTATTAAACAATAAAAAATATTAAAGATGTGAAGATTTACAATGATACTGAAATTGATACATTTGAGGTTTGATTGAAACAATTAGGATTGAGAATAGAGAAGTATTGACAGTGGCTACAAGGGCAGTGCAGTCGCCCGGCCTGTGTAGAGGTATTTCTAAAAAGGGAGAACAATAATATAATTACTAACAGAGATAGTGAACAAGATATGCATGTAACTTTAAACAGTTTTGCTTGATTACGCTTTCATAATAATATCCATTAAACATTTAGAATAATCAGGAAGATCTGTTTCTTTAAACAGCAGTAGAAGGCTATAAAACAGGTGTCAACAATAGGGTACTATGGCCGGTTGTCTTCCCCTTTGGTACTGCCGGAGCCTTCAATAGCACATAAAGTTTTAATAGCAAGTGCATTGAGAGCAACTCAAACAATGGGAGCCAATTAAAAGGCAATAGAAAAAGGGTATTATTTGCGCGAACCCCACTATGATTCTAGAGCAGTTCCCTGGGTTGCGCACCCAAACTAATACAGTACGTGAAGCGTAACTACTTGGCCAGCCCAAAACAATGGTATCTATCAACTGAACAGTAATAAGAATTAAACCGACAACCTGGTAGTAGCCGTTCATAACTTGAACTGATGGTCACGACGTACAAGGCGTCATAAAAAACTTTGACTCAAAACGATTAATGGAACTTGTGGAATTTTTCTTATAAGTCAAAAACTAGGACATTATAACTTTCTAAGCCAGAGAGAGGCTCATAATGTAAATACATCATTAAAAGGATACATACAAAGCGGCCAGGACTTGACTTACTAAGTCACTAGGACCGGATTAGTCCTTGAGACGACAAGACACAATATTTAAAGAATCGACTGAAAAATTCCCCATCTTGAAATTAACTAAAACTTTACCGGATTAGCTATTCATTAGACATCATTTTAAAACAAAACACACTTCTTCTCAAATAAATATAGAATTTAAATCTAAAACTATATTGTCTAGTTTTTTAATAAACAAAAACTAGACCCCAAGTCTTATGGACTTGACGATGGCAGCAGGATACTTAAATACCCTAGACACGGTGTCCTAGCCAGCGAGGTGGTGGATCTGACGACCCAAACTCCATGGATGTCGCTCAGACGGTGGATCTGACGACCCAAGCTCCATGGATGTCGTTCCTCTTCGTTACAGACAATACAGAGTTTCCTTCCTCGATGCTCGGCGTTGTAAAATGGGTCTGTAAAGTGAATCTGGCGGGTGGCCCTTATATATAGTTCAAAATCCGATACGAACGGAGCAAAGAAAACGGTGGATTGACGTAGAAAAAGTGTGGCTACAGATAAATTTGTAACTTTTTTAACCTGGTTTACATAATCAAAATAGTAATGAATAAAAACTAAACAATAGATAGATTTATTAAACAATAAAAGATATTAACGATATGAAGATTTATAATGATATTGAGGTTTGATAGAAACAATTAAGCTTGAGAAAAGTGAAATATTGACAGTGGCTACAAGGGCAGTGCAGTCGCCAGGCCACAGGTAGAAGTATTTCTAAAAGGGGAGAACAATAATATAATTACTAATAGAAATACTGAACAAGATATGCATGTAACTTTGAACAGTTTTGCTTGATTAGGCTTTCATAATATCCATTAACCATTTAGAATAATCAGGAAAATCTGTTTCTTTAAATAGCAGTAGAAGGCTATAAAACAGGTGTCAACCATAGAGTACTATGGCCCCCTTTGGTACTACCAGAGCCTTCAATAGTACATACAGTTCTAATAGCAAGTGCATTGAGAGCAACTCAAACAATGGGAGCCAATTAAAAGGCAATAGAAAAGGGGTATTATTTGCGCGAACCCCACTATGACTCTAGAGCAGTTCCCTGGGTTACGCACCCAAACTAATACAGTACATGAAGCGTAACTACTTGGCCAGCCCAAAACATTGGTATCCATCAACTGAACAGTTATAAGTATTAAACAGACAATCTGGTAGTAGCCGTCCACAAATTGAACTGATGCTCACGTCGTACAAGACGTCACGAAAAACTTTGTCTTAAAAAGATTAATGGAACTTGTGGACGTTTTTTATAAGTCAAAAAACTAAGACATTATAACTTTTTAAGCCAGAGAGAGGCTCATAATGTAAATACATCATTAAAAGGATACATACAAAGCGGCCAGGACTTGACTTACTAAGTCACTAGGACCGGATTAGTCCTTGAGACGACAAGACACAATATTTAAAGAATCGACTGAAAAATTCCCCATCTTGAAATTAACCAAAACTTTACCGGATTAACTATCCATTAGACATCATTTTAAAACAAAACAAACTTCTTCCCAAATAAATATAGAATTTTAAATCTAGAACTACATTGTCTAGTTTTTAAAAAACAAAAAACTAGACCCCAAGTCTTAAGGACTTGACAACGGCAGCAGGATACTTAAATACCCTAGACATGGCGTCCTAGCCAGCGAGGTGGTGGATCTGACGACCCAAGCTCCATGGATGTCGCTCTTCTTCGTGACAGACGCTGCAGAGTTTCCTTCTTCGATGCTCGGCGCTGTAGAATGGGTCTGTAATGTGGATTTGACTGGTGGTCTATATATATATATAGTTCAAATTCTGATGCGAATGAAACAAAGAAAAAGGTGATAAACACAAAAATATAGATAAAGAGAAGGAAGAATGAAGGCAAGGTGAAAGGGAAACATATGAGGGTGAACAGCTTGCGGGGTGAGGTAAAGGTAAGGTTCGTAGACACGCCGCTAGGCAACTCCGGCAGCAGGGGTCTTGAGGTTGAGTCCATTCTAGATTTCTGGGCGTGTGTGAGGTGGAAGTGAACATACGTGTTTTGAAGCCGCCATGCTGCTGTTCTATTAATGTTTTCTTTTAACAATCCTGCCCAGAGAATCCAAGGACATTTTAATACGGTGAGTAGAAACAAGAGCATATTTTATTGAAATATATGTTTTCATAATATTATTTAGGATCAGATATTATTTTAACGAGAATTTGTGATATAGATGTTCTTTATTATATTTTCTTGAAGACAGTATGACAAATGTATATAATTTTATCCAGCTCCATCCAATGGGAACAGGCATGCGTTAAGGTATTTTATCCATAAATACGATAATATTAATCCTCTTCTTTGATATCTAGTACAGTATTTATAGAAGGACGATATTTTGTACCAACCACATGTTTGAATGTAGGGAGGTACGCAATTTTATTAGACTGCATCTCGTCAGAGAAAATAAACTTCGAGGTAGATTCAATTAACATAGTCTCTTTCTTGCATAAATTATAAAAATATTTATTTTTAATTGTAGCTGTTCAATCTGTGTGATTGACATGCTACAAATTTATTTCAATTTTGCACAAATGTAAAACCGGGTGATAACAACGAAAATGCCGCCAAGCGAGTTTAAACAGGTAAAGAACTGAAACGTCACGTGCCATGTGGATGAGGTTGCGAGAAATTTATCAGTCCTGAGGTCCGGCCACACTTTTGAAGAGAGTGACTTTACACAAGATGGCGGATGGTGGAGACATACGCGACCACTTGAACGAATTTTTCGACAACGTCGACAAGTTAAGTGGCATGAACATCGACATACATCCAGATCAGTTAACCATTATGTTGCTGTATAGTTTACTTCGACATTCAAAAATTTCAGGTGCGCGATCGAGTCGCGGGACGAGCTAACAACGTCGGTGGGCCTACGAGCTAAGATCATAAAAGAAATCGATGTTCGAAAAACTAATACGCACGATGAAACGTCGGACGCCATGTACATAAACAGAAGTGGTAAACAAAATTATTCAACAAAGGAAACCGGGCGAAAACAAAGGTGATTTCAAATTGAAAAAAATCAGAGATAAAGTGCTATGTTACACTTGAAAAAAGCCGGGACACAAAAAGTCTGAATGTTGGTACAATGGCAAAAACAAAAAAATATCGGAAACTGAAAACGTGTGTTTTCATTCCGCTGAAACATCAGCGCAAAACTATAGATGGTGTCTTGATAGTGTAGCTATGACTCATCTGTGCCACAATTTGGGCAATTTCCGCAAAATCAGCGTCGAGAAGTGCGGTACGTTAAATCTCGTGAACAATTCGTTGACGGAAAAGGAACGTTGCTGTTTAACATCAATGTATTGGGCAACGAGACAAACGTCACAGTTACCGACGCATCGCACGTGCCTCTTATCTGTCAGTAAGATTACCGACTGAGGCTTTGATGTTTTTAAAGAAAAATGCGCGGAAGTAGTGAACTAGAACGGACAAGTTGAACTACATGCTGACAGATTTGGGGATCTATACTATGTGCGCCAGTTTGAAGAAGACGCTCGTAACGCATCGCCCCCTCAAAAACATGTTAGAGTTCTGTTAAATTATTACACAGAAGCGAATACGAGATACATTATAGATGCTGTACGCAAAGAGGTTGTGACCGGAGTGCAACTCACACAAACAACAACTAAACCAGACTGTGATGTATGTTCAAAGGGGAAAATGTCGAGGACCTCGTTTTCTAAGAGGTCTAAATGAAAAACAATTATTGGACCTTATCCACACGAACATATGCGGGTCGATGAGGACAAGTTATCTAGTAGGTGCAAAGTACTACGTCGAGTTTATTGATGACTCCACGAGATGGTGTGAAGTGAGGTTTCTGAAGTTAAAGGCTGAGGTTTTCAACGCGACGGTGGAGTACGTAGCTCTCGTAGAAAACCAGCAGGGCATACAGTCAAGTTATTACAATCTGATAATGGTCGAGAGTACACGAACCTAGAGTTTGACCAATACTTGAAGAAGCAAGGGATCGCCTGAAGACTGACTGCTCCTCATAACCCGGAACAGAATGGTGTAGCTGAAAGGAAAAACCGTACACTCCTCGATGCAGCCAGATGTTTGTTGACGGAGTCCACATTGCCAAATTCATTTTGGGCTGAGGCAATCAACACCTCAAACTACCTACGAAACCGCTCACCTACCAAAAGCTTGACGGTCTCACACCATTTGAGGCATGGACTGGTAAACCACCCAATATCTCACACTTGAGGGTATTTGACAGTTGTGTCTTTTACCTCGATCGAGAACCTGGCAAAGGCAAGCTTGATCAGTGGGGCCAGGAGGAAATTTTCCTAGGGTACTCGGAGGAATTCAAAACCTTTCGCATTTGGTCGTCGGAAAAGAGGAATGTATTTATCAGCCACGATGTAAAATTCGTAGAAAACGAGCTCAAGAACAACAATGATGCTGATGTTGACGGTTCGAAAACTTCAACAGACGACTGCTCAAAGCAAGATCAACATCACGTGGACCTTGAACAAAATCCTCCGCAAGAAGAAGAAATTCTGACGTCAGCCTCAGACGACTCGGAGCAAAAACAGGACTTTCATGGCTTCGGTTCTGACGCAGAGTCGTTCGTACCCGTCGACGCTGTGCGTGTCAAACACGACATTTCTCGCGAAAAAGATGACAACGACATCATCGAAGCTCAAACCCCACACCAGGTAGGAGGACGTTGTAGATCAAAGGTTGTAAGGAGAGGCTCGAGGGGAAGGCCGAGGAATATGTATCACCCTGGTGTCCCTGAACAAACTGAAATCGTCGAGGAGGTCGAGAAAACTTTCATCTCTGAAGTGCCAATGAATCAAGCAATGATGGGTCCTGATGCTTCAGAATGGTTCCAAGCTATCATAAGTGAGATGAAGTCTATTCTAAAAAATAATACATGGAAGCTTGTTGCTCGACCTGAACAAGGAATAGTCATCGGGTGCCGCATGGTATTGCGCAACAAATCCAACCCGATGGCACGATTGGGAAGAAGGCAAGATTGGTAGCATAAGGATTCAACCAATGACCTGGCATTCATTTTTCAGAGAATTTTGCACCCGTGGCACGAATCGGATCCATTCGTCTCATGTTATCACTGGCATGCGATTCGGCATGAAGGTCAGACAATTTGATGTCACTACAGCCTACTTGAACAACGAACTTGAAGAAGAAATCCATATGGAGACTCCGAAAGATTATGAGAAGGTATTACAGAGCGTCATACAGTGCGAGGGTAATAGCTCGACCGGCAACAAGGCCAGGATCATGTTGAACAAATTCAGTAAAGGTAACAAAATGTGCCTTCTGAAAAAGTCCCTGTATGGGTTGAGCCAAGTGGGCAGGCGTTGGTACAACAAGCTGGATAAAACCCTTGAGAAACTTGGCACCTCTCCCACAAAATCTGATCCGTGTTTATTCCAAATCGGTTTAGGGAAGACGCAACATTGATAGCGACATACGTAGACAATATTCTAATTGCGTCTAAAGATACAAAAACAATCATTGACCTAGGATTGGAGCTGGGTAAGCATTTTGAGATAATGGATCTTGGTTACGCGAAGTGTTGTTTTGGTATTGAGATTGATTAGGGTGATGAGTACATCTATTTACAACAGAGAAGCTATGTACGGGAACTTATTGCTCGTTTTAACATGACCGACTGTAAACCAGTAAGTACTCCTATCGACCCATGTGCAAAACTGAAGGGAAGTCAGGGACCAAATGAAGAAGACGAGAAGCTCCCTTATTGTGAACTGGTAGGTGCTCTTACTTACCTGTACACATCAACCCAGCCTGACATTGCTTTTGCTGTCAGCTACCTGGGTCAATTCAACAATTGTTATGGGGAAAGTCATTGGAAGACAGCCAAGCGGGTTCTCAGGTACCTGAAGGGGACACCCGATGTCGGACTAACCTACAGGACAGGTCCTGAAAATTTGAAAGGGTCTGTAGACGCCGATTGGGGTAATTGCGCTGAGGATAGACGATCCTATACAGGCTATCTATTCATGTTCAATGTGTAACACCGCCCTTAGTTCCCAACGAAGTAAGGCTGGTGCACAACAACATTAAGAATATTAAAAAGCATACAACAATTGCAGAGGAGCCGATAGGATAATTACCAAGTAAATAGGCCGTACCCAGGCCAATTTATTTCTGTTTCCTTGAACTCACTCCCCAAAAATTCCTGCAATGTGGCTATTATAAGTAACTTGGTTACCAGTGAGAGGGACATAACATGAATATTTGAAGTAAAGAAATATTTCAGAAAATAACATTAATTTATTGATATTAAATAAATGTAGATCAAACATTTAACAGTAGTAAATATATATGTAAGTTGCAACAAAAACAATAGTCGCTGGCAATTTCGATAACCCAAAATCGGTTAGCAAACAATATAATTGAAAAGTAATATAGATTTACCCCTAACAAGTAATGAAGAATATTACCATATTGGTTGGTTACTAATATTTCTTCCTTAAAGGCAATAACAAAACTCTCAAGCCAAAACAGGCGATAAGTTACTAATAAGTTACTAATATCCATATAAAGTGTACAAGCAAGACAGGCTATTAGTTACTGACATACTTATAAAGTATCTAAGCCAAACAGGCTATAAATTTTCAACATTCTTGTAAAGTATCCAAGCCAGATGGGCTACAATTTACTAACACACTTGTAAAGTATCCAAGCCAGACAGGCTACAAGTTACTAACATACTTGTAAAGTATCCAAGCCAGACAGACTACAAGTTACTAACATACTTGTAAAGTATCCAAGCCAGACGGGCTACAAGTTGCTCATAAGTCACTAACATTATTTCTCCAGACTAGATAAAGCATTAAAGCCAGACGGGCTATAACTCACTAAAAAGTTACCAACAGTCATTCTGACCAAAACACTAAGAGTTCTCATGTCAGTCAGGCTCTACAAACTAACTATTTAAAAACTGCGTTTAGTAAAAATTGACATATTTAATACTCAGCGAACTCAGATGGGGCTTCACGCTAAACTAAACTAAATATAAGATAAACATTCTTAACAGGACCAATACAAAACGGATTAAGGTATTACGGGATATTTCTTTTAGTTGAAAAGGTTTTAATTTAGACGCCAAATGGAATTTCAAAGTATAATTGTCGAACAAGAATTATATACCTTCTAAAAGACATCTCGGACACCTATGCGTGTCCGAGGACCTGATCCTAACACGAGTCCCAGATCCTAACAAGAGTAGTTCGTCCATATGCACTACATCATTATATACAAAAATTATCCAAGCTCAGAGAGGGGGAAGAGGGGTAAACAAACAAAGGAACAACGCAGAGGGGGAGGGGATGATAGACGGTGGTAGAAAGCCGTGGGAGCTAGTAGAATATTCTCGAGACAGGATTTTCGCACCACGCCACCTTCTTGCGCAAGTGTTCCACTATTTTTACCAGCATGCTCTACAAAAATGCAAAGTTCGGTCTTGCATGACTTTCACTCGTTTAGTTGATCACTCCAACCCATTGTGGCATGTTGTTATTGTTTTTTTTTTTTGTGCCGGGAGTATATTGGTGAGACTAAGCTGCAGAATGGGGCGACGGTGAGTTTGCTTGTTTTGATTCTACTAGTGTCCAGTATTACTATTATTTAATAACAGCTGTAGCTTTATGGTAATAAATGCTACAAATGGAAGCCCGATTTCTTGGGACTCTAGGAAACAAAGGACGGTGGCTTGTCCACTACAGAAGCCGAGTATATGGCCTTATCAGAATGTGTAAAAGAGGCCATTTATAGCCAACGTTTTATCCGTGAGTTATGCCTTCACGAGTTGGCAGATCTAGCAATCTATAGTGATAACCAAAGCTCGCTGAGATTAGTCGAGAACCCAATATTCCCCTCCAAGAGCAAACACATTGACATCCGCTACCATTTAGTCAGGGACACGCTGCAGGGCAAGTCTTTCACTGTGTGCCACATATAGACCGAGCATCAAGTAGCTGATTTTCTGACCAAGGCTTTGCCAAGATCAAAGCATTCTTGGTGCACAAAATCTGCTGGTATGTCTGTCATGACATAAGGATGTTATTTCTTCTCGTGATCCTTGACTCAAGGGGAAGTGTCAGGCGTCCTTTGCTCTGAGCATCGACAACACCACAGGCTACGCTGAGAACATTTGTTCACGAGTCTCGATTCACAACTAGTGTCATCATCTGCGCATGCACATACCCACATTCATGGACACATGGAATGCGCACACAACCTCCTACCTCTTTGGTGTTCTTGACTTGCTGGATGCTCGTTACCTAGAAGACTGTCATGTAGTGTAGTGTGCTATTTTCATTCATATTATCTTGTTTAGTAAAGGGTTACTTTGTTCATTCAGACATTCACGTCTACGATTTACCTCATAACACTTCTAACAATTAAAATAAGTATTTCTAGGTTTATTGGTTTTATGTGGGTGGTCTAAGGAGTTAATCTCGGGATATTAAACAATACGGCCGAGGTGCACACCTTCAGGTTTCCCTATGAACTTGTACAAAGTGTTTTGGTCTTGAAACTATAATACAAATATAAATTATAATATAGAGTATATATCTTAATAGCTACTCTGGAGGGGCATTAACAATGTAAATATAAAATAAGATCAAATACAACACGTGTAATTTATATTGGCCTGGAAAAACTTTTCACTACTAATGTTATTATGAAAGAGTTATTATTATTATTTTTGGATTTAAGAATTATATTTCTCCTTCTGTGATTTCTTTGGATTTTAAGTTGATATTTTACCTTGGTGTCCAAATTAGATAGAAAATTAAAATAGGAAGGCTTGTACTCAGTCCTAGTAAAACGTTTTATAACACCATTGCTCAGGTCTCTATATCACCATGAGGAACTGTTTTCCAACCTGCGGCTAAGTTCGTTTAGTAAAATGCCTCCATCTCCTTCTGTCCTCCCACAATTCTTCCTCCTGCACTCTCTTCCATTCTCCTCCTCTCACTTGCACACTTTCTGTTATCCATTCCTCCCATCTATTCCTTGGTCTTCCTTGTGGTATCTTCCCTACATACTCAATATCTATTAATTTTCTTGGAACCCTCTCCCCTTCCATCCTCAAAACTTGTCCATATCATCTCGTCCTAACTTTCTCTACTATCTCAAATATCCCCTGCACCCCAACTAGACCTTACATCTTCATTCCTAATCCTCTATCTTCTGGTGGAACCTAGCATGCTCCTCAAAAACTTCATTCCCATGGCCTCCACTTTCCTTGTTTATCTTTTATCCAAAGTCCAAGTTTCCGCTGCATACGTTATTATGGGTATGAAGTATGCTCTATACAGCACTTCCTTACACTTTAGATGCACTTCTATTTTTCATATTAGGTATCTTACAGACCTGTAGAAAACATATCCTGCTGCCCTCGTCTCACTATATCCTTTCTGCGGCCCCCTTTCGCCTAAATCACACTAACAAGATTCTTTACGCTATTTTATTCTTTCTAATCTACTCCATCCCATTCTATCACCTTTCTTGGCCTTGTTCTCTGCCTTGTCATCACCATCACTTCGCGTTTCACTTTGTTATATTTCATTCTACACTCTTTCACCTCCTCATTCTATTCTTGTAGTTGTTCCTGTAATTCTTCTTCCTTCTCCCCCCCATACGATCAAGTCATCTGCAATTATCAGAGCTTTCATATTGTTCTCCACGAGTTTTCTTGCAATTTTGTTAATGAGCATTTCCATTACCATTACTAATAGTAATGGTGAGAGGGCACTCCCTTGCTTGACTACAATTTTTGATTGGAGCCTCTCTGTTCACCCTATCCCAGTCTTTACACAACTCAAATCAACTCACATTATTATCATACATATTTCCTACTCTTCTAGCCCCTAAATACATATTCATTTATCCTTTAACCTTCCTACATACAAAGTTACAGAAACTCTTCATTTTATATATATTTATATATATATAATATATATATATCATACTTTAAACTAATAATGTAATACATGATTAATATTTAAAAATAATTCTAGATTTGGTTACTTTTTTCCCCGAGTTTTTTTATGTATATATATTTTTTTTAAATATTAATCATTTATTATATTATTAGTTTAAATTATGTGAATAAACATGAAAACTAGACAGGATGACTAGGCCTAAAACATAATGTCAAAACAAACTGTGCTATCTTTGCCTAGGTTCTGAGTGTTGGTAACTGTATTGGTTCAATTAGCAGGAAATAACTAGAATATTGGGAGATGTAAAAATTTGTAGCTCAGTGTATGGGCACAAATAAACTACAAGGGTAAATTCAAAGTGAAGGAAGTCCTTGGTGCGAACTTAATCTCTTCATGGCTATTAGAATATGGTTGGACAAAAAAAAATTGGTGTAGACCGGGGAAGACTTTCTCCTCGTATAAAAGCAGGCGGAACATTGAATTTGCACCCAGTTGTGTGCAATCTAGTATATTAATCAAGACCTGATTGTATTGTGTAGTGGTTGTTGTGTTCGAGACGGGACTAGCTGCTTGTGACTGACAGGAAACAGGTAGGAGGTTGCTTCAACTAAAACTCTCGGATATATACTTTGTAGCTAATAGTTATTATCTATCAAACGCGTCAGCTACACACGAGATGTTCTATTTTGTAAAATGGCTACAGTGACTTCTGAAAAAGTCAAAAACTGTTTTATGTTAATTGGAGGGTTGCACTGTAGATCAACCCAATATACTCCTCATACACAGTATGTAACACTCTAGATCAACCCAATATACTCCTCATACACAGTATGTAACACTCTAGATCAACCCAATATACTCCTCATAGACAGTATGTAACACTCTAGATCAACCCAATATACTCCTCATACACAGTATGTAACACCCTAGATCAACCCAATATACTTATAAACAGTGAGGGTGAGTATTATTTTATATATTTGCTTCATATATACAAATAATAATGATTTATTTAACTTTATACTCAAACATATTAATTAAACGTGTTTATAAACTAGGTAGATCATTTACATTATTTATATAGACAATATTGTTAGGATAATGTGTGTTATTTTAAATATTAAACTGTCTGTTGATTTTAAATAACAAGTGTTAAAAGTTATTATAAGAACTTAATAGTTTTTTCCAATAAAAGTGTAAAGTTATTAAAAATTGACTTCCTGTGTTGATAACGTTGTTATCAGGATATAATGACGTATGAAAAAACTCTTGCACTTAAATATATATTAGTTACTTACTTTCTATGGCATTGGGTACTATAAAGTTCATTGCCGCACCTATAAAAATACGCCACCTATTCCTTTCTTGAACTAACTCTATCCAGTCCACCTTACACGAGCTAGTTCTATCCAGTCGACCTCATTACACCTTATATATTTCAGGTATATTCTAATGCTATCCTCCCATCTGTGTTTGGCTCTTCCCAATGGTATTTTCCCATTAGGTTTATCAGTCAGTAACCTGAAAAAGGTTTTAGAATCTCCCATTCCCACGTCATGTCTTGCCCACCATTATCTACGAGAATTGATATCCTAACAATGTCTTGCGATGAGTACAGGTTATGTAGCTCATCATTTATGTAACCACCTTAACTCCCAGTAGCCTCATCCCTGTTTGGACCAAATAGCTTCCTAAGCACCTTGTTTTCGAACACCCTAAATTTGTTTTCATCATGTAAGGTAAGAGACCACGTTTCACACCCAAAGAGAACAACCGGTAAAATTATTGTTTTGTATATTCTGAGTTTTACATTCCTAAAAAGCAGGCGAGATATCAACAACTTACTGACCGAAAATTAGCGTGAATTTCCCGACTGTGTTCTTTTCCTAATTTACAATCTAATATCTTGTAGTAGGGTTATTGACGACCTTATTATCTGATAGTTACCAACGTTACTACGGTAATACTACCTATATATTCATGGATAATGTCATATGATCTCGGCCAGATATTATAAGTGGTGATTGAACTAGGATTAAGAGGAGGGGGAGGAATAGGACAGGATGGCTGGGAAAATATTCCCCCCTACCCCCCTGTAATAAATTTGTCCCACTTTTAGATTTATCTCATTACCTTTGATATTAAAGTATATGGAGCTGAAAGTTGGCCTTGCATCAAAATTAATTAAAACAAACAACTACAACATGGCGAGCCTGATGCCAGACTGATCCAACTACATATTTAACATTTTTCAATATTTAACAGCATTTGAAAAATAAAAATTACAATTGCATAAAAGTTGTATTTATCTATTAAATTACAATTTGTACAATATTCTAATTTTATTTGTGTGTGTAGAGATGTTGGGGCACCATTTTTTTTAGAATGGTAGGTCTACTAATTTTTTAACTAATAGAATGCAGGACCTGGCTTACTACGGCAAATTAAATTAATGAAAATACATTTTGTATGGTGAACAAGATTTTATTTAAAGAATGTCAATAGATAAAACCAAATTATACACACAAATAAATCTTTAAAACAACTCTAAATTTCAACATCAGAAACTCAGGAGAGCAAAAAATTAACCAAGACAAAGAAAAGTGTATCTATAAAAAAAATCTACAGTCATTATTCATGAGTCATAAAACTGTAATAATTTAAGGATAACCCCACGTGTCCAGGAAATGTAGTTAGTTCAATCTGCCATAAAAAAGATGCACTAATGAGACCAACTTAAATACGAAAACGGTTTGCATTCATTATATTACCATAGTATTTAAAAAAATTAAGTGAAATACATTCTTCCAGTACTTGATGCATTAGTTTTTGGAACATAACTAGAACCACCATCAAAGTCTCTCTCACTGCTGTATTCAACTAACAATATCTTCTTAGAGGAACTATGTAAGACGATGACGCCATTTTAGTTCGGAGTTAGTTTATTTTGCCAACATAAAAAAGCTATATACCTGATTTTCAAGAATGCCAACATATCATTTTCCCCTTCTATGATGAGTGCAATACGTAGTTCGTTTTGGCATACAATAGATGATACGTTTCACAATGTACAAGTATTTCAAACAAGAACAGAAAAACTCACATTTTGTATTTGGTTCACTCTAATTGTATAAATTTTGTATAAAATTATTATATTTATGTATTTTAGTCACACAGGAAATATGTTGATAGCACGAGATATTGTGATCACGGGGACATTGAGTGAATTGATTTGAATAATGTATTAAACGTGTACTTCTAAACAAAGAGTTGTATCATTTCACTTCTCAGAACACCACTTTATCTCCTATATATTCTGTAATCCAGTTGACCTCTGTGGTCTAGGGGTAAAGTGCTCGCCTCAGTACCCGATGTTCGTGGGTTCAAACCCAGCCGGGCTCGACGGACTAGAGCACAACTTCCTTTGGAGGGAAAGCTTTGGGCCCAATATCGATTTTGGCATGTAGAACTACCCTAGAATGTTTGTTAAAATATCTTTCCGGATAAATTGGTTGGGCATTTCGCTCTCACGCATAGAAATTCTCGTGTGCTGTGTAATCAGTCGGTTCAGAAAGTGGACGTTAAATACCTCAAATTAAAAAAAAAAAAATGCGATTCACGTAAATGAGAGGAGAGTACGCTTACTCTAAGATGCTAACTTCATCATCTGTATTTCACTAACGTAATTAATATAGGAATACAAGTGTTACCAGAAGTTTCTGTGAAACATAAACAAATGCCTGCTTTATTTTGCGCGCAGTGATCGTTATTGAACCGAGAGCAATGTTTGGTTGGTTTATTACAAGTAGAATCATTTGTTTATTGCAACAAAGAACCAATTAGATACCTGATCTAAACAGACTCAAACCCATATTGAATCATAAAAACAGCTGATGATACCTGTAAACATTTCTTACCAAAGTTAGCCGAGATTTTTTTTCTTCCCACCCGCATTGGTGTCCATGTGGACTAACCATCAGGCTCAAACTTTGAGGGCGTTATAGTTCTAATTAGGGCACGCATATTGAGGATTATTATTTTTAAGTGGGTTCCCATTTTACCTACACGCATATGTCAGTACATAGATTCTCAATTATACCTTTTTAATCTCTATTCCACTAGCAAAGTTATACTGCGTGTAGCCCTGACGTTGTGGAAATAGCATTATTTGCTATTATAATATTATAATATATGATTAGAAGTGCGTTTACCCCCTGGTTCAAATAAGCTGAGTTCAAACCCCAATAGGCTTCTAAGTGAATACCTTTATAATTGGCTATATTTATGATTACAGCTCTTAGGTCTGGTTGCTGTGTTGTTAAGATATGTGCTTGCTAACGTACGGAACATACTATTTCAGTCTTGACACTGAACTAAACTTCTTTCTTATTCTATATACCCAGGTCTGATTAGACGCAGGAGAACAGGTGTGGTTGAAAGTTTGGTTTAGAGTCAAACTTGGGTCGATTTTCAAATAAATTCTTTAATTCTAGGTTAAAATTATGAACGAGGGTTAAATTTAAAGTTACAGTTTCAAAAAGTATTTTAAAACATAACTTTTTACATAATCTACCAAATATTTGTTTTAATAACTAAAATTATTATTATTATTATTATTATTAGCACCGCGTCTTACTACCCATTCGGGTTATACGCACTTACGCTAATGTGTAATGGTAGGGTGATTGTGAGATGAAATGGAGGACCTACAGTTTAACTTGGAATCCGAACCACGGTGGAGGCCTGGCATTCTCCACATTCACAAGATGTCTTGTCAGAGGTGAAGGAAGGGTTTGGTAATCAGATAAATCTTTGCCGGGACCGAGGATTGAACCCCGGCCGCCAGCATAGAAGTCTGACACCTTACCCCTAGACCACCAGGTCACCGACAATAACTAAAATTAAACTCTTGAATCTACTTCTCCGTCAATATCCCTTTCTTACAGCTGGCCTGCAAACATTTGTGTCACAGCGGATATATTCCACATCTCAACAAAGTGAGATATTTTTGTGTTGTCTAGAACTATAATAATGTTAACTTTAGAATGAAACGACTCGATGTTGGTCTTCTTGCAGTTGATGTACAATATTCGACCTTCTATTTGGAGGATAGACTGAATTGACCACTATATGTCTTCATTGCACAATCTCAAGATGCTTGGGCACGATCATCGTTAGATATTATGGCCATCAAACCAACTGTAAAACACTCATACAAAGATATAGGTTTTAAAATAGGAGTTCATAAGTATTGCTTAAAGTATCAGCTTATTTTGGATGAATTATTTTGCTATTTTGACTATTTTGTTGGAAAGATGAATCTCCTGTGTTTATATTCATTAAATGCCAAAGTTTAAACATCAATCACTTCTTAATAAATTGCATTTTCAAAAATCAGCTCACGAGATGATATTTTGGCCATCCTAGCACCTTCCTCAGTAGCCATCATTTTCAATAGACATGGTAGTAGAACTTGATTATTTAATGAGCAAAGTGAAATATAATACTAATGGTCAGCCTTAATCATGCATAATGAGTGATTGTGTCATAAAATAAACTGACTCAAAAGAGTAACGGTAAAAGCGCTGACGCACTTTTAAAGAAGACTGAGCAACCAAGACAGTAATCGCGTCAGAGAGGTTGCCTATGTACATAGGAAACTTTTAAGCGTGTAGAGTTTGTCAATGGAGTAGTCGACCTTCTTAGGACTTGTAACTTTCTAACTGATTTTATGTGCTTGTAATGTGCGTGTTATTATTGTAGTTCCCTGAACCAATCTGAACTAGTAGACCAACAGGAGATACAGTGGTCACAGGAGATACAGTAGTCATATGAAATACAGTGGTCACAAGGGATATAGTGTTCACATGAGATATACTGGTCACAGTAGATACAGGGGTCACATGAGATACAGTGCTCACAGTAAATACATTGGTCACAAGAGATACAGTGATCACAAGAGATACAGTGGTCACAGGAGATACAGTGGTCACAGTAGATACAGGGGTCACATGAGATACAGTGCTCACAGTAAATACATTGGTCACAAGAGATACAGTGGTCACAGGAGATACAGTGGTCAGAAGCAATAAAAAGATAATTTGTTTTCTAGTTGATTGAAGCAAAGCGAAGAGTTTCTTGGGGTAGCCACGCCATACCTTGCAACACCAGTAACTTCTTCTAGTAAATAATCATTCAAATTTGTAATTATAGAATGTTATTGTGAAGCAATATGGCAACGGACTCGTTTTGTAATTTATTCTTTGAATAAGCTGTTGAGAAAACGAACATTGGAGCTTAGGCTCGAAAGAATTGGCTTGTAAAACCAACATTGGGTGATGTTATTGTAGAACTTATACACTAATAAATATTAAAATACAATTCAATAACAATAATTTGCTAAGAGCAGGAGAGCAAGAGCAAAACAATGGATTGACCGGTTTGAATAATATTAATTTCATTTTTATCCAAACAGATCGTGTGAAAACAGGAGTTACTTGAAATATTACAAGAAATAATCCGACGAACCTTAATAACAAATGAACAACTAATTTGCTTTTTACTGCTACAACTCTCCTCGTCTCCTTGCTTGGCAATGCGACAATCTCCCTGACTGTACAAGCAACAATTCGTTCCCGACAATGTCCTCGGAGAAATAAGAAAACTAGAGGAACCGCTACATAAAAAGAGAACCGTATAATTCCGATTGAAGTGTATCCGAGAGCTGTCCGGGTGCGGCCAGACACGACCAGTCTCGAGCAAGGGTTCTTTTACACGTCACAACCGACCGACGGGTTTATTGTGGTACCCTCCTTGGGGGCCTACTTTTCTACGCCCATGGGTGTAGTCAGATAGTATATATATTATACCATAATTTTGAATGTAACCACAGAATATTACGACCATCACACACACAACCTTAGTCTAGCTATCATATGGAATATAATCATTCACCTGTATTAACACTCGGCCACCTTAATCACTAAACCGCTAACATAAGATTATGTTGTTACCACATTTATTTTATGTTCAATCGCATCGATTGGGTCTTGTAATGCACATGGTAGATACGTCAGATCAAGCAATCCAAACGGTTAATGTACTTTACTTGGAGGATTGTGTTAATTTAGCCTGGCAGAATTTTTAAGGTGGCCATCTACCATAACCCGAGACACGTTACATACTTCCTAGAATTGCATCTATATGATTTTAAGTTTTATTATTAAAAAAACTGCTGGACAAATGAAATGTATCATTTATGAAATCAAAATAACTGGTTCTAAACACAGACCTACTCGTCCTTAAACAATTAATAGCATTATTTAATAGGATCATAACGAAACAACCTAAGATGATTGAGAATTAATTTAGTGTTTTTGAAACTTTACCCACACCCATGTGAGAATGTAATATCTTTTGTCGGTTCATAAGTTACGCCTTTAAATCTTATGTCCCGAGTAATGGTTGATCTAAAAATGTCAAAACTATTATATTTGTTGATTAAAGTTATAGCCATATTTAGATATCATTACATACATATATCTAATATTATTAAATGTACAATTGGCAGCAAAACGCCAACTGCCGAGTCGAAGGTGGATGCGTTATCTGATAGTTCGTGAACTCAATTGATCACTATTTTAATTATTTGATAGTAGTTTTTAATATTGATGTCTTATATAATTGTTAGTTCCTTTTAATACATTGGGTTTTTAATTGTTTTATTATATGCTAATAGCCATTGTGGAAATTCACTTCAAACACTATTAAAATAATAATGGTAATATTAATAGAATCAATTTAAAAAAATCTAGTTGTTTGGTTAGTTTATTGTCAAGTAATTTTTATCTGTGATCGTTTGTGTGAAAACTAAAATTAAATATAATGTAAGTATTAATAAATATTTACTTTTTAAAACAAGCTTTCTCTGTGTGAACAGACAAACATACAGCTATAGCAGTTATTTAGCTGAAAAGAAACATTTAGAAAACACAAATATTAATGTTTGCAGTCAACATTAATAGTATTTTACTTTATTAATAGTATTATTTTACAAATAGATGATATCTACCTAAAGTGACAGTTACAGAACAAGTAACTGAGGCGCATATATATATATATATATATATATATATATATATATATATATATATATAATTATAGTAACTTTGATAACTGCCAGAGAATTCCTTTTTACTTCAATCAAAGTGTCGGGGCGTACCAGAAACAAGTTTTTCGTAATTTAGCCAACGTTAATAAAACATTTAACTAAGTTCTTGGGATAGTTTTGTTTTGTCACGGTAATTTTTATATAGGAACCTGCTACTCATATAACAACAATATACGGTAGGATTTGGCTAGCTCAACATGGTTTAGTTAGAAATATTGGCCAATTCGAAGCCACCATGGTTTTCCTTGAAATTTATATTTAAATCAATGGTAAAAAATAACATCTAATTCAAATTTGGGGAAGAAAATATTTGGATAATCATTTGAAGGCTCCACATTGTTAATTTGTTCGAGTTTGTACTCATTTCAAACCTTACATATCGATCTCTACTAAACCACCCATAGGCCGAGACTGTCGAACAAAGTTGAGTTTCCTATTGGCACATAGTAAATGAGAAACCGGGGAATTACGCACCAGCGGCGAGCAGGTTGCCTAATATAGGGGACGTGTTGTTTCGGCTTTCATTAATTCTGATTTAAGTTTGCGATTCTCGTATGATAATTTTTACAAGTTTTTATATTTTGTATTTGAACATTTATTGTTTTTATGTATGTGTGTTTTGTATAGCATATATAAAATGTGTGTGATTATATGTAGAATATTTTGAGATTATTGATCTATTGTGTACCAGCTGCATAGTTATTTCAAATTTTTGAATATATTCCTTGGACTTTGAATTTAAGGAGTTCTACTGTAGTTACATGATATCATATTTGCTCTCAATAAAAAGTTTTTTTTCTCAGGGCAGTTATATACCGATTGTAAAAGTAGTTCCTAAATAGTTATTTGTTCTTCAAAGCTGTGACATTGTTTGATTCGTGTTCTCGAGCCGATTATACCACCCCTCCACGCTAATCGCAAATCTCCGCTTCTGTGACCAACAAATGTTTTATTCTCCCATTAGCTCTGTAATTACTTTTGGTGCTCCAACTCATTACACTTTGGTAGTTAAATTGTAACATGAATCACTTCTCCGACAGAGATTAAATAAAAGACGCAGAACATTCTCTAGAGCCTTCCAAGCGCACCCTCTCCCCCCTGACACCTCCACGCTGTAAACATTGATTGCCGGCTATCTTATGCATTTGCCACTCCAGAACAATGCACCCATTGTGTACGGCACATGACTACAATCAAAACATTGGTGGCGGACGGGCTTTACAGACAGAGCTATCATATTTTAAAATCACTTTATAAACATGATGTAACTTAGCGTATCTTTCGAAATCAGATTTTATTCTAAAAACACAACCTAAACATTTTCATTACATTGTTTATATTAGCTATATTATTAACTCGAGTGGAGAGTTCATCAAAACACAGCTTTGGTTGGTATCCATGGTCACGTAGGAAAGGAGACACTTCAAGATTACTATTTTTATAGACACAATGGAGCCGTGCTGCATCTTGGGACATTTTACAAGAAATAATATCGCATTCATGATAAAATAAGCAATAATAATGTCTATCAGTAATTTTAATTCAAAGAAAAGCTTGCACTTTTTTCTGCCAAGTACTGGACTGGATATCCATCTTGGAGATAGATTAAAATTTCAAGAAGGCCTATCAAGCTGAGAAAATAATTTCAATTCGCAACAGCAAGAAGAAAGAAAGATAATCATACAATTTTTTCTAAAATGTTTATAAAATAATTAAAGTATAGGACAGTTAAATATATATATCTAATCACCACGTCTTACTACCTGTTCAGGTTATACTAATTTCGTTAGTGAGTTTGGGGCTATTAAGGTTGAATTTAGAGGAAGCGTACACGTATTTGCGTGGAAGGGGAGTGGAAAATCATTTAAGTAACCACACCTAGTGTGTATAATCCAAACGGGTACTAAGATGTTGTAATTTGAAAACTTATACTATGGAAATTGATTGAAAGAAAACCTGCTTAGCTCAGGTGATAGAGCGCTTGGTAATTAATACGGTGTGTAGCAGTTGAGCGCATCTACTGGGATACAAGGACTATCTGGTATTATCTTCTTATTTTTATTATTTCATTGGGACTCTTTTTGTTTACTTGCTGCTTAAATAAACAATTTAAAGAGACTCTTAGCCGAACATGCCATTTCTAGGGTACAACGTGGGGAGGTAATGTCTTGTCGTCCACCCCTTTTATTAATTCTTAATTTAAACTTTCATTATTCAAGAATTTGTAACTTAAATCTGTTTTTCATTGTTAGGTTAGGTTAAGGTTTGGATAGCCCTCCCTCAGCGCTCAACTGTTAAACATTCAATTATTTATATTAATGATTGGCTTGGATACCTTTCCAAGTAACGCCCCACTAATGTAAATAAGTTTTAGTAGTCGATAGTAGTCAGTTTATTTGTCACACAATCTGAATTCTTGACCAATGAAACAAAACAAGAAGCTCCAACTCCAAACTTCGCTAGCCGGAAAGTGTTGTCAGGTGTGACAAAATTCCGCCACGAACAACAAAGCGAGTGAATGACAATCACAAAGAAAGCTAATTCATGAAATGAAATGAAATGAAATGAAGCGTTTCAGGCATGTAATAATGTCTACGTCATGCTTCATTACAGAGAGCCCGTGATTTGTGGTCATTGGATGTAAGACAGTGACTGAAGGGTTGCCAACTGTTGACACAGATTTACTCTAGGTGGCACTTTCTCAATAAAGGATGGAAGATTTATCAGAGCGGAGCCTGAAAGTAGATTAACCTATGGCTAATACATCTGATATTAGGGCCAACAGAGACAAAGAGAATAGAGGCAGAGAAAATAGAGACACAGCGAGACTAGAGACAGAATAGAGACACAGAGAGAGAATAGAGACAGAGAGAGATAATAGAGACTGAGAATATTATTGCTGCGTCAGTAAAGCAAAGAGTGGGCCCCCTCTCTCTTTGTAATATTTGACTTCAGTGGGTGGCGAAACCTTATTTGTCTGGGGGCAGTTGGCAAAAAAAAAGTTTTTTATAGGGCTCGGGACTATCACCCGTCAAATGTCTAGAAAATATTTACATTGGCTTCTATAAGCTATTTGGAGTCCTCACTCCCTTGGCAAATCTTTGAAAATATTTACATTGGCTTCTATAAGCTATTTGGAGTCCTCACTCCTTGGCAAATCTTTGAAAATATTTACATTGGCTTCTATAAGCTATTTGGAGTCCTCACTCCCTTGGCAAATCTTTGAAAATATTTACATTGGCTTCTATAAGCTATTTGGAGTCCTCACTCCCTTGGCAAATCTTTGAAAATATTTACATTGGCTTCTATAAGCTATTTGGAGTCCTCACTCCCTTGGCAAATCTTTGAAAATTGAGTGACTCATTTAGAGTTTGATACAAATCCATCTTTCAGCTTCATATTCGAGAATATCAGAGGGAAGTGAAATAAGTCTAAAGGGGAACAAATTTATTCCAGTTATGGGGGAGACAGCTTCTTTCCTGAAGGGGAATATTTCCCTCATCCTTGTTTCCACACCAGTCCTTTTCTGTGGTTAGTTCATTTTTTAAATTAACTTTGTAACTTACAAAAGTAAAGCAATGTACTAAAATGAATTGTCTTCGTAACTCAACTGAACTTTTAATGCTACACAAATTATGAATAATTTAAACTGAATTTGATTTACCACCCGATTGTCTTTGTGTGACATATTTAGTCTCAGTATAAAAATAATAGACTCCGTGAAACTTCCAAACACTTATAAACGAAGGACAAGACTGTACCGAACCACTGATATAAATGTGATAAATGCCAGTCGGTGGGCTGGAAATGCATTTTTTCTTAGTATAGATGAACTCGATATTTTATTGCTTGTCATTTATGTTTTATTTGGTATTTTTTTAAATCTGCTACAGTTTATTAAACCTGTGAGTCCGGACCTCGGGCCCGATACTTGTAACAATTACATTTATGTCTTCTTTATGTCGAGCCCCGCGTTGAATGCCAATTGTAAAGTATACAATAAATCTAGCCGTCTTCTTGCCTCACGTTGTATGTCAATTGTAACGATTACAATTGAATCTTCTTGTCGTGCCATTTCTTATAAAACCTCCACGTTGAGCGCCATTTGTAACAATTATATATATATTGTGAAAAAAAAAAGAAAAGGGAAAAAAAAATACTTTTTTATTTAAATATATATATTTCTCCTAAGGTTGTATATAAAAAAAAAATTTATTCTATTTAGCTCAGTTGCACGAGAAACCTAATCTCGGGACCTCTGGATTTAGGTAGGCACTTATACTTAAAGTTTATATTATATCGTAATGGAAACAAATTACAAGGTTATGAAATTAAAAAAAAATTAAGTTATTTGTTTGGTTATTTATGTATTCTGAATATTACTCATATCAAATCCTGCCTATGGAGCTCCGTTAATTTACATTACTAAGGTAACATAATTTTCTTGAAACAAAACAAAATAAAAAAAATTGAAACTTCTCACCATAGCCATTCTGTAGTTGAAAGCTACATATCTTTATATTTGATTAAAGATATGTATAATCTTCTCTCTTCCTCTCCAAGTTAAATTTTACACTCTTGGGTAAAACGTTTATAGTTCAAAGTTTTAATAACTTGCAACACAGTGTCCTTTTTTGTCTCTTGATTGGGAACTTAAACATTCCAGCTTTATTATGTTTTTAAACCGACGCCAAAAGAAGACCCAAAACTAAAAAACTTATCGTCCACTTCAATTCTTCAAAAACCAATAAACAAACAAAAAAACAAAACAACTTTCCAAATACACACCAAAGAGGTGATACAATTTAGAGCTAGCAATATTTCTAGAATAGTGACGTATGGATGAGAGCTTTAGTAAAGGAAATGGCAAAGAGAAATACTTTAATGAATCGTAAGACCAAACTATATGTATATTTTGTTACTCTAATTAATTATAATTAAAGGGGAGGGTTTTCTTTGTCACAGATTTGCCCCCTAATGTTTCAGAAGTTAGTTTTAGTATAGAAAACTGCTGCTGGAACATTTCCAGCTTTTGGTGCACTTAAAGTGGTAGGAGTTCAGGTCCATTGTCTAACGACTTTTCCTTTCTTCTAAACTTGGCACCGTTGAGATCCTTGCAGGTAAGGTTGCTCGGAAATGTACATTCATTTAACCCTTTACATATTGGTTTACAGGTTTTGAAAACGCGCACTTGTTATATTTGGGTGTCCTCGCAACCAAAGCGACAAATTAAAACACATGCTCCTGGGTTTCAACCGCACTACACCAGCTATTTGAGCAAATTCAAATGGCACTCTAGCTGTCCTTCAAGTGAAACATTTGTCTTCTACTTTGGTTTTTACGTAACTTTTTTTTTTTACAAATATTTACACAAATTTGTTACATGGCTAATGCTTGCCTTATATAGTATAAGGTGTTAGCATTCTCTAGACCTATATACAATTGAATTATTAACACAAAACAAAACTACCCTCATTACATTGAAACAAAACCACACTTTAGCATAGACTGGACATATTAAAATTATTAGTTTACTCACTCTTTAACTAAACCAAAGTTCTTAAATATTAAATAGCTAAGTGGATGGCAAAGGTTAGATAGAAACATAGTCGTGTTACAATATGAGACTCTCCTCTTGCAACTTATGAGACAATTGTTCCAAACAAAAAAAAAAAAAACTCGTGAACTCATGCCAATTTGTTGTTTCCTGAAATGTACTGTGCCCCCAATCATCTTCAATTGACCGACTAAACCCACCCTAACTGTTTGGGTACCTACAGCCCCCTAGGCTTCTTATTACACCACTGGTTGGAAATGCTGATTCTCATAAAATGAATTTCAACTTCTTAAAGTGAGATTATCATAACAATCCTCTGCCAGGTGATTTACATACACCATATGAGAAAATTAAACAAGTTAAAAATAATAATTACAAACATTAGTTGATTATATGAAGAAAAAAAACCTTTTTCAAACCCTGAGATAAACATAGACTATAATGACACAATATATTAAATAATATAGTAGTTTGACATAACTATTCAATGAAATTATAGGTTGTTCAGAAATAGACATACAAAGTGTTATAAAGTGCCCTATCATAAGTATAGGCCTACCATGGAAATACTGGGCCATTTTTCACATAAATATCAAGCACTTATCATAAGGTGCTACACGTATGAATAATTTATAACTTCATAGAGTGTTTTAAAATAAATACTAAGCGAAATAATAAAAAGGACATTTACACAATGTTGTCTGTTATAAGATAATGGAAATAACTTCCCTCGTTCCTGACTGCAAAGAGCGTAATGACGGAAACCAGGTACCACACTTGCTGGGCCTGCTTATGGCGACTAATTGGTGAAATCAAAAGTTCCGGTGCGTCTCTTCTCAGCTGTTGGGGCTACACATCTCAAGTATACAGTACATACTTGTAAACACACAATCCCTATCATAGGGTAACAATTGCAGATAAAGTTCATGGATTTAACTTCTTTTCTAAAAATAACTTCATTATACTTAAACTGAAAATGCTTAAAAGTCTTAGACCTCTTCATGTTACTTGTCTGCTTCCCATACATGAATAAAGAATGACCTTGGTTGTGATGTTACTTTACTCTCAGAAAATCCCACTCTCTTGTCTCTTCCTCTAACTATATTTTCTTCTGACATATACAAAAAATAAATAAATAACCTTCAAAGTTTCACTATAAAACATTTAATAATTCTCGATGCTATTCATTTCCAATAAAAGTTGTGTGGGTTACTGCCCTTTCACAAGTTTTAATATTCATGTGACTATCACAAGTCTGCCCAGTCTAACAGCTACCGGCACAGAGGGACTAGCCTTAATGTTGACGCTGGTTATAACCATTATACATATATTTTAAATACTCCCAGGATTTTCTCTCTCTCATTTTGTAGGCACATTCTTATCGTGTAGGTCTTCGGAGTGCATCTTCTCTTCACATGGGGTATTTCTTAACTTCTTTGACGTAGATACTTTAACAATAACAAATAATCTATTACTGATTGTCGAAATTAGCCATTATAATTCTTAAGTAATAATTGTGGGAGAAATACCCTTTCCACAATACAAAAATAAAAATCTCTCCACACTTTAGTTTCACCTTTCTTATCTTTCCTTACATAGATGCCTGACTTGTATTATACGGTGTGTACCTCCCAACCTTGAGAAAAAAATGCCACAGGCTATTTGTTGGATGCTGGGAATTTTTCACCAATCCTTCCTAGAGTTTCTAAATTCTTCTTTTTTTTAGTTTTAAGTGATTTAATTGTGTAGCCGGCTTTAGATATAATCAATTATAATCCACATTGTTGTGTCTTTCCAGGCCGCCACCTATGCAGTGCTGGCAACTCGTAGAGCCAAGTAGCTCACCAGCCCTTAATGTTAACATTTAATTTGCTTTTAAACTAACTGAATGTTTTACTAATACAAGGCTATAATCGCTTTTTTAAGATATTGATATCAATATTGTCTTCCCATGTTCAATTTTGTAGTCAAAGGATGACACTATTTAATTATTTGTACAAAAGTTGGCTACTTCTGTTCTTCTGACTGACAAACACATCGATGACTCTGTTTTTGAAGTTTGGAAATTCAATATTTACATCCTTAAGTATAGAACAAACAGCCAGCGAATTTAACATCTTGTCCTATGGTGCTCCTGAATCTAATAGACATCTCAGAGATAATCCTTCAACTTCTAACATAAGCTCTGGGCACGTCGGATTTCTTGACATCTTCATTTCTTCCTTTTCATTTAGTAATTCTTCCCTAAGATCTACACCAAGGGTGCTAGCTTTTTCTTGACATACTAAAAATGCTCCCAGAGTGTGTGGAACCTGTGACCGGTCTGGGTTGCCTACATCGCAGGTCAACAATTTCCCTCTTTGACGATTACATTTACATCAACTGGTTGAGGATGATGACTAGAACCACGGGTTGCTTGCCCTTGATAGACTGGACCTATGTTAGCTGGTACCCTATGTTGAGGGTTCGTCTGGGACGGTTGAAATGGGGTATGGGAGTTACTCCTAGACCTAAAGTCCCTGTCGTTGTCCCCATAAGGGTGGTTCTAGGGTGGGGAAAAGGTCCGTTGACTGACCTCTTGTCTCTTACCTCAAGGTTATGATGGGGGTTTTCCCGACCTCTACCAGGATAGTGGTGCTCTGACTGGGCACCCCAAACTAAAACTACGGTCTGAAGTGTCGCAAGGAGGTCTATCTCTCCTCCACGCTTCCTGTGGACGTGCTCTCAGTTGAAACTGTGGAGTAGGTCCTACCCACTGTTCCACGTTCGGCCTCCTATGAAGCGGGGAACTGAACTGTCCTACTTTGTCCCTACGCCTATCCTGTTCCAAGGCGTCCAAGCGCTGCAGTCCGGCCCTAAATTCCTCCAAAGTGTTGTAGGTAATTCCTACCAACATCTCGCGGTACCGTATGGGTAGTTGATGCGTGACCATATATATCAACTCAGAGTCACTGATGTTCGACTCGAAATTCCTACTTTTACTATACATGTCGGCAAAGTAACCCTCCAGAGTACCTCCGTTCTCAAGTACCTTGACGCATGTAATTTAGCCCTCATTTGTCCCTGGATCTCCACATTCCAAAACATGGCTAGGAATCGGGTTCGAAACTCCTCCCATCTGTGATGCTTTCGCGTACTACCGACCACCAAGGCAAAGCGTCACCAGTGAGGGAACTGCCCCCTAACCTTATTTTTTCTTATCATTTAGTCGACGCCCTTCAAAAAGTTCCTCCAGAGTTTTTAGGTGGCTAACGGGATCCTGCCCACTCCTGCGATTGAATTTAGGGAGTCTATCCCCAAGAGCCCGGTCTCCTAAAAGAGTATACAAAGATGAAGAAAATGGGCTTAAGTCGCCCAGCCCTCCTAACCTGACCTGGTCTGACAATCCCTCAAGCTGGTTCTTTACCATTTTTACCTCCTCGGCTGTGTCAGCCAATCTCTGATCCAGCCCCACCTGGGTTCTGTCTAAATCCCGGTTCTTGTCCTTCAGTGAGCCAACAGTAGAGTTCAGAATCCCCAGTGTATTTGTCTGACTCTCGTTCCCTGTACGCACCTCTAAGCTTAGCCTATTCAATCCTTCCTCTAGCTGTGCGACCTGCTGTTCTTGCTTCTGTGCCGTCAACCTTTGGTTTGACTCCAAGGTCAGGCTAAGCTCATCCCTTGACTCCAGGATCTCTTTCTTAACACTGGCCAGCTCCTGCCTGAACCGCTCTTCAGTGGCCTCGACTCTAACCTCAAAGTCGGCCCTGGTCTTGCCTATTGCCGCTGAAAACTCTTCCCTCATACTGACCGTTAATGACCCGATGTGACGCATAATCTCACTGCGGGTTTCCTCCTGAGTAGAAACGAGCTTTCTCTCGAGGACTAACTGCCCTTCCCTCATCTCCATAACAATTGTCGGATACCCGCCATAAGGTCCAACGAAGGGGTACTGTGGGGAACTTCCATAGGGAAAGGAGGGATTTTGTCCCCGTCTGGTGACGGACCCTCAAAATAAGTTTGGGATGAGTCGTCGCTCAAATCCTCAACCACTACTTGGTCCCTAACTACCTTTTCCTGCTGTGGTGTCGTGGTAGCAGCCTCCTCCAACCCTACATCAATTGATTGTCCATCCATTATTGTGGGTAAAACCTCAGCCTCATACCTAATGTTTATCTTAGACTGTCCTCTGTCCCTACTTCTAAAAAATACCCTTCCTGGCTCATAACCTAAACCACATTTGAAAATACTAGGTTGCTCTATCCTAACCTTATCGAAAAGCCCCGCGTTAAGGCGCCACTGTGAAAAAAAAAAGAAAAAGGAAAAAAAAATACTTTTTTATTTAAATATATATATTTCTCCTAAGGTTGTATATAAAAAAAATAATTTATTCTATCTAGCTCAGTTAAGAACCTAATCTCGGAACCTCTGGATTTAGGTAGGCACTTATACTTAAAGTTTATATTATATCGTAATGGAAACAAATTAAAGGTTATGAAATTTAAAAAAAAAAGTTATTTGTTTGGTTATTTATGTATTCTGAATATTACTCATATCAAATCCTGCCTATGGAGCTCCGTTAATTTACATTACTAAGGTAACATAATTTTCTTGAAACAAAACAAAATAAAAAAATGGAAACTTCTCACCATAGCCATTCTGTAGTTGAAAGCTACATATCTTTATATTTGATTAAAGATATGTATAATCTTCTCTCTTCCTCTCCAAGTTAAATTTTACACTCTTGGGTAAAACGTTTATAGTTCAAAGTTTTAATAACTTGCAACACAGTGTCCTTTTTTGTCTCTTGATTGGGAACTTAAACATTCCAGCTTTATTATGTTTTTAAACCGACGCCAAAAGAAGACCAAAACTAAAAAACTTATCGTCCACTTCAATTCTTCAAAAACCAATAAACAAACAAAAAAACAAAACAACTTTCCAAATACACACTAAAGAGGTGATACAATTTAGAGCTAGCAATATTCTAGAATAGTGACGTATGGATGAGAGCTTTAGTAAAGGAAATGGCAAAGAGAAATACTTTAATGAATCTTAAGACCAAACTATATGTATATTTTGTTACTCTAATTAATTATAATTAAAGGGGAGGGTTTTCTTTTGTCACAATATTTTCAGAGGTTATATAATTGGGTGATATTGTTGAATATTAAGACTTCCTCGTACTTTATATGTTAAGTTTTATTTGCACATTATTTTATCAATTACATAAGACTAGTAGTCAGTCTCAACAACCTAAGACGAGGATTCTATCTCAACTAAGACGAGGAGTACATTTCAACTAACTCAGAAGAGGAGTTCATTTCAACTAACGTCAGCAAGCCAAGCGTCTTGCTGCCTTGTTGATTGTGAATCCCGTAGAAAAAGATAATCTCGAATTTCTTCTCGTCGACCAATAGGGAAATTATCTTTGAGCGCGAAACTAAATCTGGCTTTGTGTCTCTTTACACCTGCTATTCTTTTACTACGTAATATTACCAGGAATTCAGACCATGCCCTTGACACGTGCAGCTAAATGAAATAAAAAAAGAAACATGGCCGTTTTTAGAAAAGATAAGTTTAAATCAAGTCAACTGAAAAAAGGAAATATGATCTCAAATGTTAATAAAGCCAGGAAAATCGATATCATTACATACTACGGTACCAAAAGTACGCCCTTCGTGGCTGGTCTGCTCTTCCTTATACTCCCTCTTCCTCGTCCCTGCACAACTAATGTTTAAAATGCTCAGGTGTAAACATCAAGGAAGCCATAGTGGGAACACAACACAGCTGAACACAAGAGCGGTGTGTTGTGTTTGCAGGGCAAACTAGTCAGTAGTTTGTGCTCCAAGCTCCAACATCCGAACAATGGAAATTCTGTGTGAAACGCAACCAATGATCGCACATAACTAGCTGAAAGGACGATCACAACAAAACCACTAGGTGTAGGGAACGGAAATTAAAGGCAGTAGCCTATTTTTGCAGTTTTTATATCAAAACATACTTTTGTTCAAAATATCAAATATTGCTCCAGTAGAAACATTAGAGTTTAATTTTATTTACCTGGTGATATCAACAGTTGTTGAATTGAATATCTGTTGAGGGTGTCCTAGAATTTAATAACGTTTTCTCTTCATATAAAATGTTTGTCACCTAATGCCGCCGCTATGCTGATGATAGATATTCAACAACTGTTGATATCACCGCGTGGAAAAAATTAAACTCTGTGTTTATACGTGTATCTATGTCACACCTTGTGGACTATTTGAAATGTGTGCCCATGGATGGCACTTCACGCCTACAGAGGTCAGAGGTGGGGTGTATAAGAATAGGTCAGTGATGTACGTAATGTTGAACAGGTCAGGGCTGGCTGCCGCACCAGGTAGAGCAGTGTCAGACGGAAAATGTTTCTCGAATGCCCAGTTTGCCAGTGGATTGATTACGGAGAGTGTTTAGTGTGTTCTATTTCATTTTCCCTACACTATTGGGGGTCATCAAAATTAGTCAATATACTCATTAATAAATGTTGAACATATCCTCAACGTGTTTTATTTACAAGTGGATTAGTATAGTTCTGTAAACAAATAACAGGGGTAGTAATCAAGTACCAAAGCTCAATTAGCAGAGTTTCTCGCTCAGTGAGGTCACGTGACCATTTAGTGACGTATTGGTATAGTATGATCTTGGTAGGAAGAACAGTAGAAGTTAGTTACTAAAGTTACTAAAACAATTTTAATATATTCATACACCAAGTCATATTATCTGCAACTGTCACTTCGGATGGATATTATCGATACCTACAGAATGACACATATAATATGGTATCGATGTTGGCCTCAACGAAATATGTTTGAATTTTCTCTACTGTTCTGCCAACCAAAATCAGAGTGTACCTAGTGTTAATAAAAGGATACAACTGGAGCAATATTTGATTTATTTTGGCCAAAAATTGTTTTGGTATAAAAACTGCAATGACCAATTCAACACGAGCGTGACATTTCCAATAGTTACTAAAGTAATGTGTTACTTAAGCTCAGCGATCTGAATTGTTTACAACAATGTTGCCAATAACAAATAAAACAGCTCACTTTAACTTAAAAGCAGAGAATCAAACTTTTTAGTGAACTATTTGACACGGTCCGTCATTTGTGACTATTATTATAATGGAAATTAAATTTGATCAACAATAATAAGCTACATGTGCTCTATCGCTCTCAAAAAATTGTTTAAAATTAATTTTCACTCTATTTGAATATGAAAATAAAGCTTACTCAGTGAAACGTGCTCTAAAGGCTACTTCCCAGAATAAATTCTGTCTAGCACTTTCAACCATGCCGACACAGTAGAACCAACTGACAAGAAAATAAAACATAATTTTGCCGTCAACAATGAAAACTAGTTAATTTTTTTCTAGCACCGCGTCTTTCTACCTGCTCAGGTTATAGGCCAATGCACATATATTAATAATAATGACGCTAGTGAGTTAGATATGAGGAAATTTGAGGAGGTGTACTCGCATTTGCGTGGAGAATAAGTGAAAAACAATTTAGAAAAAACTATATACACCCGACCGGGATTTGAACCCCAATCTCTCTGTCATCGGTGGTTCGGTCTAACACGAGATTGACGCCTAGGACAATTTTGGCACCGATGCAGATACTTTCTTTGTTATTGTTGTTATTTTACAAATGTTGCAACAATAATATCAAGTGTGTCATGTGACCTGACTTATGAACATGTGAAAGTAGATCTAATGAGGTTATTCCTACAATAACCGGAAGGAAACTATAACCGTTCCTGAATTCCACTACGCCACAGCATAGTTCAGTACTATTATATATTATTATTATTATTATTATTATTATTATCAATTATTATTAACATCGCGTCTTACTACCCATTCGGTTATACGCACTTACGCTAATGTGTAATGGTAGGGTGATAGTGAGATGAAATGAAGGACCTACAGTTAAACGTGGAATCCGAACCACGGTGGAGGCCTGGCATTCCTCACATTCACAAGATGTCTTGTCAGAGGTGAAGGAAGGGTTTGGTAATCAGATAAATTTGTGCCGGGACCGAGGATTGAACCCCAGATCCCTATTACTAGTACATGTACTACTATAGTACCAGTGTATAGTGCATAGAGTATATAGAATTAATTTAAGGTAGTCAGTACTAACTCCCTCCTATAGAATATATAATTATACTAGATACTATTTTTTTTCAATGCTTGGTTTGGCAAACAATTGGGTTAACTGTGAGTGAAGAAAGACAGAGCTTATTTGTTTTTATTGTTTATTATTTGGTGGTGAGAGGCTGTGGACAATGGTAGGATGTGAGAATCTTAAACATTTAAGTAAAGAAATTAAAAAAACAATGAGGAATATGGAAATTATCTGTAAAATACATTTAAGTTTAAATCATTTGGAATAGTAAATATGGCATCTCAGATAGAATCCATGGTCAAAACTTCAGTCCAAAAACATAATGAACAAGTGTCACAAAAAATAGGCAATTATTGGATAGATTAATAGAGTGCTAGAAATAGTATGGTCCTCATGAACAGTCATTAAGAGACAGACATGCTCGACTTTAGTACAATAAATGTCATCACTTGTAAGTTTAATTCAAAACTGTGTTCCTTTATTCTCTCTGTTTGTAAATTTATTTCGTGATTTTGTAATTCTAGTGATTTTAAAAAATTAGGAAGACTTGATGAATTTAATGTAATATGTTAACACATTGTGAGTAAAAATCATTACCTATAAATTTGACCTGGCCCCACCAATAATAAATTAATAAATATCACGCTCCACCACTGATTTTCTCCTTCTTTTGGGAGGGGGCTCAAGGATTAGCCCCTACCTCTCTTTCAGTGACAGCGTTTCTTCATAAGATTAATGTTTACAACACTCAACAATTTTTCTCTTTTCTATGCACATTTACCTATTATAAATAATCGGTGATTTTTGGGACAGTTGTCCTGTCATGGTTAAGACAACTTTAATTTAGGCTTATTTACTAATTATTTGGCAGATTATCACGTTTATATTAGTAAGCATATAAATGATCAAGTTAACGGCCCTTCCCTATTTCTCAATCCTGCGTACGCTACTGTTTGAGAGACGAGTTGCGCTGTGCCAAGAGACTATACAAGGTGTCGGCCAAGGCCAAGGCTACTTCTTCACGTAACGCGCATGCGCAGCTGATGTACGATCTATCTCCTTTTGGCACTCATGCGTGAAACCAACAGAAGAATTATTAGCGTCTGCCAATTTATGAGACCATATGACTCCGTGGCGCAACGGTAGCGCGTCTGACTCCAGATCAGAAGGTTGCGTGTTCAAATCACGTCGGGGTCAATATATTTTTGATCTTTAATAACAAGTAACTATTCTGTTGCTAAATTTGTTATTTAAAGTCATTTTCCAGAACCAACTGAAAAATACACTATTTTCCCACTTTGTACGCTTACAGCAAACATACATGTAGTTATAGCTACACGGCGATGACTTTTTGTATTTGTTTTTTAAAGAAAGTAAAGATAAAATAGTAATTTAAGGTCTAAACTTACTGTTTTTGGTTTTTATTTTTTTGATGTATTGGAATATTCAGGGAAATTACAAACTTGTTCTTGAAACAAACTATTTTCTAAATTGTTACCACACCATGATAATACGTCTGAGTCCTTGAAAATATGACAGAAATAGGAAATAATGTGCAATTAAATCTCGGTGATAGATGAGGGGTTAGATGGGGGCAACTCTTTGCAAAGATGAGTCAGCACGATGTCTTTCTATCCCTTCTTCGTGACGTCAAATGCCACTAAAGTAGTTAAGTTCAGACAACTCAAAGCACGTTGGACGACTGTATTATTGAAATGCCCACCTACAACCAGCGTCTCGAAATGGTGCGATGATCAGGGCCACATAAAACCTTTAAACACTTTGTGGGCTGCATTAAAAAAGAGCGTATTTTCACTATTTTAAGTAAAAGTAAGTTCTACATTACTTTATTTTAGTAATAAAAATGTATTAAGATATAAAAAAAGGATTCACAATCTAATTTGTTTCCAGATTTTACAGTAAAAACATATTGAATTAGATCAAATTTAACAGGAACAACTATAACATTCGGGAATGATGCATCTTAATTTTGATGAAAAAGAAAATTTTCCGAAATGTATGTTGGTAAATAAAGAGGTCCGTATTCATGTTTAAAATGCCTGAACTACAGTGAATAAATGACAAAAATATATAGATAGTAGTAATTATGATAAAAAATAAACATTATTTGTTATTCGTTTTTGTCTTGAAATATGTATGCAAATTAAAATTAATATAAGTACCTACCAGTTCAAGGGAGTAGGGATATTAGGGCGGTGTGGGGGCCCTAACGCCGTTGGACAATCACCTCAACTACCTACCACTAGAATATAAAGTTATGTAAAGCTTTGTGCGTTGAATATATATATATATAATATATATATATAATATATATATATATATACTGTAGATATACATTCAACGCTTTATGTCCTCTCAGCTAACACTAGGAAATAAAGTTATGTGAAGCTTTGTGTCCTCTCAGCTAACACTAGGATATAAAGTGGTGTGACGCTTTGTGTCCTCTCAGCTAACACTAGGATATAAAGTGGTGTGAAGATTTGTATCTTCTCAGCTAACACTAGGACAAAAAGATATGTGAAGCTTTATGTCCTCTCAGCTAACACTAGGATATAAATGGTGTGACGCTTTGTCTCCTCTCAGCTAACACTAGGATATAAAGTTATGGGAATCTTTGTGTCCTCTCAGCTAACACTAGGATATAAAGTGGTATGAAGCTTTGTGTCCTCTCAGCTAAACTTAGGATATAAAGTTATGTTAAGCTTTGTGTCGTCTCTCAGCTAAACTAGGATATAAAATTATGTTAATCTTTGTGTACTCTGTCATCAAACATTAGGATATAAAGTTATGTTAAGCTTTGTGTCCTCTGTCAGCTAACACTAGGATATAAATTTATGTGAAGCTTTGTGTCTTCTAAGCTAACATTCGGAAATAAAGTTATATGAATCATTGTGTCCTCTCAGCTAACACTAGGATATAAAGTGATGTTAAGCTTTGTTTCCTCTCAGCCTAACACTCGAATATAAATTTATGTGAACCTTTGTGTCCTCTCAGATAACACTAGGATATAAAGTTATGTGAAGATTTGTGTCCTCTTTCAGCTAACACTAGGATATAAAGTTAAGTGAAGATTGTGTCCTCTCTCAACTAACACTAGGATATACAGTTATGTGAAGCTTTGTGTCCTCTCTTAGCTAACACTAGGATATAAAGTTATGGGAAGCTTTGTGTCCTCTCTCAGCTCCACTAGGATATAAAGTTATGTTAAACTTTGTGTCCTCTCTCAGCTAACACTAGGATATAAAGTTATGTGAAGCTTTGTGTCCTCTCTCAGCTAACACTAGGATATAAAGTTATGTGAAACTTTGTGTCCTCTCTCAGCTAACAATAGGATATAAAGTGATATGAAGCTTTGTGACTTCTCTTAGTAACACTAGGATATAAAGTTATGTGAAGCTTTGTGTCCTCTCAGCTAACACTAGGATATAATGTGGTGGGAAGCTTTGTATCTTCTCAGCTAACACTAGGATATAAAGTTATGTGAAGCTTTGTGTCCTCTCAGCTAACACTAGGATATAATGTGGTGGAAGCTTTGTATCTTCTCAGCTAACACTAGGATATTAAGTTATGTGAAGTTTATGTCCTATCAACGAACAATAGGATATAAGGTGGTGTGACGCTTTGTGTCCTCTCAGCCAACACTAGGATATAAAGTTATGTTAAGCTTTATGTCCTCTCTCAGCTAACACTAGTATATAAAATTATGCTAAGATTTGTGTCCTCTCTCAGATAACAATAGGATATAAAGTTATGTGAACTTTGTGTCCTCTCACTAACACTAGGATATAAAGTTATGTGAGCTTTGTGTCCTCTCAGTAACACTAGGATATAAAGTTATGATGTAGCTTTGTGTCCTCTCTCAGCTCCACTAGGATATAAAGTTATGTGAAACTTTGTGACCTCTCTCAGCTAACACTAGGATATAAAGTTATGTTAAGCTTTTTGTCGTCTCTCAGCTCCACTAGGATATAAAGTTATGTGTAGCTTTGTGTCCTCTTCAGCTAACACTAGGATATAAAGTTATTTAAGCTTTGTGTCCTCTCTCAGCTCTACTAGGTTATAAAGTTATGTGAAACTTTGTGTCCTCTCACAGCTAACACAAGGATATAAAGTTTTGTTAAGCTTTGTGTCCTCTTTCAGCTCCACTAGGATATAAAGTTATGTGAAAATTTGTGTCCTCTCTCAGCTAACACTAGGATATAAAGTTATGTGAATCTTTGTGTCCCTCTCAGCTAACACTAGTGTATAAAGTTATGCTAAGCTTTGTGTCCTCTCTCAGGTAAAACTAGGATATAAAGTTTGTGACGCTTTGTGTCCTCTCTCAGACTAACACTAGGATATAAGTTATGTGTAGTTTGTGTCCTCTCAGCTAACACTAGGATATAAAGTTATGTTAAGCTTTGTGTCCTCTCTCAGCTCCACTATGATATAAAGTTATGTGAATCTTTGTGTCCTCTCTCAGCTAACAATAGGATATAAAGTGGTGTAACGCTTTGTGTCCTCTCTCAGCTAACACTGGTATATAAAGTTATGTTAAGTTTTGTGTGCTCCTCTCAACTAACACTAGGATATAAAGAGTTTTGAAGCTTTATGTCTTCTCAGCTAACACTAGGATATAAAGTGGTGTGACACTTTATGTCCTTTCAGCAAACACTAGGATATAAATCGTGTGTGACGCTTTGTGACCTCTCTTAGCTAACACTAGGATATAAAGTTATGTGAAGCTTTGTGTCCTCTCCGCTAACACTAGGATATAAAGTTATGTGAAGCTTTGTCTCCTCTGTCAGGTAACAAATAGGATATAAATTTCTGTTAAGCTTTGTGTCCTATGTCAGCTAACATTAGGATATAAAGTAATGTGAAGTTTTGTGTCCTCTCAGCTATTACTAGGATATTAGTGGTGTGACGCTTTGTGTCCTCTAAGCTAACACTAGAATATAAAGTTATGTGAAGCATTGTGTCCTCTCTCAGCTAACATTTGGATATAAAGTAATGTGAAGCTTAATGCCCTCTCAGATAACATTAGGATATAAAGTGGTGTGATGGTGTTGGTGCTCTCTCGGATAACACTAAGATATAAAGTTTTGTGAAGCTTTGTGTCCTCTCAGCTAATACTAAGATAAACAGTTATGTGAAACTTTGTGTAATCTCAGCTAACACTAGAATATAAAGTTATGTTAAGCTTTGTGTCCTCTCTCAGCTAACACTAGGATATACATTTATGTGAAGCTTTGTGTCTTCACAGTTAACACTAGGATATAAACTTATGTGAAGCTTTGTGTCCTCTCAGCTAACACTAGGATATAAGTTATGTGAAGCTTAATGTCCTCTCAGCTAATACTAAGATAAAAAGTTATGTGAAACTTTGTGTAATCTCAGCTAACACTAGGATATAAATTGGTTGTCACGCATTGTGTACTCTCTAAGCTAACACTAGGATATAAAGTTATGTGAATAATTGTGTCTTCTGAGCTATCACTAGGATATAAAAGTGTGTGACGCTTTGTGTCCTCTCAGCTAACACTAGGATTAAAGTTATGTGAAGATTTGTGTCCTCTCCCAGCTAACATTAGGATATAAAGTTATGTGAAGCTTAATGTCCTCTCAGCTAACACTAGGTTTAAAGTGTTGTGATGGTTTGTGTGCTATCTCAGCTAACACTTAGGATATAAAGCTATGAGAAGCTTTGTGTCCTCTCAGATAGCACTAAGAAATAAAGTTATGTGATACTTTGTGTAATCTCTGCTAACACTAGAATATAAAGTGTCGTGATGATTTTTGTCCTCTCAGCTAACACTAGGATATAAAGTTATGTTAATCTTTGTGTCCTCTCTCAGCTCCACTAGGATATAAAGTTATGTGAAGATTTGTATCCGCTCAGCAAACACTCGTATATAAGGTGGTGTGACGGTTTGTGTCCTCTCAGCTAACACTCGGATATAAAGTGGTGTGACGCTTTGTGTGTTTTCAGCTAACACTAGGATTTAAAGCTATGTGAAGCTTTGTGTCCTATCCGCTATCACTCGAATATAATTGGTGTGACTCTTTGTGTCCTCTCAGCTAAAACTAGGATATAAAGTTATGTGAAGCTTTGTGTCTTCTCAGCTAATACTAGGTTATATAGTTATGAGAAGCTTTGTGTCGTTTTAGCTAACACTAGAATATAAAGTTATGTTAAACTTTGTGTCCTCTCAGCTAACACTAGGGTATAAAGTTAAGTGAAGTTTTGTGTCTTCTCAGCTAACACTAGGATATAAAGTTTTGATAAGCTTTGTGTCGTTTCAGCTAACACTAGGATATAAAGTTATGTGAAGCGTTTGGTCATCTCAGCTAAAACTAGGATATTAAGTTATGTGAAGCTTTGTGTCCTCTAAGCTAAAACTCGGATATAAAGTGGTTTGACACTTTGTCATCTCTCAGCTACACTAGGTTATAAAGTTATGTGAAGCTTTGTTTCTTCTCAGTTAACACTAGGATTTAAACTTATGTGAAGCTTTGTGTCCTCTCAACTAACACTCGGATATAAAGTGGTGTCACGCTTTTTGTCCCCTCAGTTAACACTAGGATATAAAGTTTTGAGAAGCTTTGTGTCCTCTTTCAGCTAAAACTAGAATATAAAGTTATGTGAAGCTTTATGTCCTCTTAGCTAACACTAGGATATAAAGTGGTTTGACGCTTTGTTTCTTCTCAGCATAACTATAGGATATTAATTTATATTAAGCTTTGAGTCCTGTCTCAGTTAACACTAGTATATAAAGTTATGATAATCTTTTGGTCCTCTATCAGATAGCACTAGGATATAAAGCTATGTTAAACTTTGTGTCCATTGTCAGATAACACTAGATGGAAAGTTATGTGAAGTTTTGTGTCTTCTAAGCTAACACTCGGATATAAAGTTATGTGAAGCTTTGTGTCCTCTCAACTAACACTAGGATTTTAAAGTTATGTTAATCTTTAATTCCTCTCTCGGCTAACCTTAGGATATAAAATTATGTGAAGATTTGTGTCCGCTCAGCTAACACTAGGATATAAAGCTATGTGAGGCTTTGTGACCTCTCTCAGATAACAGTAGGATATAAAGCTATGTGAAGCTTTGTGTCTTCTAATCTAACACTTGGATATAAAGTGGTATGACGCTTTGTGTCCTCTCTCAGTTAATGCTAGGATATAAAGTTATATGAAGGTTTGTGTCTTCTAAGCTAACACTCTAATATAAATTGGTGTGACGCTTTGTGTCCTCTCTCAGCTAACACTAGGATATAACAGTTATGTGAAGCTTTGTTTCCTCTCTCAGCTAACACTAGGATATAAAATTATGTGATGATTTATGTCCTCTCTCAGATAACACTAGTATATTAAAGTTATTTGAGGCTTTGTGACCACTCTCAGATAACACTAGGATAGAAAGTTATGTAAAGCTTTGCTTCCTCTCTAAACTAACACTAGGATATTAAATAATGTGAAGCTTTGTGTCCTCTCTCAGCTAACACTAGGATATAAATTCATGTGAGGCTTTGTGTACCTCTCTCAGATAACACTAGGATATAAAGCTATGTGAAGCTTTGTGTCTTCTCAGCTAACACTAGGATATACAGTTATGTGAAACTTTGTGTCCTCTCTCAGCTAGCACTAGGATATAAAATTAAATGATTATTTGTGTCCTCTCTCAGATAACACTAGTAATAGAAAGTTATGTGAGGCTTTGTGACCTCTCTCAGATAACACTAGGATATAAAGTTATGTAAAGATTTTGTCCTTTCAGCTAACACTTCTATATAAGGTGGTGTGACGCTTTGTGTAATCTCAGCTAAAATTAGATTATAAATTTATGTGAAGCATTGTGTATTCTAAGCTAACGCTCTGATATAAATCTCTGTGACGCTTTGTGTCCTCTCAGCTAAACTAGGATATAAAGTTAAGAGAATCTTTTGTCAACTTTCAACTAACACTAGGATATAAAGATTTGTGAAGCTTTATGTCCTCTCAGCTAACACTAGGATATAAAGTGGTGTGACGCTTTGTGTCCTCTCATCTAAAACAAAGAATATCAAGTTATGTGAAGCTTTGTGTACTCGTAGCTAACACTAGGATATAAAAAGGTGTGACGCTTTGTGTCCTCTCATCTAACACTAGGATATAAAATATGTGAAGCTATGTGTGCTCTCAGTTTACACTACGATATAAGGGGGTGTGACGCTTTGTGTCCTCTCAGCTAACACTAGGATATAAAGTTATGAGAAGCTTTGTGTCCCTCTCTGGCTAACACTAGTATATAAAGTTATGTGAAGCTTTATGTTCTCTCAGCTAACACTAGGATATAATGTTATGTAAAGATATGTGTCCTCTCTCAGCTAACACTAGGATATAAAGTTATGTTAAGCTTTGTTTCCTCTCAGCTAACACTAGCCAATAAAGTTATGAAGCTTTGTGTCTCTTCTCAGCAAACAATTGGATTAAAAGCTATGTTAAGCTTTGTGTTCTCTCAGAGAACACTAGGATATATACATTTAGTTGAAGACTGCTTTATAACCTCTCTCAGCTAAACTAGATATAAAGATATTTATGAGAGCTTTGTTTCCTCTCTGTCAGCTAACACTAGGAATAAATATTGTTTCAGTGAAGCCTTTTGTCCTCTCACTAACACTACGATATAAGTTGTGACGCTTATTGTCCTTTCAGCTAACCTAGGATATAAAGTTATGTGAAGCTTTGTTTACTCTCAGATAACACAAGGATATAAAGTGATTTGAAAGCATTGGATCTTCTCAACTAACACTAGGGTATAAAATATGTGAAGCTTTGTTGCTCTCAGTTTAACACTACGATATAAGGGGTGTGACGCTTTGTGTCCTCTCATCTAACACTAGGATATAAAGTTATGTGAATCTTTGTGTCCTCTCTCAGCTAACACTAGTATATAAAGTTATGTGAAGCTTTATGTTCCTCAGCTAACACTAGGATATAAATGTATATGTAAGATATGTCTCCTCTCTCAGCTAACACTAGGATATAAAGTTATGTTAAGCTTTGTTTCCTCTAAGCTAACACTAGCCTATAAAGTTATGAAGCTTTGTGTCTCTCTCTAGCAACAATTGGATATAAGATATGCTAAGCTTTGTGTCCTCTCAGATAACACAGGATAATAAAGTATTTGAAGCTTTGTTCTTCTCAACTAAACTAGATATAAAGTTATGTGAAGCTTTGTATTCCTCTTCAGCTAACACTAGGATATAAGAGGTGTGAAAGCTTTGTGTCCTCTCAGCTAACACTAGATATAAAGTTATGAAAGCTTTGTCCCTCTCTAGCTAACACCAGGATATAAAGTTATGTTAAGCTTTATGTCCTCTCAGCTAAACACTAGGATATAAATATATGTGAAGCTTTGTGTCCTCTCTCAGCTAACACTAGATATAAATTTATGTGAAGTTTTGTGTCCTCTCAGATAACACTAGGATATAAAGTTATGTGAAGCTTTGTTTCCTCATCTCAGCTAACACTAGGATATAAAGTTATGTTAGCTTTGTGTCCTCTCAGATAACACTAGGATATAAATTTTTGAGCTTTGTGTTCTCTCTCAGCTAACACTAGATATAAAGTTATGTGAAATTTTTGTCCTATCAGCTAACACAAGATATAAATTTATGTGAACTTTGTGTCCTCCTCAGCTAACACTAGGATATAAAGTTATGTAAGTTTCTTTCCTCTCTAGCTAAACACTAAATATAAGATGGTGTGACGATTTTTGTCCTCTCAGCTAAACTAAGATATAAAGTTATGTGAAGCTTTTGTCCTCTTCAACTAACACTAGTATAAATTATGGTAAGCTTTTTGTCCTCTCAGCTAACACTAGGATATAAAGTTATGTGAAGCTTTGTGTCCTCTCAACTAACACAAGGATATAAATTATTTAATTTATGTCCTCTTCTCAACTAAGCACTAAGATATAAAGTTATGTGAAGCTTTGTGTCCTCTTTCAGCTAACACTGCGATATAAGGTGGTTGTGACCTTTTTGTCCTCTCAGCTTAACACTAGTATATAAAGTTATGTAAAGCTTTGTGTCCTCTCCAGCTTACACTAGGATATAAATTTATGTGAAGCTTTGTGTCCTCTCAGATAACACTAGGATATAAAGTTAGTTGAAGCTTTGTGTCCTCTCTCAGCTAACAATAGGATATAAAGTGGTATGACGCTTTATGTCCTCTCAGCTAACACAAGGATATAAATTTATGTGAATCTTTGTGTCCTCTCGCAGTTAACACTAGGATATAAATTTTTTTGAAGCTTTGTGGCCTGTCTCAGCTAACACTAGGATATAAAGTTATGTTAAGCTTTGTGTCCTCTCAGCTAACACTAGGATATAAAGTTAGTTGAAGCTTTGTGTCCTCTCTCATCTAACAATAGTATATAAAGTTATGTGAATCTTTGTGTCCTCTCTCAGATAACACTAGGATATAAAGTTATGTGAATCTTTGTGTCCTCTCTCAGATAGCACTAGGATATAAAGTTTATATGTAGCTTTGTGTCCTCTCAGCTAACACTAGGATATAAAGTTAGTTTAAGCTTTGTGTCCTTTCTCAGTTAACACTTTGATATAAAGTTGTGTAAAGCTTTATGTCCTAGTGTTAGCTGAAAGAGAACCCAAAGATTCACATAACTTTATATACTATTGTTAGATGAGAGAGGACACAAAGCTTCAACTAACTTTATATCCTAGTGTTAGCTGAGAGGACACAAAGCTTAACATAACTTTATATCCTAGTGTTAGCTGAGACAGGCCACAAAGCTTCAAAAAAATTTATATCCTAGTGTTAACTGCGAGAGGACACAAAGATTCACATAAATTTATATCCTTGTGTTAGCTGAGAGGACATAAAGCGTCATACCACTTTATATCCTATTGTTAGCTGAGAGAGGACACAAAGCTTCAACTAATTTTATATCCTAGTGTTAGCCGAGAGGACACAAAGATTCACATAAATTTATATCCTAGTGTTAGCTGAGAGAGGACACAAAGATTCACATAACTTTATATCCTATTGTTAGCTGAGAGAGGACATAAAGCTTCAACTAATTTTATATCCTAGTGTTAGCTGAGAGGACACAAAGATTCACATAAATTTATATCCTAGTGTTAGCTGAGAGAGGACACAAATATTCACATAACTTTATATCCTATTGTTAGCTGAGAGGACACAAAGCTTCAACTAACTTTATATCCTAGTGTTAGCTGAGAGAGGACACAAAGCATAAGCTAACTTTATATCCTAGGGTTCGCTGAGAGAGGACACAAAGATTCACATAAATTTATATCCTTTCTCAGTTAACACTTTGATATAAAGTTGTGTAAAGCTTTATGTCCTCTCAGCTAACACTAGATATAAATTTATGTGAATCTTTGTGTCCTCTCTCAGCGAACCCTAGGATATAAAGTTATCTTATGCTTTGTGTCCTCTCTCAGCTAACACTAGGATATAAAGTTAGTTGAAGCTTTGTGTCCTCTCTCAGCTAACAATAGGATATAAAGTTATGTGAATATTTGTGTCCTCTCTCAGCTAACACTAGGATATAAATTTATGTGAATCTTTGTGTCCTCTCAGCTAACACTAGGATATAAAATTAGTTGAAGCTTTATGTCCTCTCTCAGCTAACAATAGGATATAAAGTTATGTGAATCTTTGTGTCCTCTCTCAGCTAACACTAGGATATAAATTTATGTGAATCTTTGTGTCCTCTCGGCTAACACTAGGATATAAAATTAGTTGAAGCTTTGTGTCCTCTCTCAGCTAACAATAGGATATAAAGTGGTATGACGCTTTATGTCCTCTCAGCTAACACAAGGATATAAATTTATGTGAATCTTTGTGTCCTCTCGCAGTTAACACTAGGATATAAATTTTTTTGAAGCTTTGTGGCCTGTCTCAGCTAACACTAGGATATAAAGTTATGTTAAGCTTTGTGTCCTCTCAGCTAACACTAGGATATAAAGTTAGTTGAAGCTTTGTGTCCTCTCTCATCTAACAATAGTATATAAAGTTATGTGAATCTTTGTGTCCTCTCTCAGATAACACTAGGATATAAAGTTATGTGAATCTTTGTGTCCTCTCTCAGATAGCACTAGGATATAAAGTTATATGTAGCTTTGTGTCCTCTCAGCTAACACTAGGATATAAAGTTATTTGAAGCTTTGTGTCCTCTCTCAGCTAACAATAGGATATAAAGTTATGTGAATCTTTGTGTCCTCTCTCAGATAGCACTAGGATATAAAGTTATGTGAAGGTTTGTGTCCTCTCTAAGATAGCACTAGAATATAAATTTAGTTGAAGCTTTGTGTCTTCTCTCAGTTAACAATCGGATATAAAGTTATGTGAATCTTTGTGTCCTCTCTCAGATAGCACTAGGATATAAAGTTATGTGAAGCTTTGTGTCTTCTCAGCTACACTAGGATATAAAGTTAGTTGAAGCTTTGTGTCCTCTCTCAGCTAACAATGGATATAAAGTTATGTGAATCTTTGTGTCCTCTCTCAGATAGCACTAGGATATAAAGTTATGTGAAGCTTTGTGTCTTCTCAGCTAACAATAGGATATAAAGTTAGTTGACGCTTTGTGTCCTCTCTAAGCTAACACTAAGATATAAAGTTATGTGAATCTTTGTGTCCTCTCTCAGCTAACAATAGGATATAAAGTTATGTGAATCTTTGTGTCCTCTCTCAGCTAACACTAGGATATAAAGTTAGTTGAAGCTTTGTCTCCTCTCTCAGCTAACAATAGGATATAAAGTTATGTGAATCTTTGTGTCCTCTCAGCTAACACTAGGATATAAAGTTAGTTGAAGCTTTGTCTCCTCTCTCTGCTAACAATAGGATATAAAGTTATGTGAATATTTGTGTCCTCTCTCAGATAGCACCTGGATATAAAGTTATGTGAATCTTTGTGTCCTCTCTCCGCTAACAATAGGATATAAAGTTATGTGAATCTTTGTGTCCTCTCTCAGCTAACACTAGGATATAAAGTTATGTGAATCTTTGTGTCCTCTCTCAGCTAACAATAGGATATAACGTTATGTGAATCTTTGTGTCCTCTCTCAGCTAACACTAGGATATAAAGTTAGTTGAAGCTTTGTCTCCTCTCTCAGCTTACAATAGGATATAAAGTTATGTGAATCTTTGTGTCCTCTCAGCTAACACTAAGATATAAAGTTAGTTGACGTTTTGTGACCTCTCTCAGATAGCACTAGGATATAAAGTTATGTGAAGCTTTGTGTCTTCTCAGCTAACACTAGGATATAAAGTTAGTTGAAGCTTTGTGTCCTCTCTCAGCTAACAATAGGATATAAAGTTAAGTGAATCTTTGTGTCCTCTCTCAGATAGCACTAGAATATAAACTTATGTGAATCTTTGTGTCCTCTCTCAGCTAACACTAGGATATAAAGTTATGTGAATCTTTATGTCCTCTCTCAGATAGCACTAGGATATAAAGTTATGTTAATCCTCGTGTCTTCTCAGCTTCCCATGATATCATTTTACATGTCTATTACATGAGACAGCCGGTATTTTTGTCTTTGCCCCATTTATTGGGAATGTCTTTCAACACATCATCTTTACCTTCTTTTACAGGTAGTTTCTGTTTATTTCTTGCAATTTAATTTTCACCTTTAATAAAAAATAGAATCTTAACTTAATATGAGGATATGAACATTTATTTTTTGCTACTATAAATCGGTAAGCTATTTAAAAGCCTTCGTTTATTTAAAAACGGCCTAATTTGGTGTAAAAAATATCTAATGTGGTGAAAATATATAATTAAGTATTTCCTAGCTATTTGAAAGTAAATGTCTGAACTTGAGGCTGTGAAATAGGTGCAAACAGGATCACATATAGTTGTTGAGGCCCAGGGTGATCAAGAGTCTTATCACCTAGATTAGATTTAGCTTAGATTACTAACCTGGTAAATCATCAACAACTACATAGAAAGGAAAACTCAACATTATCGTTTATAGTTGCTATAAAATGGATTTATTATGATTAAATTTCACGTTTATAATATAATAATGTCATAGCAGGCAATAGATAAAATATTAATCAGATAAAACCAACCGGTCTGTAACAATATAATACGAGTATTTGTTTTGTAAGTAAACCTTACTCATACAATGTGCCCATACGATAATTCCCCCATTTTAAGACTTAGCAAATTCGTTATTCAAGGAGACATCGTAAAGCAGTTCACGGTAATTAAGTAAGTAATCTCACAACTGACGACATTATGGCGTCACTCTTACAATATACGAGACTGCCGATGGTGGGGCAATGGGATTGGGGTCCCGATCGTGTGAACAAAGAATGTTATTTTCCTAAACATATTTCCACTCTCTCCACGCTTATGTGGATACATTTCCTCTAGATCTAATCTTTCTAACACCTTAGTTTAATTAGTAGGCCCACACAGGCGCATAGCCCAAACGTATTATAAGACGCGGTGATAAACCAACTCATAACATGTTTGTTTTAGGAGACTTATCACCATACTTTTTGTGTTTATTGAGAATAAAGTGTGTCAATGAAATTCTAAATCTCAATCAAATTCAATTTCACGGTTCAAATCAAACTCTACTATAAATTTACTTTTAATGCAAATTAATAATTAGCTGACTATAATATAACATATGATATTGCTATGGGAGTACTAGTTCAATCGTATATTAAAGTCTACTTAATTTACACCTATTTTTAGAGAAATTTAGTCTCATTGTCTATTTTGGCTCTACGTTTCTCTTGATTGCTCATTTCAAATCTTTGCTCTTACTATGTAAGAACTACATTAGTTTCAGGGTGTACTCTTAAATCTATGTGCCTTTGTCGTAATAACATTTCTCGCCATATTCTGAAACATTTACTCTCGTATTATATTGTGTAACAGAGGATGAGACGATTAAATCGGCGAGTCACACATTTATTTATTTATATTATAAAGTCGTAGGCTATGTGTTGGTTTTTGAAACTAACTATCTTGTGGAAATGTATCATGCATATCCTAATAAATGTACAAACCACACGTGTCGTTGATTAACGATAGAGGATACGTGATAGAGGCTAAGGAATATATGGACGACGGAATATATGGACGGTGAAACAAACACCGAGTCCTAAAGTAAGATAGTCAATGTTTTACAAGTGTCAAAGAGCTCATGCTCAATTTATCTCATCCATTCTTGCTAAGAAATATAATGATGACTCAGTTATTTACTATTGAATGCTAATGTCTGAAAAATGTAAAAATAGAGGGGGAGATAATCGAGGAAAAATTAGAAAAAAAAAAAATTGAAATAAACATTTGTTTCAAAAGTGAACCAACAGGGATGGCATTATAATGGCTTGCTCCTTTTTAAGCTCATTTAGGCTACTTATTATCTTACACATTAATTAGTATAGCGGCTACCATAACTAGAAATATTTTTCAAATTTCTCCAAATAATACGTCAATTCAAACAGGTAATTAACTATTTCAAAATATACATTTTAAACATGTTAAACATTTTGTCAACGTCCCCAAAGTTCATTATTTCATGACTAACAAAATATATTTCAACTATCCTAATCAACACGTTCAAAACTATAACAAAATATATTAAACACATCATGTAAGTAATTGTATGTGCATAACTTTTCACAAAATTTTATTACTTGAATATAACAATAAATAAACCTCGAGGGCTATTTTGTGGAGTTAGTAACAAGAATTCTTCAATAGATTTTGATAAATTAGGTTTCCTTCATGTTTATTTAAGGCATTGCTATTTAGTATTAACTTTTAATATTTAAATAATTACATTTATCATCATGAACATCTTTGACCGACACCTTAGTTCAGTCGGTAGCGCGTCTGTTTGATGAGCTAAGGGTTCCGGGTTCGATTACCGGTATGTCAGAAAATTAATTATTAATGAAAACATGGGCTTACCCTTTCACATTGATAAATTAGTGGTCTGTGAATGGACGTTAGTAGTGTTCCCGGCACCATAGACCAATATGACCTGGAACATTCCCTTGTGCGACAACATATTGCTGTGTAGTTATCCCCCGGGCACGCCCATTAATTGTCGATTATGGGCGTTGGAGTTTAAAACTTGAACATCACTGTAAACATCCTGTTGCTGCGTTTGTCCTGTAAACATGAGGAAGGTAGACTTCCCCGCCACGTCCCGAACCGAGCGTCAAGACATGTTGATTGATAATTGATGAGTAATGGTCGACTATCGATGATTGGGAAGGTTTATAGCGTAGACATCCCGCCCCCTCTCCTTAAGCCCCTAAGCCGTGTTGAGTTGCTTGGCGGGGACTATAGAATCTAGAGCAACATCCCTGGCGATAACGTAGAATATGTTATCTTACCAATACAGGACGTTTCTGAACCCCGCTTACGCTAACGGGTCAAAACACTTTTCCCTCTTCCGCTAACGGGCCTAAACACTTGTGACGTCAACATTCCCACTTCCGCTAACGGCACAAAACACTTTCTCCCCTAGAACCCCCTCCCCTTCAACCCTTTCCCTACACCAACCTCCCGGGTCAAAACAACCCTCCCCTTCAACCCTTCCCGCTACAACCCCGTTCCGCTTCCGCTAACACCCCCCCCCCCCCCCGCGATTGCTAGACCATTTGCTTCGCAACAGCCTTGGCGAGGATATCCTTGTGACGCGGGTAGTGGACCTATCTGCGCACTGCTGTGTTTCAAGTCACGTAACCCACCTTTTCTCGTGTTCCGGACATTTTGATTGCTAATGGATGATCGATAATTGATGATTGCTATATTAAAATAAAGCAACATCCCTGGCGAGTACTATAAATCTAGAGCAACAACCTTGGCGAGGACTTCTTACAATCTCCATCAGAGACTTTTGAAAACATCCGTGTTATTCGTTTGACGCGAGTAGTGGACCTTTGTTATCCGCGCCCACCGTTGTCTAGTCCGAATACCAGCTACACCTATGATTGTTGTATGCAATATTCACCTGTAACATTAACTCGACCAATAGTATGTCTACTGGTTCCGGGATTCAATTCCTGACACGGTTGAAAATGTTGCTTTCAGACGGCGCCGAGAAAATAACAATTGCTGTTTTATTCAATTTTGATACTGGGTTCTATTGTCAAGTAGAATATTATTTAATTGCGGCATCGGGTTTGTCGTGCTTGCTTATCGGTCCACTAGATGGCATCGAAAGCTATTTTAGTTAATGTAAGGTTTCTAGGAGAGTTTACAAATAATAAATAAGTTAATGTAAGGTTTTCTTTAACAACTTGTTGAATATTTATCATACGCCAAGCCATGTGATATTTTAAACAGTCAGAACACCATATTCACACGTCAAGTCAGGTGATCTGCAGTACAAATAATTCTAGGGTGGAAAGCAAATAAAAATTCTGCCTGAATACTCACTATTCAACATATTCATACGTTAAGTCATGTGATATACAGCTTATATTTTAAACAGTCAGAATTCCCTATTCATACGTCAAGTACTCACAGTCAGCAAAGACCTAAATAATATTGCTGCTTGTAAATTAATTGCTGATTGTCAATAATAAAAAAACTAGTAAGAATATGTTGTTAATATTTAAGGTAAGGTGACAAGTTCACACACGGTATTCAATATCTTGTGATAGTGTGCCAGCATTTGCGTGGAGTGAGAGTTTTAAATACCCTAGAATATGTTCAGCCTTTGGCGGTGTAAATGTTTGAACCCCTAACTCTGCTACCATACCAATAGTTTACCCGACATGGATTCGATTTCAACCTCCCCCCGCTGATCTTGACAAAAACCTAAATAATATTGCTTCTTGTAAGAATATGTTGTTAGTATTTAAGGTAAGGTGACAAGTTCACACACGTAAAATAATGCGCGAGGTAAGTGCACCCGCATTTGTATGGAGGGAAAATGGATAACCTCCCGGCGCTGATGAAGGAATCTATTATATATACGGCGTGGATTTGTTTAGCAAATTATTAAAACTTATAATACTCTCAGAGACTCTCCCCCAGTATTCTAAGGCTGAATAAAGGGAATGTATATCTGGAAGTGGAAAACGATTAATGAGGGATCAAACCCCGCTCTTGCACACACAAACTCTTCACATTTTTTAGCACCGCGTCTTATGCGCTAAGTGAACCGCAGGGAGAGTGTAACGTTCACCCAACTGTGATTTGAACCTAAAACTCAACACGGATAGTGTGTTTGCCTGTACATATCCTGCGCCAGGGTCACAAGTCAAACAGTGAATTTTATTGAGGAGGGAGTAAAGGTGCCACCATTCGTCCCGATTCTTTACTAAACGGATTACTTGATACCCAAGATCAATCGTTAGTGAGTCTTAGGTTCTAATGTCAAGAGTTGAAACCAGGGAATTTATCACGCCAAGGGGATGAACCAGGGATGGTTTGTGAACCACAGGTCTAAGAAAGCACTCTCGATTCGAATCCTGGTTACCACACACTTTGGTCAGCTAGGAAATTTATCACGTTTGAGGAACATTGTTATTCGGGGATAAAGCAAACCCCTAGGGTGTTATCATAACATGTTACAAATGGTTTGTCTCAGACTTATTTAACCAGAGCTCAAACAGTTCCACAATGTTTACATGTCTCCTAGCATGTGCCCCGGTTTGATGATGTTAGAATCTCGGATGGGGTGGTTTTACACTCTCCCTGCGGGCTCACTTCTAGGTTCGACACTATGCCAGATACACTAGAGGTGTTTTCCCCTCATTCTCTCACTATATGCAAATGAGGGTTCACTTCCTCTAAATCCGTTTGCTTAATTAGTACTAAAGTAGTTCGAGTTTCGAATCACGTCGGGTAAACTAGAGGTTTGTTTTCCTCTAAATTCAAGCTTCCCAGGTACGTTAGCGTTTTATAATGGGAATTTTCACTATTGGAGTGTAACATATCTATGGCTTATTCAAATTTCATTGTAACAGATTAAGACCTACACAGATGGTAAAGGGTGTAAAGTCTTGAGATATGCTGGTTTGCCGGTAACAGGAAAGGTTGAGTTTAGAATCTCGTCCAAGTGCTTTGTTGGGGAGGGGGTCCCACCCCGTCTTCTCTTCTCACTGATGTGGGCTCACTTCCTCCAAACAACCCTCCTCATCCCATCAAAAAGATAGAAATTTTACTAGATATACTTTCCCAAGGTCCGACACCGTGGAGTAAGTCAATGGTGTTTCTGCCACCCTGAAAAGTTCCAGTTTCGATTACCATAGTGGACAATGTATTGTAACCTCCCAAGGTGAGAAAGAGAACAACCAGTAACAGTATTGTTAACAATCCTTGAAAGCAGGCGAGTAGTCAATAACCTATCGATAGAGTAATATATTACATTTACCAATCTAATATGTTGCTCACAGTACTCTCTTCACCGTCCACTTCCAAACCCATAGGGTACATATCTAGGAAATATAGAATCTACTATAGTCCCCTGCAGCATTACAAAACCTTAATGTTTGACAAACACGCTTCTCTAGATATTAATGGTCCTGTCCAGGGTTTGAACCCTGCGGCAGTCGAGCGAGCTTTAAAACACTTGGCCAGGGGTCCCGTGGCACACGTCGTTGGACCCCACTATAGACAGTTTTGAGCGATCAACATTAACGTATCTAGAATATATTTAAGTTGTTTGGTAGGAGATGAACAGTTTATAATATTGACACATGTATATTGTGCTTAGCCCAAGAATATCGATGTTGACCATGTGACACAACTATAGCAGGAAGATCAGTTGGCAACAAGAGTTACTAAATTATAGGTCTAACGTCTAAGCTTTGTGAAACCAAAGTGTTGAAGAAACACTACGCTAAAGATTATAAACTCTGTTACCTACTACACTGTTCAGCGTGAGTTGTATTGGAGTAGCGCGCACCTTATCATATCTGGCGTTTAGGTGAGAGAATCTAGGTTGGACTCTGAAGCACAGAACAGAACACACGAGTCCTTTACCGGTGGTAGATGGCGGGGGGTTCGAATCCCTGTGACGTATAAAGCGATGATGTCCCCCGGACATGTTGCGACATGTTGATTGCTAATTTAAATAAATACCCTATAATATGTTCAGCCTTCGGCGGTGGAAATGTTTGAACCCCGAGCTCCGCAAACCCTTAGAGCAATATTCATAATACCAGGAAGGTGTTTAGTATATCAATGTTACACAATACAAAAGAAGTGGAGTTAGACTATACTAATGCTTTTTATAATAATACTTTCTACGTATTTCAGACATTATTGTGACGTGATAAATAACCATAGTCACACGCTCCTCTCAGAACTGTTGATTGCACCATTTGTTCACACTGTATTCTCGAGGAAGAGTTGTAAAATAGCCTCAGCTTGATAGGCCAGTGTTCGAACTCCAACCTATCTAGTTTTTTTTAAAATTTGTCTTCAGCTATCTATCTATATGACTATCAGGTGTCTAGTTCACCTAAAGAGGTGCATGATAAGCCCCACTGTATTCAATATCTTGTGATAGCGTACCCGCATCTGCACGGAGGGAGAGTTGTTGTTCACACAATCATACAGGCAATGCCCTGCCTAGGTAGTTGCACTGTATGTGAAACTTCTCTAGAATATGTTGAAGATGGCAACATTGTTGTGACTTTAGATTGATACCCAAAGAGAAAGTATTTTATCCACAATGTTTGAGACGCAGCTTCTAGGATAGGAGAATGTTATTTAAGAATGTATTATTTTTAAGTTTACTTATTCTGATTTTTGAAAATTTGTTATTTTTTAAAATAAATGGCTATAAATTTTATTTAAAATTTATATATCTTAATTATTTCTGAGAAAAAATTACCACGAGGATATTTACTGATTAATGGTTTTTGAAACTTCTGTTACACACTGTATTATATTATATTATTGGAGAAAGCATGCACAATTGTGTCGTGGTAATTATTTTCTATTTTTTACCTTTTACATTATAACTTTATGTAATAGGCCTACTAGTGGGTCGTTACAGCTATGACTGCAAATTATTGCAATAAAATGTATTTTAAGCTTTTTATTGGGAAATGATCTATATAATAAGCCCTCACTCACTTTCTAGTTAAAAGTTTACTCATCAAAGGCTATCAACTTTACTTAGATATTTAGTTTTTGGTATGTAATTTGAATAAAAACGTATAAGCTATTTTCCCTCTTCATGCCCCGACGAGAATTTTAAAATAAATCCTCTCCCAGATCTCTATCTATTCGTTGCACCAAACCACTCAAGTAATGATTGAGCTGATATTATTTTAAACAAAGACAAATATTTTATTTACAGCTATACAGAACTCATGGTTTCCATGGTGATGTAAAAAGTGAATTATTGTACATATGGACCACTGCCCACACAGAAGAAAAAGATGGAAAATTCACTAGGAAAACTGGGTTTTAGCCTTAGGCTATTATTTTTACCAGCATCTTTATTCCCTAGCAGGCTATTTAACATGACTGTTTGTTTGTCAAATTCTGTTCAGTCATTCCCTCGTAGTTTCTATTACTGGAAACGGGCTAATCAAACATATAATACGTATTAAGATATATGTTAGAGAGAATGATAAAGTTTGATAGTGAAAATGAGAGTGTGTTTGAGTGTGTGATTGTGTAAGTTTGTGGATCAGTGTGAAAATGAGAATGAGAGTTTGAGAAACTGGGTGTAAAATACTGAGAATGAGCAACTGAGAAAGATCGAGTGAGTGTGAGCGAGTGATAGAGAGTTTGTTTATGTTTTAGAGAGAGAAATATTGGGTGACGAGAGAAAGTATGTCTAAGAGGAGAGAGAATGTGTGTAGTAGGAGAGAGAGAGTGTGTGTGAGAGAAAGTGAGAGAGTTTGTGAGAGATATTGTGTGAAAGCGAGAGAAAATGTGAGGACATGTGAGAAAGAGTTTGAGAGAGAACGTTAGAGAGAGAAAATTAGGCATAGAGAGAGTTAAAGAAAGAGAAATTAAGAGAGCGAGTTTGAGAGAGAGTGGGTTTGAAAGAGAAAGTGAGTTTGAGAGATAGAGAGTGTTGGAGAGAGAGAGAGTTGGAGAGAGAGAGTTGGAGAGAGAGTTGGAGAGAGAGAGAGTTGGAGAGAGAGAGAGAGTTGGAGAGAGAGAGAGTTGGAGATAGAGAGAGTGAGATTAAGATTGAGGTGGAGAGAGTTTGAGATAGAGAAAGTTTGTGAGAGAGCGTTCAATAGATAGAAAGTTCGAGAGAGAGAGAGCGTTTGATAGAAAGCTTAGGAGAGAGTATAATAAAGATAATATAAGATAAATTGTGTGATAAAGAGTGTATTTGAGGGTAAAGAATGTGTGAGAAAGAGGGATAGAGTGTGAGAGAGAAAATGAGAAAAGATCATATTAGATCGAGAGTTTGATTGAGTGTGTGTGTGTGTTTGTGTGTGCGTGTGTGTGTTTGTGAGAGAGAGAGAGGGGAGAGAGTGTGTGACAGCTCTAGATAATCTGATAGAGAAAGAGAGATAAAATGCAAAAATATAGATGCGGTACTTACACATTACGGTACTTTGAAAATTGAAATATAATTCCTTCAAAATTAATTATCCACATGGAAACAACTGAACTCACTGTATTTGTAAGAATGTACAAAAGGGGTACACAAAAAATTACTTTTAAATACCATATCCTCAAAATTAGTTGGTAAAATGAAAACATAAACTAATGTATTTGTGTTGTGTTACTATTTGCTAAAATGAACATCAAAACCCATTATTTGAATAAAATTAACCTTAAAACCCATTATTATAAAAAAAAAAACTCATAATTAGGTAGTTAAAATTGATTTTTTTAAAAACATTATTCGAGATCATTTTATCGTTTTTTAACTTATAATACATACCTAAACATACATCATTTTATCATGCGTGAAACAAAACGTAGACAATATTTTCACGAACTTAAGAACTTAACCTTTTAACTCTAGAATTATGCTCAATATTATTGATTTAAATGTGAATGAACGATAACAAAATTCCAATAAAAAATAAATGTTTCCCCAATTTAGGTAATTTCAATTTAGATGTTTTATGAACAGCATTCAAAGAGATTCATCCAAAGAAAAAATGTAATATGTTCGGACCAGCAAATAAAGATTTAGTTATTATTTTTTAACCAAAGAGATATATTTTATTTAGAGATTAACAGCCATGCAGAAAATAACGGTTTTCATGGTGACTAAACAAAGAATGATAAAATGAAAATTCTCTGTGAAAATTGGATTTTCGTGTAAAAATACTACTTTTCCCGACATCCTGGACTCCTAACCGTAATATGAGTGGTCGTTTGTCAAAATTTGTTTAGTAATTTCCTCGTAGTTTCTATTACCGGAAAAGGACTTATCAAATTATATATAAGGATTTTCTCTCCAATTCTAATCTATTACTCAATTTATAATCTATGAACCTATTGTATACATTTTTCACTACTAGCCAACAGTGGTTTTTGGACTGTTGGCGTTTTAGGAAAGAGAAAATTAAATTCATTATTATTATCATCATATCTATTTATAATAGTTTTTACAAATTAATTATCGTTTATTAATCTGTTTATTAATTATTGTTATCAAACACACATTTAGATACCATTTCTGAAAGTGTTCGTTACATTTATTATTAGAGGTGTTCATAGAGTAAAATAATTATAGTAGTTTTACGTTATAAATATTATTGTATATTTAATAAAAGATTGTTTGACTGACAGCGTGCACATTGAATGAATACAAACAGGAAGTGAAGCAACCGACAGTGTCGCCACAAGTGTTCATGAAAGAAAGTTAAACATACATGAGTGTGTGATAGAAACATTAGCAAATAATAAATACATCTAATTCAAATATGACTATGTAGCAATTTAAACTAGCTTAATATATAATTTATAAACATATTAGATAGCTAGGGAAATCAACTGACATTTATTGGCTTAATTTAGAATCGCCTTTAGACTAGAAATACTTTTTTGATGGTTGGGTGAGAATGATGATAATTTTATCTGGTTCCTGATTAGAATCATAATAGATAGTCATAGATTGGTAATGTACCAGATGATCAACTTTAAAAAAGGTTTTCAAATTTTTCCTTTTGAGTATTTTCCTTTCGCTTTGTGTGAATTTATTTATTTATAAGGGGCCATAGTTTATGTTAAAATAAATGTTCATACAAATCAGAATCATTTGGATTAGCTTGATTTTGTTGAATTGCTGAATATTAATAATCTTGTTTTAATTTAAAGTGGGATGCTCTTACCTCAACGCTATTTCTAATGTTAACAAAACCACAGATATGACTTTTTTTGAAAAGATTATTGAAAATATTCACATTAAGATAAACAGGTTACGTTATATCCATCTAACATCTGTCATTAGAGGGACAAGAAGGATTAGATAATTATAGATCATATGAGAATGGTAAATGATGATCATTTAACTATGAGGATAACCAAAATAACTGTACAATCTGGATACTTTTGATGACGAGAATCAAAGTAAGAACTATAGTTTTTTGATAAGTTTTAAATAAGTTTAAAACTATTAGAATGATAATAGATTAATGTGATTGTTTCAGACCTTAGAACATGTGTTGGATATCTGGTGTGCTGATAACTGTGCTATGGACCTGCACTCGTCTTGCATCTTCAGAACCAGAGTTGATCCTGCTTCAACAAGGTGACTTACTAACTAGTCAACAAGGTGACTTACAACTAGTCAACAAGGTGACTTACAACTAGTCAACAAGGTGACTTACTAGTTAGTCAACAAGGTGACTTACTAACTAGTCAACAAGGTGACTTACTACTAGTCACAAGGGCTTATACTATCAACAAGGTGACTTACAACTAGGCAACAAGGTGACTTACAACTAGTCAACAAGGTGACTTACTAACTAGTCAACAAGGTGACTTACTAGTTAGCAACAAGGTAACTTCTAACTAGTCAACAAGTGACTTATAGTTGTCACAGTGACTTATAACTATCAACAAGGGTGACTTACAACAGTCACAGGTGATTACTAGTGTCAACAGGTGACTTCTACTATCACAAGGTGATCTTACTAACTAGTATCAAGTGACTTACTAGATAGTTCCACAAGGTGATTATAACTAGTCAACAAGGTGACTACTAACTAGTCAAAAGGTGACTACTAGCTAGTTCAACAAGGTGATTAAACTAGTCAACAAGGTGACTTACTAATATCAACTGGTGATACTACTAGTCAACAAGTGACTTACTAACTAGTAACAATGACTTACTAATATACAAGGTGACTTACTAGTAGTCAACAAGTGACTTACTTTCTAGTCACAAGGTGATTACTAGTAGTCAACAAGTTTATTACTAACTATCAACAAGTGATTACTAATAATAAAAGGACTTACTAACTAGTCAACAAGTAACTTTCTAGCAGTCACAAAGGTGACTAATAAATAGTAACAAGGATTACTAACTAGTCAAAAGGACCTATAACTAGTCAAAAGGTGAAATTACTAACTAGTCAAAAAGGTGACTTACTAGTATCAACAGGTATTACAACTAGTCAACAAGGTGCTTACTAGCTAGTCAAAAAGGTGATACTACTAACTAGTCAACAAGGTGATACACTAGTAACAAGTGACTTACTAGCTAGTCAACAAGGCGACTTACTCCTAGTCACAAGGTGACTTACTACTAGTACAAAAAGGTACTTACTAACTATCCACATGGTGACTTACAACTAAGTCAACAAAGGTGAACTTACAAGGTAGCAATAACAGTTGGTCACATTTTGTTCAACGTAACTCTTTAACGACCCAGTTTTTATTTTCCCTGTTTATTCCAACTCCCCAGATAACACAATCAGTATATTGGCTCATATCAATCTCTATATGAAGGTATTTAATACTGTTGTACTGTAATAGTTACCTCCTTATTTAAAGACTATGTAAGGGGCCACGTGACTGGTGAGGATCACAGGCCTGTTACACGTTGAAGTGGTAAACACGGTTATTTAGAGATATTGGTTAGGCTGCTGACAAAACGATGAAATGCCCACGAATATTCAAGGTTTTTGTTTGTTTGTTTGAAAAGGGTTTTATTTAATTCTTGTATAATCTATAAGATTATACATTAATTAATACATGTGAAATAAAGGCAGACATTACACCAGCCCGAAGGGCTCTCGAAAACGGACACGACATGGACATACAACACAAAACTCAACGAGAGAAACAATGGCGCCCTGGCGGGCTGAATACTGCTATCAATGGGTTGGGGGTGGGAAAATGATATAAAAACCCACCCCGTAGCTCATGTAGGGTCGCCAGGACCGTTAAAATAAATACATACAGTACACAGGAAAGAGAGGGAGCAAAAGCAGAAACAAAGGAGGGTCAAGGTTTTGATTACTAAAATTACCACTTACATCCACACTCTGATTAACTGTATATCTAAATTAATTATAACTAAACAAGTAATTAAGTAAAATAAAAAGAGCCTTAGTCAAGTCTGTAACTTAATTAAACTAATAGAGCACACAAAGATGTAAGTAAATTGAAACAAATTAACAACTATAAAACACCTAATAACTACTCAAATATTTAAAAACAGTCACAAAAATGTTCATTAACACAGTAGTTCACAATAACAACAAATGTCACTTGTCCACACACGATACACGGCGGTGACCCGCTATACACAAACGACGGACTCGCTGACCCACCCACAGATGCGCCGACCTGCTCGCTGGTCACTCTGGTTCACACACTTGACACGCCGGTACACACACTCGCACATGGGGAGCTACACCTATAGACAGAACATAATATGTAGTGAATTAGTGTAAATATAAGATTGTGTTACTTTTTAATTTGTGTTTAGCCTTTTTATTTGTTCCTTTCTTTCATGCCATCCATGTAAAAAATAATCTAAATATAAAGTTCATATTGAGAGCGAATACTTTGACGTATGCTCCTTGGCATTTAAAAAATAATGGGGAGCCTACAGCTTTTAGAACACATTTGCTATTGAAGCTTTGGTGAGTCAAATATTCGGTTAATTATGTATTTTCATCGTTTATAAATCATACAATCTCAAACTAAAATGGTTTTGTTAGTTGTTGAGATGTTTAGTTTGTAAAACTTCATTCTTAAGTAATTTTCTATTATATCTTATGTTATCGTCCTTATTACATACTGATATATATTTTAAGCATGCTTGTGCAATACATTTTTATTTCTACAGGTGAATTTAAAAGTGAGCCAAAATCCACGGAGAAACATCTAAAGAAATACTTATCGAAAAAAACTCTTTTTCTGTCAAATAATTGATAATTGTATATTTTTATTTGTTTTTTAAATGTTCTTCTATGAATAGATAGTAGATATTATAAGAAAATTGAGACTTCTCCTAGTTGAATAAAAAGGAAAATAAGTAGACTTATAAACTATTTGCTCCTTTAAGGGTTACTAAAAATACATTAACTTATATTTGGGTATAGGTACGTTTCTATAGTTTTGAGAAAATGTACTGTGCGGCCTTCCATTGCCAAAAGGTTGCCCACCCCTGGACTACACATGAAAAAACACTATTTCAAATATTTAATAATCACGACTTTGGTGTCTGACCTTGCACGTAACAAGGACCATGCATGCTTGTTAAATAAATGAAAGTAAGCTTTCATCCGATATCTGTACCTTTCAGTGGAAACTGAAGCGATGTTGAAAACGTCTGTATCTCAATAACTACGTTGCCTCGATGCTCTAGTGCTGGCGGAATAACATTAATTTGCAAAGCAGTCTTATTTATCAATAGGAATAGCCACATTTGTCAAGATTTTGTTTGCAGCTCTGGATACGTTTACCCCAGAAGTATTTTATTTTTATCTCTTTCGGTGATGTTGGCCTGGTACAACAAATTTCCACTCTCCTAATAGGCTATTAATTTCTCTATTATTGATATTATAAATTATTATTAGTTCCTTAATAAATGCAATTATAAAGTAGTTAAAAAAAAACTGCTTCTGTGACCGCTTTGCCTAATGTGCCACTCTCGCAGTAGAGGTTCGAGTCTCAGTCGGGTGTACTGAGGGTTCCCCTCCCTTCCCCAAACAATCGTCCACTCTCCCTCCACAAAAATGCTGTTACACTCCCTCTAAATAAAATTTTCATCATTCCTAAAACCATCATAGTAATTATTACATAAGCAGATAATATTACAAGGTAGTAAGACGCGTTGCTAAAAAGATAATCAAATAAACATACAGTATTTATAAACAGTTTGCTCCTTTATAAACTATTACATTTCTAATCAACGCCCTAGAAACTTCTTATTAATATGAGCCTCCTTGCAAACAGTTTAACTTCTGATAAACTTTCTGTTAATCTTTAGTACCCAATTAACACTCTACCAAATAATGGTTTGTTTCGCACTGAATGTCCTTGAAATGTGCTTACGCCATACTATACGTCCTGTTAGCCTAATTACTTAAAATGGACGTCATTTTAATACATTTTTTTCCAAAATGAACGTCCTTGAAAACAGTGTGCTCTAAATCGAAACTGTTTAAAAACAGTGTACTCTAGATTGAATCTTCTTGCAAACAGTGTGGTAGTGTGCTCTAAATAAAACTTCCTTGTAAGCAATGTGCTCTAAATTTAACGTCCTTCAAAATAATATGCTCCATATTTAAAACCCTTTCAAACCATGCGCTCTAAACTTAACGTCCTTTAAAATAGTCTTATCCAAATTTAATGTATTTGCAAACAGTGTGCTATAAATATAACGTTCTTGAAAATAGTGTTCCGAATTGAGCCTCCCTGAAAATAGTGTGTTCTAAATTTAACCTCTTTGAAAAAGTATGCTCCAAATTTAACGTCCTTTAAAATAGTGTGGTCCAAATTCAACAACATTTAAAATAGTTTGATCCAAATTTAACGCCCTTGAAAAATATTTCATTCCATCAGGAAGCGAACCACTATAAAGACGTTCATCTTTATAGTGGTTCGCTTCCTGATTTATGCAATAAACGATTTTATGTCAGAATAAATGACCTGTAAACAGTTTTTTTCTTGACTAACGTCCTTATAGATTGTTAAGGCCCTAAGAATCAGTCTTGTAAACGGTTTTTTCCTCTGTTTTTCTAACCAGACAGTGTTCCTACTCAATCCCATTCGTCGCTGGATGCGATTCACGGCCCAGCCTCCTACAGCAGCCTCAGTAGAGGACCCGGATCCTTCTTCTCAGAGTTTTCGGGGGACCTGACCCACTTCTTCACTGCCGCCGGACCGTCTAAACAAGCGTTCCAACCTGCGGGAGCCGACTTCTCTCAAACACAGTCTGCAGACACGCACGGGTTGTCAGGACTTAGGTTGGTAACACTTAAAAACGTCCGCTAAATGTTTTGGTTTGGTTCCAGGAAAATTTAAGATGGAGAAGAAAAACACTCTCTCTTTAATAGAACTGAATGTACTGTACACCTGTGGCTGAAATTTTCGAGCTGTCGTCTGGACACAATTGTGTAAGAGAGAAGAAAAATTTCGGGTATCTCTCCCTCTTACACACATACAAGGCCATGTGGCCTTTTGGCATCGTTCGCTACTCTTATTGATTATAATATGAGATACATTAATGTATGACTAATTTAATTTAAATAAATGTGTTAATAAATAGTTTGAAAAGCATAACAAAGCTCATCAAAGCTCTTCAATTAACTCACGGAAAACCTTGATCTTAGGTGGGGTGCAAGAGTATGGACCGGACCTAATAGGTACACTATCTTCAACCATAATTTCATAGGGGAGTACATCACATTTACCTAATCGGGTAGTAATCACATCAGAAAATCTTGAAATTATCCCTTTAGCCGCATCCTCACTGCTGTTTACAAGATGGACGCCACACACAGTAGCAGAATGACAGAACTCAATTTTAGTATTAGGGGAGAGTTGAAATGTTAACACTCTGCAACCTGAATTAATAACGGCGCCCGTTTCCCACAAAAAATCATTCCCTAAGGTAGTGTCATAAGGGAGGGACGGAATACAATATAAATTTCTTTTCCATGAAAATCCCATGATCTTAATGGCTAAACATACCTTTTACTGTGCTAACAATAAATTACCATTCCCCACAGTAAATGGTTTAGAGTCTACCTTTTCGATGACGACGTTACAAGGCTTACTTAAATTATTCAAGATTTCGGTATTGACAAAAGATCCACTGGAACCAGTGTCCAGTAGCGCAAAACCGGGGTTTGACCCGATAGTAACCTTTACCAAAGGGAGGAGGGGATTACTTCGTTTATTACACTTACGCGCGGCGGGCCCTTATCACTACCACGCGTAACACGTTTCCCGACTGACAATCGCGTTGGAAGTGTCCTAACTGGTGACAACGAAAGCATCTAACGCGTGACACGCCCACACGTATTTCTGACCTAATAGCATTAAGTTGCCTCGGGGGTAGGGGGGGGTTGCAGGAAGGAGTCATACATTGATGCAAATTATTCACTACAGGCGCGGGATGGGTATCCAAATATTCTTTCTCAGCTAGTAGGAAACCTTCAATGTTAGATGCCAACAAATATAGTTCAGGCAAAGTGGTCGGCTTGTGTGAAAACACAAAATGCCTCCTAGTTAATGGGGATACGTTCTCAAGAATAACCTCCACGACTTCTCCCTCAGCCAGATTGAGGTTCAAAATCTCTGCGGCTTCAGAAATAGCTAGGATAAAAACCCTAAATGGTTCTTGGGGACGTTGAAAGCGCCGTACATGTTGCATACATAGTCTTTATTTCTCTCTTCTGGAGACTAAAGACTCTAAAATACGACTTCTCGCTACGCCCCAACTGAGACACAATTGTACATATTCAGAGACTAAATGAGCTAAAAAAAAAAACCGTGGCGTTCCCCATACAAATAATGAGAAACTCTACGTCTACAAGTCTAAGTTTTGAAACTCTATTTGCTTCTAACAAAAATGTAAACAATACACTACAAGATTGCCCGTCACAGACTGGCAATAATTTAAGACTATCACTGGCAATTTTACTCAGTGTTTTTGAGGGGGTAGTAATCGGATGACTTCTAATTGGATCAATGGGGGGTCTAATGTGCTCACTGACCTCCTCTAACTTTACAATATTTGACTTACACGGATCACTATTTCCCAGAGAAGGATGGCTAACAGTGTGGCTAATATAAAAATATCAGAGGCGTCCGACTTACAGATATTTTCTGATAGCAGCGACCAAAGAACTCCTACCCTAGCATCAGGGGGAACGAAATGTCTCTCGCCTTGAGCTCCTGGCGAAGATCCACGGAATTGAGTCTGTAGACGTCCGATTTGCTGCTGGCCAAGCTTCCAGGTGCGGTGGCCAAGGCGGATGATTGAACATGAAACAAAAGTTAATCAGCAATATTAGGTTGAACTCACCCATGCGCTCACTCAATAGCAGAGTGGCGCAGAATTTGAACCCTATTTATACCCTAACGCCTAACTTAGAGGTCTCAAATACAAAAATAATAATAATAAGTCAGCAAAATGAAAGAGTGTGCTGAGTGAGTGAAAAATATCAGAAAAAGCTGGGCTAAACATAAACAATACCCAGCACACGCAATTAGGAACTATTGCTGACTCGTCCCCACGGTCACCCTCAACAATATATAACAATAAACAAGAACTGCAACTATACCTCTGATTCGATTATCACACAACACTTTAGGTAGCATATTATATCTAAGGATGAACGTAAAAAGGGATAAGTACAAATATTATCGTCAAGAGTTGTTTATTAAATATTCAAAAATATAGACAATAATTTATTTAATAAATAATCCCAAGAAAAATTAGGGTATACAATATTTTGCAATCTTAGTATCATGTCATCATATGAAGGGTGCCAAACGTATAAGTGATTACCATCACTAATCACTCTAACAAAAATAGTAGTTAGGCAAAAACAACCTCAAATGACTCCTCAATTTAACCTCAACCTAATTGCCAATGTTCACTGATGCGCTGGTACTTTAAGTTCATGTGTGAACATTTGAAGTTAAACATTAATAGAACTACTCTATAGACGGTATCTAAAAACTCATTAAAGTTCAGATATGATAAAGATAAACCATAAGTCTCACAAGGAGTAATAATATAAACAACATTTCTAGATATATGCTTCCTAGTTAGAGTGCAAAGCTTAAGTACGTTATACTCGGAGTAAGCATTTAGTACTTAAAAATATTGTCATCACCAGATATTCTACTTTTGTTAAACTCCAAAGCTTAAGTCCATTAATACTTGACATAAATACTAAGCGCAAAGTTCAAAGTTTAAGTCCATTAATATTTGAAATAAATATAAGTGCAAAAGTAGTATTATTATAAACGATATCATTAGATATTTGATTTTTGTTAAAGTTCAAAGCTTAAATCCATTAATATTTGACATAAATACTAAGTGCAAAGTTCAAATTTTAAGTCTATTAATATTTGAAATAATTACTAAGTGCCGAAAGAGAATTTTGAAAAATAAAAGATTACGCCAAAAAGGAATTTTTCTTACATTATTAATTTCCGAAGCCTTCGATTGCTCAAGCGATTACCAAAACCAGTCCCAGAGTGGCACTTCACTCACACGATCACTCTTTTATACGGTAAAACACAGTCCCAGAACACGGAACGTGGGGATGACCGGGGGGAGGGGGGGTTACCAAAGAACATAAACCAGGAGGTGGATGTTCTATGAGCGTCTATACTGCAGTGGAAGCGGAACTTTGGTACTGGCGAAGAGTTTCTTCTTTCCAACTGAAGATCTTTGGTTCGGGGGAGTCGTTGCTGAGCGTTTGAATAGGTGCGGCCCTCAGTATATCGTGGTTAGTCATCTTGTTCAGAGGTGTGTGTTTCGATGGGCCTTTCGTGTGTGTAGTCGAGCCAGCAGCAGATGGTGTCAGTTCAATTGGATAAGTCTGTTGTATTTGGTTTGGTTGTGGTTAGCTTGTGGCTAATGCTACAAAGTGACATAATAGGAGAGAAATAGAAGACAACCTTGGAAGGGAACGTGCAGATAGCGAATTACGACTCCAGCTGAACTGTTAAGGAAGGTTCACATTTCGACCAGACTGAAGAAGAGGAAGGGTCTATTCGACGAAGACAACTTTGAGGAAGAACCAAGCTAGGAAATTCTTAACAACGTTTACAAGCCCTTTTAAAATCCTGGAAGTCCTGAGTAAAGTTACAGTAATAATCGAACTTCCTTATCGCTAAATGGTAGTTAACGTAGAACGGCTTAACGCTTTTGTGTCTGGGAATCCAAGCCCAGTTCTGTTAACAGATCTAGAAGTAAGACCATGAGGAGAACAAGGAAGACACCCATCAGCCAGGAGGTTTATGGGAAACAGAAGATGTCTAGCCTTCGTGCCCCACCGCCGACATCACAAACCAAATGAGTGAAAGCTCACCCCGAGTCGCTTTCAAATCGGTATTCACTGAGACCTCTCTGAGAGAAAGGGAAGATGCAAACGCAGTGAAATATCCGTGTGTATTTTCTCGCAGCAAACAAGTGCTGAAAAATGTGTTAAAAAATATATTTTCTGTAATTTGTCCTATATTGTTGTTATATCATTTGTTGCTGTTTTGTATTGTGTACGTTAACTATTTTTCTAAGAGGTTTGATAATTATAGTACTTTTGGGGTTAGGAATGTTGATTCAAACCCAAACAGAACCAGTTGTTCAAACCACAGATTCAGGGAATTTGAATACATAATGAAGGTAATTTGCAATTAATTGTTTATGTACCATTGTTAATCAGGAAAGAAGTTTTTGAGCAATATGAAATCCATACTATTCCAGCAGTTTGGAATAAGACGTGAACTTATGTATAAGACAAAACATGTGAGCACTCTAGGTTGAAAAAAAATCTACAGTTTGATTAGAAAAAAAAAATTCTTTAAGCACAATGATCTAAGTCATATTTATAAGATTTTAACAGAAGAAGCTTTTTCTCTGATTACTTGATGTGGCAAACTTTTTGATTATTTATTCATTTGTGATTTTCTTGAGAATGTAATTCTTAGATGATAATATCAAGAAGCTTGACGCCAAATTGTCCCCTAAGCTGCTTCTTAACTTGTTCTTTACAATCTTTAAACGTCTCATCGTCCTTTCTGCTGATAAACTTGTGACGTAATGGTACAGCATGGTATGTTGTTGAAATGATGTAATAACTTTCCCACTCTAAGTTAATAGTATAAGTGTTGTCATAGCATGAAACACTAAAATGTCTCTTAAACAATTTCAGATGTATTTTAAGTATGAAAAAATATTTATGACCAGGGCCCAAAAGTTGATGACATTGCAACTTTTTTTTGTGAAGTCGACCGCAATGCTAACTTATATATATAAACACATTTTATGACACTCTGATAACGATACATTTCTTTTATTGTACATTTCTTTAAAATTTCTATGGGTTTTTACAGTTTAGAGTATTTTTTAGCGTTTTTACAGAATTTTGAGGCCTTTATTTTATCTGTTTTTACTCTTATCGTCCATTTTATATAATCTCTAGAATTATTTCATAAAAATAGTAACTCACAATTGGTAATGCACATATTCACAAATTCATTATTTGTATTTACTTAAAGCATTAATTTCTCTTGTAATTATTAATAAGGCTGGACGTGAAACAATGAGTGTAGCCTAATGTTTTCTGACAGAGCAGTACTAAATACAAAAGAAATTAGGAAAAAGTACATATATTTTTAGAATTCTTATATTGTTTATATTTAAACGGAAAACCCCATTGCTGGACAACTGGCTAGCTTGGTATTTAGGAATGTAAGGCTTTGTTTACCTCAGTGGTACAGTCACAATTGTTTAGAATGTGGCTGTTAGTTGAGGAGATCAGTTTAGTTTAGTTAGATCAGTGTCAGTTTAAATTGTATCTCTCAAGCTGGTTGACTTACTACTGGTGAGTTTTAACATGGACCTCGGCCGCGCAGGCAAGGGGTGGGAAAGAGAGGTGAGGGAGGGATACTCCCCTAGCAGTGACAACGTTCACTTATCCTTGAAATGGTCCGCGCATGTGCACATATTGTTTTGGGCCACTGCGTAGCCCCCAAGAGTTTAATTTTAAATCTGCTATACTTTCATATATTTGTATATTTCTAATTGAGCAGGATGCCGAAAATCAAACCATCTACGACAGTTAGTTAACGAGTTTGGTGAAACAGTTTTTCCCACTTATGGGAAGGTATTATTTTGTAAATTGTGCAAGTCAACAGTTTCAGCAGAAAAAAGGTTCTCTCTTACTCAGCATATTGGTCTTGAGAAATACAAGAGTGCTTTAAAATGGGCAGCAACAAAACATAGTTAATTAAAAGATTGCTGTTCCAAAGCGTTTCAACCTCTTAAACAAAATCATCTCAATATAATAAAGAGTTGTGCGAAGTATTGTTGTCAGCTAATATTCCAACCGGAAAGTAAATCATTCTAAATGTCACGATTTTTTAGAAAAACAAACGAATAATTCTATACCAGATGAATTTACTCTGCGTAAAAGCTACGTGAGCTTGTGCTATGAGAAAACGCTATATAAAATACAAATCAGTGAGTGTGGGAAAGAAATCTGGGTATCAATTGATGAGACAATAAATGTAGAAGGCAGCTATGGTGGTAACATAGTTATTGGAACTCTTGAACTGAATACTATTGGTCAAACATTTCTCCCTAATACAGAAATCTTGGATAGAGCCAACCAGTCCACAATCAGCAAGTTGTTTGATAAATCCATGTTTCTGCCTTGGCCTGATAGTATTAACCACGATGATGTTCTTTTTGTAAGTGATGCTGCACCGTAGATGATCAAAGCAGCAACTGTAATTAAAGCATTATATTCTAAAATGATTCACGTTACATGTGTCCCTCATGCAGTTCATCGAGTTGCTGAAGAGGTGAGAAAGAACTTTGGAAATGTTGACCAACTAGTGTCAAACGTTAAAAAAGTATTCTTGAAAGCGCCATCTAGAGTACTTGATTTCAAGATGGTGGCACCTGATGTACCCTTACCACCTCAGCCAATAATTACACGATGGTGCACATGGCTTCATGCGTGTTTCTATTATTGTGACCATATTTGTGTTTTGAAAACATCGTGAACTGATTTGACAATGAAGAGGCCGTATATATCAAGATTGCACAAAATATGTTATCATATCACAAAATTGAGGGAAACTTGGTGTATATCAAGTCTAATTTCAATAGTTTGACCGTAACCATAACAAACTTAGAAAAGAAAGGTGTGTCATTGTCTGACGCTAATGCTCTTATCACAACACTACAAGATAACCTCAAGAGAGCTTCAGGCAAAATTGGAGAAGCAGTGTTTGCAAAACTTCAAATGTGTTGATAAAGAATTCGGGATTCAAAAGAGTGTGTAAAATTTCTGACATAATCAGCGCTAAAAGTGACTTTTTATAAGACATTCAAGTATGCTCCAATAACATCCGTGGATGTAGAGCGCAGCTTATCGAGGTACAAAAACCTCTTGGCTGATAATCGCCGATCATTCACACCTGATAATCTGAAGATGATCTTAGTTGTGTATTTCAATGCAGAATAAAATAAATCTCAGATGTTCTTTCATTTCTATATCATTCTCACATGCACACAAATGTTCTGCCCATTTTATTATTTTTAGTGGAAAGATTGGTTATACAACATTTATTAATTTATTTCTCCTTTTGCAGGATTTCCCCATTACCATAATCGAACAAGAATAATAATAATAATTGTATTTTAAATGTATTATTAATTTTTAAGAGCGTCTTCTTTATTTTTTAGGATACAAAATAGTGTTTTTAAGTGCATCTTTTTTAATTTTTAAGGGCATTTTTCTTATTTTTGAGAGCATTAATACACCATTTTAAGTGCTTTTTTGTTTTTTTAATGGCATAAACTTCCGGGCCCTGTTTATGACAATATAAAATTTCTTATTAAATAATTATTTACCGAAAAATTTCCTCCTCCTCCCCTAAATTCTGATGGCGCAACTTGTGCCATGATCCCCCCCTGTGGGCACCCCTGGTTTCTTCTGGTCTTAAATTCAAACACCAAAAAAGGTTTGTTTTCAAAGAGCTACAACGCTAAAATGAAATTTTTCTTGTGGCGTTTTAATTTTTCGGTTCACTACATTCCTCTAAATATAACCTTCCTCATCCCTAACCCGTTAACGTTATTAGTACCGAAGCGTATGAACCGAGTATATAGTATTACGTCACGGTAATAACAAAAAAACTTGTTATAGGTTTTAATAATACTCGTATGTAGGCTAAAGTAATTGTAGTTGTTTGACTGTGCTATTAGGTTAAAGTAACTTCCACGTATTAGTTATTGGTTAGTAATAAGCAGTATTGTAAGATTCTATGTTTGATGTCCAGTTTTTCCCCGAGTTCGGGCACACGTCGCTGTCTGGGTTCCAACAGGGTTGCGGACCGCAGGTTTCCGTCTGTCAGAAGAGCAAATACCGATCTCTTGATGGAACTTGTAACAACCCCTACAAACCAACATGGGGGGCGGCCAACACGCCCTACGCCAGAGTAAAACCCGCCAAGTACGCTGATGGTGAGCTACCTACCACTAGGACTGATTTAACAACACACGAAACAATTCAACGATTGAATTGACACTCTTTGTGAGCAGGGACCATTTCTGGAACAATAATTGCTGGATTTAAAGGAAGGCCCAGGGCAGTAAAATCAGAGGGGTGGCAAATTTGGTATAAAAAAAAACTCAACCTATTGATATTGAAAAAGTTAACATTCTTTGTTACCTTAGGGTCATTTCATTTGAATTCACCCAGAGGAGACCATTTTTGAAAATTTTAATATTTTTCACACATGTTCTCACATGTTCCAGTAGTTAAAAAAACATTTAATTTTACTACTAAAATTTTTTCCGGTACGGCCACTTTTCTAATTTGGCCGACGTTAAATTTGACGTATTTTGATGTTCACAAAAACTTAAATATCTTGGTAGCTAAACTATTTAGAAACGTGGCACAAGAACTATTCTTGTGCTCTTGATGTGGACTACATTTAATGCAATTGTGAGTTTTGTCTAAATATAACATAAATGGCTGAAACTTAGCCTGAAAATCAGCATAAGTTTTGTTTAAAAATTACGTTTTAAAGCCATTGAGAGGGTATGAAGGAGATTACTCTAGATCTTCAAAATTTCACCACATTTATTCTACTTACAAAGTCTTGGATTTTGAAATTACAGGATTTAGAAATTTCCTCCTCTTATTTTATTAAGTCCTAAACATGGCCATTCATTCATTTCTACATACTCGGGCATCAATATTTCAGGTGGGAGAACTGAAAAAATATGAAGCTAGGAGGGGGTAAAGTATTTTATAACAGCTACTTGTGATAATAATTTGGAGTTTTGGATTTGTCAGGTTTTTTTGCTGTACAGTGATTACCAAGACAAAAAATTTCATAAATGTAAATTGTGGCTCACCCTAAAAATTGACATCCTTTGCCAAGAGTAGGCACTGTAAAGCTGTGATATTTCATTACAATTTGATCAATGATCTGGTGGCTCCTTCTTTAGGCTTAGTAAGCTCCAAAGATGTGAGTTTTCCAATCACCCTTGATATTGAATCCCATAATGCCTCAATTGACTTCTGGAAAGATATTCTTGGACCTGGAGGCTTGAAGAAATTCACATACAGGTCTTCGTTTTCAAAACTGATATTTTCAATTACAGCAAGTGACCACTGTCCATTATAAATAAGAGTTATGTAAACACCACATTTAAAGTCAGAATAGTCGATACCAGATTGTGTCGTTGCTATTTAGAGATCTTCATATTCATGAGATGCAGAGGTTCGGTAACATCTTATTGTGGATTTGCTGAGAGGTAAAAATCTGTGCTTTTCTCTGGTTTTAGATACTGATTTGCATTTACAAATCTAGATTTAAACACTTCCTCATTTATTTTTACTTCTTCTGTTGAAACAAAAATGTTATATATACCTTTGATGTTTTCCACAGAAATATTATACAAATCCTTTGGAGGACAAGCTGATTTGTATAGGTTCTTTACAAGCTTGATTTTGTGGCTTCTCTCTTTATAGTATCTCCTACTCCATCACAGGCATTATTAACAAGAAAAGAAGAAAAAACATTCCACTCAGCATCTAGGTCAAAATCAAACTTGTGATGGAACATGTTGATGAAGTTCTTTCTGTTCTTATATTAACTAGCAGCTCCATCGCTGAAATAAAAAAAAATCTTTACCAATGGAAGAACTTCTTTGAGGTGACTGAAACGTATGAAGTTCCAGGGTGTTGTTCAAGGTGGTCACTTATGATAAAAACACTAAGCCTCTTAAAAACATCGTCTGATGAAGTAATAAACAAAAGGATGAAAAGTAGCCCATGTGCTTACCCAATGTAAACTTTGAATTTCATCCCGTATAACAAAGCGATGATTTTCAGCTACATCTACTAGAACTCCACCTAAATTTTCTGTCAGGTTTTATTTAGCGATTTTTGAAAACCATGAATATGTTTTGGAAACAATTGATTGGAGCCACTGCAGCACGCGAACAAAGAGTGTGGCTCAGGAACATGTTAAAACCTGCAGAATAAAGTTGTCTAGGAGAGGTGATTCCTTTTAGCTTTGACCAACTCTCAACGGTAAACCAATAGCAAGTCCAAAACTAGCTTAGCCTAATCTAACTTAGCCTTACCTAATCTGGCCTAACCTTACCTAACATATTCGAATTAAAATGCTTGGCTGTAAAACAAAAATAGCTAGCTAAAATAGTAAATTTAGTTAATTAAAATAATACTTTTGATTACTTTTACCAAGACATTTCGGAAAATGCTAAGATTTACTAGTAATCGAATATTTAAAGTAACATACATATTATAATTGTACACATGTATGTTTGAGTGTGTAGGCGTTCAGGACCCCCCTGTGTCCCACTCGGGGAAACCTCTACCTGGGGCTCGTCTAGTTAGTGCAGTGCTCTTTCCTGATTCTGACATACCAGACCCAAATGGACGCTCATCGCCATGCAATGGGGCAGATCATCACACACGACTTGTCCCAAGCGGCGGGGACCACTCAGGCGAGTAAGTATCAGTATAAGCCACAATAATTCATAATGACACTCTTCATTTTAATAACTTAACGCCATTATGGGCCATTTGTAATACATTTGTTTTAATTTTGCTCAATCTAACTTTCTTCTGCTTGATTTTAAAACGACACGCAGAGAAAATCAAATTATACCATTCATTCAAATACATTTTAACATTTTCCCTAAGGCTTCGTTGAAACTTGGCGCTTGGCCATTCCACATCTCTAACAGCATGTTACCATTTTAAAGCAACTCATAGTTAAAATAGGTGATAGATTATATACAATTTCAGTAAGAGTTGATATAAAGGTTTTAGTTGGTAAATACTTAAAATTACATTATAGAAATCAAATAAATTAAAAATTATAAAAGCAAGTTTTGTATTGTTAAAAAAAAAATCTCCCCATTTTTCTTTTAAACGATCTAATGTATTTAAATAGAGGAGCTTTGGGATATTGACCTTGTATTTTGTATTCCTGAAGAGAGAATTTACGCAACCAGCATTAAAAGTATTCTAAAATTGCTTTAATTAAAGTCTGGTATAATATCCAATGAGACGTGAATCCATAGTTCAGGCTGTGTTACAAGATATAGTCACTGACAGTGGCGTAGCTAGGTCTGAAGCGCCCTGGAGCGGTTTAACTTGCCCCCCCCCCCCCCCCTATTGTTTCAATCCAAAAATTAACTAAACCACAACACCATATAAATTTAAGTAAACCTAACAGATTAAACTGACTTTAAAAGTAGCCTATGTTGGTGGTTGCTTATTATTCTTGTTCCATAAAGAAAAGAAATTTAAAATTTATTTTCTTTTTGTGCATGGATTTATATTTATTGAAATGTATGTTATATTGAAATGCAAATCTGCTTAGTTTTTTACTTTTACACAATATAACAACTAAAGTTTTGGAGTTTGGAACTAATAAAACAGAGTATTTTAATATAGATAACATTTGTCATTTATTGTTGAATGTTGATCACATAGAAAAAATATATAACTAAACTAACGTAACACTTATTCACAAACGACATAGTATTTTTAAAGAAAAGTTGATCATTTACGTTTTTTGGTCCTTACTTTTTTGTCAATAGGACATTAATTTGGGAAATACATCACAAATTAAAAGTGAAATTGTTTAACAAATGGGTTACCAACACAAAAGCCTTCTAAAAATAAAAATAAAATTTTGAAAAGACAAAATTTTGTAGTGAAAATCTTCACAAATTGTTGGAGGAACTCAAAATGCATATTAAATTTTCTTTCGTGATTTGGCACTTGCAAATTGTGAGATGGTGTCAGCTAAGTCTATATTTCTTGCTCTGGCTCGCTCGATGGAGATCGTTGCTAGAGAACTCAGACGCTCCTGCGACATGGTGCTACGAAGATAGCTTTTGATAATTTTCAGTTTTGAAAAGGATCTCTCAGCATTGTCAAAAAGATGAGGCACGCACTCACAACATCCGGAAAGCTGGCTCGAACTTGAGCACGCACAATCACAGTATTGGCAAGGTCTCTAATACTTTTAAGTTTTTCAATGTGGCTTGAAAAACAAGTAAGTCTTACAAGCTGTTGGCCTAAGTTAGGAGAGATGTCATCTGGGTATTTAAGTACTAGAGGCTTTCACGAGTCTAGAATTTCTTTGTCACCTGAGTCAGTTAAAAAAGAAGGTTTCAAACATTTGAAACACGCACAAATCTCAGTTATTGACTCAAAACGCTCGGTTAGTTGCGTAGTTATGATATCCAGGCTACGATTGAATACCTCAACCTGAAACGTTTTTCTGTGTCCATGATGGGATCATCTGCCTGTACTTCGTCGAACATCCTTTTTTTCTTTCTTGATCTTGAGTCAGTGAAATTCGGCGCAACTTTCCATTTCAAACAAAGCTGAGTTGCATCACTTTTAATTGTTTCTCAGTTACTTCTTAGGTTGGCGATTTATTTTTAGGTTTAACAGCATCCTTGTTGCATGTTCTAAGTCTTCCTCGGTGCTTTGCAGTTTCTTGGAAACGAAGTCCATTGTTTCAAGCAAAACACTTTGAACTACTATCAAAATTACCGTTTGAAACTGTTCGAAGTATTTCAAAAGACATTTTGCTTGATTAACTTCTTCTTGATTACTGCTCTCTAAGGTAATGACAGTTAATACTTTCATTATATCAAAGTATCCACAACGAAGGGCGTCTATGTCTTTGTTTCTTGACGGGCACACTTTTTTAAAATGTTTTTTTCATGGTTGATTTAGTCAACAAAGCCTATCTTGATACGGCCTTAAAGAAAACATACAAATTTTGCACATTGTCAAAAAAAGTTCCTGATTTCTGGAATACTTGTTACCGAATCGTTGACGACCAGATTGAATGCGTGTGCACAACAGTGTACATACGTGGCTGCGGGATTATTACTTTCTATCCGGGCTTGAAGGCCGGAATAAATCCCGCTCATATTTGCGGCCCCGTCATACCCTTGGCCCCTTACTTTAGAAATGTCAGAGAACTCTTCAATTACTTTAAGCACAACGTTTTCCAAATATTCTGATTTTTGGCTTTCCACTTCTGTAAACCCACCAAATGCTTCTTCTACTACCAACTCTACTGGCCTTTCTTTATTATCAGTTTTTATTTTGACATAACGAAACACTGTACTTAATTGATCTGTTTTTGATATGTCTTGAGTGGTATAAAAAATTATAGAAACTTAGGGACTTTTCACCATTTCTTCTTTTATTTCATTGGCTATTAAATTAATAATTTCATTTTGAATCTGAGGACTGAGGTAATTAGTACTACCTTTAGGCAATTTAATTAAGTCTGCCAATACCTTGTCATATTTTGCTAACATATGTATTATTTCAAGGAAGTTTCCTTTAGACAAATTAGCGTCACCTGACAACCTATGCTTTCTCAATGGCAAGTCATTTGTAGCTAAAGTGATGATTACGTCCACAACTCTCCTTAAGACTTGCCTCCAATAGTCTGTAGATCTCTTGATCTCTTCAAGATTTTCACTATCAACAGTCATGCCTAACTGCCAGCGGTAGTGAACTTCACATGCAATAGCATGTTTTTGAGATTCTTCTTCATGGTCTTTGATGTTTCGCCCTAAATGTGCCCAATCAGACGTACCTTTCGAAAACCCCACGTCTCTCTGTGACATATTAAATAGCCAGCAAGGCTGACAAAAGCAAACATTTAAAACCTTTGGTAGCATAACCAATTACGTTTTATTGATAAATGGTTATCTTTCTTTTTTGGAAAATACCATTTCTCGTCAAAACCTCTGTCTTTATTTCTCCCATCTGTATCTTTTAGAAACGGCCCTTTTGGCTGGTGGGGGCCAAGTTTTATTATTTGCTTTTTTTCTTCGGCTATAAGGTTCCCTTCAAAATTACCCTTGTCAGAAGAACTAATAATAACAAAATCTTCACCAACCTGTTTTTCTAAAAACTCTTGCTCTTCTAAATCCTCATTTTCAGCTTCAAAAGAATCAAGATATTGTGACAAGATCTGCTCTGATTCATTTTCCTTGAGGCTTACTTCACCTTCAAGTTTTTTAGAAGCAGATCTGTTTTCAGTCGTTAGTAGTTGCTCCGATTCCCCTACACTAAAGCTGACATCTTTATCTTTTGAACTGCAACTAGGTTCTTGTGAACTGCAACTGGGTTCTTGCGTAACTGAAGGTTTTGTCGAAAAGTATGATGACAACTTTCTCACTTTCTTAAGTTCAATTTCTGTATGTCATCCTTTTACTTTTTCCTTTTCCGATACTCCGCACCACTTAGTTTTTTTGACATTTTTAGAAAACAAGTGAAAAAAAAAAGGGTGTGTGTACTTATGTACGCGCGTGAGAAGTTGTAGTAATTCAAAGAATAATTATATCGTAAGAACTTATCTAATCAGTTTATTGATACATTTTTTCAGGCATAGCAACGTGAGTAACAATGATAAACAAAACCATAGAGGAATAAAATGCACATAAGTCTTTGACGAGTGATTAATTGTTCATTGTATAGTCTTATTTCAACAGAAGTTATACTCCTTTGGCATCATTAAATAATTTTATTTCTTTATTTTGTAAATATTAAATAACCAATAATAAATATTTAACAATAATAATTTAATAATATTTAGTATTAATTATGTTAAATAATAATATTTTAATTTATATCAATAAATAATACATACGAATAGTTAACCTCAATTATATTGGAGCACTGGAAAAAATCTATAAGCACAATTTTTTTCACTAATATTTACGAATAGTAAATAATATTAATCAAAATATTCAATTTAAATCACTACTGAATATAATTTATTAGCACATATATAATTCGCACTTGTATGAAACTAAAACACGTGTTATGAAAGTAGAAACTAGAAACATGTGGATAAATATTATATATATGAAAACAGTGATCAGAGGCGACGAGCGTACCAACATGCGCGACTAACAGAGGTTCTATTTCTATTTTGTTGGTAGCTTTTTTTTTTCGAGACTTAATGAGCGGTTCAGCTTCAACCTGTTACTTTTGTGTTACAGTGATGCGCGCGCATCTTAAAATTTCACTCTCATCATTTTTTCATAACGCGCCTAAAGAAGTATAACTTCAATAAACTAGTTACGTTAAATGGTCCTGTCACTTTGCACTGACGCACCAAAATCTAAGAAAATGTTGCGTAAAATAAACTAAAATCACAACAGTACTGGTTCTTAACTACTGAACATCTACACTACACTATTTTTATATTTTTTTCTTACACTATACTATGAGACTCGCAGCACTCGAAAGGAGAAACTATAGTTGGTGAAACCACGGTCAGACAAGCAAAGCGAACTGACTTACACTAAACTAACAACGCAATATAGACTCAGGTTATTGAAACCACGATTCACTGAGAAATAGAGACGAAACAAGGTTGGGAGGAGTAGGGGGATGGGAAAACCAGACGCAGGCAAGTCAGCTGATAGGCTGAATGCTGTATGCAAGCGAATGACAGAGCACGTGGGGTAAGTATGAGTCATGCGTAAGAGTGGGTAGGGAAGGGTGCGGGGATTCGGTCGTGATTAATTGACGCATGTCTAGATGCTATTGGCATCATGCCAAACAGACGCAGCTCGAGCCATTGCCCCGGCAAGTGTGAAAGACATCATCCGACATCGCCCACCTAACAAAAGATAAAGGAACCATGTTATGTTTTCTGTTAAGATTCGGATGGACATCTCGAGGTTTGGCAAATCTCTACTCCAAGTAGTACCATGTGCTAACACCTCACCGGAGCTGCGCTGCTGTAGCTAGGGCAGTAACAACACCAACCCCTCTCTCCCCTCTAATACTCTCCCTTCCCCTTTCGGAGTGTCATTACTCCAGGCCGCCACCACCACCCCTAATCCTTTCAATTTTGTTGCTTACTACATAACCAAAGAAAAGCTATCATGATGATGCTCTCTAAGGCAGCGGTATATAAACTACGGTCCACGGCCGCACGCAATTGTGAAATTGTTGTGATTTTACTAACAAAAATGTCAAATTAAATAGATAATCAGTGTATGTTTTTTAAACATTTGAACAAGTGAGCAAGCTCGATTATAATGTTCCATGTGTAAGAGCAAATCAAATGAGCTCCAGTTTGATTTAATCAATCTTCAAGCAGACAATGCTCTGAAGGAGACTTTTAAGAATATGAAACTAACAGAAAGAGAAAAGTTTGGTAATTTGAAAACGTTTGCCAGAAAGATGTTTGTGTTATTTGCTTCTGCCTATATTTGTGAACAGACTTTCTCATGCGTGAACATTAACAAAGCAAAGAACAGGTCTTGCGAATTAGGACGAACAAGCTGAATCCTGACTTCGACAAACTCGTGCAGGATTTTGGACGGTTGCATAAATTCCATTAACGATGGCAATTTGAGTAGTTATTAATCACCATTTGGTAGGCTAAGTATCAACATGAGTACATAACATATTTAGTTTTATTTGTTATGATATTAGATTTTATTTGCTACTTTTTTGTATCAAAGTTATATGGTTATATGACTAATATATGCAATTTTGCGTGAAAATAAAGTTCATTATTTATTTAATTTAGACGTTTGTTACATGAGGCCCGCTAGAGACCTCACATATGTCCATGTGGTCCTCGGGAGAAAATTTGCCCAGCTCTACTCTAAGGAGTAGTGTGGAGTTTCGAGCCGCAATCTCGGTGTTTTATTAGAATGTCGTCCCAAGTCAAAGGACAAGGGCTCCAATTCCTGTCTAAGTACAAATTTTTTGAGTTACCCAAGGAAATCACTATTTACAATAAATGGTGACATTTTTATTTAGCTTATCTATTACCCACTGTATATCATTATCATTATTAGCACCATGTCTTACTACCCATTCGGGTTATACGCACTAACGCTAAAGTCACGATATTATCATAGTAATAACAATAATTTAATAAGGAAGTTGCGTGTGTATCCCTAGTTTAGCCAGTATCAAATTAAAGTTCGTATACTCGAACATATTTTATAATTGAAACTGTACGTTAAATAATCACTTTTAGTATTTGTAGATGTTTAAAGAGGGAGGAGGGGGAAATTTTGAAATTGTAAAATGGACTACTTTAAATAAATATTTTTTAAAAAGAATAAGCAATAATCTGACAATATTTTAGCTACTTTTCATTCAAACTGTTTCAAAAACATGAAATAAAACCGATAGTTCAAAACAATAGGGTTATTATTTAGCACCGCGTCTTACTACCCGTTCGGGTTATACGCTTTATGTACTAATTACGCTAATGGATTGGGAATTGTGAAGGTTGAATTAAAGTAAGTGAACCCACATTTGTGTGGAGGGAGAGTGGAAAACCCTTTAAGGAAAGCCACCCTCAGTTCACCTGACCGAGATTCGAACCTCAATCTCCCCGCCCTTGGCGGTCGAACTCAACACGACTAGCGCGTTAGCCAACTACGCCACCGAGGCGGGTATACTGTTATTCAATACTAGATTAAGTAATCTAACTTTAAAAAATAATAGCATTCATCTTGGATAAGTTTAAAATGAGCATACTGAAACATTGTTTATAGACTAAAAAAACATTACTATTTTAAACAAACGTATTTTTTCTTCAGATTCCATAGTAAAAACATAATTTGTTTGTTACTTCTCTCCTCAACTGGTAAATTCTCAACCTGTGATTAAATGAGCAATGATGGAGGAAAGAATAGGAGGTACCAAAGACCCTGGCAAAAGTTGTTTAAATAATGAAGCAATAGTTGGCAGTAAAGTAACATATTTCAACTATACTTTATTGTTAGAAAACTTACCATAGAAATTTTAAAATAACTATTATTATTATGATGTTTTAACTACGTGTCGACCCATAAGAGGCCTTTTACGTAAAAACACTATAATTAAAGTAACTCAAAACTAATTATATGAAATAAAATAAAAAAGACAGTAAATGCAAGTTCATTGAAAGGGCATGGCTTGGTGAGAGTGAAGGAGAAATAATGGATGATAAATTAAATGAAGTGTGAAAAAATTAAGCATGAAAGTCATATCCTCCAACGAAGGAACGTAGACCCCCTCCACCCACACCAGCGATCAAGGTCATGAAGTTCTTAGGGGTGAGTAAGGGGTGGGGACGTACACTCACTGGCATACTTGTTTTGTTCTCCTTTGGGGAACATGTACATTTATACACTAATACAACAAGTTGTCCTATACAGAGGCCTATTATATAAAATGCAGTGACATAGTCTAAGGATAATGTCTGATAAAGAATGTTATATCAATTGTTTTATGAACAAATTGTTTATGCATTCAGGAAATGGCCGTTTGTTTGCGTGGACCAGAGTCCTTATTTAACCCACTTCCCCACTATCTAGAAGGTTGAATTTGGTACACAGCTTCCACTAGTGGGACATTTTAATTTATTAAATCTTGACATTTCATAAATAAAGCTTTTAACAACCACAAAAAATTCTTTGTCTCTTCGTCTAGTCTCTCCTTTTTCACCCCCTCCAACCCCATAGTGTCAAGTTACTAGTCTAATGCATTATAATTTGACTGTCTTGTATGTAGAAAATCCTCTTACTTGTCAGAGCAAAATGCTTAATTTTGAACTATCATTTTGTATTTAAAGTTTTATTTATTTTAAAATAAAATTATATATCTTGTATTAAAGTAGATATTAAATTGCATTTTTTTTAGTGCAATCATTCATATTCCGTTTACAAGTTAAATTGAATGAAAAAAACCTATGTTATTGTTAGGTTTTTTTTTCGTGGGTACAGTAGACAAAATCAACCTCATATTAAAGTAGGTATCCATCCGAATCTTAAATAAACAAAACCTGTTAAATTTAGTGTCATTATAGAAATAGCTTAAAATGTTAACAAAAGTAACCTACACACTTTTATTATCATGTGAGCTACTAAATACTTATTGGGACTATGTCTTAAAATAAATTGGCAAATGCAAGCAAACATTATAGCTGTAATGTCAGTAAACTCCGGCGCTAATGTTGAAAATAACATCCACCTCCGCCCCCAATCTGTATTCGTAATCGCATCCAAGAAATTCACATGATATTCGGGGATATATTTAGATTTAATGACAAAATAACCCTAAAACTAATTTATTACATTCTATTTTATATAAATAACCTATTCCATATAATAATTTTTGTATAATTTTAGTCGATTAACCGAATGTGTGGGGCATATTGGAAATAATATTGTTAGATGTGTTGTCGTTGTTTTTTTTTTTTTTTGTCAAACATTTATAATTAAAATACAATATCCTTTATAAATGACCCACAAACTATTATTTATATCTTCCGTGTTGGTTACCAAGGTAGTTGAGAGGAAGTGATCCTGTATTAGCGCATAGAGAGGATGGCAAACCACTGATAAATCACATGTGATAAGCCCCTCTAATTCACCGGACGAGATTCGAACCTCGACCTCATCGACAACAGCGATAGAGTGCAATGCTATACTAGCATATTATTCTACTCAACCACTGGTGCGGGTAATATATATGTTACAAACACCAACACTAAACAAAAAAGTAACATAATAGGTATTATTTTTTAACTCGCTTTTTCCTTTGGTAGTGTTTCTCAAAGTGTTTTAATATTTTTTAGCTGGTTTCCTGCTGTGTAACACAGATTTTCTGTTACCATTGCGGGAGTATCGCCTAGAATATTTTTCTTTGCTAAAAAACATAATTTCTATACAAAAAGTTTGTATCTAATCAAAGAAACACTGTAGATTGTTACACAAATTATTGATAAGGTAAACATAATCAAGCCTACTCTATAAATAAACTTTTAACATAGATCATGCAAATACATCAAAAGGAACCATTTCAAAAACTGAGGTTTGGAGGTAATAGTAGTAACAAGGTGACAGACAGTTAGTGTCCAGACCAGGGTTTTACCTGAAGGAGAAATAAATGTTGGAAGGGAAGGGGGAGTAGCATGGCTTACAGAAAAACAAAGATGAAAAGATAGTGAATGCCAAAGAGGGGTTGGGGAAGAGAGGGAGAGGCGCTTCCAAAGACAGAGCATTCTACTAGGCAGCTACTGAACTTTTTCAACAATTCAGATACGATTTAATTTGAAAATATCAAATTTTGTGCCCGTTATTGTATTATAAATATTTGTCGTGTATGATAGAACATTATCTTATTCTCTATAATAATATGATAACTTCAAAACTATATTATTGTATTTCATGTTTTATTTAATTTAAATTTAATTGAAATTACGTCTTATTGCAAAAAAGTAAATATTAACTTGTAACTTTTTTTATTAATATAGTTCATTTTAAATTTACAAGTTTAATGCAATGCAAAAAACCGCATGTTGTTACTATGCATATTTTTTAAGCAATAGCCGGCACAACTTTATCGTTCTTATATAGTAGGTGTCCATCCGAATCTTAAGAGACCTTTCTTCACCACCTTCTCCCTTGTTACACCCTACCATAACTGACGAGTGTTTTTACTAAAATAACTTTTCATAGACTTGAGCGTAGCCTGAAAATATACATTTTCCAGTTCGTTACGCCCCCCTTTGTCCGTCTGAGTCATGCCGCCCTGGAGCGACTGCTCCAGTCGCTCCTCTGTAGCTACGCCACTGGTCACTGACGTAAGATACATAGTTCAGGCTGTGTTACAAGATATAGTATCTGACAGTAGATCCATAATTCAGGTTGTGTTACAAGATATAGTCAGTGACAGGAGATCCATAGTTCAGGCTGTGTTACAAGATATAAACATTGACAGGAGATCCATAGTTCAGGCTGTGTTACAAGATATAGTCTCTGACAGTAGATCCACAGTTCAGGCTGTGTTACAAGATATGGACATTGACAGGAGATCCATAGTTCAGACTGTGTTACAGGATATAGTCAGTGATAGGAGATACATAGTTCTAGCTGTGTTACAAGATATAGACATTGACAGGAGATACATAGTTCAAGCTGTGTTACAAGATATAGTCAATGATAGGAGATACATAGTTCAAGCTGTGTTACAAGATATAGACATTGACAGGAGATACATAGTTCAAGCTGTGTTAAAAGATATAGACATTGACAGGAGATCCATAGTTCAGGCTGTGTTACAAGATATAGTCAGTGATAGGAGATACATAGTTCAAGCTGTGTTACAAGATATAGTCAGTGATAGGAGATACATAGTTCAAGCTGTGTTACAAGATATAGACATTGACAGGAGATACATAGTTCAAGCTGTGTTACAAGATATAGACATTGACAGGAGATACATAGTTCAAGCTGTGTTAAAAGATATAGACATTGACAGGAGATCCATAGTTCAGGCTGTGTTACAAGATATAGTCACTGACAGTAGATCCATAGTTCAGACTGTGTTACAGGATATAGTCACTGACAGTAGATCCATAGTTCAGACTGTGTTACAGGATATAGTCAGTGATAGGAGATACATAGTTCTAGCTGTGTTACAAGATATAGACATTGACAGGAGATCCATAGTTCAGGCTGTGTTACAAGATATAAACATTGACAGGAGATCCATAATTCAGGTTGTGTTACAAGATATAGTCAGTGACAGGAGATACATAATTCAGGTTGTGTTAGAAGATATAGTCACTGACAGGAGATCATAGTTCAGGCTGTGTTACAAGATATAGTCAGTGACAGGAGATACATAATTCAGGCTGTGTTACAAGATATAGTCACTGACAGTAGATCCATAGTTCAGGCTGTGTTACAAGATATAAACATTGACAGGAGATCCATAGTTCAGGCTGTGTTACAAGATATAGTCAGTGACAGGAGATACATAATTCAGGTTGTGTTATAAGATATAGTCACTGACAGTAGATCCATAGTTCAGGCTGTGTTACAAGATATAGTCAGTGACAGGAGATACATAATTCAGGTTGTGTTACAAGATATAGTCACTGACAGTGATCCATAGTTCAGGCTGTGTTACAAGATATAGCACTGACAGAGATACATAGTTCAGCTGTGTTACAAGATATAGCAGACATGAGATACATAATTCGCTGTGTTACAAGATATAGTCAGTGACAGTAGATCCATAGTTCAGCTGTGTTACAAGATATAATCACTGACAGAGATACATAGTTCAAGCTGTGTTACAAGATATAGTCAGTGACAGGAGATACATAATTCAGGTTGTGTTATAAGATATAAACATTGACAGGAGATCCATAGTTCAGGCTGTGTTATAAGATATAGTCACTGACACTAGATCCATAGTTCAGGCTGTGTTACAAGATATAGTCAGTGACAGTAGATCCATAGTTCAGGCTGTGTTACAAGATATAGTCAGTGACAGAGATCCATAGTTCAGACTGTGTTACAAGATATAGACATTGACAGGAGATCCATAGTTCAGGTGTTACAAGATATAGTCATGACAGTAGATCCATAGTTCAGACTGTGTTACAGGATATAGCAGTGATAGGAGATACATAGTTCTAGCTGTGTTACAAGATATAGTCAGTGACAGGAGATACATAATTCAGGTTGTGTTATAAGATATAAACATTGACAGGAGATCCATAGTTCAGGCTGTGTTACAAGATAAGACATTGACAGAGATCCATAGTTCAGGCTGTGTTACAAGATGTAGTCAGTGACAGGAGATACATATTCAGGTTGTGTTACAAGATATAGTCACTTGACAGGAGATACATAGTTCAGCTGTGTTACAAGATATAGTCACTGACATGAGATACATAGTTCAGGCTGTGTTACAAGATATAGTCACTGACATGAGATCCATAATTCAGGCTTGTGTTATAAGATATAAACATGACAGTGAGATCCATAGTTCAGGCTGTGTTACAAGATATAGTCCTGACAGTGAGATACATAGTTCAAGCTGTGTTACAAGATATAGTCAGTGACAGAGATACATAATTCAGGTCTGTGTTATAAGATATAATCATGACAGAGATCACATAGTTCAGGCTGTGTTACAAGATATAGTCTTGACAGGAGATACATAGTTCAGAGCTGTGTTACAGATATAGTCATGAAGGAGATCATAGTTCAGCTGTGTTACAAGATATAGTCACTGACATAGATCCATAGTTCAGGCTGTGTTACAAGATATAGTCAGTGACAGAATACATAGTTCAGGCTGTGTTACAGATATAGTCAGTGATAGGAGAACATAGTTCAGCTGTGTTACAAGAATAGACATTGACAGGAGATACATAGTTCAGCTGTGTTACAAGATATAGACATTGACAGGAGATCCATAGTTCAGGCTGTGTTACAAGATATAGTCACTGACAGTAGATACATAGTTCAGCTGTGTTACAAGATATGCATTGACAGGAGATACCATAATTCAGCTGTGTTAAAGATATAAGTCATGACAGAGATCCATAGTTCAGGACTGTGTTACAAGATATAAGACATTGACAGGAGATCCATAGTTCAGCTGTGTTACAAGATATAGTCACTGACAGTAGATCCATAGTTCAGGCTGTGTTACAAGATATAGTCAGTGAAGGAGATACATATTCAGGCTGTGTTACAGGATATAGTCATGATCAGGAGATACATAGTTCTAGCTGTGTTACAAGATATAGCATTGACAGAGATACATAGTTCAGGCTGTGTTACAAGATATAGACATTGACAGGAGATCCATAGTTCAGGCTGTGTTACAAGATATAGTCACTGACATAGATACATAGTTCAAGCTGTGTTACAAGAATATGACAGTTGACAGGAGATACCATAATTCAGACTGTGTTATACAGATATAACATTGACAGAGATCCATAGTTCAGACTGTGTTACAAGATATAGTCATGACAGAGATACATAGTTCTAGAGTCGTTACAAGATATAGAATGAAGGATACATAGTTCAAGCTGTGTTACAAGATATAGCATTGACAGAGATCCATAGTTCAGGCTGTGTTACAAGATATAGTCACTGACAGTAGATCCATAGTTCAGGCTGTGTTACAAGATATAGTCATGACAGTAGATCCATAGTTCAGACTGTGTTACAGATATAGTCAGTGACTAGGAGATAACATAGTTCAGCTGTGTTACAAGATATAGACATTGACAGGAGATCCATAGTTCAGGCTGTGTTACAAGATATAGCACTGACAGTAGATACATAGTTCAGCTGTGTTACAAGATATAGACATTGACAGGAGATCCATAGTTCAGGCTGTGTTACAAGATATAGTCAGTGACAGTAGATCCATAGTTCAGGCTGTGTTACAAGATATGGACATTGACAGGAGATCCATAGTTCAGACTGTGTTACAGGATATAGTCAGTGACAGTAGATCCATAGTTCAGACTGTGTTACAGGATGTAGTCAGTGATAGGAGATACATAGTTCTAGCTGTGTTACAAGAAATAGACATTGACAGGAGATACATAGTTCAAGCTGTGTTACAAGATATAGACATTGACAGGAGATCCATAGTTCAGGCTGTGTTACAAGATATAGTCACTGACAGTAGATCCATAGTTCAGGCTGTGTTACAAGATATCGAGTCATTTACAACGAGACTCAAATAATGCTTTAGATGCATTATCCTAGTGTTATTCAAGCCCCCTAATCACTTAGTCCTCTAATTAGGCCCAGTATAAGTTGAGAATGGCCCGGAACCTGTGAGCTGCTTTTAGAAGTATTCAATTTCTTAAAAGATATTTGTAATTTAAAGTTGTTCTTTACCCAATATTAACCTTAGTTTAGTACTATTTATTTTCCTAAATTATCCCTCTTGTACCTCTACATAAAAAAATATTCATCCTCATTGAATAAATATAAATGATATCATGTTAATACTCTGGAGTAATATTCTACTAGTGGTCCTTTTTCTCCATCCTATCTCCTGTACACTGGCCTTGACCTAATTAGAGATGAAGGAGTATGCATTGATCGAATTGAAATTTTTAACAACAGGAACAGTAACGATTAACAACCAATAATTCCTTAATATATTTTACACCATGAAATAATTACATTGGTAGAACTTATTTCATTATCTATACATACTTCAATAAGTTGCATGCTAAGTCATGCAAGTTTAATTAAATCTCGGTTTACTATATTAATCTAATAAATTGATCATTACAATTAATTAATATTGATTTATATTGAAACATAAATACACTGCCACGTTATAACGATAGCCAATATTTAACTATATAGGGTAGGCATTAGTCTAAAACCATATAATACTCATTATTAATTTAAATAATTTAGAATCAAATTCAAAACTAATTATGTTAAGCATGATAATTAATAATTACTTGTTGTTGACATTAAAATACAAACATTACATTGCTGTTAGTATTGTTGTTTCGCATCTCTTTCATTGTTGTAAAAAATAGGACACTTGAAACATCGAAACATGTGAATGATAACTATCATTTGTGGGGAAAATACTAGACTGAAATTAATTTAGTTACAATGAGAGGAATATGCATGCCAAAACAATCCCAAACACTTTTTGTGAAGTAAAAAGGAGTTTCATACTACAAAATATTGCTACAGAAGAGGCAAAATATGGCTTCGGAAAATTCGGAAATTCTTTGTTTTACATTGTTATGATAAATGATGTGAATGTTAAGAATTATTATTATTTAATCCATTTATGGGAAATTTTTTTCAATGTAAGATGTTATTTAAATATATTTATTTATTTATTTATTTATTTATAGTTATTTAATATATTCTATTCATTAATGTTAATCCCTTTCTCATCATAATAATCGTCATCATCATCATCATCAACTGTTTCCAGCCTATGGCGGGTCAGTTTAGTAAAATATCTCCATTTTCCTCTATTCTTCCACCACTCTTCCTCCTTAGTTTCTTCCATTTTTCTCCGCTCACTTTCTATTATCTGCTCCTCTCATCTCTTTCTTGACCTCCCTTGCGGTCTTTTTCCTACATACTTTATTTCCAACATTTTCTTTGACATCCTCTCTTTTTCCATCTTCATTACATGCCCATACCATCTCAGTCTTGCTTCCTGTACCCTTACTCTTTCTCTGCTAACTTTATTCTTAATCTTGTTTCACTTGTGACGGCTCAGGTATGGGTTTGTTTCGGCCACAGGCTTACTAAGCCTGTTTTGGTTTCTAATAAGTGCATACATACGAAATGTGTGTTGTTTTTTTGCTGGTTCACTTGTGGCACAGAGCTCAAAGCTTTAATTTGGTATGTACGGTATTTACATTATGAAAGACAATGTGAAACTTAAAGTAGAACTTTTTTTACCTACGAACAGAAACAGCAAATGTCCTTTCCAAAAATAAACCCCACAACAAAGGCTACAAAATGGGAGGTGAAAGATTAACATCTGTAAAATATTTGTGTTGAAGTCATTGTCTTGTTATAGGAATCGTCCTCTCTGTTGTGAAGCAAATTTTTAGAAAGCCCATTGTGATAAAAAAAATACACTATACAGCAGCGTATTAAGTAGCAATGAGGCTCATTAAAAATCCAATACAATATTCGACACGTGGTAGGATCTGGGTTTGTTAAGACTAGAATGGAAATCCTTTTTGATAACGACAGGAAGAACGAAGATGTAGCGTTCTAGTGTGCAAGCAGAACGCTTTAAACTTGCGTTGTATCAACCGGAACGCTCGTAATAGTCTATCATATCAACCGAAACAGCGTTCCGGTGCGTTCCTACCCAATTCGAGTACTGGGACTATGTCATTGTAAGAATGTTTACCCTTGTTATGCTGGAAACCACGTTATTTTCATGTTTCAAATACTAGTGGGGGATAGCGTATATTATGTCCGAACTGGACCTTCGAGTGGTAGTAGACTTGCATATGACTGCGTGTGTTCTTTGTTTTCTAGGGATCGTTGAAACACTTTCAAAATAATGATTGAGATTTGTCCCTATATAGTATGAATAAAACTGTAATTAAGAGATATATTATATATAATGTTATATTATTATACTATAAGGATATTAAAGACATACTTAATATCAAACATGATTGAGGAAGTATTAATCAAATTATAACCCGGTTTGCTAGCAGAATGGTATAAGACCACAGGCGTGCGCAGTGGGGGTGCCGTGGGTGCCGGGCACCCCAACTAGTAGTCAGTAGGTCCTTTAACGCTTTCTGGTATCACGACTAAACTTTTTTGTAATATATTATTCCAAAAGATGTGACCTACTGCTTTCCTTGCAGGTGTTTTTCTTTGAGCAATAGTTCAACTTTTAGACTCTTGGAGAAACATTAAATTCAACAGGATTCTCTTCATGTCATAAGGTATCAGAAAGATTTTTTTTAAATATGAGAAAACCAAGTGCCATAGGTCAAGTTTGGTTTGTTGGGAAGGTTTCATTAAAAAAAACTGTTGATATCCAACTAGATCATGCGAAAGAAGTTGAACTAAAAGTAAAGTAGAAACAACATCAGAAAACCCGAGATTATATGACGAGGCTTGTTGATATAGTTCGTACTTTAGCCAAAGGTGGAAAAAAACTTTGAGGACATAATGAATCAAAGGATAGTCAAGAAAGAGTTCTCTTACTGGAGATCGTAGACCTTCTTCAAAAATATTATCCTTTTGTTAAGTAATACCTAGAAAATGCACCAATTACCTAGTAATGGAATACAAAATGACATACTAAATGCTTTAAGTAATGTTATTTTAAGTAAAATTGGAGATGAAATTAATGGAGCCCCAGTTTTGGTCATTGCAGATGTCTCATGTCTACAAAAGGATGATGTGAATCACCATGAGCGGATGGCAGTTTTATTCCTCAAGGAAAGTTATTGTCCGTGGAAAGTTTGTTGCTGTTCAGCGTTTGAAGAAAACTAATGCTGGCAGTATATTAAACTCAATAACCAGTATTATGGTTGAAATTGAGGTATTATGAAAAGATTTCATATTTGTGTGCCTGCGCACAACATAAGGAAATCCCATAAATATTCGATTTCTTCGGAGTAATTCATTGATATAGATCTACATTGAAGGCCGCCCCAAACGACACGTAGTCTATGAATACATCGTTAAAACTACTATCTCTAAATTGATAACAATGAAATCACTATCAGAAACAAGTTGGGCTTGCCGATCGGAAGCAGTTTTTGTAGTTCTTGATCGGTTCAACTGCATTACCAAGACAATTAATTTAGGAGGCTACTGAAGACACTTCGGATCCCAAAGCAAAGGTAAAAGGAACAGGAGTTTTGTTACAAATAAAGTCATTCAACTTCATCGTTAGTTTGGAAATCATGCATCCAATTATACAACTGGTGGTTGAAACCAGCAAAACGCTGCGGTCACCCGACATTGACCTTTGCTGTTGAATTGACGAAGGGATAAGTTTGGCTATTACTTTGGTTGAGCTGAGAAATGATAGTATCAAATTTGATACACAAATTTGATACACACGACCAGCTGGGAATCAAGGTACTTCTGCCAAAAAAAGCTAAAGGTAAAATAAAACATTGATTCTTTTTTGTTTTTAATTTATTTAAATTGTTAAAAATATTTTAGGGGGAGGGGGATTGACTCCATTTCCTTCGTTTTCCGGGCTGGCACCCCCATTAGCCACACCCTGCGCACGCCTATGTATAAGACGTCACTCTCGCAGTAGACTAGTTTGACATTGACGGGAAGATCGAGGTTCGAATCTCGAACGGGTGTACTGAGGTTTTTCCTAAATCGTTTTCCACTCTCCCTCAACGAAAATGCTCATACACATCCTATAATTATAACCATCCTTATCCCTAAAAGCATTAGCGTATTTATTAGAAATAGGTGGTAAGACACGGTGCTAAAAAATAATTATAAATGTCAAATGCTCCTACAACCTTAGGAAGTTTGTCAGAAATTTGACCACAGATATAAGAGGAAAGTTAACATTACAACTGAAACCCAATTATCCGTGGCTAGCGGGACAGATGCGAACTAAGATGGCCAAAAATTAAGGTAGGCTCTCGTATAATAGGAACTACGTAACGTAGGTTCAATCAAATATATTTTGTGTAGGTTACCTTCCTTGGATATTAATATTGTGACAACAACTACTAACTAAAGACTTGTATAGTCTCATTTTAGTGTCTTTCGAGAGTAATTAACCCATAATAAAAAAAATTGCAAACACATAATAAAACTAGTTTTGTAATTTAACATACTTTTAAATATCATTTACTGTTACTTTGTGTTTAATTTATTAATGTGTTTGTAAATGTTAGAATTGTTTTGAATAGTTATATATTATAATAGTTGATGTGCCTAGTGTATATTGATGACCAATCAAGCAGTTGCTAACTGTGCTCCATCTCCTCAGAGGCCCACTCGACCAACTGCTGCTCTGAGGACAAGGCTGAGGCCATTCCCAAGGAGTACCGAGACCCGTCTTGTTTCCCCATAGAGGTTCTACATGATGATCCTCATTACGCCCAACACTCGCAGCAGTGCATGAACTTCGTCCGTACCACGACAGACTTGTCGCAAGGCTGCAGTCAGCCATTCAAACCAGCCGAGCAGGTACGTCACAACGTGTCAAAACTGGTACAGCTTCATTTACTATATATTCAATGTAATAGTACAACTGACGTTATTTAAATACATACTGGCAAACGGTAAGATGCGGCTATTAAAAACATTTACATTAAAACTAAATCTAAAATGTGGTATTATAGAATACTCTAAGGATATAATGTCTAGTTTAATCACTTTGTAAAGTAACATATTGCCTTAAATTGATGTGAGTGTAGACCTACTCTTTCATGTTAAAGATGGTGTATGACCAGGGCTTGAGCAAACGGATTAAGTATATAATATGTCCTTATATATTTTCTGAGCGTATAACATAAATAATATTTTTACATAAAAACTTCGAGATAATTCATGCTAAACTTAGAAGCTAAGGCATACTATTGTACCCAAACTTATACAGGGTGATTTGTAATTGTATACAATAAAGGGGTACAGTGGAATCTACTCTAAACATAATAACAACATAATGCCGGGACAGCTTTTTTTCATCGCGATATGACAACATTGCGTGATAGCACTGGACATGCGTCATTTGGCATGTCGGTGACGTGGAACGTCACACTCGGTTACTTACTGGGATTTAAAGTGGCCAGTAATATGAGAGAACAATACACAAACTAGGAACTTACCAATATAATCCTGATTTACGGTGAAGAAAGACAGAATTCCCAGCTCATACTTATACTGCATGTTTTCCTGTCTAATGACACCTAAATCATAGGATATTTGTAGCACTGAATCATCGTCTGAGTGAAACCGGTTGGTTTGAATATGTGATGGTCAACGCTGATAGGCCGCGACGTCACAGGACCGTTCCAGTGCAAGAGAAAATTCTGCATTCTGTGGAACGATCACCGGAGTAAAGTACAAGGCGATTAGCCGCACGTCATCTTCCATCACATACGTCCATGTAGATAACAGTACATGGCAATCTATTGTAACCCCTCCATTTGCAACCTGTGCAGGAGTTGAACCCAAATCTTGATTTAGAACACTGTAGGACATTCTGCGAGTGGAAGCTACGACACCAAGCCACTGACCCACAATTCCTCAGCAGAATACTGGCAATATACGAAACAACATTTACCAGAAATTGCAATGTTAATATCTGCAACTAGTATATTTGGACCACGAAAATCCAAATGATTTCTTCCGAGAGGTCTATTTTCAATATCAATTCTCCATACAATTTTGGGTGTGAGTTGTGGGTGATATTCTACTTGGACCGTATGAAATGCCTGAACGAATACGACATGAAAGTTACTTACACTTTCTGCAGACCGTTTCCCCCCAACTACTGGAGGACGTTTCGCTAGCAACGCGGCTAAACATGAGGCTGATTTAGGATGGCACCCGTGCACACTATGACGTAAAGTGAGACGCTAATTGGATGAAGTATGAAGACTATCCCAGGCGATGCATTATACACAGTGGGCCTGATGCATGGCTGGTGCGATCTCTCGATCTCATCCTTGCGACTTCTGTTTGTTGGGCCACGTGAAGGGAATTGTGTGCATCCAACACCACCACACGAGAGAACATCTGTGGAATGCAATTGTAGTTGCTGGAAATAATATCCGGGATATGCCGCACAACCTTCAATGAACATGACAATCGTGGTTTAAGAGGGCTGAACTGTGTTGTGAATACAATGGTGGACACTTCGAATATCTCCTATTAACGTGCAATATTTCACTCTCAAGGTCAATACTCTACGACATAACGGTAGTCTCTTTCCAACCTGTAACTGTAAGCCTCTTGATACTAAAGCGGTTCCAACAATATATTGTTATAAGACGTTTAGTTTATTTTTCAATGTATATTCCACTGGACCACTTTATTTTATATAATTGCAGATCATCCTGTATAAAGATAACCAAGTAAAATGTGTGTTTTATCTTTCAGACCTTGTTTAAGAAGTGTTTTGTTCCTCAGACCTTGTTTAAGAAGGGTTTTGTCCTTCAGACCCTGTTAAAGACGTGTTTTGTCCCTCAGACCCTGTTAAAGACGTGTTTTGTCCCTCAGACCCAGTTAAAGACGTGTTTTGCACCTCAGACCCAGTTAAAGACGTGTTTTGTCCCTCAGACCCAGTTAAAGACGTGTTTTGTCCCTCAGACCCTGTTAAAGACGTGTTTTGTCCCTCAGACCCGGTTAAAGACGTGTTTTGTTCATCAGACCCTGTTAAAGACGTGTTTTGTCCCTCAGACCCTGTTAAAGACGTGTTTTGCCCCTCAGACCCTGTTAAAGACGTGTTTTGCCCCTCAGACCCAGTTAAAGACGTGTTTTGCCCCTCAGACCCTGTTAAAGACGTGTTTTGTCCCTCAGACCCTGTTAAAGACGTATTTTTTTCCTCCAGACCCAGTTAAAGACGTATTTTTTCCTCCAGACCCAGTTAAAGACGTGTTTTTGCCCTTCATACCCAGTTAAAGACGTGTTTTGCCCTTCAGACCCGTTAAAGACGTGTTTTGTCCCTCAGACCCTGTTAAAGACGTTTTTGTCCCTCAGACCCTGTTAAAGACGTGTTTTTTCCCTCAGACCCTGTTAAAGACGTGTTTTGTCCTCAGACAGTTAAAGACGTGTTTTGTCCCTCAGACCCGTTAAAGACGTGTTTTGTTCATCAGACCCTGTTAAAGACGTGTTTTGTCCCTCAGACCCTGTTAAAGACGTGTTTTGTCCCTCCCTCATGACCCTGTTAAAGACGTGTTTTGTCCCTCAGACCCAGTTAAAGACGTGTTTTGCCCTCAGACCCTGTTAAAGACGTGTTTTGTCCTCAGACCCTGTTAAAGACGTATTTTTTCCTCCAGACCCAGTTAAAGACGTTTTTTCCTCCTAGACCAGTTAAAGACGTGTTTTGCCCTTCAGACCCAGTTAAAGACGTGTTTTGTCCTCAGACCTGTTAAAGACGTGTTTTGCCCCTCAGACCCGTTAAAGACGTGTTTTGTCCCTCAGACCCTGTTAAAGACGTATTTTTTCCTCCAGACCCAGTTAAAGACGTGTTTTGCCCCTCAGACCCGTTAAAGACGTGTTTTGTCCCTCAGACCCAGTTAAAGACGTGTTTTGCCCTCAGACCCTGTTAAAGACGTGTTTTGTCCCTCAGACCCTGTTAAAGACGTTTTTTTCCTCAGACCCAGTTAAAGTTCTCAGATTATTTTTCCCCAGACCCAGTTAAAGACGTGTTTTGCCCTCAGACCTGTTTAAGAGTGTTTTGCCCTTAGACCCAGTTAAAGCGTGTTTTGTCCTCAGACCCTGTTAAAGACGTGTTTTGCCCCTCAGACCCTGTTAAAGACGTTTTTGCCCTTCAGACCCTGTTAAAGACGTGTTTTGCCCCTCAGACCCTGTTAAAGACGTGTTTTGTCCCTCAGACTCATGTTAAAGACGTGTTTGCCCCTCAGACCCTGTTAAAGACGTGTTTTGTCCCTCAGACCCTGTTAAAGACGTATTTTTTCCTCCAGATAGTCGCTGTCACGCACTTTATGGACTGCTCCATCATCTACGGTTCTAGCAAGCAACAGACGGACTCTCTCAGGGAATGGAAAGGAGGTCGTCTCAGGATGGAATATCGTCATGGCAAGGGCTTCCCACCATCTTCTACCAACAAGTCCTCCATCTGTGACCACATCTCCGAGCAGGAGGCTTGTTACGTCGCAGGTACCACCTCAGCCTAGAAATACAAGCCTGTGAGAACCTCTTGACATTTCTCAATAGCAATCTTCATTTAGCTCCGCTTCTTACTACCCGTTCGGGCTACACGCATATGTGGAACGTTACCTATGTGTACGTTTTATTCGTTAAAGCAACACGAATTGCCTACTAATGTGAATATAAAAAGCCCATAAATATAGGGATTTGGAATTGATTTTGAGATCAAAAAGACACAAAAACGTGAATTCAAAAATACAACGAATGATTACGTGGCTTTAAAATGCTATTTGAAAAATCATCAATTTTAATAAAAAGAAATTATATTCTACGTGTTAAACGGACATCCAATGCAATATATGATATCCTTGCTTAATTTCAGCACTATCGGTACAGTGTTTTAAGTGTGATTGAACAAAAATAGACAAGCACACAAACAAAATTTCATTTTGATATTTAAGTAGGATAGTAGAAGGTAGGATTTGATTCGAAACATTTACGAATGTAAAATACAAGACTAGAGTAAATGAGAAAATATTTTGATTCATTCTAAATTGAAGATGTTGATTATCACATGGTATTTTGATGCTATACCAATATTAACAACTTTCTGTAGAGAATGGTATGCACTTTTCACGATTATACGTAGAGAGTATTCATTTGTTTTGTGTTGATATCACACCAAATATGGTTGTGCTTCCAGCTCATGGACAGACATCCTGATTAGATTTGACAAGGCACTACTAACAACTATCCTAAAAAATAATTATGCATCAAAAAATTTAATGTGATCCACGCAACAACCAAATAAACGGGGGAAGATTTGATTTAAAACACTAATACATCTTCTTAATTTCGTTATACCCGTTCTTTCAAAGGGTGTTATGACATACATTTGGGACAGTCCTATATTTTCACAAAATATTCGGGCGCAAATGCGTGTTTTGTTATCAAACAATAATATCTGATTCCTTAGTAAAGACCCATCTGTTTTCAGGTGACTCGCGTGTGAACCAAAACCCACAACTGACGATCTTACACGTGGTCCTGATCCGAGAACATAACCGAGTGGCCGGACATTTGAATAAGTTGAACCCTCACTGGGACGACAACAAGTTGTTCCACGAGGCCAGAAGGATTGTCATTGCTGAGCACCAACACATCTCCTACTATGAGTGGCTGCCTATCTTCCTCGGTAAATATGCACATCACTTACCTGCCTGATTTAGTCCCTCTATATCGAGCAACATCTTGTCTACCGTCGAGTTACACTCTTCCTGAAGGGAGACTATCATTTATTCACTTATGTCAATTAACTCAGATATATATCTGGTCAGATATAGTGTTTACAATGAATACTTTCTATTGGTATGGGCTGCAAGTTGTAAATTTGATTGATCAGTTACAGTCTCACCTATGTCTATGACAAATAAAACATTTGCAGAGGTATAAGCTATACTAGTAGTAACATTCAGTACACAGCCAGTCCTTGTGATGAATGAAGGGAAGTGACTGTGTTTCGGCGGGCTTGGCAGACTGATTTGCAATAGTACCAGTGACGAAAACGAGGATAAATTACCTCACTACTCATTTACCAAGTACGCCTCTTCAGTGCTTCCTAGACTTTACAGCTGACAGTGGAGCTGTTGAGGATCCAAACAACCTCCAGGTTAAATACTATACATATATAATATTAGTCAATGTCAAGCCGACAGGTCGGGAAAGCACGCCATTCAAATTCCAAGCAAATGAATGTTATGACACAATCATATATACACACATTTTATCATATTGTGTTTAATATCTTGGAACAAATTTAAAAAACATATTCTAAGTAAATTACCGCTAATCACAATAAATACTCTTAATATATCAATTTAAAAAAAAATCGTCTAAGCCATTTTTAAGAATTTAAAATTTTCAAAATTCAGCATTTTTATAGACACGCCTTAAATTATTTTTTACTTGTAAAACTAAAGATGTATTATGATTTATCTAAAAAAAATCATTACCAGAAACCATTTTGCCCCCAGCTTGCCAGGACATAATTGAAGCTTGCTAAAATATAATTGTATCTCAGAACGTGTCCTCAGCAAATGTTAAACATCCTTATTGTAGTTGTCAGCGTAACGTCACGCTTATCAGAACGTACCAGTCGGTCCGCTGTTTCAGTTTCAGTTACTGTAGAATGTTAAGTCTCTGAAACTTCATTCCCTGCTCCAACTGTACTTGCTGTAAATCTTCTATGAGGGTGATTGTTTTACCATTATATTCCCTTTTTTATGAGTTCCTTCTGACTTCATTTCCAAGCTTTAACACGTTTTCCTAATCTTCTTACATGTTTAGATTGTTTATTAAACCATTTGGAACGTGGCATGGCCTATTTTCACTAGGACACTAAACATAATTTCATATGGTGAACACTTGATCTCTTCATGGTACGTCCTGTTTTTCATTGCTTGTCCAAACCTCAAGCCTTCAAACATCTTTGAAATGTGATTTGTTTCCATCCAATCTACTAACATAGTTTCAATGTCCTGGCTCGTACGTTCAATTAAACAATATGATACTTGAGACTGTGGCTTAGATATCCATGGGATAGTTTGATATAATTCCATATGTCAAATAATGGTTACAGAACTCTCTACCGTTATCAGAATGAAGTGTATTTGGTGTAACAAAAGTGGCAAAAATTTCCAAAACATGAAAGGCAACTTCATCAAACCTTTTCGAAAGGAGTGCTTGGAGAACAACAAATTTCGTCAAATGATCCTGATAAACCAATATAAACCTCGACGTATGATATAGGGTGGTTTGCATATTTAATGATGTATGTATATAATGAGTTGATTTGGCAACTTAATTTAGTTTGTTGTATAGGATTGGTTTCATTACACCACCCTTTTTCATTTTTTTTTTTTTTGTTTCTTTGACACGGCTCACATAATCTCAAATACGCAACGATTTATTCAACGCTCATATACTAATGCTTGCGATTAATTTCCTTAATCATCTGAGTTCTTCCTTCATGCTCAATAGTAGAGAGGTTTTTGTCGATCAGTTCATCAAAATACACGTAGTAAATCATTTCTTATTTTCCAGCATACACTGGAGCTATGCGTTTCTCTTTAACACCGATGTTGAGAGTATCACATCGTTTTAAACCTCTTTTGGGAACGGATTATTTAAAGGCCACATTTTTGTGCATCTTTAACTTAATTCAACAGATTATTATAATTTCATTGGTAAATTAAAAAGTTTGTCCTTTTTATTATTCACTGATTCACTTTAAAGCTCTTACAATCTTTTACGCCCGACATCACACATCGTGATGGATCGAAAACTGCTTCAAACACTAAAAAAATACTACGCACTCACACGAGACCAAGCATGACTTTAGAAAGTGTTAGGGGGGGGGGGGGAGTTGGGGAGCACAACTATTTTGAATGGAGAACCTTTCCTCATTGGTGGCCACCACAGCCATCAATCTCCACTTCCATTAGTTTAAACAAATCAAATATTCTACCTAAGGGAGGGGGGGCACGTGCCCCCTCTGCCTCCCTTAAATTCGCACTTTCACGAGCCTAGACTGAAATTGAGCCGTTGTAACACGCAAACAAAGAGTGTGGCGCAGGAACATGTTAGAACCTGCAGAAGAAGTCGGGCGGGATGGTTATTCCTCGTTATAGCTTCTACCAGCAGTCACTCCAACACATTTATCAATATCGGATGGTAAAAGTAAGAAATACTTGTATCTTATAAAATATTTACATTTCAAGCTTTTACCAGACGATATTGGTAAATGTTAAGATATAGGTAAATTATAAGATTTAGCAGAGTTAAAACTTTTACAGATTTTTCAATAAATTACATTTTTGGTCAAATTTGAAATTTTCGGTGAATGGCTTTAACATTTTTATTTTCAAAATGTGTATCTGGGGAGTATTTAAGATGATAAAAAAATTGTATTCCTTCATTTTTCTAAAAAAAAAAAGTAGGAAATTTTATCCATACGATATTTGTAAATTAAAAATTATGTACTATTGTATAGTTTTTTAAATTATCATATTTAGCACACGAGCTATTGACGAGGAGGATAATTTGGATGAACCTCTCCAACATTAGCTTGTAGAGAGAATGAGAAAACCACAATAATAAATTATACATGGAAAACCACCTTGATTGAACCGATCTAGGAGTCTTCCCGTATTCTCTGGGCTAAGAATAAGTAAAGTGCAAATTAATATAATGTCATAGGCCACAGGGTCCAAGACTAGGTTCATATAATTTAATAAACTTTAAAGCTATTTGGTGCTATAAATAGAGAAAGTATTTTATCATCCTAAAGTTTAAATAAATGTCAAGTGCCTCAATTGTTAAACCGGGTAAAACTTTACTAGGCTATAGTTCTCTTTTATAGTGGTAGATTCAACACTAGCACTAGTTATGACTTTTTATATAATGTATTGGGGAGGATAAGGTTAGATTATAGGAAGTGCATTGACATTAGGTTGGAGATAGGATAGGAAAACTATAGTGGTTGGTAAATGTAAAGCCACACCCTGGAAAGTCTTCAAACCTTAACCTCCCGTCAACGGCCACTAATTACAATGCAATTCCAACCCATTATATCTCATGGATGTGCCAAATATATTATTGTATTTACATTTTAATATACAGTTGACATTCAGTAAACATTTACCATGGATTATTACAATCAATGGTTTTAAACGTGTGATAAATATTATGTGGGTAAACAGACAATCACAAGAAAATTTGTACTCTCTAGTGGTTGGGTTCTGTAACTATCACGTGATATATGTGTATGTGTGGTACCAGGCTGGGAGAGCACCAAGCACCATGGTCTCACATACGACACCCACGACTACACCCATGACTACAGTGAGCACGTAGACCCATCTGTTATCAACGGACATGCCACGGCTGCTTTCCGATACTTTCACACCAACATCGCCGGCTACCTACAGTAAGACCTCGTCATTGAGACTAGCGCATACGTACACACTAGTAATTTCTCCTCTCTTATGTCTGTGTGGGACTTTGTATCGCTCCATTATGGCTTAGCTTGTAAGATAGGGCCGTAGTGTAATCACTCGAAGGGAAGGTGCTCTATTTCAAGTTCAAATGTGAAGTTCCAATATGAAGTCTAAGTATGATGTGAAGTCACCAGGTTTGTGAGCTAGATGTTATATACGAGCTGAATCAAACGCAAGGGGAGCAAGAAAGGGGTAGCCTTTCAGAATTTTCCCTATAAGCGTATATAGCCACGTATATAGCTGTAAAGTGGGGTGACGCCCCATGTGCCCGACGGGCTTGAACCCAATTCTCCCCGAGCAGTCAGCTGTTGAGAGTCGAGAAGGTCGGAGTCAAAAGAAGACCATCGCTTGTCCGTGTTGTTCTTCCAACACCAATCCCGTCCAATGGAGTGGTATGTAACACAATTATGTTGGTTTTATTTAATATTGTATTTAATCATCAATTCAAACAGGTGCGATTTGTATGGGCTAGGACTTATAGGTCTTTATAATATCAGCTTGCAGAAGATGTTAAAAGGTTAAAAGAAAAACATAACTAAATACAAATTATTTGTTGTGAAAGTTTTTACTCTCAGAATTGACAACAAATCAACACATGTTCTTGAAGGTCATATGATTTGGCGAATGGATACATGAGAATATATTTGGTAGCTTTTACTAGCAAGCACTTATTTACACTCTTACCGTATATGGGGTATAGTCACAATATCTATTGTGGTGCTTTTCAAAGTTTTTTCATGGTGACAAAATACAAACCTCCAAAATTTTGTGAAATATCCTACCATAGAACCATTTTGTACCTTCCCTATGATATATGAGGAATAAAAACAAACATATTAACAGTTTTTTATATGGAGTAAAGAAACATACTCACAATATTTAAATACTTTTATAGGGAAAGAAAAACAAACATAAACATTTTCACCCTGAGTTTTAGTGGCTCAAGTGTGCTAGGTGAGTCTTACAAATTTATTTTATGTTGGGACGAATGTGCAATAATTTCAAGTGCATTCCTCATCCAGCATTTTTAAACTGCCACGTTTCACTGTTTAATATTGGTCATTAAAGAAAATCCAGCTTAGCAAGAATGCGTGGTTGAAAACTTCAACAAAACCACAAGAACCCGTTTAGCCAAACAAGGAAAGTCTTCTTGAAGTTAAATCCGAAATTGATCCAATTCATCTTACTGATATTTTAACTTCAAACTCCTATCATTTTTCATATCTGTAAATTCCTTTTCTTCTGCAAGAGAAAGCTCACCAACATCAGTTGAAACAAATGGATTTCTTATCCAGTCATATGTCTTTGTATTAAGATCAGGCAACCACCGCACTTTAGTTTGGAGAAGAAGATTTAGGTGTTTCTCTCCAATTTCATGGCTTACATGACCAAATATGTGTGATTTAAGAGGTCTACTTTTAATAAAATTTTGGGTTACCTGGTGGTCTAGGGGTAAGGTGTCAGACTTCTGTGCTGGCGGCCGGGGTTCAATCCTCGGTCCCGGCACAGATTTATCTGATTACCAAACCCTTCCTTCACCTCTGACAAGACATCTTGTGAATGTGGGGAATGCCAGGCCTCCACCGTGGTTCGGATTCCACGTTAAACTATAGGTCCTTCATTTCATCTCACAATCACCCTACCATTACACATTAGCGTAAGTGCGTATAACCCGAACGGGTAGTAAGACGCGGTGCTAATAATTATAATAATAATAATAATAATAATAATAATAATAATAATATATAATTTAATAAAATTTAACATATGTATGACTTTGTCTAAACCTGTCTTTAAATCTTCAGCAATAGTTTTTGTAACCAGCACTTCCCTGTGTAGATAGCAATGTGTGGAAGCTATTTTCCCATTTTGTTTTTTGGCCACTGTAATAAGGCCTTTTATAGCCCTTGTCATTGAAGGACAACCATCGGCACGTATTCCAAAACAATTCTTTCAAGATAAATTAATTTTCTTCGTGTAGTCATTTATAACTTTAAAAATGTCTTCTCCTCTTGTAGTAAGAGGAATTTCCAAGCAACACAAATACCGCTCAATAATTAATTTTCCTTCATAAATAAAACGTATGTAAGTTAAAAGTTTAGCAACTCTACTTGAATCAGTTGATTTGTTAACCTTATTTAAAAACATGACACTGTTTTGTCCAACCTTATCTCTCACAAAATTTTCGATGTTTTCAGATAAATCCTGAATTCTTCACTCAACTGTATTGTCAGCGAAATGAATCTTCTTAATTTCAGCGTTATATTCAAAGACAACCATAGATTCTAAGACATAGCATGCTGGAATAACTGTGTTCTCGCCAGCTGAGTATGGTAGCGACTTTTTTTTTTTTTGCAATTAACTTAGATACTAGGTAACTTCCTCCTCGAGTTTTGTCAAAAATATTAAACTTCTTAGAAAATAAAGCAGTGTGTTTTTATCTGTTATTTAACATCTCTTTGAAATAATTAACAGATTTTTCGGTTAAGGTGCTGTGTTTAGTAGAAAGATGACGCAGCAGTTTATTTAGCACCATACTCGCATTAGACAGGTTTTCTCCGCAAACTAAACACTACGGCACGGAACTGCTCCTTTCTCCAGACCACGTGAAACCCATTTTCAAATAATCATCACTATATAAACGTATTTCACCTTTAGTGAATTCCGTGTTGTTAATGCTTGCTGAGAATGAACACACTTTCTTACGTGTTGAAACTCCAATATTTGTTTTGTTATTAGTAGTTTTTACTATGTTTGTTGAATCATCCTCGACATTAGCAATGGTTCGCTTTCTCACATCAATGTATCCCTGACTAACACGATAAAAAAAAGTCAGGTTCAACACTATAAAATGTTTAGTGATAAACCCTATTATACAATTAAACATAATAATAACAGTAATATGTACACAGAAACAACTATACTGCTACATTGTGCTGTGTGGCGATACAGATACCACTGAGATCTGAGATTAGGGCCGTATACAAGAACGCCACTATTAGTGGACCCAAATTTTTAGAACCATTGCTTTTCTTACTAAGATGAGCACCGGACATTTTTTCTAAGAAAAGAACGTAATGAAAGATGATAGCGCTATAGTTCAGTCCCAAGCACACTAGAGGTAGTGGTATTATTTTTTCAGGGAAAAAATCTGCTCACTCTCACCTTTCACTGAGTGAGTGTTACTGCTTACGGCCTTAAGTTTATGAAATGATCGTCGAGAAGAGTCAATGCATGCACACCAAATGATTCACAGAACGCTGCAACGTAAAGACTGACTGGGCCGATATCGTAGAGTAATATGTATTATATATAGACAGCTGATCTGCACTTCTGACACCTAACTAGTGTTACGCAAGTTAATATTTTAAAATAAACCAAATAATTTATTTATCTATCACTTAGTTTGCGACACCCCATATACCCTTAGGTGACATTCAGTTTGGAAAGCACTGGTTTAGTGTGTCAGGCTCACTATGGATCTAAAAAATATTGTTGAAGGGCATACCCTAAAGGTTTCCCTATTTATTTAATACTTAAATTGTCTTGTTTAATTGAGTTTAAAGATGCACTTCACAGTATCCATGGGTGCTAGTTTGGTCATGTTGAGAGAATGAGTGTGGATAGAGTTACGAATCAAATGTATGATGGTAGAGTGTGAGAACCAAAAAGGAGTAGGGCATGCAAGAGGTGGCTAAATGTTGTAGAATAAAGATGAATGTGTGAAAAAGAGAAACACTAAGATTTTAAAGAATAAAATATCATGTATAAGATGGTGTATGGATGTTGTTGAAACGAAGGGAGTTTACAAGGACATGAAAGTGTGGAGACAGTTAGTGAGGATGTATTAAGAACGGAATTTTAGATTTTTGAGCAATATGCACGGTTTCTTGTCTACTCTGTAAGGGAATGGTGCGATAAAGTATGCATGTGTGTATGTATGTCTTAAAAACTGGTTTTATTATTGTAATCCATTAATTAAAACAAGTTTTAAAATCGAAATTATATTTCAATTTTAATTTGAGAATATATTTATAAAGAAACTTGGTTAGGCCTAAGATGCCATAGATATATTCTGTGTACACGTCTTTTCTCCATGTTTATTTATAGTGGTGTGAAGTTCCACATATTGGATACATGTGAAGAAGTCTATTTGTAAGGCACAGAATAAACTTGAACCTACCAGGGCCAGTAAAATGTTATAACAGTGTGTTATCACCAGCCTAGTAAGCGAACATCGCAGCAGCTACTCTTCACTCAGGCTGAGTGACCATTTCAACCGTCCTGAGATCATCGAGGAGGGGGAAAACTTTGATCATCTTATCCGAGGAATGACAACTCAGAGCCAGGAGTGTACTGATCAGTACTTCACTAGCGAGGTAAGTGTTCACATGATCAGAGTCAGGAGTATACCTACTGACCAGTACTTCACTAGCGAGGTAAGTGTTCACATGATCAGAGTCAGGAGTATACCTACTCACCAGTACTTCACTAGCGAGGTTAGTGTTCACATGATCAGAGTCAGGAGTATACATACTGATCAGTACTTCACTAGCGAGGTTAGTGTTCACATGATCAGAGTCAGGAGTATACATACTGATCAGTACTTCACTAGCGAGGTTAGTGTTCACATGATCAGAGTCAGGAGTATACATACTGATCAGTACTTCACTAGCGAGGTTAGTGTTCATATGATCAGAGTAAGGAGTATACATAATGACCAGTACTTCACTAGCGAGGTTAGTGTTCACATGATCAGAGTAAGGAATATACATAATGACCAGTACTTCACTAGCGAGGTTAGTGTTCACATGATCAGAGTAAGGAGTATACATAATGACCAGTACTTCACTAGCGAGGTTTAAAGTGTTCATATGCTCAGAGTAAGGAGTATACATAATGACCAGTACTTCACTAGCGAGGTTAGTGTTCATATGATCAGAGTAAGGAGTATACATAATGACCAGTACTTCACTAGCGAGGTTAGTGTTCATATGATCAGAGTAAGGAGTATACATAATGACCAGTACTTCACTAGCGAGGTTAGTGTTCATATGATCAGAGTAAGGAGTATACATAATGACCAGTACTTCACTAGCGAGGTTAGTGTTCATATGACTGGCAAATATGTAAACAATTTAATTTAGGGTATCCGTAATTCTGGATGGTTTCTTTATAAAATAATGAAACTGCCCATCAATTAATTACAATCGTCAAATAGCAGATATCAAATTAAATTTAAAATAACATTTACTAGCGCTTCGGAAAGTTTACAGGCGTAACTTCTAAATAAATATTTTTTTTCTCCTTTATAGGCCTTTGGCCTATTACATTCCAAGGGTTCCATATTCTTCTCGGTCCTCCATGTCTTCACTTCCTTTGGAGGTCGTCTCTTGCTATTTTGACAATTATGTTTTCTCGCATCCTGTCATAATGTTGGTTCCATTATCTCCTGCGTGAATCTATACATTCAGTGATGGGGTTGATTTGAATAGATTCTCTTATATTCCCATTTCTATCTCTGTCTAGTGGAGATTTATTAGTAATTTTTCCAAATAATTGCATTTCTGTGACCTCCAGCTGTTGCTAGGCACGTTTATGTTTACTTCTTCTCAAGCATATGCGAGTATTAGCCTTACCACTGACTTTTATACCTATTCTTTGGAATCCTGTCGTAGATATTTGTTGTACCATATTGAGTTATTAATGCGAACGTAGATTCTGTTACTTACCTTTTATTGTTTTATTTACTTACCAGTTAATCGTGGTCCTGTTATGTTTTATTCCCAGATATTTTATCTTCTTTAATCTTGACATCACATTCTGAATATATATCGACTATTAAGCATACAAGGTTATGGGATAAATTTTTATTATTTAATAATCTTATTTTATCTATTAATATAAATTGACAAATGCTTTTCTTAAAGCAATAAAACATAGGAATGTCAGTTTGTCAAACTCAAGAGATTTAGCCACTGGCTGTCTAATAATTTATGAATATTACATCATTACAAAATTCTCCCCTTCTATATTCCCGTTGGTTATCTTTCCAATTATTGTTTTATGCAGCTCATTGGCTATATATTTTGTTACAATTTTGAAAGGGTAGCTTAAGAGGTATATTCCTCTATAGTTGCACGGGTTAAGTTTGTCTTCTTTCTTGAAAAATAATATTAAAATGCTTGTTTCCGTTCCTTTGGTACCTTGGAGAATCTTTGATTTGCTGGAAGAGATTTGTTATTTCTTCGACCAGCATTTATCCTCCATTCTTTATCAATTCATTATAGGTACATTCCTTCTTCACTGGTTAATTTACCATTTCTTAGTTTTCGAAATATTTCCTTTGCTTGTTCTCTTAATATTGTACATTTTACATTTGAGCTATCATTTTAAACCAGTTCAATTTTTCTAAAATCACAGAATAATTTGTTTCCATTCTCAGATTTCTACTAAATCTCCATATATTTTGTTTTTGCTGTCCGTAGAAGTCATGGTCAAGCTGTGTAGTAAAGGAGGATCAGTAGTTTTTCTTAATTTTCCTGATTAAAGAATTTGTTTCTTCCCTGATGATCTTATATCCTTCGATTGATTGCGTGGTCAAGAAGGGTTTATATTTTATGTAAGCTTATCTTTACCATTGTGTAGCTTCTTTTAGTTTAGTAGTGATCCAAGGAGCTTTTTTATTTCTTGTTCTATAGATACTTACTATCTTCCATACCACCTCTTCGGCAGCTTGGAGAACATTCATTCTAATTATGTCATAATATCTTTATAATGTAATCTGTGTATTGGATTTTATAATCAGTAATTTTATTTATTTTAAATTTATCCTTGTACAATGTTTTTTGGCACAAATGCCGGTTTGTCCATAGGTTTGTTTTTAGAGCTGTCTTCATGTTAAATAGCACCAAATCACTTCTGATGTCTGCAGTTGTTAAACTTCTTACATCAATTATTTGACATTGGTGTACCTCTCGGTTTGTGAGTACGTAATCTATCAAATACTTTTGCCACCTGTTGTTCATAAACGGATATTTTTGTTGATATTTGTGATGGAAAATTGTGTTATTTATTTTAAATTCTTTGTCGCCACGGAAATCGATTAGATTCTCTCCATTTTTGTTGAGGACGTCCTCGTTAAACATATGTTTTATTCCAGCTATAAAATGTTCTCCTATCCTTGAATTAAGGTCTCCAGCTATTATTAATCGTTCTGTAGGATCTATTTGACATATAGATTCTTGGAAATTGTCATACAATTTTTGTTTGTCATGAAGTGGCTTAGTATTTTCAGTCGCAAAGCCTGATTTTATGTTTATTGGCATGGAAGTAGTGGCCAGCTTTACGGATATAATTCTCTCGGATGTATATAGTTATTCTTGATTATATTGTTTATATGTTTGTTGTGTATTATAATTGGTACACCTTTCTTTGCTCTGTGATGTTTTGGGACTCCACTCTGCACTACTGTGAGTCATGCTGGCTTATTTCATACCCTTTCTATTTTGTTTCTGTAAGGCAGCATATATATACTTCTTTTCGAGTTATATCAGTACTTTGTGTTCACTTGTGTTTCATAATTTAATGTTCCAGGTTTCCAATCTTAAAATGTTCCTAACTTTCCAACTCTTAGTCCTGTTTTGCACTAGGGTTGTTAGAACCTAATCAATCCAGTTCCGAGGCAAGTCCCTGCTTCTTTGAGCTAGCAAGTATTTTTATTCCGGGCAGGAAGCTAAATTCACCCAGAAATCCTCCTCTTTTATCCGGGCTTGAGAGCGGCATGGACTCTGATGAGCTATTCAATTTACCCAGAATACTCACCAGGCAAGTAAAACTAAACTCTATATAATTTTATTGGCATCCTCTTCCGCATTAGCCCCTCTAGATCACAATTCTGTTTTGAACTTATTTTAAACAAGTTGACTTTTTCTATTTATTATTATTGGGATTTCCATGCTTATTGACACATAGAGGTCACTCATTAGCGTATACAAACTAATTACTAAAACATCTTAAGGCTCACACTTGGGTAAAAATAAAATAAAGGAATAAACTTGTTGATAATAGCAGAGGAATGCACTAAGTAAAATTAAAGATGAAAAGTACTAAAATTTTGAAAGATAAAGTTCACTGTGAGGAATTTACCGACGGAACTCTTCTGCTATTTGAGTACGAGTCACAATTTAAATCAAGGGATAGTCGATTAGAGACATACCTTCAAAACTCCAAACAAATTTGGCACACAATAAAGAAAGTACATAAAGCTCACACACGGGAGATCGCCTCTTGATACAACATATAATGGGTTGGAGATGTAAACCCAACGTGCAGTATTGTCACAACAACTTCCTAGTCTATATACATACATATAAAAGAGGGCCATCGTGACACACCCTCCTTTATAGAAAGCAACTTGTTTTTAACAGTGTTTAAAATCCACTGCTCATGCCATGTGAGAACTATCCTACGCAAAATATAGCCCTATTGGATTTATAAACTATATAATCTGGAATCAAACCCACATCAGGAGGGAGATATAATGCCTCCTCGAATGTCTGGTGGGTACCAGATCATTCATTACATTAGAGACTGGGGTTACAAGGAAATCAACAGAAGGCGAGCGGCTCCAATACGCGCACAGTTCTCTGAATCAGCTGTGAGTACGAAGCGTTTATTGCCTGACGTTGTTTGGTGTTAGAAGTATTGTTAAGAATGCCACACATCTTGACACATGCTGATATTGTGTTTGCTTATGGTTTTTGTAATGCTTGTAAAGAATGTCATTGATGCTTTCCTAACCGCAGAGTACCGTTACTAAGAGTGTTTACAACTGATTGCGTTAGAATGGTACAGTCCTCAGCTCTCTTGTTACTTCTGAAAGTCTAAATGAACAAAGTGTGGTTAAAGTCGGTCGGTAGAACGTAGTGCTGCTACTTTAAGCACACGAAGGATGTATAAACGTAGTCGTGTTCCACATTTAATAGTTTGGTGAACATTACTTCAACACGGATTGTATTCATTTCACATTAAATTGGTGCAACACCTTTAAACAGGAGACAGAGCCATTCGATTAGAATTTTGTCTGTTGATAAATGTAAATCACCGACTAATTCCATTATTATGTTCAGCGACTAAGCTACTTTCACCTGTGATGATATCAACAATAAATGCAATTCCTATTGGTGATCCGACAAAAATCCACATGCCAATGTAGAAACACATTTTAAACGTGATTGGATCTGTTGTGTTACAAAATAGTCTTACAATTTCTGCAAAACAAACTTTCACTGCTATTGGAGGGGGTTCCCTTGGTTACAAGGGTTGTTTTGACCTTTCAGCATGATGGAATTACTGCACATTACAGTTGTCAGATGAAAGGAAATCTAAACCTTACTTTCCCTGGACGATGTATCGGCTGTTGTGGTCCCATTCATTGTCCACCAAGATATCCCTACTTCACTCCCTTAGATTATGGTTTGTGAGGATGGATGGAAAGCTAAGTATTTGCTTGATTGCATCATGGATGGTGCTGCCTCGATTAAAGAATGCCATGATGACCTCAGAAGAACAAGAAGTACTTCTACCACAAGAGTTGTGGTGGGCTTTTAGAACAAATATTGTGATCAGTACATTATTTGTCAGTCATTTGTGTTTTATATTATCATTCAATCAGTCAATAAACACAAGCAAATTATTTATCGTTTTTAATACCACCAATGATGTATTTTTACGCGACAGTTTCAAACAGCTGTATCTCCGCATCCATTGAGAATTGAAGACATATTTATATAATCTTTTTTACTCAGAATAATCAATACTACAACCTTTCAATATATTTGATATTCTTCCTGAAACACTCTGTACAACAATTCCGGTTCCGGTTCTTAAGACTTTTACTTTTTGGGTTCCCGTTTCGATTCTGGCTCCTTAAAAATAACAGAGTGTAATGTAGTGAGATAACATTTGAATATAAAGTTTGTTTGCTTATTTACAGATCACGAGGTACTTGTTCCGTAACGGGAAAGAAACTGGTCAGGATCTTCGAGCCATTGATATTCAAAGAGGTCGTGACCATGGTTTGGCTTCCTACAACGATTACCGCCATTATTGTGGTCTTCATCGAGCTGACAAATTCTCAGACTTTGGTGACTATATCAGCCAAGAGGTACCGTCATTTATTCGTATCTCTTTCTGTGCGAAGTATTCTGGTTTTATGTAAATCGTCTTATTAATTTTATTTTTAATACTAGTGAAAATTCGCAAACATTTCATAATATATATTGCTATGTAGACATTACATATTCGAAAAAGTAGATTTCTTTCTTTACATCTTCTCTTGTTCTGCCCACGGCAGTCAGGGGTTGCGGTAGAACATCAGATAACTCGTCGGCGGTAGTGACTACAGCTGGAGGTGGGGTAACTTATGCGAATAACATGATTCAAGTTGTTGAGATTGAGTCAGAAGTTATATTTTATATCTTGTTGACATTACAGAGTCGATAGTGCACTTTTCATTTATAACATTTTATATTTTAATATTTTAAAAAAATCAAAAAGTTATGCTAGACTTACTACATCTTGAGTATAATTTCCCTTGAAAACAAGGTTACTTCTCTATGGGGAACCCGTTTCCTCCCAGCTATCTCCATGACGCCCCAACATTTATTTTGCCTAAATCTGTCTAAAACGTCCTACGTAGACGAGTGCTAACAGGGAAGTGCGCGCGTTCAACTCTTCCTTTCTCAATATACCAAACCACTGACACTAAAAACTAATACGCTGATTAGCCAGCTGTTCCACTGAGAAGCCACACGTGCATTTCACAGCTTCCGAGTATCAGTAAAACAAAAAAAGCAAGACACTTTAAAGTGAAAAGTAAAAGTAATAAATTTAGATGAAGCTTTAATAAAACAATTACTCTCTAAAAATGAAAACTTCTAGATTAAAAATTTAAAGGGCTAAAAATGAAGTTAACGAGTTAAAATGTAGAATATCTTACGTTGCTTTCAATTTTGAGTTAGATTTGGGCTACTTACAATTAACATAAAACCCACAATTACTTATAATTAAACATTTTAGCTGAATAACTTATTAATGACAAATACAGATTAAATTTGGCCTAGAAAAGAATAATTCATTGTAGATGCTGAAAGATATGAATTACAATAGGCCTAACTGATTGGATAACAATAATATACCATAAGTAGGGTATTCTCAGTATCTTGATAATGCTAGCATGATTTATAATAAACTTAAGAGGGGAATTTTGTAAAATGATATATAAACTGTTATTAAATGTCTTTGAATATTGTAACTGCGGGGAAATTGCAAGCCTATTACATCAATAATGAATGTATGTGTTTCAAGAATATTATTAAATTAACAGAATAAACCATGGCAAACAAATATATTTTAATGAAATGGCCGAGGGCTAACATTACATACCTAATCACGCTATTTTATTACAGGGTAAGCAAGAAACTGTTCATATAGCTCAAAAGCTACAACTCAATATTTATTCCAACCTCACTAAGGCCCTCCGCACACGGGTCGACTGTTTTGCAATGCAAGTTTCAAACCGGTTGCGTGTGCAACCGTTTGGTGACCTTTCACGTTTAGGGAAGTGGAGAGCCTCACATGGGTCGACAGAAACGGGACTGGTTTGAAATAAGTTTCCAACTGGTCACATGCGATCTTGCAGGTCACGAATCGGTTTCAGTTGCACGGTTGCATGGTGTGAAATTGTTGAATACGTGTTATTCCAGCGTTGTCACAGCGTATATTCTTATTTTAGCGTTGTAATAGCGTATATTCTCGACATTTTGATGTGTTGTTTGTCGACATTCGAAATGAATGATCAGGTGTGGAATATAAAATTCGTTGAAGAGGTGGAAAAGCGTGAAGTGCTATATAATTATAAGCTTCCTGGGTACTCCAGGAAAGACATCACTGAAAAACATGGCAAGATGTGGCAGCCGAAGTACAAATTACAGGTATGTAGTGGTATTTATTTTATTTCTTTATTATTTTTGTTAGATATTTATTTAACCACACACACCGCTAATATTTTTAATAGGTAATATTAATTAATAATGTTATTCCCTATTTCTGGTACAGTGTATTTTTATTGTCAGGGTACAGATGCACGAGGAGAAAGAAAATAGTTTGCCAAATAATTCCTTAAAGTAGCCACCGAAGAACTTTCATGTATTACAAGTTGTCTTGTCATGTTGATAGCTACTCCCGCCATATTGTTATCTTCTCCCGTATCTGGTGGCCTGCAATCAATCCCCTCTCGTTTACGCACGTAATTGTGGAGGACGCAAGCTGATTTTACAATGTCATTCAGTGTTCCTGCTTTACGACATCGTATGGGCCCATTTAATACCGCGAACTTTTCTGCTGTCATTCCAAAGACGCATTCAATTGTTTTCCTTCCACGGCTAAATCTGTAATTGAAAATTCTTTTCACATTGTCTAGGGTTCTTTTTGCGTAGGGCCTCACACAAAGTAGTAAGGAAATGGACAGTTTGTTTCATCGTATCTAATCGGGGAAGGTGAAGGTATGTCAAAACCCCCATGGGTCACCCAGATTTTCATTGCACTGGCGTCTAAAATACCTCGATCACTGTTTCTTTTGGCGTAACCTAGTTCGATCATTGTGAAAAGTCCATCTTCATCACATCATGCAATTAGGAAGGTAGAATGGTATAACTTGTATTTGTAATTTTGAGAACCAATGTTTGGAAATCTATCCATTCGGATGTGCTTCCCATCCACAGCCCCAATGCAGTTTGGAAGGTTCCATATCATCTCAAAACGATCAGCAATTATTTTACATTGATCTCCTGTAGGTACAGGCTTATAAATTTCTTCAATACGTCCCAGATTATTTTAGTAGTATCTTTAACAATAGCTCCGATTGTGGTCTCTCCTCTTGCAAAATATAAAGAAAGTAACACAAATGTACATTCTGTTGCCAAGTACCTGTAAAAAAGTAAATACATCTAATATACAAATGAATAACATAAATAAAGATTATTTTATTTTTGTGTTGCTGTATTTTAACTTAATGTGTAACTGTATTCATTTCATTGATTTCAGCGGCTGAGTGCAAAAATAAGTGGCGTAATCTTCATACAGTTCTTACACGTAAACTGTATCCTCCACCAAGTGGATCTAGAAGAAAAAAAAAGCCATAATATTTGGCAGATGCTATGCAGTTTTGTGTGCCATTCATAAAAGCGTTGGTTCCTCCCTCATCCGGAAATTTGACACAAATACCACGGCACGAAACGACAGTTGAAATATTTGAAAATTCAGAAATATGTGATGATGATGATGATGATAGTGGCTCTCTGGCGGATTCATCAGACATGGTGTAGTTCTCACAAGCATCATCACCACCACCACCACCACCACCACCTCTGATACAAGCACCATCCACCTTCCCCCTAGAATCACCTGAGAAAACAGTACTGCCTCAACCAAATCGAGCTATGTCAGGAATAAATCGGCAGCGGACGCAGATAAATGTGTGGCTGAATATTTCAAAGAAAAAAAGCAAGACTGGAAACAACTGCTAACGTAGAAGCTACTAGCTCTCACAAAATTGAAAGGAAAGAGGCTCTCAAAATGTTTCTACTGAGCTTGATACCTGAAATAGAAGAATTTACTGATTCTCAAATTAAACTATTCAAACTCAAAATTTTCAGCATTATTGATGAGATATCAACCCCGTCACTGCTCCACTCTTCATCATTTATCACAATTGGCTCACCAAAGTCAGATTCAACGCATACCTATACTATTCCACATACCTCTGAACCTTCACATACCTCAGCAATTTATCCGGTTTCAGAGTCATTACAGGAACAAGCATCGCCAGAACATCAGTTTCATATTGACTTTTCAGGGGCACTCAACTCCAACTATTATAAAATGGGAAAATTTTATTTCAACTACATTCCTTAAGATATGAACAGAAGTGTATCTTTCTTAATTTTTTCTGTATATTTTATTTCTATAAATTTGACTTTTGTAATTCTCTGTTAGAACCAAAATAATGAGTAATAAATAAAGCCTACCTCAAAGTTATTAATATTCTTTCTTCTGCAGTCACACACACTCTCATATTTGTGTACATCTTCTGTATAGTAGGAGCAAACATCTTTACCAATTCCAGGTAAGAATCCTTGGACATTCTGTTAAATATTATAAATTTTGTATCTGTTTGATTTAATTATTCTGCTGCTACGAACAGCCTGCACATGATATTTCTCTCTATATAAGGATGGCGCCAATATTCCCTTCGTACTGCTCTTCGTAGTCTGCCGTGTTGATAATAGACAATTATGTATTCTTCATCTGAACTACTACTTGACATGTTACCAAAACTAGCTTCAAGAATATGTACTAAACGTGTTTCAATCGCAACACTCTATATTGACGAAAATGTTAGAAAGCATTGGTTTAAATGAACACCATTACACGAGGAACTTTCATTGCATGATCAGCAATTAGTTGCAGAGTTTCCATGCAGTGAAACTGCACGGTCAACTTTTAGTTGTCCACACACGAGCTGAGGCACTGTTTTAAATTCAACCTATCACACTATGCAACTAATTGTGTGTGCTACTGCAACTTTGGTGGTGTTTATATTTTGTTGAAATCAACTTAATTCCCATCGAGATTGATACTGAGAGTTTGGAGATTGATACTATAAATGGTTTTACAATAAAATCCTCACTATTTTTCCTGTTAACTATTCCAGTTCAATCCTTCGTTCACTGGATATTTCACTGAATGGCCAGGTCCCGCAAACCCCACTATTCGCCTCACACTATGGCTAGGTCGACTGATCTTGTGTTTAGCAATCATTTTAGGAAACCAATTACATCATTATATTTGCCCTTGCATTTAAACTAACATATTCAAAGTCCAATTTATTTTATGTTAAATCAAAGCCTAGTAGCTACAAGCTCGGTTTCTAAGAGACCCGATATATTGTAAACAACCTTATCTCTGAAAAATGCAATGGGGTGGAGGTTTTATGTTTAAATGTTCTTATACAAAATCGTTTGAAATTAAACACATTATTTGATACAATAAAGTACAACTGAAAGAATTTAAGACATTACATTTATTGACGAATTTACACACTCTCAATGGTATCTCTCATTATTTTATTGTAGATCTATAATTTATTACCTCTTTCTTCTTTATATCATTACAATCTCACCCGAAGGACGTCGTTCTGTCAAAAGCTATTGGACTGTGTTAGTCCCACAAACTTATCTTTTATGGTCAATTTCTGGTGATGGTGTCGATTATAAAGTGTACATATCGTGATGACATCTTTAGTTTTCAGTAATGGTCACCAGAACAGATAAGCTTGTGATACTATACAGTCACAAATGTGTAATTAAAACAAAAATTTGAATATAAACGTATTTCAGAGTTATCACTTTATTGACTATCAAATAATTACCATTGTAGCATTGGACGTTATATGGGAGACGCTACAAACATAAACAAATGAAGAGACTTACTGCATTCGCCTGTCGACTGGGCCTGCGGGGAACAACGGCTCAAAACCTCCGGACGAACTTTCACTAACCCGGGAGAACAAGACACTAAGAGCGCGTAATGACTGACAAGATCAGCCGACGCCCAGCGCTGGCTGCACATGCGCAGTAACGAGTTCCCGTCACGAGAACGTTCACGAAGCTCAGCATTGCTTGCACTATGTTCCATTTAAATCCAGAATGCTTCCCCCCCCCTTCTCCTTTCGTCCTCCACTGATTTTGTATATATTCTGTTCCCTGTATCGATAACGACACAATTGGGCCTGAGTCATATCAGGGATAGGATAAGCTCCGGCTTTCTACTTCATAAAATGTAAGATCTAAATCCATTTTCGGCAAATTAAACCTTTTTTTTTTAATGTAAATCTTTTCTAAATTCAATTTTGGCTTAAATTTCAAATAACCTAAAAAATCAATCTGACAGTTAAGAAAATAGTTTTTTTTGAGATCACCTTATTTTCAAGGTCAGGGCGACTTAGCGCCAGTAGAGTCACGACTAATCGATTGTATCGATTATGTACTGTATTGTTTAAATTAATGTTCGCGGGAACTATGTTAGTATTCGAACTTAATATATATTATTGTCATACGCTACGAGCCATTTATTATGGACAAATATTTAGTATTTGAATTTAACATATCTTATTGTCATACGCTATTAGCCTTTTATTATGGACAAATATTTAGTATTTGAATTTAATATATCTTATTGTCATACGCTATTAGCCATTTATTATGGACAAATATTTAGTATTTGATTTTAACATATATTGTCATACGCTATGAGCCATTTATTATGGACAAATATTTAGTATTTGAATTTAACATATCTTATTGTCATACGCTATTAGCCATTTATTATGGACAAATATTTAGTATTTTTGAATTTATCATATCTAATTGTCATACGCTATGAGCCATTTATTATGGACAAATATTTGAATTTAACATGTATTATTGTCATACGCTATGTACCATTCCTAATGGACATATATATTATGTTTGAAATTAGATTGTTTTGTTGCCATTGACTAGGTGCCTTTTTTAAAGGATTAATATTTAATGATGGAATCCAAATTGTCATGTTGTTTTTACTATGCGCCATTACTAATGCGCGACATTTTAAAGTTAACATTTAAGTAATCTGATGAATATTTACCCTCTGTCTCTTTAGCTTCAATTAATTGTTATTTATGAATTTAATCTATTTTCTTTATACTTCGCAACAACAACAATGTATCTATTTGGAGGAACTGTTAAAAATCTAATTGAGTTATGGTTAATAAATATCGACTAACTTTGACTTATACTAATTCTTATTATATATTTATCCATCATTCCCAAGGTTATTCGTCAAACGTTTTGGTTTAATATGGACTTTACGGAGGCTGAAGTCTCTTGCCGTCTGGTTGAGATAGAGGGTCACATTTATAACTCCTCAGCATTCGCTCTGGGTTAACCCCCCCCCCCCCCCTTTCTTGTAGTGTTTATATTTTCGATGTATTTTGTTGGCATCTGCCCCTTTTGGATGCTACACCATGATATCAACAATACATTTGCATAATGTTAATATACTTTTCTATGTATTTTTAATTTAAAATCATAAACAACTACTACTTACAAAATTCCGTTTTCTATTTCGTACACTGCAATACTTTAGTAATATTGTGTTAAATGATAATTTCATTGTAATGCTTGTGGTATACGATATTTTGTTTGATTACCTGGCACGTAAACAAACAAAGCGTATGGTTTCCCAACACGGGAACAGGCAACATACAATTGGCCATGTGAGAAACATGGGTTTTCAAGATTAATGCCGCAAACATTCAATGACTGCCACTGGGATTTATTTATGGTCATAGCGAAAGCAAGCTGTACTGGAAACTGCAGTCGTTTAAATTCAAATGGTATGTTAGTCGGAATCATTGGGATGCGTGGTATCAAAACGTCTTCTCCATTTTACTTTCCCTTTAGAATGGTTGCCTCGATCACGTTGTTTAGTAATTTTTTCACCGCTAGCCGTGTGCCGTTACAATGACGCGGTAGGTTGATATCTCGCAACATTATGATCAACGATCCAACCTTTAATTGAAGATAGTAAGGTGGCAATCCTGGCAAATCCAGTGAGTTAAAATTTCGGGTGGTTAGTTGACGACATCATTTCTGTTAGTAGTGGAATCAACTAATTTGCATGTCCTCAATTCACCGGCAATTTCATTTTGAATTTTGAAATTTAATTCATTTACATCCATGTTTTTGACAGCCATTATAGCTCGATCGCTCAACCAAATATGATCTCTGTAATTTTGAGCAACGTTTGGGAACACCTTTTGAATGGGTTAGGTTTTTGATTCAGTAAACTGACAAAAATTGTCAGGAAAGGTAACGCAGCCAGTCAAAACGTCTAAATCAAAGTTGCCATTACCTATGTTAATGAGTTGTTTTGAAAATATTTCTTCAGATCGAACATTTTGCAACTCAACACGCATATTCTTGCTTAAATTTAGTATTTTTACGTGTTTCCATCAAACGGGGGACTTTAAACATGCATTAAGTTCATCAGCTGGCGTTGACCGTGGAATCACTGGCAATGTTTGACGAAAATCTACTGCTAACAAAATAATCGCACCACCAAATCGGTTTTGATTGTTCCGCAGATCTTGCATGGTTCAGTCTAATGCCTCCAAAGACTTTTTATGTGCCATCGTGCATTCATCCCACATTATTAATGTTTCATTGCTGCAAAACTTTTCCATTGCAGAGTTCTTCTAAATGTTGCAGATCAGAGTTTCCTTGCTTTGTATATTCAACGGAAATTTTAGCGCTGAATGGGCTGAATGGGCCTTCCAACAATGTAGCTGCAATGCCTGATGAAGCAAGTGCGAGTGCAATTTCATTATGTGAGCGAATTGTTGCTAAAATAAATGAAACAAAAGATGTTTTTCCTGTACCACTGGGAGCGTTCAAGAAGCAGAAGTAAATCCCTCCAGTTCCATCATGTACAACCTTCAAAAGAGTATCAAATACAAACTTTTGTTGTTGGTTTAACAGCGGAAAATTTATTCGAACTGATTCTCTTAGAACAGTGGTTCCCAACCTTTTATGGGCTATCTCCCCTTTCAAGAGGTTGACTAACACCTATCGCCCCCTTTTCATTTTCATTGTGTGCCTAATTTTAATTTGAAGTAAAGTGAAAATAATAAAGCAGTTTTATTATTTTAAACAATTTTACTACCGTATATAAAAACAACCAAAGCCGTTTTATCCGGTCACTCTTAAATAAAATAGAAAAAAAATTTAAATGTACATTTTTTACAGATTTTTTTAAGAACAAAGAAGTGAAATAATTAACTAAGATCATTGACGTACATTTAAAAACAGGAGTACATGATTTTATTTTTAAATTGGAATTTGGAAAAATTAAAAAAGTTGGCAGTTAAAATTTGAAAAAATAAATGCAAGTTGGAAAACTTTGTTATTATTTTATTTTACCTTTTCAATGGCTGCCTTGTGCTTGGTGGATTTCAGTTAAAGCTTGAATATCCGGCTTTATGTTCGTCAAGTTCAGGCGCAAGTCTCCTTTAAGGCAAATGTCCAACTTATTTCTTTGTTTTGTGAGGAGCTGGACAACGGAACTAAATCCTTTTTCAACTAAATATGTTGACGGGAACGTGATGAGAAGTGGTTCAGTTTTTCCCCACAGTTGTGGATAAGTGTCCATAAGCTTCACCCAGACAAACTCGTAACCGCTCTGCTTGAAAATGATTTTCGCCTCACAGTTATACTTCAGATCTAGAAACTCTGTCTGCAAAGAGTTATCAAGCTTATCCACAGCTTCAAATGAGAATGGATCTAGAATCCAATCCGGAATTTGTAACTTGGTCAAATCTTCAAATCTTGATTCCATGTCAGTTTTTAACTGGTCAAGGTGATCAGTAAAAATTAGGATTTTGTCTTCTGGGAGTTCAGGATTCTTGTTATCTGACACTGAACACTTTTTAAGGGTCGGAAACTGAATCAGCTCTTTACGGCTAACAATTTACCTTGTGAATATCAAACTTGGCGATGAATGATGAAATCATTCTTTTGGCGATAAGGTTCATTTTGTTTCTTTGAAGCCTTTTATTGACTTAATTCATTTTCTTAAAAATATCTGTAAGGTACACAAGTTCCAACTTGCGTTGCTTCAAATTCTTACTTAAAACAGGATCAGACATGTCGAGAAACTCTGTCAAATAATTCGAAGAAACGACACAAACAGTTTCCTTTGGAAAGCCACCTCACGGCCGTATGTAGAAGCAAGCATTCGAATTCCTCATCATTTTCATGGCAAAGTTTTCGGAACAGACGGTCATTGAGGGAATTAGCTTTGATCTTGTTGACACCAGTAATAACCAGTTGTAGGGTTTCACCATTCAATTTTTTCGCAGCTAAGTGTTGACGACGAATGACACAGTGAATAGTGATGACCTCTGGCACTTCTTTCTTAAAGTGGGCTAGAAACCCAGCATGACGACCTGACATGGCAGGAGCATCATCTGTTGCGCAAGCGCTAACGTTTGTAAGGGTAATCTCTTTTTCCTCAAAATAATCTTGCCCCACTTTAAAAATCGACAATCCCTTCGTATCAGTGATCAAAGTTCTAGCAAACAACATTTCCTCGGTAATTTCCTTTTGTTCATTGATAAACCTCACATAAGTTAATACAATTACTTTGTTATCAATCACAATTGATTCATCAATCTGCAATGCAAATTTACTTTTTTTCAACAAATTGGTGAGTTTGTATTCAACGTCCGTGGCCATTTCGTCAATTTTCCTGGAAACAGTATTGTTGCTCAAAGGAACCGATTGACTTATCTTATTACTAGGGCCCTCACCTAGCATGATTTCAACAATTTTTTTGGTAGCCGGTAAAACAAGAGTTTTGCCAATTGTGTGAGGTTTACCACATTTAGCGATCAATAAAGACACCTCGTAAGAAGCAAGAAAACCTTTGTCAAGATCGGTTGCTAGTTTTTTAAATAATTCACTCACATTAGGCCGTTTATCAGCTTTAGCTTCGAAGTGTTGAAAATAACTAAGTACTTTACTCACTTAATCACTGTGTACTATTGATAAATGATCTTTCATTCACGAAGGCTTCATGGCTTCATTACTAGTAAATGTTTTATCACACAAAAGACAATATGGAAACTACACATTTTGCGGTGACGCGATAAAACCTAATTTTAAATACTCAGCTGAGTATTGACGATACTTCTTCTTTTTTGAATCCATTGTGCATGAACTTCTACACTTCAAAACAAATGCACAAAAACACAAAAGACATGCACAAAAACACAAAAGACATGCACAAAAACTGATGGTGAGGCACACAAAGGCTAGTGAAGACTGAATACGAAAGTAGGTCAATGGCAAGTGTGTTGTGATGGCAGGAGGGAGAGGGGGTTGAGTCACCAGTCGGCCACACTGAGTAACAACAGGTGGGAACTGTGAGAGGGGTGAGTGCTGTGAACTCGCTGGCTGAGAATAGCCAGTGACTCGTGCTACCCGGCAACTTCTACTGTACAGTACTATTTTAATTTTCCCCCCTTTGAATACTCATCGCCCCCAAATCGCCCCCCACTTATTCATTGCCCCCCTGATAACCTAAATCACCCACTTGGGGCGATCGCCCCCAGGTTGGGAACCACTGTCTTAGAACATCTAGATCATACAGTTTTTTGCGTTGTAACTCTTGATTAAAAGTGTCGTGCATCAAGTGATTGGTCACAGCCATACCTAATTGAGATAATACTTAGTTTGACATAATCAATCACATGTCCTCTATTGATATTAACGCCTCGTTGTAAATTTCTTCACTGACTTGTAAATTTGGATTTCTTGTTCTAATGCGCATTTGATGCAAGATATCGTCACACATATCATCTTTGTATTTGATCCATAAATGATGGGAAGCATGTTGATATAATTATAGAAAACAATGTTCGTATTTTATGAGCTTGTGAAGAAATTATAACATCATTGAGAGTTTGATCCCAATGAGCGTCATTTTATAACAGTTGCAAACGTTGACAGGCTTCTCTGTAGGAGCCACACAATTCACCATTAACAGTTCGTAAATGTTGGAATGATGTTGAGCTTCGAACATTGACTATTAGCAATCGCCATTAAAAACACTCATATTTGCTTAGATGGACTGAATAAATTCGACCTATTGCATCGGTGGATTGATTTCAAGTATAATATTTTGGCATTTCGGAGTATAGCAGTGTTCGGGCGAAATCATCATTCTCACACATTTCAAAAAAACTGGTAAAGCTTGTAGATGATGGTTGAACTGCTCATTGTAATGTGTTCTGTGCCGTGAAATATACTCTTTGACCATTTTCTAAGTGTATGGCTAAGTGAACAACAGTGGGGTGTCTTTCATGAATGGGAAAAGAAAAAAATGCGCCAAATTGCTTCATTACTGCTAACATACCGGCCCATTTGGTATTGGGTAACTTCGTCATTGGAATTCTTTGCACCAACTCCAATCACAGCCATGTCACTTCCTTTGGTTACATATTTACAAATGTTTTTAATAGATTTCACGGAATGGCAAGACTCAACATTAATGTGCGCCTTGAAAGTCTTTGATAGGATCGGTAAATATGGAACAATCCAACGATTATTAATTTCAATGTCTTGTTGATTTACTTTGACAATTGTTGATCTTCCGTTGTCTGCAGTCAATCTGCGACGATACAGTGTATAACCATCATTTCCGGTAATAGTTTCTGCTACTAATGCCCGTGGATAACGCTTTGAACATTTACCATACACGGTTAATTTTGACTAAGTGTTCCATAGGGACCATGGATCATGTTTTAAATAACTACCTCATGCAAGCCTGGATCTACTTGTACGTCAGGGATTTCAGCTGATATCACTTCATCAACATAATTTGGTCTTATCTTCTCAAACAACCAAATCAGAATATGTGCATGAGACAATCCACGTTTCTGCCACTCCACAGAATACATCCAGGAGCACTTCTCGCCAAGCACGCTATGTTTCACAATGAAATCCATTAAAGATTTCAACTTTTGTTTGAAGACTCTTGCCGTAATGTCATGGCGATCAATGGGTGATTGACCAGGGAATGACTCAAGTTTGATTTATATCCACTGCGGATTGCATGTGAATGTGATAAATAAATCTGCTGTGCCATAATGACAAACATACGACATGGCATCTTGAGCATATTCATGCATATGTTGAGGACTTCCGATGTATGTTGCTGGAATAATTGTCATCCTGCCTAAATTCTCTGCATTTCCATCAGTATTAATCGCATCTCGAAGGGGAATATACTCTTCAGAACGGAGTTTGGTCTGGTTTAACCTGATGTATGTTAATCGCTCTGTTTAAATTTTGACATACATACCAACAGCATATTGGTGAAATAATCGCCGACATTTCAAGATGTGATTGTCTTCATTTTAACGAACCATCAAGCGGAATGAATAATAGTTCATTGAACTGACTTTTGTGTTGGTTTCGGCACCTGTGAATAAATTATTGTTCTAACGACAGTGATTGAACTTGCATATAATATATATAGTAGCTGATACAAAATCTCCATTGCTAAACCAAATTTTTAATTACCTGTAAGGGGATTTATCATCTTGATTGAGAAGTGATAACCATCTTCACATTGCCAAAATATGATGGGATATTGTAGCGCATCATATGAGTGGTGTGTTTCATACACACGCTGTAACTGATCATTCCGGCCTTGTAAAACAATTTCACGGGTTTCCAAATTTTCTCCCACTATAACAATGGCAACTTCATTAATTGTTGGTGCATTGAAACGTCTTGCATGTTGGCCCACAAGAGTTTTATCAGCTTTGATTACAATTTTGTGATTATCATATGTCATGAGATTCAGTGCAGTTTTGAACAATGTAATCAACTGATTGTGTTGATAAAAGAAAGTTTGTAATTCTTTCACAATAGGCCTATTCACTGTACTGTTATATGCACAACGAAGATCAATTTCTTATGTTGAATTGCCCATGAAACAAATTTGCAGGAATTTGTAGTCGCCATCTGACACCGGCAACAGTGAACCTACTCTGTGATATATTTGGCCTTGTATCTGTGAATTAAAGAGACAGGTTTATTACTTTTGTTACAAAAACTATAAAATAAAATAAACAAAGCAATACGGAGGATAAGTCTGTTTGTTATATATTACCTTGAAAGTTGGCATAAAATTGTCCCGAACTACATTTATTGCCCCAAATGAAGTCATTTGTAAGAAATTGTTATATATTTGGATATTAGTAAGGAAATGTATGGGATCCGTTCCTGTTCCTGAAACCGTTGAGTACAATGGCTATGGTGGTGAAACCAATGGCACTAATTTCACTTTGATATTTATACGGAACACAATCCAGCGGCTTCATTTTTGTATTTCAATGCCTTACAATGTGGGCAAACTGAGTTCATAGATCCAATAGCAACGCATTGGTAGGCACTGTAGTCAATTGAAACATCGTTACTGAAAGCAGCTCGTTTCAAACCTACAAGATTATTAGTTTAATTACGTGCTGCACGGGTTTGTGATATCCGAATCCTTTCAATTTCATTTCGCTCTTTACGATGCTGTGCAGTCCGATTAGAGTGAAAATCATCTTGGTTTCTAGCATTTCGAGTTCTTCAACCAAAATCGCTCCGCCCGCATCTTATAGTCGGCACGAGTCTTTAACTGAGTATAAATGGAAGCACACACAAAATAAACCAATCAACCAAAGATAAATCGAGTAACTTGTTTGTCGATTGAGAAGCAAAGATTTAAAAACAACCAAGAAAATAACACGCACTAATTGAGAATATACTGAAAAACTGTATATCGTAGAAAGAAAAAGTGAGAAATCTACGGATGCATTCAAATAGTTTATATTAATTTTAAGACTACGTTCATAATTATAAAGTTACTAATTAAATTTAAAATGTTTTTTCTTTATAGAAATGTGGTTTTTAAGTTTTTCAGTGCAATTTTTACAATTTTTCTCTACATAAGAACCTTCCTCGGACTTCAGCGAATATTAACAAAAAAAAAAAAAAAAAGCCGAATTGGTCCAGCCGTTCTCGAGTTTAGCGCTGAGCAACACATTCAGCCATTCATTTTTATTTATATAGATAGATAATCGACAAGTCACACTTGTGACGATCCGAATTTGTAAACCCAAATATTTTCCCTTATTTAATCGCTAATCTGATATTTTTATTAGCACATTTTTATATGCCTATCTCAGTTCTGCAATCATCCCTATTACCACATACAATTATTCTGAAACAACGATACGTAATTATTAAAGTCTGGCTAGACTATATTAATTTTTATTTTTATAAGTTGACCAAAACTCTTTATTTTAAATGACCACCCGAAAAATCAATGTTAATTAAATTGTATGTTTTGAAATATAAAATTAATCTAGTCCTAGTTTAAGTTATGACTGTACTATAGATTATCATTTGATTTCTTTTTTGATTCTGGTGTTACTATATTTACTTCTCAATAACATAATAAAAATTTGCAGTTATATTTCTCCTCTATTTTCAACCAGTTTTGCCAATCTCGTTTAATTTAAAATAAATTTAAATTTCATCCCATTATTATAAGGGTGATTTGCAAATTGCATTTCTCCCTAATCCTCCCTTTGATAAATAATAATTTATAAATTAAAAAGTGTAGAGCCCATAACAAATTATTTCAAATCAACTCTAATAATGAATAAAATTTACTTAAATTTCATATAATTATTTCAACATGACCACATTTTTCGACTCGCATAAAAGTAACACCTATTATAAATAATAGTTTCAATAAAGAAGTGCAGAATCTATTCTTATTCTTGTTTAAATAACTCTTTGATGATTGTTTTGTTCTTTGTTATGATTAATTTTGTTTGGATGAAATTCAATTTCCCGGGGAAAATGTTTGAACGGACATATATATTTCATTTCAAGATCTAAAAATTCTACTCAAAGTCATAAAGTATTTTCCTCTTAGAAAATATGTATTCACCGAGAAAATTACAACTTTATATGACACTTCTTTGATAAAATCAAACATTCATGTTTCTCAACATGTAATCTGTAATTTTATCAGCCAATAACTTTTCTATTTTATACTGTTGCCTTCAATTTCTTCGGCGGGTTGCCCCATAAACGAATGTACGTTTCACTCTGTATGTCTTTCAACACTTCCACAAATTTGTAAATATTGGGGTGCGGTGTATGTACGAGCCTAATTGAAATACTTTTAAAAATCAATTCGTTAGTAGGTAACAAAGAAGAGTTGCTAATACAAAAAAATGTAAACCCAACAATATTTTTCCTTGTGCTGTGTTTTCTGGCGTTTAATAATTGTCTAGCTAGAATATAGAGGCTCTTCTACCATTCTCATTGACTGATACGTCTCAAGTTCAATGCTTCTTTTTGCTCTAATTCACACATAATCTATAAAATGTCAAGGTTAAATCAACTTTATGATTTGTAAACTATTGACAATGTTTCGGTTGTGAGTGTTATTATTAAAAGCAGTGTGTTTCAACTTAGTAAGCATTATGTGCTATGTATGTATCTAGACTAACCTAAGCTGAGGAACTCTTAACTATTCATTTCTGTGTAGTATCTAATGGAAGGTATGTTTGTTACTAGAACATTGTAAAGTTGTCGCACCTGTACGAGCATCCTGATGACGTGGACTACGTTGTGGGAGGATCTCTGGAAGCACACGTGAATGGGGCATTGTCAGGACCTTCTTTCCTGTGCGTTATGGTGGAACAGTTCTACAGAACTCGCGCAGGAGACAAGTTCTTCTACGAGAACGGCGACCATCATCACTCCTTCACGCACGGTGAACAACAGATGATAATATATTATATAACTGTTTGGTAATCTCCCCATCATCCTCATGCTTCTGCGCCCTGTAAGGACCACATTTTGATATTATCATCATTATTTTAAAATACCCTTTTTTAAATGATTTATATCTTGGACATAAAATTTTGTGTGTTTTAAAGAGATAGGTTGATATACCTCTATGTGCAATCTGGGTTAACATTCCTACTAATACCATTGGGGACGTAAGATAATCTGCGTACTAATTTTATAAGTGATCCAAGCCTATGTATGTACTAAACTTATCAATAACTCAGGATAGCTTTCGTACTAATACTTTTGTGAAGATCTATAATAACATTCAATAAAAGAGTAAACCCTAATTCTAATCATAAGAGTAACTTAATCTAAACATCGTTTTAATACTACTAATGACTTAAACTAACCCTTGAACTAATCCTCAGTCTCCCAGGCCAACTTATCCAATTTGTGGCTTTAGCTAATCCTAGAACCAATCCTATTAGTTACTTAAACTACACTTTTTACTTGTCCTATTTGTGAATTAAGCTAACCTTTGTAATTATCCTATTAATGAATTAAGCTCAACTAGGATTAATCTTGTTAATGGCTTAATTTAAGATTTGTCATAATCCTATTGTGACTAAAAGCTTTCCTTTGTACTAATCAGATTGTGAGTGATTTAAGCTGAAGGCTAAATTACGAGAAGGGGGATTTAGAAGGTTTTTACAATTTACCAGGGAGAAAAATGGAAAACCCATTTATCAATAATGGCAATAATGCAACCAGTTCTGATTGAGTAACCACTGTCAGATTGGTATATGAGATATGGAGAGGAGAAAAGGTGACGCAAGTAACATGGACTACCATCTAGTAAAGATTAACCTTTGATCACTTGACCTAATTTCAGGTCCCATGGATGCTAATTTGGGAGTATTTTTCCCAGTGACGTCATCTCTTAGAAATATTTGATCTCAACCTACTTTCAGGTCACTTAAATGCTAACTATAGAATGTGTTTTAATAGGTAATTGACCTGCTATGTTGACTTCATCCTCCATCTCATTAGGGTGTAGACACCCTGATTGTTAACGTTAATGGTTTCTGCACGAAGTGTGGCACAGGATATGATGAATTCGAGCAGACTGTAATCTATACCACCTTATCTAGGGAGTTTAATGCGTTATGTTTACAATATAGGTGGCTTGTTTTTAGACACAAAGGAAACTTTACTTAGGCGTAAGGGTGTTTAACACCAAATGGAAATCAATGTGCCACATACCGATAAAACACTAATTTTTTTACGATAAACATTTTATCATCATCAATAAAGCTCTGGAAATCTATAATGAAGTTCATGATTTAAATGATGGGCGATCGGGGTGGGACTGCTTTTATATTAACTCCCAGAATCAGTCACAACGTTTCTGTCCTTGTTGGTGGTGGATGGTTATAATGCTGACAAATTCACCGTGAACGATAAAGTTGACAGTTTCAGTGAGTGCTCAGAGGAAACTCACTTTTATGCAGAGATCCATATCACGTTAAATTCCAATACGAGGTATAGACGAGGTGTGAAGAAGAAAGCTATGAAATGATTTACCTTAAGATAGGCCTACGTAATGACTTCACTTCCCTCGTACATGAAATGTGTACCCTTCCAGTAAACAGTGTGTGTCAGGACATGATGTAACGGTTGTTTAAGAAATCTTGTTGAAAAGGTTTTGATGGCACTTTTTCTCCGTCCACATACAGAGAGAAATGATTCATTTCATTAGTTTTAGAACTGAAAGAATTCTTGGCAGACTCTTTGATGAACGCAGGGATGGATAAGAATCCCACGATACATCGTTTTGATGGCTGGCCCGTGAATACGTTGTCCCTGAATTTAGTTGCACATCTGAAGGAATGATGAGAATAAATACTTCCACTAATTTGTGGGGATACTTTGCGGGACTGACATTTAATGTATTGGCATGAGCCAACAAGACAGATGGTGCTACTTTTAGACCTCGCACAAGAGCCCTTGCTTTGAGGATGTGGACTTTAAACTGGGTTAATTTAGTGTTGACCATAAGATTTAATACGTCTCTGGAACGTAAAAACTCAACCCAGAGTTTGGTACCGTTAAAAAGGTATTTGTATTGGTTAAACATGCCACAGTGTATATTTCCAAAATATTCACTATATTACTTATTGCATAGAGAATACGATGAATACCAAAGCTCTCATGGTTGCTATTGGTGAAGCATAAAACGTGTTGGGAATGTCTGCATACCAAAGGTTATAGATCATATGCATTAGTTAATACATGCTGTTGGAATTGAGCAATGTCTTCGTGTAGATATGTACGCATAAGTGTTACTGGGCGATGAAACAAATTTTTAGTTTAAATACACATTACCCTATGTGAATAGTGAGGTCAGCCAGTTGTTTACCCAGGGTGATTTGATTTGCATTAGTAAAAACTCCACCATTGGGTTTAACTCATTTAACATTGAGATTTAGCATGATCTTTGAAAGATAGATATAGATTTTACCTTTCTGGTAACGCTAAATTTGATGGGTGAATCATCCCTGAGTGAAGAGAGAGGTTTGTACTGGAGCCATGGTCTGCATTTAAGAATGATTTGTGTCTGCGGTGCAAACAAATATTTTACAGCTGACACAATCACAGGACTGGAGGTGTGGAAATTTTAAACATATTTTTAGCATCTGTTTGTGCATTAACTTTTTTTAAAAGTATAAAGATAAGATACTTTATATCCATGATGAATGAAGTGTTTTAGACATTGTACTGTAAGGTTAATGTTGAAGCCCTAAACTCCATATCCACAGGTTGGGGGAGTGTGGGGTCATCGGCCCAGGGTTATTAGTAAGGGGAGCCTTTACTATAAGTACCTGGACTTCTAACTAAAACGTTATTGATATTATTGTGGCGTAGTGATCAATTTGATCAAACATTGTTATTTTGATAGCTCTTTTGGCGAGTGAAATGTAGTGTACCATGAACACTAGCAATAGTGCAGGAGCGGCTAAGTAAAGTGTAACTCGAAGCAAAGAATGGAAACTGCTGCAAAATAGAAGCGAATAAGTACGCATGATATGGACATGTTGAAATCGGCTGAATTGCCATTTGTGCATGGAAATGACCCTATTTAGGTCTCCACCGAGATTTAGAGTGGGAACATCTTTTTCAACTGGGTCTTGTTTGTCGGTGGTGCAAATTGACGACAGCGATTATAAAGAGGGTGTGAGGACGTTTTCATTGATACAGAATCGGAATAAGCTAACACCATCAACGGGTGCGAGAAGACGAGTTTATTGCACTATAAGTTTATGATATGGGTGTAAAAACTAAGAGAAATAATAAAACCCACATTGAGGAAAAATGAATTTTTGAAGTGTTGCCCAAAATTCGGGAGTTTTTAAATCAATTTTAGACGGAACCCTGGGGATGTAGGAGAGCAAACTATTTGAGTGGAATGAATTTGTGTCGCTAATCATGGAGAAGACACTGCAGATGGCTGAGGAGAGACCTGTGCCCTAACCTGTGGCGGAGACGGAATCGGGAAGGAGCACGTACGCTGGAAAGGCCCACACTCCCGTTTAGAGTGTTGCAAGACAATTGGGTTGGTAACGCTGTTGTGGTGCGGATGATGGAAAGACCGGTGAAATCATAAGGAGAGAACTTAAATGAGCTGCAGTTACCGGGGAACTGGGTATACAAGTCAGGACGATATATACTGTTAAAAATGACATTATTGTTAAGATGGATAATGTGATCCAGAAGTGCAAGCTACTATAGGATGGAGACCTCTTCAGCAAGGACTTGGTTGTGGAACAGATGGCGAGAAAGTGGCCTAAGGTCATGATATATGTAGTTTCCAAGGAGTTGACTGACCAGGAAACTATTGATTCGATCTACATGCAGAATGTACTAGACACATAAATCAGCTTTGATGATTTCAACAAGGAGTTCCGTTGCGTGCATAAATATAAGCAAATATCTTGAAAATATAGCAACCATTGGGTGGTTGTGTGCTCCCCCATAGTGTGGTTGAGTATGAGCACCATAGTTAAGGTGAATATTGGATGGTTCTGTTGTAGAATCATGTATTACCAGTAAGTTATATGGTGAAACAGATGCCAAACAGCCAAATTATTTAGTAAGGATTGGCATACTCGCATTTCAGAAAACTGCATGAGCTTTAAAGCTGTACCAAAAAGATAAAAAAAATAGCACCTGTACATATGCCGAAGCTTAATACACTAGAGTTAGAGGGCTGGACCACATAACCTCGGGCCTTAAACAAGTGCCTCTTCTGAGGGTAATGCCAGGTCTGGTGTTGTCCACTCTTTTGGGTCGGTTTTAGACGTGGTTTACTCCTTTGCTCATGGCTGGTGGTAAGCATTCAGCTTGGATGCTCTCCCAAATGTGAGTGTGAAAAATCAGGCTATTTCAGGTTGTCTTTCTTTAAATTCTTGAAGGGTTGTTCTTTGAGGTGGCCTCAGGGCAACGCCTTTCTCAGCTGGTCTTGAAAGTCAAGTAACGGGTTGCGGGGGGCTGAAATCCTGTAGGGTCGTCTGTATGTGTGTAGAGTTAGATGATGACACCCACCCACACACTAAGTGGCTGGTAGTCCGTACTCGGTTTCAGCTGGGGATAGCTGGTCAGAACAACTCCACGAGGTATCTGCTAGAAAACATAGAGTCATTGTTCCAGGTGATGGAATCATAGCTAAGGCTGATATTCTTACTTCCCATGGAATGTTGGACGTCGGGTGTCCAAGATACTGGGTGTATGTGGGAGCCAGGTGGTGTTGGGGTTGTTTACTCGCCTGGGGCTTATCTTTAGCATGTCTTGGGTGGGGTTCAGCAAGATAGTTAATCGGATCGTATTTCAATCCTTATCATGTCCATTTTTCACTCATCTGTCTCAAGCTAGGTGCATGATACAGATGAAACTTGAACCCTTTGTGGGGATGACGAGCCCAAGAAAATTGCTTCTTTATTCGTCTTCTTCTAAGTGCTATTTTTATGACGTGCAACGACAGAAGACTGACATCGATGAGTCTTACAATGTCTTTTATAGGTTGTGCCAGTCACCATTGTGTCGATATTTGTCACTGCTTTTGTTTAGCGTATATACAGCCTCTCTGGTACGCTGGAATGGTACCTCTGTCAATACCAAAACCACAGTGATGCTTGTATGAAGCACCTTTATTCCATTGACTTTAGTACTCCCATTTCCATGCCCGAATTGCTAGAAAACATCATGGTGGATATAATATATGCCTGTTCTTACCTGTTTGACATAGTATTTTTGATAGGGACAGTTCATGTTAAGCAACGTCGAAAATGAAGTTTCACGCACGTTTTTCCAATCTCTAGTGACACAGGCTCACCAGTGTATGTTCTTATATTGATTTACAAACTCATAATTTCCCTTTGAAGTTCGAGCACATAGTACAACTAAGTATTTAACTGTCCATAGGAGACCACACATATTACGTTAGAACTAGTTTTCGCAAATACCACAAGGGTTGTGACATTATGGTGATGTCACCCATGACCTTAAATTCTTTCTCAACATCTCTTGCCACCAAATCGGTTTCGGGGATGAGTTATATTTCCCAAATAGATTCTGACATCATCAAGGTTGTGACATCACCCAGGAACTTTTCCTGTCTCGACGTGTCATGCTGCACTGGTTCAGCGCTGGTGTTGAATAAAATTTATCATACTAGATTATGACGTCATAAGGGCTGAGAAATTTCCAAAATAGATTTTGAAATCATCACCCGTGGCCTATTTTGGTTTCAAAATGTCATACCATCAAACTGGCTCAAGGTTCGAGTCATAACTCCCAAAATTGATTCTGATATCACCCGTGACCTTTTCCTGTCTCAACATGTCGTACCACTAAATTGGTACCAGGTTTGAGTTATATCTCCCAAAATAGATTCTGACATCATCAGGCCCGCGATATCACCACACAATGGCCTGTGTTGCACAATCCGCAGTCATCAAGTTTCACTATCAGGGCTGTGACAGCCTAATTACATAGGGAGTATGTCATTAAGGCAGGGCAACGACCTCTTGCAATACATTCCATAAATAGCACCCAACTGACCTGAAAATAGTTCAAGTCAAATATTGCTGGGGAATGAGTTCACCGGTGAATACCCGCCCAAAATAGTATTCAGGTGACCTGAAATTATTTAACTGAGTCAAAGGTTAATCTTTGCTAGATGGTAGTCCTATTTGCTGAAGTAAGAGAATTATATAAACCTCTTCTAAAACCCTAATTGACCTCGTCTATTGGGTCATGATGATGGTATAATATCATTATGTTTATTATACTGCAGAGATACATTAACATATTTTATAAACCAGGAATATAATATTAAAAATTCTAGTAATGTAACGTCATAGTCGTAAGCCAGGCAGTTATTTCTACTAGAACTGTTACAGCAACCACGAGTGTTTATTTTCAGAGCAACTGAACGAGATTAGGAAGTCTAGTATATCCCGGCTCCTTTGTGATAATGGAGATGACATATTCTCCATGCAACCCAAAGGATTTCAGAAGATATCTCACGAGTAAGTTATTGGTAGCTCCTATATTGAGAAGTCACTATTTATGTAATGGACAACAAAGGGATACAATAAAATTTTAATGTACACTATATCTGCTTAAAAGTCTAGAAATCTTCAAAATTTACAAATGTAGCAGTTAGTAATCGAACATCTTATTTATCTTCAGGATGAATTATTAGTTTTCTTGCAAGAGAAGATGGGAGAGGAAAATGTCTATGACAGATAGTTCCGTGGACACGTATGCTAAAAACTGTTATGTAATTAAATAATGTTTGGGCTCACACAACATTTAAACAATCTTATATGTAATTCAATTTAAAAATTACGTCGAGCAACATATCATTTGACAGGGTTAATAAGTTTAAATATTCAGGAAAAATTTAAATCAACAATAACAATACTAGATTGTAAATTAGGAAATAATACAATCGGGAAAGCATGCGGTCAGTAAGTTGTAGACATCTCACCTTCTGTCATAACATGTAAAACTCAAAATATACAAAACAAAAGCTTTATCTTTTGATCTCTACAGGTGTGAAACGTTTCTCTTACCTTACAAGATGAAAGTAAATTTAGGGTATTCGAAAAAAAAATATTAAAATATTATATATATATATATATATAATTAATATATGTCAAAAAGAGAAGACGCTCCTGTGGAGTGAAGGATGTTACATACCCTGTACTCATCACAAGGTCTTGTTATGATAATCAAGTATTTTAGAATACGGTGGTCAGGACATGCAGGATGAATAGGAGAATATAGAACCTCATTCAGGGTAATGACTGGCAAACCCAATGGGAAGAGACTATTGGGAAGACCTGTACGCAGGATGACATTAGAATGGAACTGAAAGAGATAGTGTGTAATGAGGTGGACTGGATAGAACTAGCTCAGGATAGCCATAGATGGCATACTTTTGTAAGTACAGCAAAGGAATTTCGACTTCCTAATTCTATAGATTAATTAAATATATGTAACTAAAACAAATATAGGAGCATTGGCTGTATCGAGTAGAAATATTATCGCAACCCATGATTGGTTTCAAGATTAATTAGACATAAACTATCATATATTTCGTTGCGGTGTATTACCATTGGCCCAGGATATTCACATTCACTTTGTCCAACTCTCTCTTGTTCTTGTCTACTGAAACCAGGAACACCATGCGTCCTGTTTTCACCGAAAGTCCTTGTTCGTATCCGTTGTGATCGGCTATATACACCTTAATGGTTTTCTATATTCGTGGTATCTCAGTAGTCAACGCTATGGCCCACAGGGAAGGGTCATTCAATCAGAACTTAGCATGGGATTATCTTTGCAAACACCATAAAAACTGTGTCACGTAAGCCCTATAAATTAGAAACATTAGTTAATAAGTAGCTATGTGTTATTTTTCAACCATTCATCTTTAAATATTTCTCCACACAAAATACTGTTCACTTTATTTTATATATCATTCACAACATCTTGAATAAATATAAAACTCAAGCTTCTAGAGTAGCATTATTTAATTTAAATTTAGAATGATATTACTAGAAGCCAATGGCGCATCTAGCAGCGGACAGGCTAAACATTTGTCTATAAATAATTTCAATCAAACTTGAATTATATAAAGTAAAAATAAAATATAAAGCTTTGTTAAATGTAAAGGCAAAGTTATAAAACCTGAACTATGATTTGATATTAAAAAAAGTTTCCCAAAATTTCCCACTTATATGAAAATACAGAAATAATAACTTCAGTGCTTTATATTAAAGATCACTTACACGATTAAAATCCCTGCCTCATTTCCCATAAAAAAAAACTCCAAATAACTTCTAGACGTAGACTGATTAGTATTTATAAAACATTTTCCTGACTTCCTACATTTAAGGAGCTGTTTCCACCAACAGAACCCATTCTCACAAGGAATTTAATTTTGTATAAAAACTTGATAGCAAAGAACATTTCTGTACGTCCCACGATTAGGCTTTCAGGTTATAGACAGGTGAGTTACTCGTATTGTTGGTAACTAAGGTTCTCAGGTTATAGACAGGTGAGTTACTCGTATTGTTGGTAACTAAGGTTCTCAGGTTATAGACAGGTGAGTTACTCGTATTGTTGGTAACTAAGGTTCTCAGGTTATAGACAGGTGAGTTACTCGTATTGTTGGTAACTAAGGCTCTCAGGTTATAGACAGGTGAGTTACTCGTATTGTTGGTAACTAAGGCTCTCAGGTTATAGACAGGTGAGTTACTCGTATTGTTGGTAACTAAGGTTCTCAGGTTATAGACAGGTGAGTTACTCGTATTGTTGGTAACTAAGGTTCTCAGGTTATAGACAGGTGAGTTACTCGTATTGTTGGTAACTAAGGTTCTCAGGTTATAGACAGGTGAGTTACTCGTATTGTTGGTAACTAAGGTTCTCAGGTTATAGACAGGTGAGTTACTCGTATTGTTGGTAACTAAGGCTTTCAGGTTATAGACAGGTGAGTTACTCGTATTGTTGGTAACTAAGGTTCTCAGGTTATAGACAGGTGAGTTACTCGTATTGTTGGTAACTAAGGTTCTCAGGTTATAGACAGGTGAGTTACTCGTATTGTTGGTAACTAAGGTTCTCAGGTTATAGACAGGTGAGTTACTCGTATTGTTGGTAACTAAGGCTCTCAGGTTATAGACAGGTGAGTTACTCGTATTGTTGGTAACTAAGGCTCTCAGGTTATAGACAGGTGAGTTACTCGTATTGTTGGTAACTAAGGTTCTCAGCTTATAGAAGGGTGAGTTTCTCATATTGTTGACAGCTAAGGTTCTCAAGTTAGAGACAGGTGAGTTTCTCATATTTTTGGTATCTAAGATTCTCAGGCTATAGACGGGTGAGTTTCTCATATTGTTGGTAACTAAGGGTCTCAGGTTATAGACAGGTGAGTTTATCATATTTTTGGTATCTAAGATTCTCTGGTTATAGACAGGTAAGTTTTTCAAATTGTTGGTAACTAAGGTTCTCAAGTTAGATACAGGTGAGTTTCTCATATTGTTGGTAACTAAGGGTCTCAGGTTATAGACAGGTGAGTTTCTCATATTGTTGGTAACTAAGGTTCTCAGGTTATAGAAGGATGAGTTTCTCATATTGTTGGTAACTAAGGTTCTCAAGTTAGAGACAGGTGAGTTTCTCATATTGTTGGTAACTAAGGGTCTCAGGTTATAGACAGGTGAGTTTCTCATATTGTTGGTAACTAAGGTTCTCAAGTTATAGACAGGTGAGATTCTCATATTGTTGGTAACTAAGGGTCTCAGGTTATAGACAGGTGAGTTTCTCATATTGTTGGTAACTAAGGTTCTCAGGTGATAGACAGGTGAGTTTCTCATATTGTTGGTAACTAAGGGTCTCAGGTTATAGACAGGTGAGTTTCTCATATTGTTGGTAACTAAGGTTCTCAGGTTATAGAAGGGTGAGTTTCTCATATTGTTGACAGATAAGGTTCTCAAGTTAGAGACAGATGAGTCTCTCATAGTTTTGGTATCTAAGATTCTCAGGTTATAGACAGGTGAGTTTCTCATATTGTTGGTAAGTAAGGTTCTCAAGTTAGAGACAGGTGAGTTTCTCATATTGTTGGTAACTAAGGGTCTCAGGTTATAGACAGGTGAGTTTCTCATATTGTTGGTAACTAAGATTCTCAGGTTATAGACAGGTGAGTTTCTCATATTTTTGGTATCTAAGATTCTCAGGTTATAGACAGGTGAGTTTCTCATATTGTTGGTAACTAAAGGTCTCAGGTTATAGGCAGGTGAGTTACTCGTATTGTTGGTAACTAAGGGTCTCAGGTTATAGACAGGTGAGTTTCTCATATTGTTGGTAACTAAGGGTCTCAGGTTATAGACAGGTGAGTTTCTCATATTGTTGGTAACTAAGGGTCTCAGGTTATAGACAGGTGAGTTTCTCATATTGTTGGCAACTAAGGTTCTTAGGTTATAGACAGGTGAGTTTCTCATATTGTTGGTAACTAAGGTTCTCAGGTTATAGACAGGTGAGTTTCTCATATTGTTGGTAACTAAGGGTCTCAGGTTATAGACAGGTGAGTTTCTCATATTGTTGGTAACTAAGGTTCTCAGGTTATAGACAGGTGAGTTTCTCACATTGTTGGTAACTAAGGTTCTCAGGTTATAGACAGGTGAGTTTCTCATATTGTTGGTAACTAAGATTCTCAGGTTATAGACAGGTGAGTTTCTCATATTGTTGGTAACTAAGGTTCTCAAGTTAGAGACAGGTGAGTTTCTCAATTGTTGGTAACTAAGGGTCTCAGGTTATAGACAGGTGAGTTTCTCATATTGTTGGTAACTAAGGTTCTCAGGTTATAGACAGGTGAGTTTCTCATATTGTTGGTAACTAAGGGTCTCAGGTTATAGACAGGTGAGTTTCTCATATTGTTGGTAACTAAGGGTCTCAGGTTATAGACAGGTGAGTTTCTCATATTGTTGGTAACTAAGGTTCTCAGGTTATAGACAGGTGAGTTTCTCATATTGTTGGTAACTAAGGTTCTCAGGTTATAGACAGGTGAGTTTCTCATATTGTTGGTAACTAAGATTCTCAGGTTATAGACAGGTGAGTTTCTCATATTGTTGGTAACTAAGGTTCTCAAGTTAGAGACAGGTGAGTTTCTCATATTGTTGGTAACTAAGGGTCTCAGGTTATAGACAGATGAATTTCTCATATTGTTGGTAACTAAGGTTCTCAGGTTATAGACAGGTGAGTTTCTCATATTGTTGGTAACTAAGGGTCTCAGGTTATAGACAGGTGAGTTACTCGTATTGTTGGTAACTAAGGTTCTCAAGTTAGAGACAGGTGTGTTTCTCATATTGTTGGTAACTAAGGGTCTCAGGTTATAGACAGGTGAGTTTCTCATATTGTTGGTAACTAAGATTCTCAGGTTATAGACAGGTGAGTTTCTCATATTTTTGGTATCTAAGATTCTCAGGTTATAGACAGGTGAGTTTCTCATATTGTTGGTAACTAATGGTCTCAGGTTATAGGCAGGTGAGTTACTCGTATTGTTGGTAACTAAGGGTCTCAGGTTATAGACAGGTGAGTTTCTCATATTGTTGGTAACTAAGGTTCTCAGGTTATAGACAGGTGAGTTTCTCATATTGTTGGTAACTAAGGTTCTCAGGTTATAGACAGGTGAGTTTCTCATATTGTTGGTAACTAAGGGTCTCAGGTTATAGACAGGTGAGTTTCTCATATTGTTGGTAACTAAGGTTCTCAGGTTATAGACAGGTGAGTTTCTCATATTGTTGGTAACTAAGGTTCTCAGGCTATAGACAGGTGAGTTTCTCATATTGTTGGTAACTAAGATTCTCAGGTTATAGACAGGTGAGTTTCTCATATTGTTGGTAACTAAGGTTCTCAAGTTAGAGACAGGTGAGTTTCTCATATTGTTGGTAACTAAGGGTCTCAGGTTATAGACAGGTGAGTTTCTCATATTGTTGGTAACTAAGGGTCTCAGGTTATAGACAGGTGAGTTACTCGTATTGTTGGTAACTAAGGTTCTCAGGTTATAGACAGGTGAGTTTCTCATATTGTTGACAGATAAGATAAATGATTCATTTGGAGGATCTTTTTTTTTCTGTAAAATCTTATTCGATAAAAGTGTAACATCCATTTATTTTTGTTTTAACTGCATCACATTTAAATTTCAGATGCTTTCTATGTTTTAATTGCATATTCCTTTGAATATCTACTATATCTCGCTTCGATAGCTTAGCCAGAAATGTACTTGGAGCAATTGGGATTTGGTGGGGGTTTTAATCCACATAGTCGGTAAAATATTATTTGCTCATCTCTATCGTGTTTTACACCTCCAAATACTATAATAATACTACACAAATCTCAAAAATCTTTTGTTCACTAAATTTATTAAACTATATAAATGGTAAAAGTAAAGATTTTTTAAGTTTTTATACATCGTGGCTAGTAGCATTTTACACTTATTGGTATAAATTATACTATTTTATACTACATGGGGAAGTGGCTCTGACACTCACAGAACATACCATTATTGCACTTAGCTTATAGTTTCTCGACTAATATTAATATAATATTGACCTTGGTTTCTTCTGACACTTAACACTCATTATTTTCTAGCACTTGGGACTTCATCTGCTGAAGGGCACCCACTGAGATAGTGTGGGTGTGGTGTATGCCCTAGCTGTGGCACGTATGTGGTGGGGCTTTATAATGGTGAATATGTGGCACAAAGCCAATTGATGTTGCGTCATTGCCATCAACAAACTACTCGTCACGTGCTGACGGACATGAAGATGCCAGTCGCCAACACTGACTCCTCAGAAGTGGTGGACGTGGAGCAGTCGCCATGTGACCGCCACACAAGTTTAAACATGTCGGAGCCTAGTGGCGGGTGCCTGACGCTGCGCCCCACGTCACTCGCCACGCGCTACGCCATACAGAACCACGTAGCCACCACGCCACACGCTCACCACCTCAGTGGGTGCCCTGCCTAAATGGCCCCATTAGTTTATTGAGCACTGTATGCTCATCATTATTGCCGTAATTTACAATTAGTGAATATTTTTACAGTAATTTCGTGGTCCACTGCAAGCGAGATGACGTGCTTCCGGTGGTAAACCTGGGATTGTGGAAGGACCACAACCAACACAAGTGATCCTGCAGGATACAACTGTTATAGAGGAACTACCAAGTGCTACACTACAAAGGACGAGACCAACAAGAAGTGATCCTGAAGGATACGACTATTCTGCTACAATTACAGAAGAAAATGTAAAAACATTGTCAGCTGTTGTTGATTTTACCAGAATCATGTTTTTGTGTTAAGTTAATTGGCAATAATATCGACACGAGTAGCGCATTTAAAAACCCTTCTAACTCTGAGAATTATATGAACAAATATTATTTATTTTATATATATATTTTTTTTTTTTACAAATTTCATATTGATAAAATCTGAACAGGTTTTAAAAGCTGGCATTTCCTTTGAATATTAAGTTATAGCTTATCTATACACAATACTTTGAGTTAGTGCCTGTTGGTATTAGTGAAAAAGAAAGACGATTGTCACAGCATAAACAATTGGTTTTTAAATAGTTGTAATTATATACCATTTAAATTATGTTAGTTTTTTTTTACCGTGTTTGCCCCGTTTAAACTCTCTACTCCATTTGTCCCGATTATCCATTTTACCCCTTTTTGTTCCTTTTATACCTTTTTAACTTTTTCAGAATCTTCACCCTAAATAAATACCCTTTTCCCTCTTTTCCCTATTTACTCTTTATACCCTCTTTACCCTTTCTACCCTGTTTACTTTTTTACCCCTTTTGTTCCTGATGAGGATTTTCAACCATTTACCTTTTTTTATTTACTTTACCCCTTTTAACCTTTATAACCTTTTTTATTTTTTATATGATTTACTTTCTGTCCTTTCTATCACTTTTGCCCAATTGTTTCCATTTCGGTCTTTTTGACATTTTGTTCATTTATAGACATTTTTGCAATTCTTGCTCTTTTGGTCTTTGTTCCCTTTGATAGGATGGATTATAAACATGGTAACGAGCAAATTCTAGCTCTTAATGTTGGCAAGAATATGAACAAAGAGTGAATGTATTCCCTAGCCAAGAGAATAGAGAAAGATCGAGCAAATTATACCAAGAGCAACAAGCAAAGTATGGAGGAGGTAAGGAAATTGTATCGAGAGCATGAAGATCGGCTCGGTAGAGTGAAAACAAAGTTGAATTACATCCCATCCCATCTGCACCGAATTGAACAACCTGAAGACAATAGGTATTCTTTTGGTAAAGGAGAAAAAGTAGGAATGGTTTTACGATGCTAACACTTTAGTCGTTTTAAATGTGGGATTTCCCTCATCACGTTCGGATGAGACACCTAAGGACTACGCAGGTTCAATGTCTAACCGTGATTTCATATATTATATATATATTATATATATATAAATTCACACCCTTCCAAATTGGGCAAGAAATATTTTAAACTGACTTTACCGGGGGAACCTAAAGATATAAGTTTGGAAGGGTATTAACATATCCTAGCCCAGTAGAGAGCACCACGCACTTAGAACGATCTGATTGGTCCTAGGTCACAGCCTTCAAACAGCGGTCACTCGCTAAGTGCAACAAGGGCATAAGTATTGTGGCACATATACTAAATCGGAGTTTGCCCTCGGCTTCGCTCACATTCAGGTTAGGTAAATTACTTTTTTCATAGAAACATCTATACTAGCAAATAGTCAATTTTAGACACGTACTATGAGGCGAGGATTTCTATACATTAAGAGGTGAGGTGAAACAGAGAAAGCATATAAAATATATCTATGGTCACTCAGAGTATTTTATTAATAAGATGATAATTACTAATAAGGTGATGACGTATATATTAAAATATTAAAATTAATTTTAAAAACCTTTAAATACACAATAAGGAAAGTTTCAAGTATAATAGGTAGTTACAAAATAATAATAAGAAAATATACTTAAATCTACTTTAAAAGAAGGTTTATATATAATAAGAAATTACAAAATAATTTATAAAAGCATTTAAATACTCTTTAAGTGAAGGCTCAAATATAATAAACAAGACTACCGAAGACGCGGAGATCAGGGCTAGGTCCCGGTAGGGTGCATTGATAGGGATTTTTTATAAATGGTTTTTCCCGTTCTCTCCACGTAAATTTGAGTGCACTTCCTCTAAATTACTCCTACATCATCCGTAACCCTTTAGCGTAATTAGTGCATAGGCGTATAACGCGAACAGTTAGTAAGACGCTGGCTATAAAATACATATCTTACTGTGAATATGCTGAGTTCCTTATTTTGTGAGATAACCAGTGAATATATAGAATCACCGAGAGTAGTGGTTTATTTAACTAATAATAAAATTTATCTAATTTTACCAATGATTTTATTAATCTCCCAATGCAGTTTGGTTAAGGTATGAAACATGAACTGTCTTATCTACATTTACCGGTGATTTCTTTTAATACCTTGTGTATCTGGATAAAAAATATAGAACATAAATACAAACTAACCTAAACGTACCTGATTTAACCTGACTTAAACTAAAATAAACAGGTCTAAGTTTGTCTAAACTAACCTAACTTGCCTGAACTAATCTTGACGTGACTTATTAACAATCACTAGTGCTTGATGGTAATAACATTTTTGGGGAGTAGGGCATATGTAAAATAGTAAATATATATATATATAAAATATATATATATATATATACATACATATATATATACATTCCCCAAGTGAACCACTGGCTTTGTAGAGTCACCGGTGACTTTACAAACTCATCACTTTCAGCACATTCACAGTATCATATGTATTAGAGCAAAGGAACTGAATATCATTAATACGTTTTAATATGCGATATATTTTGACGAACATAGATTGCTGTATACGATACATAATATAGGTATGTATAGTATATTATATAATATATTACTGTAATATTTGCACTAAAGATCTAAATACATACCATATGCATATATAGTATTTATTATAATACATATACAATTTAGATGTATGTGGTGGATATATAAATTATATATATAATAAGTATACATACTTTATAATGCTATACTATTAACCGTTCAAGGCGATTGTAACGTGACACAGCTCATGGGAGGAGAACGGCGGAGAGAGACAGCGCGGTGCAAGGACCAATCATAAATGCGTGTCACTCTGTACTGAGTTAGGAAATGTAAATACACTTCCGGGAAAGTAGGAATGGCTCCCACCATGCATATGAACTTGAAATACTTGTCTTGTTTATTGAACCAAAGAGCAATAAAAGAGCTAGAATTTGAGGTGATAGTAAACGATAGCATATCTTTCATGTTGGAAAGATTCGCATCAACACCGCGAACGCTAAATGTAGAGATGGGTTTGACATGTTTATAGAGATAATACAAAGTTCATATATCGGACAGAGCATGCATCGTGTCAACAAAGGTTGGTGAGGATAGGTCTACCGTCAAAACGAGTATAAACAGTTACGTGATGAAGGCAAGAGTCCTATATCATTGCCAAGGAAACCTTTAAGCATATCACGCAGTATCTAAATGAAATGGTGAAGATTACAAAATCCTAACCAAAGGAGATAGAAGTCTCACTTGAGATAACGCTTAAGGGGGCCGCCTACCGGAGAGTTGGAATGCGTTACAGACGTTCAGGAAATACGCCATGGTTAAGTAGTGTTTTATTTTTTCCAAACTTGACTTAAGCCAAAAGGAAGATAAAAGGTGGCAACATGCTTATATAGTACTCTCAACCTTATATTTTGATAATCTATGTATATAAAAAATTGGGGAATGCCAGGCCTCCGCCGTGGTTCGGATTCCACGTTAAACTGTAGGTCCTTCATTTCATCTCACAATCACCCTACCATTACACATTAGCGTAAGTGCGTATAACCCGAACGGGTAGTAAGACGCGGTGCTAATAATAATATAATAATAATAATAATAAATAATATATAAACATTTAATGAAAATTCGAAATTTACTCATTTTCAATGGCCTTTTAAGTATATTGTCACAGTTTTGAGACGAAGGTAACTACTAGATAATCCTAGATACAACCTTTCAGAAACAAATATAGTCATTTTTTGATAAGGTCACAACAAAAAATGTAAAGATGATTGATTGATCATTCCTTTTGCTGTTTTGACGCGTCAAAGCTAATGCTTTTCAGCCATCACGTAGCACAGCCATATCTTACATCTACTCTTTGGAAGTAAAGAATAGCCGGAGAAAAAAGGAATGGCAGTTGATACCATGCGCATGCACTCTTTTAGTTGGATGTCTGCCTTTGCCTTGTTGAGAGATGATACAAACGCACAGTCAGAACCGTACATCTCGCAACTACGCAATCGCAAATGCACTCGTAATTACGCTTTTATTAAATACAAAATAGACTGTCTACAATGAAAAGTCGTAAAACGTAATTTCAACCAATAGGAACAAACATCAATGATGACTATAAAAGTCAAATTTATATTAATGTTTTCAAATAATAAATAAATATTTAAAAGATATTTAACTGGATAAATACACATGATTTTAATTGGAAATCCTGTATTCATTAATATACATTTCCAATCGTTTTTGTCATAGACCAATTAACTTCAAATTATTTGATTTTAGTAGTCCATCCATATTTGTTTTTTTGATTGGCTAAACGCAAGCCAACGCAACTACATAAACGCAAGAGATGGACAATGTTCATCTCCTCCCGACAAGCGGGTCCGACAGTTCCGACATACGATTGTGTTTGCGTAAGCTATTGTAGTCAGATAAAATTACGTTATTGCGTAGTTGCGATTCCGACAAGCGGGTGCGTTTCGTTGTAAACGGGCCATTATGGTGAATGTGTTTACTAACTGGTCCGGTGTTTCCCAACAGTTGTGTATGCTTTGTATTCTTATTATAGCTATTATAATTATACATTATTAACATAGAATAATATTGTTTTTTTCGTTAAATTAAAACTATTATGAACAATAATACAAGCAAAACGGACCACCGAAAAGGGAAAAAAAACTAGACTTCGAATATCTGCTCGCCGCAAACAATTAGGATGGAATAAGGAGAAGAAGCGTTTTATTGATGGATCAAAGTAAGTACATACTGATTTATTAGTACAAAAACAGGACTTAGTTCACTGTTCAACAGTTACGTGCTAGTTTTATTTTGTCGTGTTGCTCCTATATTTAGGAGGACGGGGTTAAAATCCCGTCCGGAAGCTTCATGAAGCTGGTCCGTGGAGTAAATAACCATAATTTGAACTCTGTTGCTTGAATTTAAAACATATATTTTTGTGGTCTTTATAATTATTCTTATAAATCCAATGAGCTTCCATTCATTCTTTGGACTATACTAAAATCATTACATGAAGAGAAGTAAGAGAGAAAAAAAGCATATATTTACTGTACTTAACAAAGTAATAATGGACAGTTTAATTTCTTAAAATACGTATAACTATAAACAAAAACCAAATTTTAATCACTACACGCAAAATAAAATTTAATTTGAATAAAGCCTAATTCAGATCTGATACGTGAAGGTTAAATTTAAAACAATTATTACAATGTTTAGTGCCTGACTAGTAGTTTCAATTGAAAACGTTCCAAAATCATCTTTACAATATAAAAACCTTGAGCAACATATTTAATTCCTGAGTAAATATGAATTTGTCTTTCCATATGTAACAAAGCCCGTAATGTTTAACCCTAAATATCGCAACAATTAGGGTTGTATCAAGATCTAGAAGTTTACCGATAATATACTGTAAATTCAAGCAACATTTTGGATGGTAACAAAAAATTTCTAATCATTACTGACAATTATTGATTGAAAGCAGGGATTATATACTAAGTATTGACACGTGTTTGTGAATTATTGCATTGCATGGTGGGGTTACGTGAAGCTAGTCTCCCTCAGCCGGTAATATACGCCCCTTAGTACGTTGTAAATAAAGAACTAATTCTGAGACAAGGATTTAATTTAAAGCACTAATCATGCACTAAATATTGACAAATGTTTCAGGATTAATGCCTTACATGGTGAGATAAGCTTCACGAATCTCCACCAAGGTGCATTAGCGGTAGTTTTTAAATGTGAAATTCACTTTGATTTTATCATATATCCCCACACGCTAATGTGAGAGCACCCTTTCTTATCAAATCCTTCCTCGTCCCTAGAAATTTTTTTTAATACTGTTGTTTTAATTTTGTATAGTTTTTTTCACAAAAAGTAACAAAGGCTTATTTTCAAACCAAAACTGTGCCATTAAAAATGCATAAGAAATTAAATTTAAGAATGATATTTGTTCACATGACTTAATAATAATAAAATATGGTACTGGAATATTTGTTATAAATTATTTAATTAAATTGTTATAGATTTTTTAAAATACAAGTTTTATATTACAATAACTAATACTTGAACAGGCTTGACAGAATTAAATCCTGTGTTATTTTGCATGCATATAATATCTCCTAGTAATAAAATCCTCAGATAATTACACTTTTTGTCTGAGATTTTTGAGAGCTGCGTGCTGAAATACAAATTATGCAAAATGTAAGGCAAAGCATAGTGATTTCTTAGATTTAACCAATTTTTATATAACACCACCATTATATTTAATTTTAAAAAATATTTACTGGTTACTGGACTTATGAGTAACTTAGAGCCTGCCTGGCGTGAGAGCTACAGTATTCTGGTTAGAAAGAATGTTAGTAACTTATACCCTGTCTGGCTTGAAAAGCTTTATAAGAAAGTTAGTGATTTATGAGTAACTTACTTGTCTTGAGAGGTTTGGTATTGCCATTAAGGAAGAAATATTAGTAACTTACCGATTTCGGTAATAAATTGCCCGCAACTATTGTTTTTGTTATAATATTCACTTATTTTTATACATGCAGATTTTTATTACTGTTCAATATTTAATCTCTCTTTGTTCAATTTCAATAAATAAAATGTTATTTTCTGAAATATCCCTTTATATCAAATATTCATGTTATATCCTTCTCACTGGTAACCAAGGTGCATATAATTATCCTCATTACAACATAGTTGAAGAGTGAGTTCAGGGAAACAGAAAATAAATGGACCTGAGTACGGCCTATTTACTTTGTGATTATCCTATCGCCTCCTCTGCAATTATTATATCATTTTTTTATTCTTCATTTTGTTGTGCACCAGCCTTAGTTCGTTGGGAATTAAGGGCAGTGTTACAATATATATACGAGAGAGAGAAAATTGAACAAAACTGATTTCAAAGTGAGCATATTTTATATAAATCTAAACTTCGAAAAGGAGCTTAATCGGTTGGTGAATCATGCCAAAAATTATGTATTCAAAAAATTACTAGGAACTTGCAACAATAAACTTGAGTTTACAAAAAAAAAGTAGGTTTATTAATAATTTACCTAGACAAATAAAATAAAATTACATATTTTTGGTAGCTTTCCACATGTGTTCTCTTTCTATAGTTCTCCAACCTACTCTCCAAGTAAATAGGGTGCACTTACTGTAAAATTTGTTTTCTTCTCCTTGCACCCTAGAATAATTCAAACCTCAAAACCTAATCACTAAATAATTCAAAGTGTCTAAAAACATTGGAGAGCGATTATATATAAGTTACATCTTATTTGGATAAGAATGCTTCAGTTATTATTATTATTATTATTATTATTATTATTATTTTATTATTAGCACCGCGTCTTACTACCCGTTCGGGTTATACGCACTTACGCTCATGTGTAATGGTAGGGTGATAGTGAGATGAAATGAAGGACCTACAGTTTAACGTGGAATCCGAACCACGGTGGTGGCCTGGCATTCCACACATTCAAAAGATGTCTTGTCAGAGGTGTAGGAAGGGTTTGGAAATCAGATAAATCTGTGCCGGGACCGAGGATTGAACCCCGGCCGCCAGCACAGAAGTCTGACACCTTACCCCTAGACCACCAGGTCACCCTGTTGGGCTTTAAAACCGTGTACCATATTCTTGAATGTGATAAAGTGTAGAAGAGTGTAGAGTTAGATTATTATTCTGCTTCCAGCTATTCAATTTGATTATTAATTTTTTTTCTGTTATTTTATTTAACATAAGGACTAAATGCACTTGCAGTACTTTCAATGGAGAAAAATTTCCTCAATTGTCATCAAGAGATTAAGGATACAATTATTGAACTTATTGCGCAAATTAAAACAATAAGAATGGATTTGATTTTTTAAATGAATAGATCAAGTTTGAAATGTAACAATTTAAGTTAAAGTAAATGAAAAAGTTTTTTTTTGTTTAGATTTTCCTGAATATTTTTTTTCCTTTTACACAGTTTTAAAACAAAGGCTAAAAAAATTCTGGAGCATCACCCCCACTAATTTTAACTACGAGACGCCACTGATCAAACTCGATTAAAAATTGTATAAAGTTTAAAAGGCCATAAAAGACATGTCCATTATTGAAAAATTAAACCACTAGTCTTTAAAAAGCTCACAAAATTTTAAAATATAAATAAATGAAATATTATTGTCAGTTATTTTGTTTACCATGTCATCATATACATTTGATTGATGGGCGATCTTTCGGAAATCCATGTCAACATGTGCCTTGAAAAATGGAGTGGTGTGACACAACTTTTTTTTATATAGCTCGGACGAGCACAAGTTATTTTCTTAGCATTTATTGAAAAGAATAAATAGTCTTCATTGTGCCTGGATGAAAGTACTGACCAAACAGATATTAGTCCGTTACCTGTTTTGGTTCATGCCATTCAACCTGACTTACCAACCAATGAAGAATTACTTGCTTTGTGCGCTCTGCATGGGTTAACTAGAGGCGCTGATATTTACGAGGCAGCCCAAAGTGCAGTGAAAATCATGGTGGATTTGCCAAATGAACATGTATTGTTTACTGAGGGTGCAAAATCTACTAATGGCAATACAATTATGTTGGCTGCTCTTCTACCAAAAAATGGCATCAATTTTATTTGAATTTGTTGCATTTTCTATCAAGATGCATTATGTGAAAAATCATGTAAGCAGAGTGAGGTGATAGATATGTGATAAACATTACCACCACAATTCGCCGAGGAAATAAGTCACTCACTAGCTGAAATTCTCGGGCACTGTTGGAAGAGTTGTAATCTTCGTAAGGACTTGAAAGTAAGGTGGCTTAGTGCCAGGAAATGTGTGATATGATTCTTTGCTCTTTTAAGAGAAATTTAGAAATTCCTAAGACAGCAAGTGAAGCTAGAAACAGCTGATCTAGCTAACAAACTGTCAGATCCTAAGTTTCTCTCTTTACAAATATCACAGGCCACTTAAATGATATAAAATTGAAACTTCAGGGAAAGGAGGAGACTATCCCAACCGTATATGGTCATGTGAGTAGCTTTAAAAAAAACTTGAAATTTTCAATATAAGCCTAGAAAAACGTTTGGCTCATTTATGTTCATGCCTGAAATTATCCGCAGAAAACTATGAAACGTATAATTTTGCAAGCTTTGCATCAAACACAAACATCATCCAGGAAGAATTTAATGCATGATTTAAAGAGTTTGATGAATTTCAGGGTAGTATTATAGTTTTTAGAACTCCACTAAGTATGAAAAATGAAAACCAAGATCCTGAAGATCATCTAGAACTACGTGACATACAAACAGATACTTTTCTAAGTACCAGAGAAGAAAAAAGGCATCAACTTCTTCAAGCTTTTATCAGAAAATCAGTTTT